>VDFB02281492.1:219210979-219866514 GCA_007258455.2 Sequoia sempervirens | reverse complement strand
ATGTTCCAATTTAATATTTGCTTTGGCCGACCTGATGGAAGGCTCCTGTAATCGAGTATTTAAGTTGGTTCAATGTCTTATTCACATCATCATGGAATTGGGACTCAGGTCTGATGAATAGCTAGAGGACGTAGTCACTTAGCTCTTCTATCCCAGGTTGGGACGGCCCCCTCAACCTACTCTTTTGTGTTTGCATCCCTTCGTTCAGTTCCTAACTGCTTCCAGTTGATTCCAAGTAGTGATCGATGATTCGGTGGTGTGTTCTTGACTTGATGCGTGCGTGGGAGAACGATATAGCAGTGTGCATTGAGCCCAAGCTCTAGCGCGTCAATGTTTCAAGGCGCGATCATATTGACGTTTATCAAATATCCCAAGTGAAGAAACATTGAACAGGGCGTTGCCTGGGACATTCGCGGGAGAAAGAATCTCAGCTCACATTGTCATTAGAGTTGCGTCATTACACTACTACCACTCGGGCGACAATACATCCAGGAGAACTCAATTTACATCGTTATCAGGTAGTGGTGAACCCTTCATTGGCATTTAATCGAGATCACAGGATCAGCAACCTGTAATCATCATTTAGGAGTGAGCCGACATCAGATGTGGTGACATCACAAATTGTTGGGCCCATGAATCGGGTCAAGCCGTCATTAAAGTGTGCCATCATTGAGACCCCTGTCGTAGCAGCTCCATCTCGACACCATTGGCTTTTCCGCATCGAGCAGAGACCATCCCGGAATTCTTGCCTGTAAGATGCCTTGCAAATTTTCTGCTTTAAAATTCTGTAACAACCTATTTGGAATTTTGTCAACACCTGGTTTGCGATCTGATTTTATGCTGTCATAATGTTCTGATTATTTTGCTTGGTTTGAAGAGAGCTCGGTTCATTTACTTTCAGGTTGTTTGATGTTTGTTTTACCAAACTTGTCTCATGCCTCTATAACTGACAGTCATTCACAGAATATACGCAGCTGTGCAGCATACGGTCATGCATTCAACTGAACAGTAGTAAGGCCGGTAACATTTAGACGACACACAGAGTACTATATTACTATGTACTTTGACCGGACTGCAATCTGGAGCTTATTGCTTGTCTTTCTGTTTAGAATCCAGACTGTGTTTTATAACTTTGCAATGCAGGATTTACTAGCAGCAATTGTGCAAATTCGGGTTCGCATTTCAATCTCATTGACAGGTCTATTACAGTAGGTTTGGAGGGAAATAGCAATCATCAGAGTAATTTCTGTTCATGATGTTTCTCACACAGACATTGCATTGGCAGTCATGAACATAGACCAGATTTAATGTTACAAATTTCAGGACCAGAAGGAATTCAGAAATAACATTTAATTTATAGCAGCAAATTAAGATGTATTTTCTGTGTTTACAGACAATATAATACTATGCCAAACTGACCCAGATTTCCATTATAATCATTGTCATTACAATAAACTATGGGAATGTTTTGTTCAGCCTCAAAATACAAGGAAATAGCAAGAAACGCCCAGACCTGTATTGTGTGAATGGTAACATACAGATTGCTGAAGAAATCGCCAGAAATGCTTGGAATCTTATTGCAGCGACTGAGATCTTAGTGTGAAGCTAAATCCGTGGGGAAGCTCCCAGCTATCACGTCCAACACAAAAACCCACTTTCTTCCAATCGAAACTCATGAAGGATGAGTCGTCCTGCTTTATGAAGCCCTCACGTCTCCTTTGGAACCACCGTGGATTGTCCCAGCACAAATAGAAGCTGAATACCAAGCCATTTTTGCCTTAAAGAAACACGTCCATCTCAAAATGCCCGATTCCTTCCATAATGTGCCCAGAAAATGGAGGTGCAGCAAGCAACAGCTCGTCTATGATCTCAAAAAGGAACCACGCCTTCAACAAGCTTGGAGTTGTTCAAAAAAACGTCACAAGAGGCATACGAAAATCTCAGTAAATGATGAAAACGAAAGTCTGAGAATAAGCTGCTTCCTTCATTCCATACATTCGACCACGCCAAGCTAGGAGTGATGATCTCACACTCGAACCATGGCTGTTAGGGTTTCACATTCTCCATAGAGAACTCGACTGGTTTCCCGTGAAAGTTATGCAACAAAAAGGTCCGAATGAATACTTTGTTTTTCCTTTTCCGAATGAATACTTTGTTTTTCCTTTTTCATCTTTCACAAAGGCTCGACCAAATCACCTTTTTTCTTTCTATTGGCCCAACAAATAATAAAGTGACTTTTCTATAGTCTCTTAAAAATAAACATTTCCATGAGTCCCTTTAGTGAAATTTCATAAAGTCACTTTACCCAAAAAGATTTAATTAATTATTTAATATCACCTTTAGAGAATGATTTTTGCAACTTAGGTAATAATTAAATAATTAAATAAATGACTCCCTGACTCCATCAATTACCTTCGGGAGTTGAAAGGTAATGAAGCATTCTGAGCGGCTAGCTGGGTGGGGACATTACATTGCCTCATGATGCTGGGTAGAGGAAATAATGGTGTCTAAATGGATCACATTATAAGACACGAGAGTGGATAGACAATCTCTCCTAATCGATGTACACAATTTCTATTGTTTATCTATAATAGAACATTTCCAAGTTGTGAATGGACAAATTTTCAGTTGGTTTATGATGTGCTCTGTTTCGTTCCATTCATTGTTGTAGTGATCAGTTTCAGTTGTTCAATTTGCAGATGTCTGTGTTGGTTGGTTTTCGATTCACCGTGGATCTAGTAATTATAAATGCATTGTCGATTGTCTGTTAATAATATTCTACAATCTGCTGACCTGTGATCCATTCGGCATTAAATTCCTATTGGTTGATCTCATTTCGGGAGGTGTTTATCTTTCCTTATCTGTGCTAGTAAATTACAGTGGTATCAGAGCCGTGATTCTGCCAGCCTGTGGAAAATCAGAGATTTATAGAGAGAGAAAGAGGATAGAGGCAGAGGTAAGATAAAGATGGAGGTGGCGGTGCATACTAACGAAATCAAATCTTTCATTAAGATGCAAGATCAAGTGAATCAGATGTTGATACAAATGATGCAAACTCTCACTGCTACAATAACCAGCCACAAATCAGGACCTTGGATAAAGGACACAAATCTTGAGACTGAGGCGTCCGAAATTTTGAACGAATATCAAAGTTTGTCTAATGACGCAAAAGCCTGCATTCCCCTTGATGCGTACGTGAGAGCACACAAGTCCCCCTACTCCCACAAAAAGGGACTTTATGACTACATAAGGCGAAAGAAGAAAGAAGAGGAAGATTCAAAAGCTGCCAAGGAAGAGACTAAAGGGTCGGAGCCAGAAGAATCAGTCTTGAAACAAGAAAAGCCCAAGGTGATGGAATGTGAGCCAAACACACAAAAGGAGGAAGTCATTGAATCCCTTGAAGACATTGAAATGGAGCTTGAAGTGGAGAAGATTTCAGCTGTTCATAAGAAGATCAACGAAGATGTGATGATGGTGGAGCAAAAAGAAGGATCAAAGTTTCAAGCTATCAAACAGGAAACTTTTACACTCCCTTGTTCCAAGATTGATCAGCTATAAGGAGACTTAGATGTCAGTTATAATGAGGATAATATAACTTATGGGACAGCCAATGAGGTCTCTATTGCACCTACTAATGAAGAGCATGTAAGCCTTCAAGGCCACCACAAGGGTGAAGGAAGGGCCGTTCAAGAATGTGCCAAACCATCATTGACTGATCAACTATGTGGAGGTAGGAATACCACTAATGATCCACCGTATGAGTCTATTGGTAAGGAACCGATTTGTGTTTTGAATAGTGATGACGTTCATACATATGAGAGCAATACAGAAATTTGGTCAAGTAATGAGCAAAGTAACCTTGATAAAGTTGAATTGCGGAATCACCTTATGAGTGTGCATACACCCTCTAGTCCAGCAATCGAAGAGGACCATGAATCAACATGTGCCTTGACACCCTTCTCTTATGATGATGATTCCTCTATTGTGCATGATGATAATGATGGTGTCCTTTGGGGAAAAGATGATTCTACTCACTACTATGATGATGATGCCTTGATGGAATTCGAGGCTGACCTAGTCTCAAAACACAAACTGTTTGGACAAGATGTCATAGGGGTAGCAGATTTTGAGAAGCAAGGTGGTGGATATACAGCAGAAATGACTAAACAGACCTATGATAGTGATAATGAAGACGAATCTGAAACATTGCATGAAGGTTTTCTGCCCCATGAGTCACACTCCGTGGAAAGGCAATTGAGAATGAGTGACGGGGATTATGGCAGCCCTTACTCACTTCGATGACATTCATAAAATGATGGCAGATTTGTGTTGGAAGACCCTAAGGGGACATGATGGGCCTAACAAGGGAGTATCTCTAGATGATTTGCACAAACTCCAAAAGATGTGGGTGGTAGTGAAGTCAAGTTTCGTATATTTACTTGCAAATAGGGATCATCTCCTTGCACAGAAGATGCCTTGAGAAGGAAGGAGGATGAAGTGGATAAGCTCATTCTCGAGCTTAGGGGCAGCAAGAAAAGGGCAAAGAGTGCAGAGAGGGAGGAAGATATTGAAGGGCTCTATGATGAAGACATTGTTTGCAGCCATGGGATTAAGGTTGTGACACATGATTTGCACTTGGAAGCATTCCTTGGGCCAGCATGTGTTGATAACCATTCCCTCGTGAAAGGAGGAATGTTTGAGAGTGAGGAAGACATCACACTTGAGCATGAGGTAAGGACTGATTTGCTGATGTATGACAGCAGTCCTTTACCCCCAAATTTTCATAACATGACAGCCCAGAGGATGGTCCCTAAGGCTCATAGCTCCCATGGAGAAACTCACATCAGACCGACATTTGTTGGAGAGCATGAAATGATGAGGAAAGAGAAGCTTGAGCTGATTGAAGATAGCAGTTTTGATTTTCTGATTTGGAACTGCAGTCCTTGGGCCCTGCTTAGCGTTGAGTTGATGGTTCCTACCCATAAGAATGATAGTAAGAAGTTTCCTACTATTGTTGGCATGCACTTGGGAGACAAACAAGGGGTCTTATGGGTATGTCCAGGGCACAAGAGGACCCAATCAGTGCAGCAGTTCATGACAGAGAAGAATCAAGACATTTGGCATCAGCCTCGCATGGCGGCCAAGCAAGTGGAGCAAGCAAATGTGAGGTTTGTTTCAGAATTCTTAGGTTGTCTACATCACTTAAATTATGAAAAATTGGCATCACCTCTTGTAGGAAGCCACAACAAAAGTTCGAATGATATTGGGCTAGCCAATAGCATTATGCCTTCATGTGTGAATGGAGTTAAGGGTGAAGCAGACTCAAGTTGGTCATTAATCCTCCATGGAGTGCTTGAAGAGTCTACTCGTGATAAGTTACAGCCCCATCATCTTGAAGACTCTTCAGTGAAGCATGAGGCTGCCCTACTTTTGGGACTCATGGCACATATCATGCATGGATTTGGTTTTGATTGGAGCACACGTGGAGGAATGAAGCCTCAGCTGATCTATAAACTCGGGTATGGGGTTAGTGTCATCATGCTTGGCTTTGAGTTGCAAATGTTCGTGTTTCAGCTGAACTATGGCACATGGCCCCTACTTTATCCCTTGATGAGAGAGGGTTGTCCTACAATACTACACATGGATGTCCTTGACAATACTTTGTGGACAGCGGTTGTTTGGGAAACTTGGGGAGACATGGATCATCGTGTTATCATTGGAAGTTGGTGTCATGTTGAGGCACTGTCATCATGTTGGGTTGACATGGATAGTGTCATCATGCTTGGCTTTGAGTTGCAAATGTTCGTGTTTCAGCTGAACTATGGTGCATGGTCCCTACCTTATGCCTTGATGAGAGAGGGTTGTCCTACAATGCTACACACGGACGTCCTTGACAGTACTTTGTGGACAGCAGTTGTTTGGGAAACTTGGGGAGACATGGATCATCAAGTTATCATCGGAAGTTGGTGTCATGTTGAGGCATTGTCATCACTAGTTATTCGCAGCACCCTTTGTGTCATAATCTTCAGATTTTGGGGTGCTGTTCTGATCTACATCAGCAACCTAAGAGTGGACTGGTATGCCCTTTCATGTATCCCTCACAGAAATTTCGCACATCCATGAGAGGTCTCTCAAAGACAAGGAGATTGTTGGTATTGATAGCCCTTCAAGATCCATCCACCTCTTCATAGTTGCTGGACACAATAGCGTGATGAATTGGGATCTAGGCATTGATATGTTGGGTTTACTCATTCAATGGGATCATGATGAGTTGCATCACAGTTATGGGCTTGATGATGCTTATATCAGAGTGGAGCAGTGGAAGACTTGGTACACATGGTCATGTTTCCAGGATCATATCTTTCACCTCGTGTTGAGCAACTCAGCATTGGCTTGCAGTTGCTTGAGGGCAAGCAAAACCTGGGCGGGGAGGACTATCATGTCCCCGATTTGGCGATGGCGGGAAATAGTGTTTATCAACACTAAGGTGGAATTTAAATATTTTAAATAATAAAATATTAATAAATAAAATGTTAAATAATAATAATATTAAATATAAATTAAGTTATTAAATAAATAATATTTGAATTTATATTATCTGGCCGACTTCCTTGAGTTGGCGCCTAAAATCATGTTCCAATTTAATATTTGCTTTGGCCGACCTGATGGAAGGCTCCTGTAATCAAGTATTTAAGCTGGTTCAATGTCTTATTCACATCATCACGGAATTGGGACTCAAGTCTGATGAATAGCTAGAGGACGTAGTCACTCAGCTCTTCTATCCCAGGTTGGGACAGCCCCCTCAACCTGCTCTTCTGTGTTTGCATCCCTTCGTTCAGTTCCTAAATGCTTCCAGTTGATTCTAGGTAGTGATCAGTGATTTGGTGGTGTGTTCGTGACTTGGTGCGTGCGTGGGAGAACAACATAGCAGTGTGCACCGAGCCCAAGCTCTAGCGCGTCAGTGTTCCAGGGCACGATCATATTGGTGTTTATCGAATATCCCAAGTGAAGAAAGATCGAACAGGACACTGCTTGGGACATTTGCGGAGGAAGAATCTCAACTCACATCGTCATTAGAGTCGCGTCATTACACTACTATCACTCGGGCGATGATACATCCAGGAGGCTAGGGTTTCTCCTGTTCAGCGATTGGGCGAGAAAGGCACACAGGAGCTCAATGCAAGATCTTCTAAACAGTGCCATGGAGATCAAGCGACAGGCGCGGGGGTTGTGAGCTCTGCTCAAGCCTCCGGAAATATTAAAGACGGCGCGGGGGGCTCGGGCAAAGGGTGGAACGCAAAACTTTTGTCGGCTGGGCAGCGAACAGGGATAGGATGTGAGCGGGATGTGAGTTCAGCAGACCCATGTTTCAGACCGATAGCAGGTGGAAGCCGGGCGGGGGAGGTGAATCTACAGACAACTGGGAACCCAAATGCTGATGCCGAGGCAGAGAAACCGACGATTGTTTTGCAGGAAGAGCTTGAGGCGGAGGTCATGCACAATATTGAAGTCTTCTCTCATCTGGGGCTAATAGGAAGTTTCAAAGGTTTTTGGCCTCGGCTCTGTGATTTACACAAATGGATATCTGAGCATTGGGCCCCCATTGTGGAAGGTTGCATCCAAATCTACCCAGCTGCAAAGGGTTTTTTCACTGTGGTGTTTGAGTCTGTGGGTGATAGAAATAAAGTTTTGTGTGAATACTTCTAGAGTTGGGAGGAGAAGTATGCTCTGTCCTTGAAGCCCTAGCATCCAGATTTTAACCCTGCCTCTGAGACTTTTGATAAAGTCCCTTTGTGGGTAAGACTCCCAAACCTGCCTCTACATTTGTGGTTTGAATCTTGCTTGGAAGCCATTGGAAATTCTTTAGGGGATTTTCTGATGGTTGATGAAAGATCTTCTAATCTTTTGCACTCCACCTATGCTCGAATTTTGGTGGAGATGAATGTTTCAAACCTTCTTCCTGAAGAGGTCTCAATTAAAACTTCTAAAGGTTGCTGGGCACAACCTCTGGACTATGAAGGGGTTCCTTTTCGATGCAGGAGATGCTTCCAAACTGGTCATATTGCAGCACAATGTGCAAAACCCAAATGGACTAAACCAGCTACTTGGTGGCAGGAAGCCTCACGTAGCCATTATGCAGTTGAAAAGCAAGAGGAAAATTTAGATCAGCAAGCTAAGGTTACGTTTGAGGCAGTGGGTAAATCTGATTTACAACAGAAAGAAAGGGACTTAGAGCCACTGAGGGAGACCAGCTCTACAGAGTCTCTTAGAGAGCAAGATGCTGCTATGGAAAACGGCCTTGAAGGGAAAGCAGCGGAATCTCAACAAGGAGCCAAAACGCCAGAATGTAGGGAGAAATCAGGCCTGGCGAAGTTGAAGGACAATGGGGTAAGCTGTGGGGGGGAGGGAAGGCAGAATGAGCAATTAATGGAGGACGAAGCATGGATGCTTTCGGAAGCAGCTGAGGATGGGAAGAGGGAGGAGATAGAAATGGTGCAGGTCGGTTGTGTAGCAAAGGGATTGGAATGGCAGAAGGAAGCTGCGAAGGTGGAGGATGGCTGGCAAGTCGTCAAAGGGAGGAAAGACAGGAATCTGAAAAGGAAAAGCTTTGCTATGGTCCTGCGATCTCAGACCAAGGGAAGACCTAGTCGTGGTGCAAATTTGTAGTTGTGCCTTTAGTCTCGGGGTAGAGTCTTTGGTTGTTTTTGATAATCTGTGGTGTCTGTTGTTCTGGTGTGGAGTCCTTCGGGGTTCTTTCTCTCTGATGTAATCCAAGATTATTTGTTGTACTCTCCTTTTAAATTCAATATAATAAACTCTTTTTACCGATCAAAAAAAAATAATATAATAATATTCTACAATCTGCTGACCTGTGATCCATTCAGCATTAAATTTCTGTTGGTTGATCTCATTTCGGGAGGTGTTTATCTTTCCTTATCTGTGCTAGCACATTACAGGAAGGAAGTTATTGTGATGGATGTGGCTGGATGAGGGGCTTGACTCTATTGGTGAGGTGGGTGGTCAGGGTGCATATGTGTAATGCAATGTATCGTCTTGTGTTGTTTTGGGTGACAGTCCTGTTGGTTTTTGGTTGTAAGTTTTTTCTTTCAATTTTGATCAGAATGGTCATTTTTTTGTAACTGCTATTTTTTTCATGGGCAGGGTTCCCCTATACATCTCCTACTAATCAGTCAAAAAAAAGTGTTCTTGTCATAAGTATAGGCCACAAAAAACCAAGTATAAATTTAGGTGTTCATGGTGTTGTTGGAATATATTATATAAAGTAGATGGGCATCTTGAATTCATTTCAATCCAACACTAGTGACATTAGTTGTAACAGCATTCTGCACATGATGATACATACATACATAGAGAGAGAGAGAGAGAGAGAGATAACAGATAAGAGATTAGAGTCAACATGATACATCCAAGCAATACATTAAACATACTGAATAGGTAGGTGGCATACCAAGAGATGATGCATGAAGATACTCACAATTTCCCTTGTTCATAGGATGATGTTATTGTAAAAGTTGCTACAGCAAGAGCACTGTTTAGCAATCTTAACTATAATGACTTATCTCAAGAATCAGGCTACCCAAAACTTGAATAATCTTTAAATTCAGTTGCAATTTGGAAACCTTGTTATTACAACCTGCTCAATGCACAACAACTCTTCTTAGCTGTACTAAAGTTGCTGGCCCTATGTTCTTAAATGTGTATTCAAAACTTAATATATTGACAGAAATAAATGTTGTTTAAACAGTCTTAGCCTTGGCAGACAAACTGATAGATAGTGAAACAAGAAAAAGAACCTATTTATTCCAAGAAGTAAATCTTGTGGATCCCAGGTATTGAATATTTATCTCCTTAATACCTAATTAGTAATTAATAAACCCAGCCCATTGGTCATGGTTGATAAACACGTTGAACTAGAACCTAGTACTAAGATAATTAATTTGTTCAGTAAGTTCTTCCTTTGATGGGATTTTACTATGTCTAAACTCTTACACTTAGACTGTGCTCCAGTTATGCTTACAAAAGGCATCTAGCTCCAGGATATGTCCATAACTTGTGCTGAATATTTCAAATCAAAGACATGGTTTTGAACAATCAAAGAGTCGGGAAGGTCAAGTCACTAGATAACAGTTAGGTAAACCTGAATGGACTAATCAGAATGTGGTTAAGGAAATAGGCGATACAAATACTGTCATTATTCTTAAAGTTATCCAATTCTAAACCAAAAGATATACTGATGGTGAAATACTTGAAAAAAAAATTGCTTGGACATTTGACTACTTATTAGTACATTTCAGTGTAAGTGCAAATTCTCCAACTGCTATGCTTCCAGGAAAATAGTAGCTTTTTGTTTAACAGATAATACTACTAAAAATGCCACATATACTTCTTGTTTGAGATACCAGTTAACATAACTGCTAGAAGCTTTTACAGCAAAGGCAATCAAATACCTCTGGTTTTGGTTGTCCCTGCTGCAATCGCAAAAGTTCTTCCATGCCTTCTAGTCTTTTACCTATAGAGATACACAAAATGGGCATTAGCACAAATCAGAGGTCTAACTTTTTTCAAAAAATCATCCAAACACCAATAATGCAAAATTTTGGCACATTTCAAATGTTAATCACCATGAACCAATCTTTTAAGATAATTTCCTCACTCAAACAACATTGTTAGATGGACATAAGTTCTTACATAAATGATGGAAACAGTGCCAGAAAATATAGACTTTTTACCTCGCTTGTCACGGTAAATGGTCTCAGCACCACGCCCAGTTAGAGAAGAATCCATCTTTGAGAATCTGCAAGGGGTAAAGTTCATTCCAATTAATAGAAACATCAACTCAAATCTTCAGATACGCAGTCTCACCTAAAATGCAAATTCAACTTTGGGTATAAACATTTCCAGATATGTGCAAATAAGACTTTCAACAGTTTGAATCACTTTAAAACAAATTCTCAGAACTAAGCTGATGAGCAGTCTCGTTATAAAACATGAACTTTATTTCAACCAAGATCATTATTAAAATTGGGTGTATGCAGTAAAAGACAGAACCCAACCAACCATATGCAATGAAGGAGCCAAATTGAAACACTTTCATGCAGTACATGAAAATGCCATATCTAATTACAACATTGTGTCATCAAACAAATCAGTTAGGGCTCCAGAGATTGCAGCATCACTCATAAGTCATGCATTGATAAAACTTAAAAGTGACAAAACAGCAGAGAAATCAATATCAGTTACTCTTATAAGGGATAACTCCACAATGAGGGGACAAATCCAGCTTACTTAAATGAAAAACTGCTAAAGAACTCCAAGTTCACATTGTACCGATATTTAAGTAAAAAAGATTGTCATATTACAGCCTTAGGTCAACATCTTCAAGGAAGATGACAAATCCTTCAAAAGCAAAAACCTACTGAACTTGAGTCACTCTCATGCAAAGAGGAAGAATCGTTAAAACACTTTCAACGCAGTTTTCTAGACAAAAACTTAGAGACAAATTAGATAATTGAACACAAGCAAATTAGTGCCACTAGTTTAGCAACAACATTATGTTTGAGATTATGTGTAAGCTTTTACACGAGCCTTATATGTCACAAGTTGAAAATTTATGAAAAATCAATTGTAGAGAGAGAGAGAGAGAACCTTTGGGACTCCTCTCTTTTCTTTTGATCAATTTCCACTTTAAGATCTTTTCCGGTGCGTAATCCAGCACTGGTTCCATCACCCATTATTTCCTTTCTTTTGGTCTTATTCATCACTTGCCTCTCTGACAAAGTTTCGTGAACAGTTCTAGTAGAAGGAACGGTCTGTCCTTTTGTTGGAGAATCATCTGCTCTTCTAGAAGAATTGTGGTGTATCCTTCTTGGTGGCGAAAACTCACGATCTTTGACATGTGCATTTCTAGCATGAGAATGATGCTGAAAGGAAGAATCCTTTCCATCAGGAGAATCATGTCGAGTCTTTGATTGTGGAAATGAATCTGACAAGCCAACATTCTTTTGGCGCCTTCTTGGAGGTGACAAATCTCCAGGCTTTGTCCGAGCCTTTTCTTGGGGCGACTGATCAGGGGAATCATGCCTAAGATTCATTTGCAGCGGCCGATCCAAGGAACCAACATCCTTCTGGCGCTTTCTTGGAGGTGACAAATCTGGAGATTTGGTCAGAGCCTTCTGTGTGAGATATAAGTCAGGAGAATCGTGTCGAACCTTCATTTGCGAAACTGGTCCAGGGAAGCCAACATTCTTTTGGTGCCGCCTTGGAGGTGACAAATCTGGAGACTTGGTGGAGAACTTTCGTCTGGGAGATTGATCAATAGAGTCATTTTGAAACTTCATTTGTGCCAATCTATCTGAATTAACATCCTTTTGGTGCCGCCTTGGAGGTGACAAATCTGGAGACTTGTTAGAGAACTTTCGTCTGGGAGATTGATCAGGAGAATCATGTCGAACCTTTGTTTGTGGCAAAAAATCAGAATCATTAACATTCAAGTCTGATGAGAAGTCATCACGTTCATGGTTTGACAGCTCGTCGGTATGGTGTATATCCTTCTGATCAACACTGCCATGATTTTTATTTGGTAAAGAGAAATGGCTATTAAGATGGGCAGAAGGCAGTTCTCTGTTATTTGAAGGATCTGTAGACACCTGTTCTTTTAGAGAGAAATCATCTGGTTGTAACTCTGCAATGAATAATAATCATAATAAATCCCATTGCTGCATGAAGAGCTTCAAACTGGCCCAAAATTGAACCAGCAGAACAGAAATATTAAAATAGCCAATGAGAGGGATTTGCTGCCAGAAATGATCTCCTAGTCTCAAAAACCACAGCCTATGTGTAAGAAAAGAACTGATATACAATTGAATGAAACGATTTTACATTAGTGTTGGACACCTTCGAGCTTGTTAAGATATCTAACTAATTCTCTATTTTTATGAAAATCAAAACTTATTCATTCATTCCACCAAATCCATCAGGGGCACAATCCCTTAGGCCTTGAACCCCTTATGAGCCATTCAACTTCACCAAGTTTTAATACCTCAATCCTTGACTCTTAAGTGAATGAGGTTGATGCTAAAAGTTTATTGGGACGTCTATCCTCTCAATAAAAGAAAAAATTATTCATTGTTTGTGAGCCTTACCAGATTTGTTTGGTTGAGAGACGGTTCTCCATCCACTACCATCATCAGCTACAGTTAGATAAGGGCGATGCATCTTCAATTCTTCCATTCTCTTCATCCTCTTCACCTCAATGTCTTCTGTCACCTGAGGTCTCTCATCTGCGATAGAAAACCTTCAGCTCAAATCATTCTACACTGAAAAATAAGGATGAGCGAAATTCACGTAGGCAAGCGAATAACCTGGAGAGTCCTCGTGGTTAGAGTCGTCCTTAATTTCAGCTTGCCACGCAGCGTCTTCATCCACTATACGGACACCGCCCACTTTAACAGAGGGTTTCGACCTTTTTTTCTTGACAGATTTGGGTTTTCCTTCAGATGTGTATTTTTTCAAATACTCGGACAGAGACGATGAAGTCGCCATTTTCAAATCTAAGAAAACTTGTCAGAGGGCGTTCAAATTTCAAATTCAAGGGAGTGGCGCCTCCCAACAATTTGAGAAGATGAGGAGTATTGGTGCATCAGTTTTTTTAACATCAATTAATGTTAATTGTCAAAGGCGATTCGTCAGCGAGCTTCGAAGATTAGAATGAATTCTCTGCCGCCCAAGGAATGGATGGGATAGCCCTCGTTGCTTACTCAGTAATCTGGCAAAGAGAAAACCGGCCCTCGCACATTTATAGATACTAAAATTCACTGGCTTTTTAAATTCAAAAAAGTTAAAAGAGAGTGTTGCTGTGGTGAAGCTCAGGGTTCAATTCTCCTAATTCTTCCTGGTCCAGGTCCAAGTTGGGTTCTGTACTCCCACATAAAAAATAGTTTAAATAAATAAAAAAATAGTTACTGTTATTTTATATACATATAATTTCTAACTCTACACTCTGGCATAAAAAATAGTATTAAAAAACACATAGTTCTGTTTTTTATTATATATATAATTTCTTACTTTTAAGATGTCTTATTTTATTTTTGTTTTTAATGGGGATATATACATATTCTAAATTTTTTACTAAAAAAAATTTTGTTCAATTAATTATTAATAAATTCAGTAAATAAGAAATCATTTTTTAATCGAAAGAATATTTACATTTTTTAAAGTAGAGATGCAAGATGTAAAATTTTAAGTGTTATGAAGGAATTATAAAAATGATAGATTATTTAGGTTTTTTTTAGATTATTTATATTTAAAAAATAAATGTTTATTTTAATTTTTTTTATTTTTATTATAATATTATAAACAAGTGACGTAATGCGCTGTGTTCCTCGCTTAACAAAGAGCTTTTAGGTTGGTAGGGGAAGGGTTAATATGGTTGAAGATTTGTAAAAGTAACTGTTGGTGTTTTGTATTGAATGTAGAAAAAGAGAACACAAGAAGAATGGAATGGAAGAGTATTTGATATGAGAAGCAAAATATAAAGGGTAGAGTTTGCTTTTGATTACTAGAACTTGTTGGAACAATTGTGCAATAAAATTAAGAAAATATGATACTAAACATTTGTAAGTTATTCATAGTATTACTAATTGTTCGTAAATGAATTTAATTACTTTGTAGGCTAAATTCAAATAATTACTTGAAAAAAAACTAGTTAGTTATGTAAGATTAAATTCAACTAATTGTTGTGGGTGGATGGGCGGGCGGCCCTCCATGTGTGGCGGAGGGCACATGGAGGCTGATGAGGTTGGGGTTTGGACATTTTTGGCCTTGGTGGCAATGCTTTTTGTATTGGGGTGGTGGCCTTAGTTGCCACTTTGGTTAAATCTTGGCGGCAGAGCTTCCGTGGATGACTTGACAAGGTGGCACCCATTTCGGGCACTTATTACTAGACATGGCATGTTGTTTGGGTGGCGATTATTGAGTACGAGTTCATGTATTGATTAGATAGCCTACAAAATTGTATGGAGGTTCTCGAGGACGAGGACGGCCTCCTTCGTGCGAGGTGTCATAACATTTATTCCTTCCCAGTTGCAGTTAGTTTAATGATGGTCTTCCAATTTTCTTTGGTTTAAATAAATTGGTGGAGTGTGTAGAAGTCATTGTTTTCTTGGCTCTTGGCTAGGCGTTGGTAATTTGCTTGTGTTTTTGGTAGTGAATGGTTAGTTGGGTGTGAGTTTGGGCGCAGTAATGGTTGGGCACTCGCGTTTCATAATTGAAATCTCAGCCGAAGGTTTAGTGTGGTTTGGCGACGATACGCCAATTTCTTTGAGGGCCAAGACGTGTCAAATGGCCTTCAGGGAAATAACGGACCAGTGTCTCAAGAGGATTATGCTTAATAACGATTTCCTACTGGTCGTGGCAGTTAAGATGGTGCTGGGAGATGGGCATTTGGCCAAAAACGAATATGGGAGGGACAATACCTACGTCACCTCCAGGTTTCTAGCATCTCTTTTGGATAATCGGGTGTTGAAGGCGGAGGCCAGGGTGTTGTTGGAAAAAATCTTCAAGAAGGAATTGTTGTTGGGTGTCGAGGTGTTGGAGCGGCTATTGTGGGGAAGGGCATTCCTTGTCCTAGCGACATGGAGTTGTTGCGGTCAACGGATGATGCGATGAAGTTCTTTCGTTTTCTGTTAGATTTAAAGGGCCCAACCCTCATGAGGCATAGAATGATTGTCGTGGTGGTTGTGGAGTATATGAAGATTTTTTTTGGAATCATGCCCATGAAAGACATCGACTGGATTGTGGATTTTGAGGCCTTTGCAAGGGCCAATGGCTTTCTATGAGTATGGGCTGGTGTAGGGTTTGTTTTTTGCATTGTCTGTGTCTGGATATAGTTTGGTTGTGGTTGCATAGTTAGTGGTTGTAGTTTGGTTAGTAATTTTATATGGAAGGCATATTTTTGCATATGTTTGTAATGAAGAATGGATGGTTGGTGACGGTGGTAGTTGCATTCGAGGTGTTCTGGGTTGAAGAATTGGGGTCCTGTTGTTTTGTTTAGCTTTTTGGATGGCCTCTTCATGGCTGGTGTTGCAATAGGTTGTTTGGTATATAATCTGGTTAGTTTCCTACAATAGCAGATGCTTGTAATTTCTTTCCTAATTAATATAATACTAAACCTTACGTATCAAAAAAAAAAACAACTAATTGTTTGAATATGAATCTAATTACTTAATAATATAAATTCAAACATTTGCTTAGATAAAATTTAACCAATTGGTTTAAAATGAATCTAATTACTTTTGTATTAATACTAGATTACTTTGGAGAAAACATTAAAAAAAATAGTAAGCTAATACTAATTACTATAATTAGTAAATGAACATTGCCTTTGCTAAAATAATTTAGAACATGGCCAAATATTATCAAATTAGAAAATTAATTAAGTAGTGGTAGGAAACTAATTACTTAAATTAAATTAAATCAACTTATTGTTTCAAAATATACTGACTACAACTAAATAATTTAGAAAATAAGTGCTCATTTCTTTGCATAAATATCTTAATTAATACCAATTTTCTTTTGAATATAAATTAAATCATTCCTAATACTAATTACTATAATTACTAAATGAACATTGTCTTTGCTAAAGTAATTTAGACCATGGCCAAATATTAGATTGTATTTTGAAATTAGAAAATTAATTAAGTAGTGGTAGAAAACTAATTACTTATATTAAATAAAATTAACCAATTGTTTGAAAATATACTAACAACTACTAAATAATTTAGAAAATAATTGCTTGTTAGTTTACAAAAATATTTTAAATAATACCATTTTCTTTTGAATATAAATTAAATCATTACTATTTATTTAGGAAAATAAGTTATAAGTTGATAATTTTTGTAAATAAGTACAAATTTTACTTTGCATTGAATAAATGATTTTAATTAGTTTTTATAATTACACATTGAATTACTTTTGTGAAATAAATTGCCAATGAAATAAATGATTTAGTAGTAATTACAAACTATTTTGTGATTTGACTAACATTAATAAGTTAAACTATTTTGAAATGCTTAAAACTCAATTTCCTCTCCAAATAGTTTATTTTTTTGTGACCTAAAATTTGATTAATTTTAATCAATGAAAAATAGGCCATAAAAAATTAAGTTGATAGAAATAATAGTTTTTATAGCTAAACTGGAGGTTTTAAATATTAATTAATTGTTTTGCAAATTTTAATCCACTTTCATTATTGAGAAGTCACGCCAAAAACAATACGCTAAGGCTAGTGGTTTGGAGCATTTCCAATACCTTGCAATGTATAAATGGTGAACAGTTGTAAATGGGAATGCTTCTCTATGCTTCGATGTGCTGCATAGCTTCCAAACGTCAACTGAGTGCATAGATAGTGAGAATGGCAAAGGTGTTGCATGTAAATGTGTAAGAATATAGACTAGGAACAAATTTGTCTTTTGATGAATGCATAAGAATATGGTCTCCAAGTTCTGTGAGGAACGTTGAGGTAGAGAGAAATGTTTTATTGTTTAGAAGGCAAAGGACATTTGTCGAAGAACAACTGAATTTTGGAGAATGTCATGGAGGTGAGTTGTTATTGCTTTGTAAAGTATTAGAGATTGAATGTAGAAGAACTTTGACTATTTGGTAAAACCTAATTCAAAAATCCTACTAGAGTAAGTGCAATAACAACTCGCATGCATATGTTATGTATGTCATAAACATGAAACAGTAAAAGCCAAGAAACAAACAACATATGGAAAACTAATTGGCCTGGGAAAGGTCTTGTTAACTGTGAATGCATCAAATGCATTTTGTTAATTTTGTCATGTGCTTTTGTGTTTTATGTTTATGAATAACATATCATATTTAATCGACCATGGTGGTTTCTTAATATTGTCCTTGTAACAAGAACCATTTTTTGGAATTGGAGTGGAGACAAAGATCTGTAGAGTTGCAAACACATTTGATTCTTGAGACAAAAAGTGGAAGGTCAGAGTATCGAATGTTTTTGCACGTTTGTTTCCAAAGAAGTTTGATTCTTCAAATGTGTGGGAAAATTATGCAAATTGTTTGAATTTGTATATTTTTTTCCCATAAGCAAATGACCTTTGCAATCATTTAATTGCAATAATGTTGTAGTCAAAGATGTGCATAATTGCAATGGGGACAATTTCCACACAGTATTGAATATTTGCAAAATATATAGTGACTTCCTAATTTGCTAATATAATTTAACAAAAATGAATAATAGGCCTACTCCAATGAATAGAGAAAGAGATAAATTGTTTTTTATTTCTTATTTGCAAATGAAACCATTGCAATAGTAACCTATTCGTTGGCCTCAACTGCTCCATGCCATATGTCATTTACTTTAGTCATTTGTAGAATTAGGCTTTATAGCAGCAAACAATGCATGTAGTCGCAGAAGGAAAGAAGTATTAATACGAGGACAAGGGTTGTTACTCAAGTGACTTTGTAGAATGAATACAGTTGCAACAAGTTACTATTGTAATCGTTGAGTTCACTTTTGACACTGAAATTGTTTCAAGCAAAATTGGAGAGTGTAAAGACTGTTTCAATGGGGGACTATGCACTCTTGCAATCGAGGTGGGTCAATATTGGAATTGTATGATGTGCATTGGATATGGGACATGTGGCAATCAATCTATAGCTATTGCATTAAATGACTTCACAGTCTAGAAGACCTTGTTCAAAGTATTCAGTTTTTTGTTTCGTAATTGTCATTTGTGTACTGTGTATAAATTCCAAAGGAAACAATTACACATATCCAACATTATAACTTTTGTCAAAAAAAGCAATCTTGCATGTGTGAAATTGGTCAAAAATGTTTACTGTTGTAGGAGCACAGTAGGATGGGGACATTTGTCCTTTGTTTGTAAGAAAGAGCAACAAAACCAATGAAAAATGGCATAGTAATTAATAAAAACTTTATTGTAAGAGCTAATAGTGTATTTAATAATAGATAACAAAGTTTTGGTAAGTTATAAGAATTGGTTTGCAAAATCTTGTTTACAGGATATGCAAATTCAACTAGATGTTGTTACACATCTACATGTAAGAGTCATATTATTCTGAGCATTGATGCATTTGGTTCATCTGTATGATGTGTGGAGGACGTGAAAGCATAGAGAAGCATTGTTGTTTAGGAATGGTGCCTTTGATTAACAACAACATGTCATGTTTGTCAACAAATTTTTGGGTCTTGTTGCCTTACACATATTGCATGCACTGATTAAATATTTGTCATGATATATAATGTCTCCCTATTCTCCTAATTTACTTAAACGAGAATGAATAATATTCCTACTGCAACCAATAGAAAAATAAATAAATTATAATTTTCAAACACAAAAAATATGTTGAAAAGCAAATTCAGCAAATGCAATTGTAAACATGCCTATTGCATTCGCTATGTTTTGTTATAAAGTGAATGCTATTGCTTATTGGTTTATCCATAGAAACTTAGTAAGTGGGAAAGTAGCCCAAAGAGAACTCAATCAAGTATCAACTAAATCTTTCATGTCTGAAATCTATCATTCATGTGTTTTTTTATTACATGGAGTAGGTTTGGTACTCTTCTTTGTGTAAGCAAATAAGAAACATAGAAACACATTATAAAATTTGTCAAATAAATTTGATTGGCCAACCAAATATGTCAAATTGAAATGCAATTATTGCAGTAGCAACTTTCCCTTTAAAAACATGTATGTTTTATATTGCTAATATATTGTATAGTAAAAATGTGTAACAATGGAGTTTAATCTATTTAAATGATAACATAAGAAAATAAAGAATTGTTTAGCATATAATGGAAAAACATGTCGACTATAAAATAAAAGTACGAAGAATTTTTAAGTCACAGAACATGAGATATAGTAATATAGGCAAAAGAGCCAAGAAGAAAAGCATAACAAAAAAAGAGGAATGCAGGTTCATGCAATGACAGGTAGTCTTTCACTTGCTTCTGCTTCTTCGTCACCTGCAATGTCATTATTATGGTTAGTATGAAAGCTAGTTTTTTATATAATTGTAAGCATTTTTAGGAAATTGAAGAGTGAGAAGAGTATTTGTATCAGTATTGTTTTATACCTTGTTGTGGCATATACTGTTTACTTAGTTAGGCAAATGGCCTCTATGATAAAGTTGTTTTGATTGAGGGTGAAATTCCCTTTGGTGACAAAGTCCCATAGTGAAAATATAACTACAAATTTGTCCTTGATGTAGTTTTCATATTTCATGTCTTGAAGGGCAGGCAAGAATTGTCGCAGGACATTGCTTCAGAATGAACAATGGACTATTTGCTTGTCATTTGTTATGATGATAGCTTTAGGATGAAGTGAGTATATGTAGCTCACTTCCTTGTCACATTGGTTGCAATGAGTAGCTTCCTATTGGAGCATGTTGTAAGTGTTGAATTTATATTTGCAATTTGGGCAAAAAGCTTCAAAAATATTTGAAAGTGTGTTTGCTGGTTTTAATGTTCCTGAAACCTAGAACATGTGAACATAGATAGTTAGAAGCGGCAGTTTCATACATTTTAAATGAAAATGTGAAAAGATTTTTAAAAATTCACCTTGAATGTTGATTGCAACAAAGCAGCTAACTTGTCCAATGTTCTCTTGTTATTCAATTTGCAAATAAATGTTGATCGACCCATGTGGAACATGTTTTTTTGATCAATGGTTTTTAGGATATTCTTGAAAAGAAAGGCTGGGGTTTTGTTCCTATGTAGCAGTTCCTCTATTTGCAAGTATTACTTTTCATGATATGGACGTAGTTGCAGTTGCATGGTAATGAAAAATTTAGTCTTTGTTACGAAGAAATTTTATTAAAGACCACAATGCTATAAAAATATGTTAAAATGGATTAGTGGCATATGGTGGTGAGACATTTGTACCTGTGCTCTGTCAAATTCTGCTATGCCATCATTGATATCAATTGCATATTGGTTGCCTACTTTTTTAGCACCAACAACCAAAGCACCTATTACTCCAATCGAATACTGATTTGTGGCTGCTAGTAGTTGGCTAATAGGTGTATCTGGAATGAAGTAGTAGTCTGTAGAAAAGTAAGGCATACTTTCAACTGTGCTTGTGTCTATCAATATTAGTATGCAATCATAGTCCCCTCTGTCATAATCTGTTCTAGGTGCAATTTGGAAGCCTGATATTGAAACCCCCAATCCTGGAACTATTTTGTGCACATGTTCTTGCACAAGGTATCCACTGATATTCAGTGTAATTGTCATTTCTACTTTAAGATCTGTGAGATATGTGCACAGTTTTTCACATGTTCTATTGACTTTGTCCAATGTTGCTCTGTAGACAACAAGGACGTCACCTTGGAATGTGTCACAAGATTTTTTTGCATTCAACTCTTCAATTGATATGGTCTTTTTGATTTTTGTTATGCAAACAGCAAGAGAAATGTAAATCTTATATTTGGACAATGCAAAAATGCATGTCATAGGCAAATAGGATAAGTTGTTTACCATTTGCTTGTGTCTTCCTCCATATCTTGTACTTGTTGTTGTGGTCTTTTTGTTTGATCCATGATTTTCCTGCAAGGTAGTGATTTAGTATTGCATAATTCATTGGAAAATGTATTAGTAATATATGCTTATGTATGTTATAATGTTGAATTGATTCAATGGGCAAGGTGGAATTTTAGGAAAATAGGAAAGTGGTTAGTCCAATATGCCTTTGATTTGTAAATATTGCATACACTTGTGATTGAATTTGACCAAATATGGTCAATGAGCGGCTTGTGTAGACTATGCGATTTGTTTAACAAAAAATGAATTTTGTTAGTTTGCATAAAATTTTGGAGTGCTCTTTTGTTTTTGTTTTCTAAACACATGTCAATATTAAAGTCACCCACAATGTACAGTATGTTTTTTGCATCTGTGTATGCAACTACAAATTGAAGAATTGTGATTATTTCTTCAATGGGAGTATTAGGCCTTGCATAAATATTACAAATATTACATTGATCGATGCATCGTAATATGTGACTGTGATGGTTTCAATATTTGTAGAGCTATGTTCTTTTGCTTTTGATACAAACAAATATTTTTTGGTAAACATATTATGCCATGTATCATATTCATACCAAAGGTATTAAAATATTGCGATAATATATTAGGTTGTAAGATATGCATGTGTACTTCTTCTAAACACAAAATGTCAAATTGTGTTGTGTCGTAGTCATAGGCAATGTCATGCACATATGAATTTAATGAACGAGTGTTTAGTGTGCATAAAAGCATTTGTTGTGTATCGTGTGGACATGTAGTTTGAATATCGAATTGCCACTGTGCAGTTGACTGCAGGTGATGCATTCCTACATGTATCTTGCCCTTAACTTTAAAGTTTTTTGTGGTTAAAGGTTTTTAGCAGAAATAACAAGTCTATTGTCTTTGTTCATGATAGTGTTATGTAAGTTAAGCCATGTTGTCTTATGCATGTTGGGTCAAAATCCAAAGCTTGCATTGTTAGACCTTGTGATCAATGGACGGTTCATGAACATGCTAGTTGTATTGGGAATTGTTTTCTAATTGTAATTTTCTTGTTTGCTGAAATTTTTTGTATGGCTCTAGCAATGCGCAATATAGGAACCCATTCCTTGTCAATGAGATCAATGTAGTATTGTGCTAGTTTTGTGCGTTGTTGTTGTGCAATTGTTGGATCGGTAAATTTGAGCCAAACAACATCAATGCCATTATGTGTTGTATATGCTTTAAATATTCCATCGGATCCATTAACTAGGCCATCTTGTGTATTATAGTTGTTTGCATAGATTTCAACAAGGATATCCTGTTTCAAGTATATTTGAGGTGGAAGAGTGGTTGTATGGTTGTAAAGTCGTATTGCATTATAGTTTTCCTCATGCTCGTCTATTGCATCTAGCACTATCATTTGACTAGAAATGGCCAATAGCATTCTATGGTTGTGCACGTCCGCATCAACTTTCCTATAGAACAAGTATGGAAGTGTTGGATCTAAAGGTGTAGGACGGAAGCAAAGTTGGTTAAGATAGTCTATGTCATCATTTGTTTGTAATCCTATTCGTATTCTGTTAAGGATTGCAATAAAATTTTCATCCTTTTGTCTCATAGTTGTGACCAAAGAGTAGCATTTTACGTTGTCTTTCCAAAAATTGTAAGGCATCAATTCAGTTATAGTGGGTTTATTCTCAAATACAATGGAGTCAAGGATAGGTTACGCTTGGTAGAGATCACCATAGAAGATTGTATCAAGGTTTCCAAAGTACATTGTAGGCATTTGCATTATGTCTCGTAGTCGTCTATCAATGTAGCACAAAAATTTTGATCCTACAAGTGAGATTTCATCTATAAGGAGTACATACAATTGATCGTAGTGCTTGGACATATTGTCCAATGCTTCAGATGCTAAGGGCAGAAAATTTGATGTATGAAATGGTATGTGAAATGTTGAATGTAATGTGACTCCACCTAAGTTGTAAGTTGCTTTACCTGTATACGCAATTAATAAGCCTTTTGGTTTGTCTGGATTGTTGTCAATAGACTTGCTATAAATGTGAATTAGAGCTTGGTATATAGCTTTTGTTGTGAAATTCTTTCCAGTTCCAGCTCCTCCAGTCAAGAACAAATGCAAAGGCTTTTCGATGTTATTCATATTTTTCATTATAACATCTTTAACAATTGATTGTTGTTCTTTGTTTAACATTTGTCTTAGTTTTTAGTATTCTTTGTTGTCAATTATCTGTGGGTGTCTGGCAATTTCAAATGCATTATGTGGCATTGTATTTGGTTTTATGCACTCTATGTTTGGAAGGTCTATTTGAATGTCATATTGTTCTGTTTGGCTAGCTTTTCTTGTTGTCAATGACTTATCAATGTTACCATCGTCAAGGGACTCAACATATTTAAGTTCTTTTTCTATGTCACTCCATGCAGGACTTGTGTTGCGAATGAACTTTGCACGATTTTTTATAATGGTTTTTTCATGGTGCATGTATGCATGTTCCCATGAGTCAAACTTTTGTTTTTATGTACTCTCGTTTATTGTAAACGGTACATAGAGCATTAATTGCTCTCTACAATGATTCTCCATATCAAAGTGCTTGTTGAAGTTAATAAAACTGTATTACACTTGGTTGAGGTTTTCAGTCAACTGTAGTTCCATTTTTATTGTAACTTGAAACAAATTTTGCAATACATATGTCTATCAATGTTTGGGGACGTATTAAATAGTAGTCCACTATAGATTTTGAGAGTATGTTCTCAGATTCATCTAGTTCATTGTTTAATTGTTTGATGGATTTTAGAATGAATGTACAGTCACTATAGGATCGTGTGTCAATGAAAATGCATTTTCTTGAACTAAATTTTAGTGGAAGTGATAAAACAATATGAGCAGCTTGTTGTGCTGACATTTGTTGCAAGTTCAACAATGCATTTCCAAGTTTACCAATCATTTTTATTGTATCAATATTCGTTTGTTGGTGGTCCTTACGTATTCTTTTGAATGAATATGTCATTGATTTGTCTACTTTTGCAATGTAAGAGTTGTAGTACATTACTGTGGCATATGCATTAAGCACGAACTGTGCATCTGTATTGGCCTTCCAAAGGTGCAACATTTTCCTTGCAAAATTGTTGTTCCATATTTATGATGGTTTTCTTTGTAAGAAAAGTGTTGGCCTGTTTAGTGTAGAGCTTAAAGTTGTTATATAATCAGTTTCAAACATGTTTATGTCATTTAAAAACATGTCTAAAGTGTATTCTTTGTCATAGTTTTCTTTTTGCAGTATCGAGTAAACATTGACAACATTTGAAGTTATTGTTTTAGTCTTTTCTAGTATTGGTGAAAGTATTTGTCTTTCGCATCGGTGGAAAAGGGAAATTGTATATACAAACTGTTTTCCTTGATCTCCTACATCTCTCTGTGTGGTGATTCCTTTGTAAACTAGCCAAGTCAACTTGCAAATGATCAGTGCTACAAGTAATGTACTTGTTGACAAAAGTTATGATGTCTGTGTTGTTATTTTTTGTATAGATTGGTGCATTTTTCACCCATATGAGCATATGATCATGCTCATTTCCTCGATTTTGTAAGCATCAACTTCTTCATAACATTTATTCTATGTCTATAGTATCGTACACAAGTAATAGGATCCTTCTTGATCAATTCAAATTTATCAATGTTTGTTTGAGAATTTGACTCTTGTTGTTTTTGACCTAATTGATGTTGATTGTGTAATTCTTGTAGCGTGTTTATTAAAGGATCCCAATTTTGTTCAGCACTACTAAAAGTGAGCAAGAATGTCGGTGGTCCTAGCTGTCGTATCATTGCAAAAACAATTTTCTTAAGTTGTTGTGTATAATCTAGGGATATTCTTATTCTTTTGAAATCAACATACCCAATATCTAATTTTAGAATTCTCTCAAGGTTTGGTTTGTGTTTCACATCCTTCACAACTAGCTTGTGTCCTTTTAGTTGGCCCTTTCGTATTCTTATGGACATTGTAGACAAGACTTGTAGTATTAGTATCTTGATAGTTTTGAAAAATATGTTTGTCGTGTGATGCAAATTTTTTGTTTGATTGTAAAACTTCCCATTGTGCAATTTTGTGGTATGTAAATTTTTTTAGAATGTCATCATCATGTGGCTTGCCAAAGAATAATGTTGGGAAATTCATCTCCTAAGCATATTTGTCTTTAAAGATTCCAACTGGATAGTTTTGTTCTACAGGTGCAATTTCAATGATCTTGTCTTGCATGCTATGTATACTTCTAGATTCAGTGAATCCATGGACCAAGGTTTTAGATGGATTCTCATGTTCCACATCACTATCTGACTCAGTTTCAATTGTGACAAGCCCAATATTCTCTTCAAGTTCATCATTGGTACGCAAAAAATGTTTCCAATCTTTGTTTATCTGGAAATTTTGCATTTTGTACAGTGTTGTTTTTGACAATTGAGCCAAAGCTTCCATGAAGAGATTGGGTCGTACCATGCCTTTTTGAAATGCATTTTTGTATTCCAATCATCTTTTGAGTGAAACAACAATCTTTTGTGTGTTATTAGTTGATTGTGGCAATGCCTTTTGTATAATGTTAATGTCAACAGGGACATTAATGATGGAACCTTTTAGACCTATTTGAGATTTTTTGTACCCTAGTTCCCAGATTTGTGCAAATGCAATTCTAAGTGATACAATTTTTTCCTCTAGTTGGGACAAAAGTTGGACATATGACAATCGTTTATTAGTTCAAATTTTGTGTGGTACAACATACTTTGGTATCATGAGTTGTTTTAGTGCGGGGTAGCATATATGACATATGCAATCTGTCAATGCTATGGATCTTGACTGTACTAGTTCATAATATATTTCCTTTTGCTTGTCTGTGAATATTCTAGTATCTTTGCTAAAACACAGCATTTGGCATATTGTGCATGTGTATTTTGGTGTATCTTTAATTGTTCTTTTGTAAAGCTCTACTGTTGACATTTTTTTACCCTTATTTGATCTGATAGGCATAGGTTGATTTTGTTTAATATTATTTCTAATAAAGCTTTTAAGGTGTTGCATTCTTACAATAGAGTTATGATTGAGATACTTGTGTTTGATTGTATGAATGGAATTGCTCTTGTTATTCTCTAGCTTTTGATTTTTGTTAGCATTGGTAGTTTGGTATTGTGTATTGTTTCTAATGAGTTTTTTAAGTTGATTTAACCTTATTGGCTTTTGGGTATTTGGATTGTGTGGTTGAATTCTTAGAAGCAGTTCAAAATGCCCACTTTGAGGGGTTGCATCGTGGAACAAAATGGAATATTCTGGAAAACTGGCTACATTGTTAAAGTGCAAGTACTTTTTCCCTGATGTTGTTGACCAAACACATATCTGTATATTCAACCATTTGGATAGCCACTGAATACATAATACGTCTCCCCATAAACCGCTTTCGTCGTTCCCGGCTTCTGGTTTCGCAGAAAGGTGCATCCTGCATAGATATGTGTCCCGGTCATGCACTTTGTGCAATCTATACAGAATTTTAGGGTCTCATGCAAGGTTGTATGATCTAATTGCATCTTTATCTTGTTTTGCAAAGCAACTTAAGAAGTAATCTACTATTCCTCTTCGTAGCTCAACTAATGTTTACTGATTGTTTAATAGTACTTGTAATGAGTCAAACAAGCGGTCTCCAACATTGTACTTAAATGTGCCTACTCTACATAGTCTGTTTTCTTTTAGTACATTGTCTATATTGCAAACTTGTGAGCACTTTGCATATTCATACCTATCAACGTCTATCGTTTATATACCTTGATATCTTGTTTCCATTCAGAATGCATATAGTATTAGATTGTTGAAAATGCTAATAGGCCTTAATATGTATATATGCTAAATCTTACGCACTATGTACATAAATACAGGGCAAGAAAGTTGATCTTTTGCATAAACATTAATTTTTTTACTACAAATAAAAAAGGAATAGTGATCTAAGAATTTGACCTTGTATTTTCTTATTTAACAATCGACTGTATTTGCAACAATGTAGATTTTTGTCTCTCGCTTAAATTGTAACCAATGGTTCCTGTTAGAGGGGCATATCAGACAAATGAGCATAGTCGATGGCATATTATATGCAATTCATAAACATAAAGCAATCAATGCTCAATGAATGCAGTAAGCACTAGACCAATACTATTGCAATTACTTGGTTTGCATTTTATAAACTTAGTTGGCTGATCAAAATCTATTACTATGGTTTGAATAAGAGAATAGATAAAATAAAGGTAGAACAATTGAAACAAATGATAAAGTTTGACAAATATTTAAGCATTAAATGCAAACTGTAGAAAGATTTAGTTGATACTTGGTCGAGTCTTGTAAATTAGGAAAATAAGGAGACATTATATATTCTGACAGTGGATGCAAATTGTACAAGCTTTGCTAGTGAGCTGCTAGATACTGAAATAGTGAATACATGTTTAATGTATTAAATGCAAACTTTCATGGATGTGTTGAAGAGTTGGTAGGTGCATAAGCACTCAATGCATAGTTGATTCATGAAGTCATGCATTCATTGTTGTAATGCCAACCAGCCCACTACCAAAGCTTATGCAATTTGCATCCAGTAGTTAAATATTTGCCAAAATATATAATGTCCTGTTTACCTAAGTTGCTTAAACAAAAATGAATAGTGGATCTGCTTGAACCAAGCTATTTAGTTTTCCCTTTTGCAATTTTGATTTGTCTACCATGCCTAACACTCAAATGGAACAATTGCATATGTATCAAAACTTTTGTTGTATTGCTACTAGAAGTATTCTTTGTTGTTGTAACGCCTAAGTGTACAAATGGGTATAATAGATGGCATATGCTCTGTAACCAAGATACATGGAACAATTGACAAGATTTTGTTCAAAGTATTCAGTTTTCCGTTTCAAAATTCTCATTTCATTACTGTGTATAAATTTCAAAGGAAACAATTACACATATCCAACATTGTAACCTTTGTAAAAAAAAACTTTGTTGCGTGTATGAAGTCGGTCAATATGTTTATTGTTGTAGGAGCACAGTACGATGGGGACATTTTTCCTCTATCTGTAAGAAAGAGCAACAAAAGCAATGAAAAAAGGCATAGTAATTAATAAGAACTTTATTGTAAGAGTCAACAACGTATTTAATAACAAATAACAAAGTCTTGGTAATTTATAAGAATTGATTTGCAAAATCTTGTTTACAGGATTTGCAGAATCAAAGAGAACTTAATCAAGTATCAACTAAATCTTTCATGTGTGAAATTGATTATTCATTTCTTTTTCTATTGCGTGAAGTAGGTTTTCTACTCTTCTTTATGTAAGCAAATGAGCGAAATATTAATCTACTTACATCATTGAAAAGCCCCATCAAAAACAATAATACGAGCCTAGTCGTATGCAACAAACCCAATACCTTGTAATGTGTTAATGGTGAACAAGTGTAAACGAGAATGCTTCTCCATGTCTTGCTCGATTGAGTGCATAGATAGTGAGAATGACAAGTGTGTTACATGTAAATGTGTGAGAATATAGACTAGAAAAAAATTGTCCTTTGATTGATGCATAAGAATATGATCTGCAAATTATGTGAAGAACGTTGAGGTAGAGAGAAATGTTCTATTGTTTGCAAGGCAGAGAACATTTGCAAAAGAAAGATTGCTTTAGTACAAACGTGAACAATTTATTAACCCAATAACTAAACAGAAAATGGGAAAATTGGATGTCATATTGCAATGGTTTTATTTGCAATTAAAAGATAATAAATAATTTATCTCTTTTTCTATCGGTTGGAGTACGCCTTTTATTATTTTTGTTGAAGTAAATTAGTAGAATAGGAGGGAAATATTATTGAAGCAATCAATACATGTTTAATGCATTATATGTTGTCTATAAACATCAAACATAGAAACACATGATAAAATTTACAAAAAAATAGACCAACACAATAGTTTTTTCTAAACATCCAGGCATTAAATACAGATTTTACAAGCTTTGCTCATAGGCTCATAGCCACTGGAGCAATGAATACATAGTTAATGCATTGAATGCTCTCATAGTTTAGAACACACTGGTCAACGCATTTAGTTTTAATGCTTATTGATTTAGCCACAAAAAACTAAGTTATTTGGGAAAATCACTCAAACAAAACTGTATAGCTTCTCCACAGTTCAAAGGCCTCACAAACTTAGCAAACATGAAACAAGGGAATCTAGAACTAAAAACACGCAAGTTTTTAAACAAACAATAAACACATGAAAATTAGCACAAATAAAACTTATTACTTTCCTAGAATTCCATCCATTCGTTATGCATTCATAGTACAAATCTCACACAACTTGCGTCTAACAGACTATTGTTTCTGAATCGCCAGTCATCCTATTTAATGCATTAAACATGTATTAACTGCTTCAATATCTACCACCCCATCGTCAAAGCTAACACAATTTGCATTTAGTGATTAAATATTTACAAAATATATAATGTTATCCTATTTTCGTAATATACTTTAACAAAAAATGAATAATAGACTCACTCCAACCAATAGAAAAAAAGATAAGTTATTTATTATCTTTGAATTTCAATTGAAACTATTGCAACAACAACCTACTCTTTAGCTTCAACTGTTCCATGTAACTTGGTTACATAGCATATGTCGTCTATTACTGAATGATTTAAGCAAGGTATTGTCAACTGTGGGTGCATTGAAAGCATTAACTATATGTTTATTGCTTGAGTGGCCATCAGTTTATCAACAAAGCTCACAAACCATAATGAAGTCAAGGACAGGTTACGCTTTGTAGAGATCAACACAAAAGATTGTATAAAGGTTTCCAAAGTACATTGTAGGCATTTGCATTATGTCTCGTAGTCATCTATCAATGGATCGTAGAAATGTTGAGCCTACTAGTGAGATTTTGTTTATAAGGAGCACATGCAATTGATCATAGTGCTTGGACATATTTTCCAATGCTTCAAATGCTAAGGGTAGAAATTATGATGTATTAAATGGTATGTGAAATGTTGAATGTAATGTAACTCCACCTAAGTTGTAAGTTGCTTTACCTGTATACGCAGTTAATAAGCCTTTTGGTTTGTCTGGATTGTTGTCAATAGACTTGCTATAAATGTGAATTAGAGCTTGGAAGATGGCTTTTGTAGTGAAAGTCTTTCCAGATCGTGCTGGGTTTTATTTGTGCTTACTCTCGTTTCTTTATTGTTTGTTAAAAAGCTTGTGTTTTTTTAGCTCTTGGTTGTGCTTTTCCATGTCCGTTATTCTATAAAAGTGAATTGCTAGTGACTAGCTTGTCTGTGTGTTTATGATACTTGATAACTAGAAATATTGCTTGTTGTTACAAAAGCTAACAAGGCAAATGGCTACAGTAAATGACATATGCTTTGAGCAAGGTCTTATTGACAATGGAGGCATTGAATACATTAACTATGTGTTTATTGCCTGGGTGGCCAGTAGCCTATCAACAAAGCTAGTAAATTTTTTATTTAATGTCTGAATGTTTGCAAAAATTTATGATGTTGGTCTATTTTTTTGTAAATTTTATCATTGTTTTTGTGGTTCATGTTTCACTATTGCAATTGTTAGTTTCTTGATAGGCAGGTTTACAATTACATTTGTTGAATTTGCTTTTGAAATAGTTGCTTGTTGTTCTTAAACTTCTCATGGCCAACCAAATTGTATTGTTTGAAGTATTTTTGTGTTTTTCCCATAGTTGGTTGGAGTAGGTCTATTATTCATTTTTCTTTAGGAAAATTAGCAAAATAAGGGAACATTATATATTCTACAAAATATTAATCATGAAGCATGGAATACATGTTTAATCCATTGAATGCAAATTGTGTGAGATGTTTTCGAGAGTTGGTGGGTATGCAAGCATTGAATGCATAGTTAATTCATGAAATCTTAGGTGACTGTTGACTTTAATTTGTGCTAATTCTTGTTTGTTTATTGTTTGTTGAAAAGCTTGTGTGTTTTTAGCTCTCTATGTTCTTAATCCTAGGAGCAGTAGACTATTGGTAAGTGGTTTGTCTATTTTTTTATGATACTTCAAGCCATTCACCAACAATGCACTTTTACAGAATAACGAACATGCAAAAGCGCAACCAAGAGCTAAAAAACCCACAAGCTTTTCAACAAAAAATAGACAAAGGAGAATAAGCACAAACAAAACCCAACACTCGCCTAAGATTTCATGAATTAACTATGTATTCACTGCATGCATACTAACCAACCCTCCAACACATCTCACACCCATGGTCCAAAAGACCTTGCTCAAACCATTCAGTTTCCCCTCTAACGCTTCTAGTTATCAAGTATAAAAAAAAAACAGACGAGCCACTCACTAGTTGCACACCGTTTGTATGGATCCTGCCTTGTTCAAGCATTGCACAGAATGAAAAACATCAAAGATGACAACCCACAACCAAAAACACGCAAGCTTCTCAACAAACAATAAGCAGAAACCAACACTCGCCTCATATTTCATGAATTAATTATGCATTCTATGCTTGTGTTGCGCTAGCTATCCAACACATATCATGAAGTTTGCATTTAATGCATTAAACATGCATTCACTACTTCAGTACCCACCAGACCACTACCAAAACTCACCCAATATGCATCCCCCGATTAAATGTTTTCCACAATATATAATGTCCCCCTATTTTCCTAATTTACTTAAAGGAAAATGAAAAATCGACCTACTCAAACCAATAGAAAAAGAGATAAACCATAATTTTCAAGCATACTGGTTGTTGTTACAAGGGCTAGGGGAACAAATGGGTATAGTGGATGGCATATGCTATGTAACCCATGAACGTGGAACAATTGAAGCCAAAGAGTAGGTGAGTAAATTGTAACAAACAACAATTATCACAGGAAAATTTGAATGCTTTAAGCAAGATCTTGTTCACTGTGGAAGCATTCAATGCATTGACTATTTATTCATTGCCTCAGTAGCCATGAGCCTAGTAGAAAAGCTCACAAAATTTTCATTTGATGTTTGGATGTTTGCGTTGGTATTTTTTTTCTTTTTGTATATTTTAACATGTGCTTCTTTGTTTCATGTTTATGAATAACATATTATCTTGCACAATTTGCATTTAATAGACTATTGTTTATGATGTGCGAGTAATACTATTTAATGCATTAAACATGCATTGCCTATTTCAGCATCTACCATCTTGCTGCTAAAGGTGGAACAATTTTCATTTAGACATTAAATATTTGTAAAATATATCCTTCTATTTTTACAAATTTCTTTAACAAAAATGAATAATAGGCCTACTCGAAGCAACAGAGAAGTAGAATAATTATCTATGATCACTCAATCGTAAATGAGACCATTGCAATTGTAACCTGCTCGTTCACTTCAACTGTTTCATGTCGTTTGTTATCTACTGTACCTATTTGTATAATTAGGCCTTATAACAACAAATAATATTTATAGTCACAACAGGACAAAAGTATTGGTATCAGGATAAGGGCGGTCACTTAAGTGACTTTGTATAATGAATACAATTGCAACAAGTTACTATTGCAATTGTTTAATTAACTTTTGAAAAATTTGGTAGCAAGCTAGTGCCTATCCATACAATGAATTGAGACTTAATGCATTATATGCTTGTACGAGGAAGAAGACCTTGCTCAAAGATCTAAAAGAGTATTGCTTTATCTAGTAACAACAGGCTACAAGATATTGGGATTGGTCCCTATCACTAATACTAGTATATCATTTTTCTTAACACACTTGTTGACTTTGTATGTATGCTAAAAAAAAGTTTAATGCATTCCCTATGTTATTTGAATTCAATAGACTATTGTTTCAGATCCACCTGTCATACCATTCAATGCATTAAACATGCATTGATTGCTTCAGTATCTATTATCCCACTGTCAAAGGTGGCACAATTTGTATTTAGCGATTAAATATTTGCAAAATATATAGTGTCCTTTTATTTTGGTAATTTACTTTAACAAAAATGAATAATAGGCCTACTCCAATCAATAGAATGATTGTAGCAAATGAGAATTAAGACACAAAAAACTAAAAAATTTGAGCAAGGTCTTGTTGAATATGGAGGCATTGAATGCATTACCTATTTATTCATTGCTTGGGTAGCTCTCAGCCTATCGACAAAGCTTGCAAGATTTGTATTTAATGTTTGAATGTTTGTGAAAATTGATCTTGCACAATTTGCATTTAATACACTATTGTTTATGATCCGATAGTTATACCATTTAGTGCATCAAACATGCATTGACTGGTTCAATAGCTACTGACCTCTTGCTAAAGCTGGCACAATTTGCGAACAGTGATTGAATATTTGCAAAAAATATAATGTGCTCCTAATTTCTTGATTTACTTTCACAAAAATGAATAATACGCCAACTCCAACGAATATAAACAGAGATAAAATGTTTTTTATCTCTTAATTGCAAATGAAACCATTGCAATAATAACCTCTTGCTTGGATTCAATTGCTCCATGTCATATGTCATCTACTATACCCATGTGTACAATTAGGCTTAATAACAACGAACAATGCTTGTAGTCGCAACAAGACAAAAGTATCGATACTAGGACAAGGGTTTCCACTCAAGTGACTTTGTAAAATGAATACAATTGTAACAAGTTACTATTGCAATCGTTGAGTTCGCTTCTGAGATAGTTGCTTTTTGAATCAAAATGTATTGTTTAAAATGTTTTTGAGAAGCGTAAAGCTTCTATTTTTTTTGGAGAGCTTGTTAGCAAGCATATGTTTCATGTTTAAGAATAACATATTGTATGTATGATGACAATAAAACTGACAAAATGTGCATTGAATTCTTAATTTTCTCATTTGCAATGTAATACTTACTTGCCCAATCAAATTTGATTGTCTTGCAGTAGGCCTACTATACATTTTTGTTTAAGTAATTTAGGAGAATAGGACACTATATATTTTGGAAAACATTTAATCACTGGATGCAAATTGCATGAGGTTTTCTAGTGGGCTGCTTGGCACTACAACAGTGAATGCATGATTAATGCAATTGGTCTATTATTGATATTTATTTAAGAAAAATAGGAAAGTAGCAAGACACCATAAATTCTAGGAAATATTTAACAAATGAACTGCATATCCCATGATTGCAATTATGCACATCTCTGATTGCAAAAGCAACATGCTTTAGAGCAAAAAATAGTTTCATGTTTATGAATTACATGGCATGTCATACACTATGCCCATTTGTTTATGTGGGAAGTCAGATTCTTGAACTAGTGTTCTCCTTTATTGTTCACAACTCTTCCAATTCATAATTGTCAAACACGTTGGAAGGATTAAATTTCATTGCAAACAAAGCAAGAGAATGATACAAGAATCTGACCTTGTAGCTTCTTGTTGAAGAACCAAGTCTAATTGCAGCAATATGGATCTTTGTCCTACACTTCAATTGCAACCAATGGTTCCTGTTACAGGTACAATTCAGAGATTTGAGAACAGTCCATGACATAGAACATGCTATTTATAAACATGAAACACAGAAGCACACAATAAATTTTGCCAAATATTCAAGAATTAAATCCAAACTATATGAGCTTTGTCGTTGAAAATGGGCTCAGTGCACTTTAATTTACTCACTTGGCCAATCAAATTTGATTGTTTTGTAGTGGGTTTACTAATAATTATAGTCTTAAAAAATAGTAAAATATGGAAACATTATATACTTGGGATTCATGGACATATTTTTCACGTTTCAAAACCATGATTTATCTCTTTTGCTATTGGTTGAAGCACACATACTATTCATTTTTGTTTAAGTAAATTAGGAAAGGACATTATATATCTTGGCAAATGTTTAATCACTAATGCAAATTGCATAAGCTTTGCTAGTGGACTCCTTGGCACTATAGCAATGAATGCATCATTAGTACACAAGGTCTATTATTGATTTTCGTTTAAAAAATTAGGACACTAGGAAGACATTATAGTTTTTTCGCAAATATTTAACCAATGAACTACATATCCCATGATTACAATTATGCATATTTTTGTTTGCAAAAGCAACATGCTTATTAGGGAAAAATAGTTTCATGTTTATGAATTACATAACATGTCATTCAGTATGCTCATCGTCTATTTGGAAAGTTAGATTCTTGAACCAACGTTCTCCTTTATTGTTCACAACTCTTCCAATACATAATACTTAGATGCATTGGAAGAATTAAATTTTATTGCAAAGAAAGCAGGAGAATGATACAAGAATCTAACCTTACAGCTTGTTGTTCAAGAACCAAGTCTACTTGCAGCGATATAAATCTTTGTCCCCCACTTTTGGTTGCAACCAATGGTCCCTATTACAACTACAATTTAGACAAATGAGCATAGTCCATGACATATAATATGATATCCATAAACATGAGACATAGAAGCACACAATAATTTTTTCCAAATATTTAAGAATTAAATGCAATCTTTGTGAGCTTTCTCGCTCAAAATGCAGTCGATGCAATTGATACATAACACTTGCAAACAAAACAAATTCTATAATCTAGACACTTCTGGTTTTATTTCTATAGACAACACTTCAGTTCTTAATTTTCTCATTTGCATTTCTAATATTTACTTGGCCAATCTAATTTGGTTTTCTTGTAGTAGGTCTACTATTCATTTTAGCTTAAGAAAATTAGCAAAACATGAGAACATTATATAGTTGGGACTGATGAACATATTTTTTGGAGCAAGTCTACTATTCATTTTTGTTCAAGTAAATTAGGAAAATAGCACATTACATATTTTTCCAAATATTTAATCTCTGCATGCAAATTGCACAAGCTTTGGCAGTGAGTTGGTTGGCACCACAACAATAAATACATGATTAATGCAATAGGTCGATTATTGCCTGCTGACCCGTGCTGAAGTAGACGTATATGCAACATGTAGTGCACATAATCATCATGTGAAAAATCTGAGGCACACACATCAAAACACTCTTTCCCTCCAATGCATGCAGTTGGAAGTGCTATAAAATCCATGGCAAACAACATGACTTGTAATTTCTTGGCAAATTCCATGAATTTTAAAGTCACATGACAAATGCCACAAATTTTATAATACTTCACTGCATTCTCTACAGGCCAAAATAGCTCCTATGTTTCTTCATCCTTGCAATCTTAGATGCAATACGTGTTTCACAAATATTTAACCAATGAACTGCATATCCCATGATTACAATTATGCAGATTTCTGTCTACAAAAGCAACATGCTTATCAAGAAAAAAATAGTTTCATGTTTATGAATTACATGGCATGTCATTCACTATGCTCATTTGTCTATCTGGAAAGCCATATTCTTGGGAGAATTAATTTCCATTGCAAAGAAAGTGGGAGAATGATACAAGAATTTGACCTTACAGCTTGTTGTTCAAGAACCAAGTCTCCTTGTAGCGATATAAATCTTTGTCACCCACTTCGATTGCAACCAATGGTTCATGTTACAACTACAATTTAGACAAATGAGCATAGTCCATGACATACAATATGCTATCCATAAACATGGAACACAGAAGCACACAATAAATTTTGCCAAATATTTTAAAATTAAATCCAATATGTGTGAGCTTTGTCACTCAAAATGTGGTTGATGCAATTGATACATAACACTTGCAAACAAATCAAATTCTATAATCTAGACACTTCTGGTTTTATTTCCATTAAATGAAAAATGTCCAAGATGTCTTTGAGAGCTGGTAAGTATGCAAGCATTAAATGAATAGTTAATTCTTGTTTGTTTATTATTTGTTGAAAAGGTTGTATGTTTTTAGCTCTCCATGTTGTTTGTTTGTTTATGAAACTTTGTAACCAGAACTATTTCTTGTTGTTACAAGGGCTAAGGGAACAAATGTGTGCAGTCCATGACATATAACATGCTATTCATAAACATGATACAGATAAGCACACAATGAATTTTGCCAAATGTTAAAGAATTAAATCAAAACTGTAAGGGATTTGTTGCTGAAAATTCGCTCATTACGCTTGATACACAACCCTTGACAACGAATCAAATTCTATAATCTAAAAAATTTTGTAATCAAATTTTATAATCTAAACATTGCATCGAAGGTTTCACTGTAGTACTAGTGATAAGGACCAATCCCAATATCTCGTAGTCTTTTGTTACTAGATAAAGCAATACTCTTTTAGATCTTTGAGCAAGGTATTCTTCCTTGTACAAGCATACAATGCATTAACTCTAAATTCATTGCTTGGATAGGCATTACCCTACTAGCAAAGCATTTTAAACAATACAATTTCATTGGACAAGCAACTATTTCAAAAGTGAATTGAATAATTGCAATAGTAACTTGCTTCAACTATATTAATTATACAAAGTCACTTAAGTGGCTGCCCTTGTCTTGAAATAAGTACAATGTGAAAGCATGCACAAGCATTCCCATTTAGGAATGGTTCCTTTGATTAACAACATATCATGTTTGTCAACAATCTTTTTAGTCTTGTTGTCTCACACATATTGCATGCACTGATTAAGTATTTGTCACAATATATAATGTCTCCCCATTGTCCTAATTTACTTAAACGAAAATGAATAATAGGCCTACTCCAACCAATAGAAGAAAAGATAAATTATAATTTTCAAACATAAAAAATATGTCCTTAAATCCCAATTGTAGGAAAAGGACAAAAATATTTTAAACAGTTCAATTTCATTGTTCAAGCAACTATTTCAAAAGCAAATTCAGCAAATGCAATAGTAAACGTGCCCACTACATTCACTATATTTTGTTATAAAGTGAATGCTATTGCTTACTGATTTATCCACAAAAACTAAGTAACTGGCAAAGTAGCTCAAACAGAACTCAATCAAGTATCAACAAAATCTTTCATGTCTAAAATCTATCATCTATCTCTCTCTCTATTGCATGCAGTAGGTCTGCTATTCCTCTTTGTGTAAGCAAATAAGCAAAATAGAAATGCATTATAAAATTTGTCAAATAAATTTCATTGGCCAACTAAGTATGTCAAATTGAAATGCAATATATGCAGTAGTAACTTGCCCTTTAAAAACATGCATGTTTTATATTGCTAATATATTGCATACTAAAAAGCTACAATACCGGAGTTTAATCCATTTAAATGGAAACATAAGAAAATAAAGTATTGTCTAGAATATAAAGGAAAAAGATGTCAACTACAAAATAAAAGCAACAAAAAGTCTTAAGTCACAAAACATAAGATATAGTGATATAGATGAAAGAGCAGGAACAAAAGAATAACAAAAAAGAGAAGTGCAAGTTGATGCAAATATTTAGTGTCTAAATGCAAATTGTGCTAGCTTTGCCAGCAAAATGGTAGATACTGAACCAAAATAGAACAACACAATAAATTTTTGCAAACATCTAGTCATTAAATCCAAATTTTACAAGCTTTGTTGTTAGGCGAGTGCCTATCAAAGCAATCAAGCCATAGTTAATGCATTGTAAGCCTCTACAACAAACAAGATCTAAAACAATATTGCTTTATGTAGCAACAACAAACTACTATTCTAATGCATAAATCAAGGGAAAAATTTGTTCCAAGTCTATATTCTCACATGTTCACATGTAACACCCTTTCCATTCTCACCATCCATGCACTCAGTTGACATCTACAACGTATGCAACACAACAAAGCATACACAAGTATTACCGTTTATAGTTATTCACCATTGACACACTATAAGGTATTGGGATTGCTCCATACCACTAGCCTCAACATATTGTGTTTCTCAAAGAACTTTTCGATGTTGTTTCCCTTCCTTAATGCGTCACTTTAATGGTTTGATACCAATTGTTTTTGGTAGGAATTTTCAATGATGTAAATGGATAAATACTTGAAAGCAAATTAATTAATATTTAAACCTGCAGTCTAGTCATACTAAGAGAAAAAGAGATAAATAATGGTTCTCAAACATGAAAATATATGTTCATAAATCCCAAGTATATAATGTTCCCATATCCTAATTTACTAAAACTAAAATCAATAGTAGACCTACTGCAAGACAATCAAATTTCATTGGCCAAGCAAGTATTAGAAATGAAAATGATAAAATTAATAATTAAATGCAAATTGTGTTAGCTTTACTGCCATCATGCACTTCATGTGCATGGTTTTTTTCTCAAAGGCATGTCACTACTGCAATCAAAGCAGGTCACTATTGCAATTGTATAATGTGCATTGGAAATGGCATGCTTGTCAATCAATCTACAACTAATGCATTAAATGCCAGCAGGTCTACTACTCATTTTTGTTTAAGTAAATTAGAAAAATAGGACTTTATGTATTTTCACAAATATTTAATAGCTAACAAAGTCCACTGAGCCATAACAATTAATTTACAAAGTGTTCTTCACAATATTTGCTTATCATAGCCCACATAACATAACAATTGTGCAATCTAACCCTAGGCCTAGAAAACATAACAATTGTGCTACTATTGACATAGTATTTAATGCATTAACTATGCATTCAGTGCTCTAAAATGCATTACAGTTATCTACAAAATTTATCATTTACTTCTATTTTGCTACTTTGCTTACAAGAAAATGAATACTAGGGGCACATGATAGAATTTGGGAAAAAATAGACCAACACGATAAATTTTTGTGAACACTCAGACATCAAATACAAATTTTGTGAGCTTTGTTGATAGGCTAGTACCCACTCAGGCAATGAATACATAGTCAATGCATAGAATGCCTCCACAGTCAACAAGACCTTTCTCAAAGCATTCAGTTGCAGAAAGCTATCAAGAATAACAAACATCGAAGATGACAACAATGAGCCAAAAACACACAAGCTTCTCAACAAACAATAAACAAACCAGAATAAGCACAAATAAAGCCCAACACTCACCTGAGATTACATGAATTAACTATGCATTCACTGCTTGTGTACCTACCAGCTGTTCAACACATTTCACAAATCTTGCATTTAATTCATTAAACATGCATTCATAAAGAACATGGAAGAGAGGAACCGAGAGCTAGAAACACACAAGCTTTTCAACAAACAATAAACAAACAAGAAGTAGCACAAATAAAACCCAACACTTGACTAAGATTTCATGAATTAACTATGTATTCACTACTTCCATACCCACTAGCTCTCCAACACACCTCACACAATTTGCATTTAATGGATTAAAGATGCATTCACTACTTTAGTACCCATCAGCCCACTGCCAAAGCCCCCACAATTTGCATCCAATGATTACATATTTTCCAGGATACATAATGTCCTCCTATTTTCCTAATTTACTTAAACAAAAATATGTCCTTAAATCCCAACTCTAGAAAAAAGACAACAATATTTTAAACAATGCAATTTGACTGGAAAAGCAACTATTTCAAAAGCAAATTCAACGATTGCGATAGTAACCTGCTTCTAGGGAAAAAATAGCTTCATGTTTATGAATTACATGGCATGTCATTCACTATGCTCATTTGTCTATTCTGTAAGTCAGATTCTTGAACCAAGCTTCTCCTTTATTCTTCACCGAATTCATTGCAAACAAAGGGGAAGAATTATATAAGAATTTGACCTTCCAATTCCTTGTTCAACAACTAACTATCTTTGCAACCGTATAGATATTCTATACCCATTTGTCCCCCTAGCCCTTCCAACAACAACCAGTACTTCTAGGTTACAAGTACCATAAACAGATAGACAAACCGCTTACCAGTAGTCCACTGTTCCTAGGATTAAGAACATAAAGAGCTACAAACACACAAGCTTTTCAACAAACAATAAACAAACGATAATTAGCACAAATAAAACCCAACACTCACCTAAGATTTCATGAATTAACTATGCATTCATTGCTTGCGTACCCACCAACTCTCCAACACATCTTGCACAATTTGCATTCAATGGATTAAACATGTATTCACTGCTTCATGATTAAATATTTCCAAAAAATATAATGTCCCCTTATTTTGTTAATTTACTTAAACGAAAATGAATAAACTGTAATTTTCAAGCACAAAAAAAATGTGCTTAAAAAGCAAATGCAACGGATGCAATAGTAAACCTTCCTATCGCTAGGAACTAATAATAGACCTACTCCAACCAACTATGGGGAAAAGACAAAAATACTTCAAACAATACAATTCGATTCACCATGAGAAGTATAAGAACAACAAGCAACTATATCAAAAGAAAATTCAACAAATGCAATTGTAAATCTCCCTATCAACGCAAACTAACAATTGCAATAGCGACCTGCTTTTCAACAAAAAAAAGTTTCATGTTTATGAATTACATGGCATGCCATTCACTATGCTCATCTGTCTATTCAGTAAGTCAGATTCTTGAACCAGGCTTCTCCTTTATTGTTCACAACTCTTCCAAAGCATAAATTTTATGCACATTGGAAGACTTAAAATTCATTGGAAACAAAGGGGAAGAATGATACAAGAATCTGACCTTCCAGTTCCTTGTTCAACAACCAAGTATATTTGCGCTCATATAGATGTCTACCTCCAACTCCAATTGCAAGCAATGGTTCCTATTATAGGGAAAAATGAAACAAATTAGCACATTCCATGGCATATAATACGCTATTCATAAACATGAACCATAAAAACAACAATAAAATTTGCAAAAATATAGACCAACATGATAAATTTTTGCAAACATTCCGTGTTAGCCCTTGTAACAACAACCAAGCATCATAAACATAGAGAAAAGCCACACACCAATAGTGCACTACCACAGAATAACAAACATGCAAGAACAAAACCAAAAGCTAAAAACACTCAAGCTTTTTAACAAACAACAAACAAACAAGAATAAGCATAAATAAAACCCAGTACTCGCCTCAGATTTCATGAATTAACTATGCATTCAATGCTTTTGTACCCACCAGACCTCCAACACATCTCGCACAATTTGCTTTCTGAGCTTTGTTGATAGGCTAGTAGTCACTCAAGCAATAAATGCATAATTAATTCATTCACTGCCCCGACAATCCACAAGACCTTGCTCAAAGCATATGTAATCTACTCTACCCACTTGCCCCGTTAGCCCCTGTAACAACAAGAAATACTTATAGTTATCAAGTATCATAAACATGCAGCCAAGGCATTCACCACTAGTGCACTTTTACAAAATAACGAACATGCAAAAGTGCAACCAAGAGCTAAATAACCCACAAGCTTTTCAACAAATGATAAACAAACAATAATAAGCACAAACAAAACCTAGCACTCACCTAAGATTCCATGAATTAACTATGAATTCACTGTATGTGTACCTACCAGCTCTCCAACACATCTCACACCCACAGTCCACAAGAACTTGCTCAAACTATTCAGTTTCCCTTCTAATGCTTCTAGTTATCAAGTATCAAAAATAAATAGACGAGCCACTCACTAGTTGCACACCGTTCCTACAGCTCCTCCCTCGTTCAAGCACTGCACGAAATGAAAAACGTCGAAGATGGCAACCCACAACCAAAAACACACAAGCTTCTCAACAAACAATAAGCAAAAACCAACACTTGCCTCATATTTCATGAATTAACTATGCATTCTCTGCTTTTGTACGTGCTAGTTGTCCAACACATATCGTGAAGTTTGCATTAATGCATTAAACATGCATTCACTGCTTCAATACCCACCAACCTGCTGCCAAAACTCCCTCGATTAAATATTTGCCACAATATACAATGTCCTCCTATTTTCCTAATTTACTTAAAGGAAAATGAAAAACCAACCTACTCAAACCAATAGAAAAAGAGTTAAACAATAATTTTCAAGCACAAAAAATATGTGCTTAAATCCCGACTATAGGAAAAAGACAAAAATATTTTGAACAATACAATCTCATTGGCCAAGTGACTAATTAAAAAGAAAATGCAAAAGATGCAATAGTAAACCTACCTATTGACAAGACCTAATAAAGTGATTTTCTATATAAGATACATAAATTTAATATCTATATATGTAGTTTTCTTAATTTCTCAAAATATAGTTAATAAAATCAACTAGCTATTTTATAGAGATTTGAATTTACACTATTAAAAATAAAAAAATAAAACTTAAATTAAAGCATATTCCTAAATTTTTCTTGTTGATGGGATTGGGAGTGTTAAGACTAAAGCAACTCGAGAAAAAATAGTTTGATGCCCACCTAAGGAAGGGTGGATAAAATTGAATTTTGATGGGGCCTCCAAGGGGAATCTGAGCCTTTCAAGTGTTGGTTGTATTTTTAGAAATCATAGAGGGGTGAAAATGGCAAAAAAAAAGTTACCCTCTCTGGCCAGAAATGAAAAACGGAATAGCAATAAACGCAATTAGACTTGGTCTATAAGAAGGGAAAAAGTTAGGAATTCAAAAATTGGAGATCAAAGGTGATTCCCTTCTCATTATCAATGTGATCCATAATTGATAAATCCAAAATTGGAAAATCAACAATAATCTCGTGGAATGTCTAAGTCTCTTACACAATTATGAGGAGTTCAAACTTTTACATGTTTATTGTGAAGGCAACAAGGACCCGAACTTGCTAATGTGGTGGTAGAGGTTCATGAGTTGGTTGCAGAGTTGGAAGATGTACGATGAGGTAGGCCTCTCATGCAAGCTGGCACAAGGCATATGTGGAAGCATCATTAGCAATGTATGGTAACTTGTGTAGTATCAAGGACAGGTGGTGTGAGTGTACAACAATTAAAAGGTGGAAAATACTTCCTATTAATTCATGGGTGATTTTAGCACGATCTGATGGGAGAGAGTTGTGAAGGCAATATTTTCCACAGCTCAAGTGTGGGAATTAACTCACAAAGGTCTATATTAAGTCACCTTGGGAAGATGGGCATTCAATTGGAGAAACTATTAGTGTGTGCTCGGGAAAATATGGATACCCCTACGAGGCTTACACGACCTAGGCTCGAAATGATATTTTTTGGTCCAGAATTTCATACCACCATCTTAAAGTTATGTTGAAAGAGCAATGCAAGCAAATGTTGAAGGCAGTGAAATGGTTTTTGGAGCCAAATTTCATGGTCAACAATTGTCACTACAAGGTCAGCATTGACATCTCTTCATGCTTCATTACCTCACTCTTGGACTTGGGGGAACCAAAGGAGATAATTCGGGTGTTGGCATCAACACTATTTAAGCATATGTACTTGGAAGGATTGGAGGAAGTGTTAAGGGTGGCAAGATATGCAGTCGGTATGCCATGATCGAGGGCTATAGATTTAGTGCTAGAAGAGGTAGTCATGGTGGAATGGGTGTCATTCCTGGGGAATTTTCAAACACAAACCCTAATACAACATCGAGCTTTGGACGAAAGGGTACGTCAATTCCTCAAAAGGGTTAACAATTTGGAGCTAGTGTATGACTTGGATAAAGGAATTTGATGAGACAACAATGGATGGAGGGCAACTTGGATTGTGTAGGGGATGAAAGTTGTTTTACTAATTTGAAGTAAGCCTATGTAAATAGGTAACATGTTATAATGTAGAGCTACAAATATCTCCATTTTGGATAGTTAGGAAGAGCTTGGGTTTGAGTTATCGACCTAGAGCATTAGAATAGAAAGTAGATAGATGTATGACTATTAACAAACATTTTATAAAAGATAGTTGTAATTTTTCATATTTGAATATAACCTAAGCAATTCGGTTGCACCTTACCTAGCAAAAAAAACATATCCCTTAATCAACATAAAAGAGATAATATTTTATATTTTATAGAGATTTTATTTTACACAATAAAAATAAAAATTTAGATTAAATCTTAATTTGATTAACTTAAAATAACTAAGAGTAAAATACAAATAAGAAATAAATTAAAATAACAAAAAAATATTATAATTATTAACTAAATTATAATACTAATCATAATTCTTAATTATTATAATCTGAAAAGCATTATAATACTTGTACTTAAGATTAGAAATAGGAATAAAATAAGAATTATGGTTAGAGCTATTAAAAAATTAAAATAAATTAAAAATAAAATATTATTAATAAACTTCATTAAAATATGATTAATAAATAAAATGTTATCCTAAGTTTCAAAATTCTCACATTTTATTCATCTAATATTTTTATTCCAAATTCTATTCCTAATATTAATTCATAGATTTTTATTGCAATATCATTTTACAATTTTTTACTAACTAATCATTAGTTCATCAATATTTAACAAATATTGATTCTAATGAAGATATTTAGTTGCACTTGTTCCTACTATGAATCAAAATTGAATCCAACACCACCCAAAAAATATAATCTTCTTATAATCTATTTGACTTAAACTATTGTGCACTCTATCTTTGAATTACTATGTCATAATCCATCTACCATCAAGCAAACAAATACTATTATAATAATGCTACAAAGGCAAGTACTCACCACTATATGGAACTTATTTTTTTATGAAAGATTGTATATCATTCATGAATTTGTTTTACTATTCAATACAAGAGCATTTGAGACATAATCTTCGTCATGAAGTGTGTGTGTAAGTATAAGAAACTTTGTAGGTGTATTTGTTACCATTTTTTTAATGGAAGATTTTATATCATCTATGAGTTTGTTTTAAGATTCCATATGAAAGCACCCAAGACACAATCCTTGCCTTGTCCCTTATATTATACCTTGAGAGGTTTGAACCTGAGTGGATGGCATAATCAAGGAACATACCATCACCATCACCAAATGTGCTCAACCAATTGAGTTACAACCCTTTGATATGTTCCATTTTTTCATCTTATTATTTAGTAATTTATTGCTCCTATTATGTGTTGATGTTAGGTTTGCATATTTATCTCTTGTTATGTGATTTCTCCTTTACTCCTCGTCCTTATTCCAACTCTTGATTATTGTGTCATTTTAATATTTTGATATCATGCACATTTAATTCATTAATATATCCTATATAAATAATTCCCTACACACATAATTTATTTTTATTTTTGACATTTTTAATTGTTCACACACACACACACACACACACATAGAGAGAGATGTAATTCCTTTCTAGTTTTCTATCTTACTCCTCAAGTGTGTCTGTTGCCTTTTTTCATCTTATTTTTTAGTAATTTATTGCTCTCTCCATATTCCTTTTATGTGTCGGTGTTAGGTTTGTGTATTTCTTCCTTATTATATGCTCTCTCCTTTATTCCTTGCCCTTATTCCACCTCTTGATTATTACGTCATTTTGGTATTTTAATATCATGCACATTTAGTTTATTAGTCTCTTATGTAAATAAGTCCACTTATATTTGTGTGTGTGTGTGCGTGTCATTCTTTGTTTATTTTTATTTTTAATATTTTTATTTGTATTCTAGCTCTCTTAATTTTAAGTTGTGTTGCTTATTCTTTCTCTCTTTTTCTAAATTGTATTTATCTATTGTCTCTTACTAGTCTCTTAGTTCTTGTGTCACACCTATCTTCCTCCCTCTATTTAGTTAGGTTGGTCTACAATTTTCCTTTCTATTTCTACTCTCTTATTATGTATTTCTTGATGACAGGTCATGGAGTATTATTTGAAATATTGATGAAAAAACTTTATATATCAAATCTAGAAACACCATACAAAACATGGACTATGAAAATATGGCCACTTTAACAAATAAAATTGTTTAACAACCAATAGTTGTTTACATATTTAAGGCTTCCATTTCTTGCATCTAGAGGCTTAATTACAAGGGTAGCCAAGGTTATAATGGTATGTGTGTGTCACCTATCTTCCTCCCTACATTTAGTCAGGTTAGTCTATAATTTTCCTTTCTATTTCTACTCTCTTGTTCTATGTTTCCTAATGATAGATCATGGAGTATGATCATAAATATTGATGAAAAAAATCTATATAGTCAAATCCAAAAATACCATTATATAAAATCATAAACTATGAAAATCTAGTAACTTTAATAAATAAAATAGTTCAACAAGCATTTAATTACATATTTAAGGATTTCATTTCTTGCATCTATATGCTTAACTACAAGGATGGTTAGAGTTATAATGGTTTGTGTGTATAGTATTTCTTTTCATTTATTTTGTGTTTATGTTGAGGAAATGTCTTAATACATGTATATTCATAAATGGTGTAATTTTGTATGAATTTGGGTTCATCCCCTAGCTTTTACCCATTCCTAACACATATCCCTACTTAGCACCCATATTATCCATGTATATGTATATATATTCCTAGCATTTATTACATGTATCCATACATCTACCCCCATGTACATACATACATATATATTTGTATTTCTTCTCATCTAGTTTTGTGTTTATTTTGAGGAAATGTCTTGGTACATGTATATATAGATAAATGGTGTAATCTTGTGTGAAGTCGGGTTCATTCCCCTTAATTTTATATGTTCTTACACACATATTCCTACATACTTAACCTTCACTGAATCCATGCACACACATATATATTCCTAGAATTTATTACATGTATCCATACATCTATTCTCATATAGTCAGTATACACCTAGATATGATTGTTTGTCCATGCAGGGTCATTTTAATGGTCATGGACTTGACCATTTCCTTGCTAAAATTCAAAATCAAATTATAGCCAACTAGTACCCTTTATTTTCTTACCTTGAGCCAACTAGGTAGACATTTTATGAAATTTGATGTTATGTGCTTGTGTTTAAAGGCATTTAATAACATTAATTTTACATCATTTGAAATCTACACGTCCTCATCATTCTAAAGCATTAAAGGAGTAATCAATAGTAAAAAAAATGGATTTGATACACCAAAAGGAGTAACAAAGATGCATACATTATTATAGGATCCATCCTTGTTGTCTTCAATAATTTAAATATTTGTAGGAGTTGACCTAAGAGAACACGTCTCCTTGCAACACAATAGTAGCCCCTTTTAGGCATTTATTAATGCTACCAAATCTCAAATATTATAAAGGAGAAAGGCAAATGAATATCATTTAGGCAAGTAAAAAATATAATTTTATATTGTGCATGGATGAATCTACAACCACAAACTTGACCTAGACCCATGATTATTTATTTTATAAATGAATTCATGATTTTTAGTTCTCTTTAAATAATTTATATTTCAAATTTTTTCCTATAGCTTGAAATTATAGCTATTGTCACCTATGTGTAGTTTCTATAGCAGATTACAATCTTGTGACTTGCTCACAAAGTTCTTGTAGTAGCCTAAACAATTCTTATAGAATTCTATGATATTTTGTAGTTAGTGTTTATAATTTACTGCAATTGTTTGAAAAGAATGGTTTTTCTTTTATTTTAGGATAGTTGTATTGCATTCATACTCACCTCACTACCTATAGCCCTTGTGCATATAGCCATAATTCTCTTCATAAGTTTATGCCCCTATATTGACACAATGATCAAACTGAAGTTTTATTTCTTAAACATTAACTCTATCTTATTATCTACCTAAGTTTAAGCCTATCATTTTAGCATCATTATCGAGAAAAGGTGTTAAAGGATTATTAGTTTGGTGAGTTGAGTTAGGACCAATGTGCTAGGAAGAAATATTGCATGATTTTCAATGTTGCATGGGTTATTATTTCTGTTGTTTTAATTCATATAGATGCATGATTAGAGTTTAGGTTAATTTTTTGTTAACTATTGTGAATATTGGTGTAGGTAAATCTTAGTAGGAAAAAATATTCATGTATCAACATCACATGCTATGATCCAATTGGTGGATAAGAGGAAAGTTCAAATTTAATTTGAACAAACAACTAAGAACAAGTGGAAAGAACATAAAAGCATAAAAATGACTTATTTTTAATGTAGTCTAGACACGTCAGTTTCTAAAGAAAAATACTAAAAATGAATAATACAAATGCCACAAAATAAGGAAAATGTACTTTGATCTCAAGGGCTCTACCCCTTGAACCCACCCTATATCATAATAGGGAGTGCATCCAAGATGCCACCCTAGTACCTTGCAAGGGGCACCACCCCTTAACCTTGTTGGGGGTTGTCGCCCCCAAATCCCCACTTTTAAAATTAAAAACTAGAGAAGAAATTGGCAGGGGAATTATGTTAACACAAAATGTATTTCTCTATGAGCCCTATATTTGATGAATGTAACTTGATGATCTTGACCTTGTAGTATCACAAACATCTACAAATTTTATTCCCATAATTGAAAAAGAATAAATAATTCAAGAATTTTTAGAGGGATTTTTACAAAGGAACTAGAAGATCAAGTTTTAACTATTTATTGTTATAATTATTACGAGGAATCTAAGTGTAATTTCCAAGTTGCTCATGAAAATGAACAATACATAGTCAAGGAGATAAAAGTTACAAGTGAGCCTCAACAAAATAAACATTCAAGTGGACAAGTCTCCTATGTAACTCAAGATAAATTTTAGACATTGAATAAAGAAGATCCAGGTATGCTTAATGATTAATGATATCAAGTTTCCACAATCCATAATGTTAATTGCTAAGTGATTTTTGGATTTGATTGTGTACGAATTTTTTGCATCAACGTTTTAGATCACACTCCGTGATCCATCATCAGGATGAAAGCAGATAGTATAAGGAGAGAAAGTATGGATACTTGTAGACCAAAATCAACCTTAAAAAACTAGGGGAAGAGAGAAAAGGTTGCACGTAGACCAAAGAAGTCAAGACAAAAGGAATAAAAAAAGAAAAAAAATTGGAAATAAAAAAAAGTCAAAATATAAAACAACCAAAATTAACTAAAAAGGAAAGGACAAAGGAAAATATAAAATAGTGAAATCAATAGAATAAGGAATACAATGAAAGAATAAATTAGACTAAGAACGAAGAAACACAAAAAAAAACACTTAAAATAAACTAAGAAGGCACAAAAAAGAAAAATAAAAAAATAATAATGGAATAAAGTAAACTACAAACAAGATGAAAACCAAAAATATTAGGGAGAAGGAGAGCAAGAGGAGAAAGACAAATAAATTAAAGGACTATAAAAAAGCACCACAAACACACACACACACATACACCTACACACATAAATATGAAAATGCAACACCACAAAAAAGACTTAAAAAAGAGCAATAAAAAGAAGAGGAATAGGAAACTAAGAAAGGCCAAGCAAAAAAGAAAAGAAAAGAGAAAAGACTATATATATATTAACAAAATAAAAATAGATAAAAAATAAAACATAAAATAAACAAGAGGGATAAAGGAAAGCAAGAAGAAAATGGCAAAAAATAGAAAATAAATAACCCTAAAAAACACTTTAAAAAAAGAAGAAGGAACAAAGCAAAAGAGAAACTACATAGACAAAATATATAAATATAAAATAAAAACAAGAATAATAAAAATGTGGGCGGTTGGGTGGGAAAATTCCCACAAGGATTATGGGAAGTCTGTTCTGGGGTATGCTAGAGGGGTGACTTTGGGTTACATGGATGCGAAGTCAGCAAAGCTCTAAGAGCAACTCACACTTCCCCTGCATCCGTATTGGTATGCATTGGATGCAATAATGATCTGGATGACTCTGGTACCGAAGTAGGATTTTGGCAATCTGAGCAATCATGTCTTGTCAGTTCACATTTGCATTTGGAGTACTCACTCCTATGAATGGCAGTAGATCATGGTTTTTTGTGTCGTTCTAGGTGGCAAGCCATCATTGTACAAAGTGATTCCTCTTCAAGCATTTAAGGCATTGGCAGTCTCACATTTCTCACATTTTGGAGGTGGTGAATTTGTTGCATTATTTCCTTCTCTTTGGCTCTGGTTGGTGAGGTTTTGGGGCAATGACAAAGAGAAAATTTTTTACGATGCATATGTCGGTTGACTCCCTGGTCAGTTTCAGCGCCAATACTCCAATACAATTGGGATGCAATGAGCGACAAAATGAATTCGTGGGGATTACCGATCAATGCCTCAAGTGCATTCTTCTTAATATTGACCCTTTGATTGTGGTTGCAGTCAATATGGTGCTCAGATTGGGACATTTGAAGCCACAAGAAACTTTTAGGGTTAATTCTCAAATAGTCTCTCAATTTTTGGCCTCCTTTTGGACATACACATGAACAAGGTGGAAGCTAAAGCACTAGTGTGGAAATTGTTTAAGAAGGGACTCATGGAAGGCCTGGACATGATTTTGAATGTGGCAGTTCTTGGGGCTGGGGTCCTGCGGCCAATGGAAGTCATAAAGATTTACCCATTCCTGTTGGATCTCAAGGGCATGGTGATGGTTCGCCATAGGATTATTGCACGCGGTTGGAGCCAATTTCCTCAAAAGGGTGTTGCAACTGGTGGTGGTGGAAGATATGGAATGGGTGCTAGAGTTTGTTGCTTTTGCTAAGGTGAACAACTTCATGTGATATGGTGCGGTCCTCTGGTTTTTGTTGCACAAGGGTAATTGTTTGTTGGTATCTTTTTGTTGTGGTTCGGCCCTAGGCCGATTGCTCTGTAAGAATTGTTCGGTGCTTTCTCTGGTTTGTAGGTGCAATAATGGGGTCAATTTTTTTGTTATCTGGTATGGTGGGCAATGTTTTTGTGTTATTGGCAGTTTTTCCTTGGTGTTCTCGGTGCTTCCCGCATTCTGGAAAACACTTGTAAATTTCAATAAATTTCAATATAAAATCTCATTACGTAGCAAAAAAAAGAGATAAAAATAAGATGAAATAACGATTAAAAATGGAAAACAACAAATAAATTAAATTAATAATTTAAGATAAAAGAAAGCAATAAGAAAAAAAACAAATAGAATATAAAACATATAAGACATGATGTAAATAGGATAGATTCAAAGAATATATATATATATATATATATATATATATATTGTTGTAGGGGGGAATTGATGATATAGGAAAACAACATAAATGAATTGAACTAGTCTAATCCAAATGAGATTAAGATTCCTAAACCTACTCATGAAATGAACAATATAAATCAATGAATTCACTGAAATAATTGAAGAACAAACAATGAATTCAATTAAACTATAAAGTTACCCATCCCGTGTCAAAGTTGTATTTGCATTTGATGTTGAATGTCAAATTGTTGTAATCAATGCAAAGCCTCCATTATGCATTGCAAAAGCTTTAATGTGTGCAAAGGTTTGAAAAATAATTGTGATGATAATCATAATGTGCTCAAGAGATAATTGTGTTGTGCTTCGCTTATGTGAATTCTAGATGATTTGTGTGAGGGTTGAAGAGTGTTTTATAGATTTTACATTTCGAGTTGAATGATTGAGATTTCATAGTAGAATATCTTGATCAATGGTTCAAAACCATGTTGAGAGGAATTAGATGGAAAAATTAGTGGATTTTGATTGCATAATCAGTGTGATTGATGAAATAAAGTTGAGTATTTAGTGGAATTGAGGAAATAGATGGAGAGGTTAGTGGGATTGAAGAACAGATGAATCATTTAGAAAATAGGTGGATTAGTCAGCCAATCAGAGTGAGCAATCAGTGGTCGTAATTTACTCAATCATAAAAGGGGGTGAGGGTAATTAATTAATTGAATTAATTAATTAAGCCTTTTGAGTTGAACGTGCAAGTCATGTTTTACTTTTATAAATAAAGTTATATTTGTTTTGTTTGACCTTTTTGAATGATGTTTTGAAAAATTAATTTAATTACTCTAAATAGAATTTAATTGATTTAGGGGGATAGGGTAAATTAGCGATATTTTTTTTTGGGTAAGCGCTACCAGAGTGGGGATAGCTCCCTATATAAATTGAAACAAAAAAGGATTACATATAGTGGCTAAGACATTCAGTGGTATAAGTACCCCATGCCCTCAACAATGTCAACAAGCCTTACAACAATGTTTTGATCAATCAAATCAGGATTGTCCTCCATATATTTCATGAACTCTTCGATATTATACTTTTTCTCCACACCTTTTTTATACAGCTTCCATGCTTTATGTAGCTTTCCTTTCTTCCTTTCCTCATTGAGACACCAGATGCCAAGTGTGAGCTCATCAATGGGTTCAGTAGGAACATGACCCAACGCATTCATAACCAGGTCAACCAACTCCTTACGTACATATTTTTTAGCGACAGAGACACCATGCACCCTAGCATTAACAATCTGCATGAAATTGGTGAAGAAGCGAGCCAAGACTAACCTATCATGGGTATGGCCACCCACCCAGAACTCATCACTGATCACCTTTCTTATGGCCAACAAATCTTTTGCAGACGCCTTCTGAAATAGGTATGCTATTTGATCCTTAGTCGTCTCCTCAGCCCGACCTGCCCCATCACCTACACTGCATCTGCACACAATATTGAAATGGCTTTCCATTCATTCATATGAGCTTAGTCATCATTTGTGTGATTTAAAGAACCTCCAATCATTCTAGAAGCCTAACGTTTCTACAAAGAAAGATAGGGATATCTCTCCTAAGATCGAGGTCCTTCGATATATGGTAAAGAGTTCACCACCACACCACACAATATCGAGCATCATTCAAATAAACACAGTTTAGGAAGGTCGTAACAACTAAAGTGAATGCTAGCATGTCTACCTTTCCAATTCCTAGATCAAAGAGTCATTGACATTTCCTTAGCCACCAGATCACTAAGTCCACATGGGAAAGAAAGGATGTCAAAGATTACCTCTGAATGGGGAATCAACAAGGATGCACCCAAAGTGGCTAAATAATCAATGAAGGAATTAGCTTCTTGATAAACATGGCTAATCAAATAAGAGTCTAAATTTTCCAAACACTGCCCAATCCTATGAAGCCATCCCTTTAATTTCTAATTTTATACCACCTTTTTACCAATCACGTAGACACAAATCTATGAGTCCCCTTTGATTTCAAGTTCCTTTATTCCTTTTGCTAAACACAAGCTTAGTCCCCAGGCTAAAGCCTCCATTTCAACTTCATTATTGGTAGCAACACCAATGTTATTTTTCAAGGCCCAGAGGCATTCGCCCTTCCAGTTTCTGATGACACAACCAATACCAGATATACTTGGGTTCCCCTTGGATGCCCCATTGAAGTTTAATTTGTAACTTCCCTCCACAGGGGAACCCACCTAGCATCCACCCTCAACTTTCTAGAGATGACCGAATCAAGGTTAGGGGGTCTAAGAGTAGGCCACACTTTATGAAGTGATTCATCCCAACTAGTGAATAGTGTACCCCTAGGTATTCCCCGATTTGATTTCACCACCTCACAAATGCCATCTCAATCTTCTTGATTACAACCTCTACTATTAAGCTTGAGTCTCTGAACACCCTTCGATTCCTCTCCTTCCAAATATGCCACACCACCATTGAAGACGTAGCCACCCACAAGTCCGCCCACACATTACTCTTTCTACTTGTTGGCCAACTATGAGCAATTGCAAAGAGATCATTCTATCTTGGCATCATCCACCCAATCAAATGAAGAAGCTAGTCCCAACACTTTGTAGAAAAAGTGCAATTCAAAAGTAGATGGTCTGTTGTCTCCTCATCCTTGCAACATAGAGGGCACATACTTGGGCCCTGAATACCAATTGAACCAAGTCGATCCCTAGTAAGAATCTATTTATGGAGGGATGTCCAAATAAATGCGTCAACCTTTCGGAGGAGGCCCCTCCTCCAACAAAGATTAGTTGGCCAACCCACGATGTTTCTTTACATGTATTTCACCTCATAGCCAAGCTAAGCAAAATATTCCCCAGAATTTGAAGCGGGCCAGATGATTTTGTCTTCCATATCCTAGATTAATACTCTTCTTTGCTCCAATAAATTCTTTAGCTCCATCTTATCCTCCTATGGGATTCCAAAATTCTCCTAGCATAGCCAATCGACCACCGAGAACACCCCACCCACCAAAGAGCTAGCATAGTTTACCACCACTCTACCTTTGCCAAGGATTACCTACCCCAACTAGCCCATGTCACTGAAGGATTCAGAAAGGGCATTATACCTGTTCCATGAATCAAACCAAAAGTCCGCATTGCTTTGATTTCCAATCTTCCATGTAAGGTGATTTGTAATGAAATCCTTGCAACTCCACAAGAACCTCCACACCGCTGAACCACCATTTGAGTTAGCCAACGTAAGAATACATTCTGGCTCATCACCATCCAAGTACTTTTTTCACATAATCTTACACAATTGTCTCTCTAGATGTCGGTAAATGATCCAACAAAGTTTTTCCCCAAGCGCACGATTCTATAGCTCCATCTGTCATAGCCTCGCGCCCCCATTCTCTTTCCCAAGGAATGTTGTGTTCCAGTTAATCAACAATATTGATTTTTCTTCCTTTGCTCCTTCCCAAATAATTTTTTTCATAAAACCTTCAACCTCACAGATTGCTTTATTTATCATTCCAAAACACGACATCACATATATTGGCACTACTGCAAGAACCGATTTAATCATGAGAATACACCCAACAAGAGAGAGTTGCTCTTCCATGCTCCAACCTTGCTCTGCATTTTGCAATTGTTTCCTACCAGTGATTGGTTCTACAGGAACCTTGGAAAAGTGGGACACCTAAATGTTTGGAAGGTAGGGAGGCAATTGAAAAGCCCAATGTGATGCTTGCGGTCCTCCTTCATATAAAACCTTTTGTATTGAAAAATAGATTTCAGATTTGTCTCTATTAAGGATTTTCCCGAAAGCCACCATGTACACATCTAATGCACCTTTTATTACTTCAGCCTCATGAATAGTTGCTTCATTGAAGAGCATTGTATTGTTAGAAAACTATGATTGTGTGACAGGATTCAATCCATTTTCCACATAATTCCCCTTCCAGATTTTAATTGATCTCAATGCTTTGAAGTGTCCTTCCATTGCTTCAGCCATGATTACAAATAGAAAAGGGGACAGAGGGTCCCCCTGCCGAAGCCCATTAGTTGCATTAAAGAAACCACAAACAAAACCATTTACCAGTACTGAGTAGCATGGGGATGAAATGCAAAACTGGATCTTATTTATCCATTGAGAGGAGAAGCCAAACTTGTAAAGCACCTCGATTAGAAAAAGTCCCACCTAACTTGATCATATGCCTTGCTCACATTGAGCTTGATTAACATGCTTTTCTGTCTCTCAGAGATGATGGAATGAACAGTCTCAATAGACATTATGATGCTATTTATAATTTCCTTGCCAGGTGTGAATCCATTTTGCTCCTCCAAAATTATATGATCCAAGACTTTTTTAACCTATTAGCCAACACCTTCACAAGAATTTTGTATATCAAATTGTAGAGTGCAATTGGTTGAAATTCATTGAAAGACAAACATTCACTTTTTTTCGGTATCAGTGCAATGACCATATTACTAAAGTCTCTGGAAAACTTTTGCTTCTTGCGAAAATCTTCCAACAACGCCAGGATGTCATTCCCCATGAAATGCGAGCACCTTTGGTAAAAACTTGCAGTCAAGTTGTTTGGTCCTGGGGCCTTATCAGGGTGCAATCCAAAGAAACCCAACCTAACTTCTTCCAATGAGAATGGAGCATATAGCATGCTATTTTTGACCACCCCTAAGAAACTTGTGATACATGATAAATACTCTTTAATACTTTCATCCAAATCCATGTGTCTTCCTGCCAACAAGTTTTCAAAATATCTTACAACCTCTCTTTTGATACCATCCCTATTGTGTGTTGTGCTATCCAGACACAATATGCACTCAATATGGTTCCTACCCCTTCGCATCCTAATTGAATTGTGATAGAATTTTGTATTTGTGTCACCAGCTTGGAGCCATGTCTCATGAGCCTTGTCCCTCCATAATAACTCTTCCATTGATAATAGTTTTTTTTATTCAAGGGGTAAACACTTTTGACCAGAGCTATGAACCAGATACAACCATTCAACAATACCACCCCAACGGGGTTTGAACCTTGGTGGCAAGAACAACAATGCCACCTATAAACCATCACACCATGCCAATACTGACTCCCCTGCTAATAGTTCAATATGTTTGGATTTGAGATATTTTTTGACTTGAAATTTTGGCAGGGACATGCCAAAATTTATCACATGCTCATTTAGGGCTTCCAAATATTTCTCCACCTATTCTTTTTCGATGAAAATATTGCCAAAAACTTCTTTATTCTGCCGCTTTAGTTTACATTTGATGTTTTCCAATCTCTTTGCAAAAAAAAGCTCACGATCCCTATTATATGTAGATATTCCTTCCACCATCACTCCAAATCCTTGATCAGATCCTGATTACACTACCATAGAGTCAAATTTGAAGTATCCTTCCGTTGGCCTCTCACTTAGTCTCAGACCCAGGAGTACTAAAAAGTGATCCGATACTGCCAAGGGGAGGATACTCGCCTCAAAAAAATATTCAACTCCCAACCATCCCTCCTCGACAAAGAGCCGATCCAAGCGTTCAAAAATATTGGTGAAGCTATCCCATTGGTTTGTCCAAGTGTAGGTACTATTCTTGGGAACACAATCCGTTACCAACAGCAAGCCAACAAATTCTCTGAAATCCCCCATAACCTTCGTTTCCTTGCCTAATCCTCCACTCTTATCATTCAAATATAAAATGGCGTTAAAGTCACCCCCCAGGAGAACTTTATTGTCCCCCAGAGCAACATATCACATCTTGATATTGATCCAAATAGCCAACTTATCCTTAGTTTTAGTTGGCTTGTAAATATTGAATAAAGGAAAACTCAAATTTGTTAGCCTGCTTTGAATCACACAAAGGAGCCAACTCAAACAACCCTCGATGAATTTGATATCCAATTTGTCTAGAGACCATAAGATCCCCAAACCACATGTCGATCTAGTAGCACCCCAAAAGTGCCCAAACCACTTCTTACAATAGCTAATAAACTTATTACCTTCTGTAAAACAAATCTTCGTTTCTTGTAAAAGAATAATACCAAAATTTTATCAAGATGATGCTTAACCAAGCATCATTTTTTAGGGGCATTGAAGCCCTTGACATTCCATTTGAGGATATTCATTTTCCTCCAAGGGAAATCTTTACTCCCTCGGAAAGAAAAGAGTCTTTGACGCTTAGAAGACCCATCTCTTCAGCTTCTTCTTCCCTTTTCTGCCTAAGAGATTTCCTACCTTTTCCTTTCTTAGCCCTATTCAGGAACTTAGTCGTCAACTAACTAATGTTCCTAGGGTAAATAAGATCCAATCCATCCTCCTTAGATAGGGAAACATCCACAACATCTATCTCCAAATTCGTCGGAGGTTCCTGATGGGTGCAAAATATGTTCAATTTTTATGTCCTTTTTCCCTTATTCCATTTCCATTTTGCCTTTCTCCTAAGTCCTTTCCATTAATTGTTAGGGAAATAAAGAATATTTGATATGTTTTCAAAGAAGAAAGAATGCTTTCAAAATTATGAAATCGTTGAGGTAATAATATATTTCAAATGGTTTTGCTATAGGAACTGGATGTGAAGACGAAACCAACCATGTGGATGATAAACCTTGAAGGGCATGTGTGGGATGAATGTGATGGAAGCCTACTTGGTTTTATTTTTATATCTTATTTCAAACAAGTTTTTATAACTGCTTTGGGTTTGTGGCCTATGGCCAACCCAAGAACTATAATCATCCAGTTTATTGGCCATCAACCATAACAAACTACAACGCTCTTTTTGTTTTGTCTTGTGATACTCGAAAGACTGGACATATATATATGTGTGTGTGTGTTTGTGTGTGTGCTATGATCTAAAAATGATAATAAAACATATGAAATTAAGAAGATTGGAGATATCTTTTCATTCTTGAATGACTAATCAGTTGTTCATGGCTTGAGTTAGAGTAACTAGTTCTTTTTTGCTTGCCTCATGAATCGAAGGAAAGGCCCCCTCTCGAGAAGGTTGGTGAGATCATTTTATGTTTTATTAGCTTAGATCTTTGTATTTCAGGCAACTCCATTCTTGTCGAATGTATGTTTGTCAAGCGTGCTATAATTTAGGTTAATTTCTATTCAAGTTTAAAGATAATTGATAATCCAGCATGTGTGATTAATTTGGTACTAAAAGAACTGTAATGAATTCTCTATGGAATGTAATTGTGATTTGAGGAACAAGAAGTGTTTTTTTGTTGTAGATTAATTGCTGTGTTTTCCATTTCAAATTATGTTGAGTTTCATTCTATAAAACTTCTAGTTGTGTTCCATTCACATTCCATCTCTCTGCTGTATTCCATCTCTTTGTTGTATTCCATCTTCCTGCTGTATTTCATCTTCCTGTCACACTTCGACCTCCTGTCATAATTCAACTTCCTGTTGCCTGCACTATTACGATATATCTTTAGCAACTGTATTATTTCTTTTACTATTGTAATGGATGTTGTTAATATCTATATTAAGGAGTGTATATCTTAAGATATTGAGTTTGCACTATTCAATTTTAATCAAAATAGATAGATTGGATGAAATAGGTAGGTAGTAATTAAAGAAAGGATTCCATTCATTTATGATTTGAAGAAATGTTCTTTTGAATTTTAGATTGAAAAGCGTGTTTTAAATTCTTAGATGCATCCATCCCCCCTTAGTTCATTATTTTCATCCCTTAAGTAGATTGCCGTAACACTGTTCACAAGCTTACGCCCCTAGATTGACACTTGAAGGATAAATTGAGGAAATTATTGCAAAATTCCTGAAGATTGATCCAAACTCATTTATCAATTAAAGATAGAACTACAAGGATAAATTCAACCCACAGTTTAATCCAATCGTTTTGGCACCATTGGCGGGGAATGGTGTTAAAGGCCTGTCAACCTAGTAAACTAAGTTAGGAGCATTGCGCTAAGGGGAAAGTCTACACGATAGTTGACCTCATCTGGATAACTACCCTTAGTTTGCTTTGTTGTAAGTCATTTAGGTGCATGAATCATAGTAGGGATAGTAGAGGGATATTTGTTAAGAAGGATAAAGTGAGTAATACACAACTTGAAAAATCAGAAAACAATTCAAAATCATTAGTTAAGGGAGGAATCTCACAACAAGAAAGATTGAAAACTAAATTGCAATCATTAGAGTTACTTGAACCTGATATTGAGAAGTGTTTCATAGAGTTTACTACCGTTGAGACACTTGCAGGTACCCGTCCAAGTTCTTCTGAAGTATTGCGAAGAAAGGTTGAAAAGTTCTTTCAGGAATCTTACGGGCCGGAAGCTGGTCCATTATTAGAAACCCAAGAGCCATTTAAAACCTACTTTACCCTTGGGCACTAGACATCATGGATCCCAAAAATAACAACATCAACGACAACAACAACAACAATCACAATAGGGCATTGGCGAACAACAATCCGGTTACCTTTGAGTTTCTAATCACACATCCCAAACAAGATGCCCCTATGAAGAACATTCCTTATTCTACTTTACCTATTTTTTGTGTTCTTTCTATTGAGGATCCTGACATGTTATTGTTTGAATTTGATGTGTTGTGCCACAACTATGATTACCAGAGTGACACACAAAAGCTCAAATTGTTCCCAACCACATTAAAAGATGCAACCTTGTGTTGGTTCATGAACCTTAGGAATATCAGAACATGGGAAGTCATGAAGGAATTATTTTTAACCAAGTACCAAGAGTATTGTAAAACAAAGGAGGTTTGGGATGAAATCTTTCGCATGACGCAGAAAGAAGACAAGTCCGTGGAAGACTACCTCAAATGCTTCATGTTCAGTTTTCAACGATCATGACAACAAGGGATAACTCCTGATGCTATTAAAATGTTGTTTCTTAGAGGAATAAGAGATGATACTATGGAAGCATTAAATTTAATAGGTAAATGGAACATCTCTAAAATGGAATTTGATGACATTTGTGATATTTGCAGGAATTATTCAAGATCTTAGCGCTCAGGGAGAAACTATCCAAGTAAGTTGTATCTTGTTGGGACCTCAACAGGTATGAAAAAGCATGAGATAGGTAATCTACTTGAAGATCTTAAGAATAATTTGTTAAGTCACATGGGTAAACAAATAGACACTCTATACACACGAAGGAAACAGGAGGAGGCTGAAAAAGCCTTAATTGTCTTTCGCCTTGTTTGTCGAAAGAGGCATAATGGTGAAGAATGCCCATATAATAGAACAAAGATATTTTCTTTAGAAGAATCAAGTAGGGACACTATGCTAAAACCTCTTCTTGTAGGTATGACAGAGGTAGAGTACACAGATGAACCAATTTACTTCATGACCCAACAAAGACCTTGGCAACCAAGAGCAATGCCCCCTGCTAATTATCATGCCGCACCTCAAAATCCTTTTCAATAGAACTCCTTCCCAAATCAAACTGGATTGTATGGAGGTTGGAAGCAACTTCCATACTACCCCCAGTGGTCACAAAAATACCCGCTTGCTGCACAATAATGGAAAACATGGTGAGCACCACCACCACCTTACCCACAATATCAGTCATTCCCTCCGTATCTACCACCTCCAACAATAAACCCATATCCGAAATTCCAACAACTATTGCCAGTTGTTCCATCACCTAATCAACCCTCTAGTTCAAACCAACCTCCAAAACCCATGCCAATGCCTACACAAAGATCATCCAATCCAAATAATAAGGTGGCTCAACTAGTTTATAATAATGAAGTGGCAGGATTCCCGACTTATCCTGTCAATGCATTGGGAATTGATGGTGTATGCCTAAGGTCTGGGAAGAACCTCCAAGGACCAAACATCACAAAAGTCAAGGACTCTCTAGCTGAGCAAAAAGAGGAACCCAAGCCTCCATTTACTAATAAGCTGCAAGGACAACCTAAATAGTAGGAAGTATCTCAATCAGATTTTGATTTTATGAATCAGTTACACAATGTTAACATTAAGATTCCTATTATGATATTGCTATCAGGATTCAACTGTGTAGTTTCGAGTCAAACTCATTGACCCATGTTTCATGAGTAGTGTTCAACAAGAACCCATCTCTCATGATATCGAATGGTCCACTTAGCACTCATTGCATCTAGGTGATGCTCACAGAGGTGAAGCACTGGTCCGTCCCGGGAGGTCACCCATCCCAAGACGCTCCAAAGCGCTTAACCAGAGTTTTCTCAAGGTTAAGCCACTTGAGTTGTTACCCCATTTAAACCTTCAGCAAGTGTTGTGCCTTATAACCCATTCATAATAGATCCCCTTTAGCTCATCAATTGATAAGTAGGAGGTATTTTTCCACAGGGTCAAATTATGATATTGCTATGATTCAACAGTAGTTTCAAATCAAACTCATTGACCCATGTTTCATGAGTAGTGGTTCAACAAGAACCCATCTCTCATGATATCAATGGTCCACTTAGCACTCATTGCATCTAGGTGATGCTCATGAGGTGAAGCATCGGTCCGGCCCCGAGGTCACCCATCCCAAGATTGCCAGCTTCAAGCGCCAGCTTAACCGTGGAGTTTTTTCCAAGGTTAAGCCCGCTTGAGTTGTTACCCCATTTGCAAAACCTTCAGCAAGTGTTGTGCCTTATGAACCATTCATAATAGAGCCCTTTAGCTCATCAATTGATAAGTAGGAGGTATTTTTCCACAGCGTGTCAAATTATGATATTGCTATCAGGATTCAACCGTGTAGTTTTGAGTCAAACTCATTGACCCATGTTTCATGAGTAGTGGTTCAACAAGAACCCATCTCTCATGATATCGAATGGTTCACTTAGCACTCATTGCATCTAGGTGATGCTCACAGAGGTGAAGCACTGGTTCATCCCGGAGGTCACCCATCCCAGACTGCTCCAGCTTTCGCGCTTAACCAGGAGTTTTCTCCAAGGTTAAGCCCGCTTGAGTTGTTACCCCATTTGCAAAACCTTCATAAGTGTTGTGCCTTATGAACCATTCATAATAGAGCCCCTTTAGCTCATCAATTGATAAGTAGGAGGTATTTTTCCACAGCGTGTCAAATTATGATATTGCTATCAGGATTCAACTGTGTAGTTTCGAGTCAAACTCATTGACCCATGTTTCATGAGTAGTGGTTCAACAAAAACCCATCTCTCATGATATCGAATGGTCCACTTAGCACTCATTGCATCTAGGTGATTCCTTACTTGCAGGCTATTCAAGATGTTCCTATGTACACCAAAGCAGTTAAAGAACTTTGTGGGAGGAAACAACAAAAGAAGCAAGACCCCAAGATAGTCCAAGTCATTAGACAACTTTGCAGACTTGATGTTGGGAAGGATCTCAGTCCCTAAGTATGTAGAACCCAAAAGTCCAATGATTAAGGTACGTATCGGTGATATAATTATTCCAAATACACTTGTGGATCTAGGAGCAACTATAAATGTAATGACTAATGAGACTAAGGAGAGGCTGGCCCTTCAAGGTCTAAGACCTACTCCAACAGTCTTGCAAATGGTTGATTTCTCCCTCATAAAACCAGAAGGTATGATCAAAGACATCATTATTTCTATTGAGTCTTGGGAGTATCCAACATTTTTTATGATTTTGCAACCAAAGATTAAGTTGGGGGGATACCCCTTAATTTTAGGAAGACCTTGGTTAGCCACTACTAATGCCTTCATTGATTGCAGGTCTAGGAACATGGTGATTTCAAACGAGGAGCAAATGAAGCAGTTGACATTATACCCTCTAGCTCAACCATTGATGGAAATGAAGGATCCATTATGGGTTGATAGTGATTTTGAAGAGTCTTTACCTATTTTGACAATAGATCAAAGTAGGAAATTTGAGGATATAATAGAAGACACTATTATTAATAATTTATTGCAAAATTATTATTTAGTTGATAATGTTCTTGAGACAATGATTTTCCCTTTGGGTATAAGTGATAATTTTCCGTTTGGAAACTTTCCATTAGTTAGCAATTCACAGTCTATACAACATTTTATTACTTTACACCAATTATTACCACACACTTGTATATATAGTCCATTTTTGATATCCAAAAATTCTGATCCATGTTCATCTAACTCACAATTGCTTGCTATAGATACGCATGTACAATCACAAGCTATGTAAGTCTTTCCTGGTAAGATGCTTAACGTTAATCCCAACTTGAGTGCCTCACAACTAGAAGACCTTATTGCCATGTTGAGTTCCCACAAGGAAGCCTTTGCATGGGATTATCAGGATATGAGGGGTATTCATCCAACTACTTTTACACACCATATTTGTATAGAGGAAGGGAGTAGACCTGTGGGACAACCACATAGGAGACTTAACCATGTTCTACGAGAAATAGTTAAGGATGAACTTCAAAAGTTACTTAATGTAGGATTTATCTACCCTATATCAGATAGCCAATGGGTGTCTCCACTTGTAGTAGTGCCTAAAAAGAATAGAAAATGGAGAATATGTGTTGATTATAGGGCCCTTAATAAGGCCACTAAGAAGGACCATTTCTCGCTTCCTTTTATCGACTAGGTCCTAGACACCTTAGCTGGAAAGAAGTTCTTTTCCTTTCTCGATGGATTTAGCAGGCATAATCAAATCTGCATTGCTTCGAAAGACTAAGACAAGACTACTTTTACTTGTCCGTGGGGCACATTTTCCTATAATGTCTTACTTTTCGGATTGTGTAATGCTCCTGCTACATTCCAATGGGCTGTTTTGAGTATTTTTGTTTATTTATTTCATGATTGTGTAGAGGTATATATGGATGATTTTATAGTTTATGGTGATACGTATGATGAAGCTAAGGAAAATCTTGAAAAAGTACTTAAACGATGTATTGATACTAATCTTTCCTTAAGTCATGAAAAATGTCATATCTTAATGAATGAAGATATTGTGTTGGGTCATTATATTTCTGAAAAACGAATTGAGGTAGATCCAAAAAAAGATTAAGATTATTCAAGACTTGCCTCTACCTACTTGTCCAAAGGATGTGCGTAGTTTCCTAGGACATGCTGGCTATTATCATAGGTTTATTCAAAATTTCAGCAAGATTGCCTCACCCCTATTTTTGTTGCTAGGGAAGGATGCATATTTCTCATGGACACTGAAATGTCAGCAAGCTTTCAAAGAAATCAAAGGTAAACTCATCATGACACCTATGCTACGAGGACCAAATTGGGAACTACCATTTCATATACATACCAACGCATCAGACACTTTGATGGGAGTCATACTTGGAGAGAAGGAAGATACTCTCTTTTACTCTATTTACTATATCAGTAAGAATTTTACTGGTGTGGAGGTAAATTATACAGTTACTAAAAAAGAGTTTTTGGCTGTAGTCTATGCAATAAATAAATTTCACCACTACATAACTGGGTATAGAATATTTGTACATACAGATCACTCTGCCATTAGATTTTTGATGAAAAAACCTATTGTTACAGGACGAGTGATTCAGTGGTTTCTTCTTTTACAGGAGTTTGACATTACCATCCTTGATAAACCAGGGTGAGAGAATGTAGTGGCTGATTTCCTCTCTAGGCTGCAACATCAAGATGAACCAATCCCATTCGATGATACCTTTCCCGATGAACACCTTTTTTTCTACTTCTATAAAGAGTCAGGTTGGTTTGTTGATATTGCTAATTTTCTTGTTACTTGTAGGTTCCCACCTCATTTCTCTCCAAGGGAATGCTGAAAGCTAGTTGGACTCAATGGTCATTATGCGTGGATTAATGGGATGCTCTTCTGTCGAGGCCTTGATAATATCATGCGTCGGTGTGTGCCCGAAGATGTCTTCAACATTCTACATGCATGCCACGCAGAACCTTGCAGAGGACATTTTTCTGCTCATAGGACCGCCCAAAAGATCTTAACTGCTAATTATTATTGACCCACACTCCATAAGGACAGTAAGGGTTATGTTCAACATTGTGATAAATGTCAACGTATGGGGCGGCTTACCCGCTCTGATGAAATGCCTTTACACCCTCAATTATACATAGAACCATTTGAAAAGTGGGGTTTAGACTTCGTAGGGCCCATTAGTCCTCCTTCTCATAATAAAGAATACATTTTGGTTTGTATGAATTATGTTACTAAATGGGTAGAAGTAGTAGCCTTAAAACATGCCAGGGATACCAAGTTTGCTAACTTCTTGTATTTTGAGATCTTTACTAGGTTTGGTGTACCCAGGGAAATTGTCACGGACCAGGGGGCACAATTCACTTCTGAGTTGATTACAACATTGGTTAGAGAATATGAAATCAAGCATTGAAAGTCTTCTCCATATCATCCACAAGCCAATGGGCAAGTGGAAGTGACCAACAGAGAATTGAAGAATATTCTTACCAAGACAGTAACATTGCACAAGAAAGACTGGGAAGAATGACTCCCTGAAGCAGTATGGGCCTACCGCACCACTTGGAAGATGACCACTGGGCTGACACCATATGAGCTCATCTATGGAAGAAGGTCATCTTGCCCATTGAATTTGAAGTAAAAACTCTTTGTACGACACTTCAGCTTGGGATGAATCTGAGTGATGCTCAGAAAGAAAGAATCGCTCAACTCCATTCTCTTGATGAAATGTGTCAAGAGGCCCTTTTTCATGTAGAGGTTGTACAAAAGAAATGAGCACAGTGGCATGATCATTTCATCTTACCCCAAACTTTCCAACCTGGAGACTGGGCATTGCTTTATGACTCTTGGTTTCAGGATTTCAAGGGGAAGTTTCACACTCGATGGCTCGGTCCTTATGAGATCTAGTATGTCTATGATAATGGTGTTGTTAGGCTATGCACTATGGATACAAAGCAGAGGGCTCTTCTCATCAATGGGCACTGCCTAAAACTCTACAAATGGCCTCTTTCAAATGAGACTTTTGTTTGTGATATAGTGAAGGAACTTACTCTTGTTCCTTTCGCCTCTTCAAACTAATTTGTTATGTTGGTTTTTTTATATATAAAAATAAAAATAAAAGATCCAACAATGAAAACCCTCGGGCATTGTTGGCCAGTTATTACTTGAAAACTAGACTTCAGCAGGTACTAATTGCTAAATAAACCTGGTGGTGAAAACTAGTTATCCAACACTTCTAGGGGTTGGTAGACTGAAAATCGGGATATCGATAGTCTATCGCTGTAATTAAATTTTTTTTTCCACCATGAGCACCCCACGATCAATTCAACGATGCAATAGGAGCTTCACTTTGTTCCTATTGCTACCTATTATGTAATGGGATAGGAGCTACCAGTTGTTCCTGTCACTGTCTTCTCTTGGACCCTATGTGTTGCTTTCTTAGTTCTTGTCACTTGGCCTCCAAGTGTTTCTACAGGTTGGTTCGGAAAAGTGGGTCCCATCGCTCACTCATTCTGTGCTACCATAGTCTTGTCACCGCCTACCATCTCCTTCGCATGGATGTTGCTGTCAATGTCTTTCCTTTCACATCCGCTCTACTTGCGATCAACCTCACTTCTTCTGTACTGCTTCATTATCATCCTTCATGATTTGAATCTTTTCATATTTTTCATGACATCATCTCCAGCTCAGGTTGCATGCCGTCGTTCCTCCAGCCATCACATCACCAGACATTCGCCTCATAGTTATTAGTATCAGGGAGTATTTTCTCTCTTTTAAACTTATTAAATATTTTTATTTCTCCTAATGATTACTTGGTGTGACTGAGATGGTTCACCTCTAAGCTGAGGGGTATGGGTTAACTATTCATCATTATCTGAGTTCGCCGAGCTGTAATTCCTCATCACTTGCCAGCTCATGCGGTTATCATAAATTTTTATCTTTTATTACCCGTAACCTGCCATTAATAATTTTTGTTAACCGTCTTCGTCTACCTACTATTCTATTTGCCACTGTAGTCGTTGTCGAAGCTCCTGCCGCATTTTCCATGCCATGGGAGGCGATCACACTAGGCATGAACCTTTATCCATGAAAAAGCTTCTTACTAGTGAAGAAGTGTATAAGATTTTTAAGCAGGCTACCTGGATAACATACTTTAAGAAACTATGTGGCTTTGATGAAAGGGTCACTATGGAGTTTGTTGCAGGGTTTCATAAAAAGTGTCTTACTCTAAGGGTTTTGCAGTTTTCAATCACGGTTTAGACGATTGCTTCAGTTACTAGCCTTCCAAAAATAGGAGATTCATTATTTCCTAACTCCTCCACAAGAGTCATGAACCTCAAGTTCCACTGCAACTGTTCCTACAAAGAGGCAAGTTTGTTGAGTATGTGCAAGGCCAAGGCATCAAATGGGTGTCCCTTCCATCTCCGTGGGATGAGGTAGCTAAATTTTTGATTCAGTATATTACTTGTGAAGGAAGATATGTGTATATTCATGCCCACCATATCTGCCTCATGCTACATTTATGAAATGCCCTGCTTTTTAATATTCCTTACTATCTGCATTGCTCATTGAAACGTTCTTGTAGTCATTTTCGTAAGGGTCATGAGTGTTCCCTCACCCACCATGGGTTAACTAAATTAATAGTCATGCATGGCCTTCATTATGTGAAACCCCCTCTGGAATGGGATACCTTTGTAAATTTTGAAACAAAGAGTAAAGAACCTACCAAAAGCCCTATGAAATGAATTGCAAAAGAAACCCTAGTTGGGGAATCTTCTAAAAAGAAGAAATTGAAGAAAACCCCTGTTGATAAAATCCCTAAAAAGAAAAAAATTAGCCCTATAGTTGTCTCCAGTCCACAAACTAAAGACATCACACTCCTCACTAGGCAGAGTAAAAGGAGGACTTCCAGTCAGTTGGACAAACTTGCAGAAGCTGCTCACTCCATAACTGATGTAGAGATAGTAGCAACAAAGTCCCTTGGTAAAGGAAAAGGGAAGGTTGATAGAGAACTTAGGAGTCAAAAATGACACAAGACGAGACAAAAAACTGAGCAAGAACAAAGGGAAACCCTTCCTTCTAAGGATATAGAAACCCCTGAGCAGCCGCATGTGCATCCCAATGGTGTGGCCACCAACGAAGAACCACACAATGTAGAAGAAATGATTGAGGATGAGAAAATCCCTGAATGTAATGATGTATGGAGGGATGAAACCCTTATAACCAACATAGAGAGGGCATCTGAAGAAGTTGAAGGCATTCTTCCCAAAGGAGAAGTCCATCATAATGAAGAAACTTTGGGTGCTAATGTTGAAACTTTGGGTCATGTTGAACACACTGTAGAGGAGGGGGAGCATAATGAAGAAGATGCAAATCCTTGTGGGAATGAGGATGTTTTAGAAAATGTTAACATTACAAAATTTCCTCCACCCCAGCTGGAAAATGAGACCACTACTGTTGAAGATGTTTCAAAGGCCCTTATTGTCATTTTTGATGAGACCCCAAAGGAAGATTGCAATCAGCTGTTCATCCCATTCAATCAACTATTCCAAGTCATTACACAGTTGTAAAAGGAAAATCAACAGCTAAAAGCACAACTACAGGAACTTGCTGCACAAAGTAAACAACATGGGGAAGTGATTGATGAAGGAAAAATAGGGTTATGCCAAGTAACCGAGTCTTCCAGGGAACTACAATGCAACATGGATGCAACTACTACTAGCACAGTTCATTTACCTAGTTTGTATTCACCATTTGCATGAGGGCATGCAAATTCCTAAAGTTGGGGGGGGGGGAAATGATGGGTGAAAAATGTGTTCAATTTTTATGTCCTTTGTCCCTTATTCCATTTCCATTTTGCCTTTCTCCTAAGTCCTTCTTTCCATTAATTGTTAGGGAAATAAAGAATATTTGATATGTTTTCAAAGAGGAAAGAATGCTTTTAGAATGCTAAAACCGTTGAGGTAATAATATATTTCAGATGGTTTTGCTACAAGAACTAGATGTGAAGACGAAACCAACCATGTGAACGATAATCCTTGAAAGGCATACGTGGGTTGAATGTGATGGAAGCCTACCTATTTTTGTTTTTATATCTTATTTCAAACAAGTTGTTTTTATAACATCTTGGCTTTGTGGCCTTTGGCCAACCCAAGAACTATAATCATCTACTTTGTTGGCCATCGGCCATAACAAATTGCAACGCTCTTTCTATGATACTAGAAAGACGAGACATATATATGTGTGTGCTATGATCTAAAAATGATAGATAAAATATACATAATTAAGAAGATTGGAGATATATTTTCATTCTTGAATGATTAATCAGTTGTTCATGGCTTGAGTTAGAGTAACCAGTTCTTTTCTGCTCACCTCATGAACCAGAGGAAGGGCCCCCTCTCGAGAAGCTGGGTGAGATAGTTTTATGTTTTATTAGCTTAGATTTTTGTATTTCACGCAACTCCATTCTTGTCGAAAGTATGTTTGTCAAGTGTGTTGTAATTTAGCTTAATTTTTGTTCAAGTTTAAACATCATTGATAATCCAGCTTGTGTGATTAATTTGGTACTAAAATAACTCCAATGAATTCTCTATGGAATGTAATTGTGATATGAGGGACAAGAAGTGCATATCTATTGTAGATTAATTGTCGTGTTTTCTATTTTAGATTATGTTTTGTTTTATTCTATAAAATTTCCTGTCATGTTCCATTCACATTCCATCTCTCTGTTGTATTCCATCTTGCTACCACATTCCATCTTCCTGCCACATTTCATCTTCCTGTCGCACTTTGACCTCCTGTCACAATTAAACTTCTTGTTGCCTACACTATTTCAATATATCTTTAGTAATTGTTTTCTTTCTTTTACTATTGTAATGGATGTTGTTAATATCTATATTAAGGAGTGTATATCCTAAGATATTGAGTTTACACTATTCAAGTTTAATCAAAATAGATAGATTGGATGAAATAGGTAGGTAGTAATTAAAGAAAGGATTCTATTCATTTATGATTTGAAGAAGTGTGCTTTTGAATTTTAGATTGAAAAGTGTGTTTTAAATTCTTAGATGCATCCACCCCCCCTTAGTTCATTAGTTTAAGCCCTTAGGTAGATTTCTGCAACACTGTTCACAAGCTTACGCCCCCTGATTGACACTTGAAGGATAAACTGGGGAAGTCATTGCAAAATTCCTGAAGATTGATCCAAACTCATTTATGATTTAAAGATAGAACTACAAGGATAAATTCAACCCACAGTTTGATCCAATCAGTTCCATCAAATCTTTGCTAATAGTTTCCTTCCCCACCACCCCACAGTTTGCATTTGCATTAGAGTCTAGATCAAATCTTGGATCCATCAAGGTTGTAGCAACAGTCGTTCCAACCATTCCAATATTGGTGCCATGATCCACCACCTCATTAACAAATAACACCTCACGCTTCATAGGCAAAGGACAACCCTTGGAATTCATCTATGTCTCTGTCACCTTTGATTCATCTTTGCTGAGAGATCTGGCCAGGCCCTGAATTATGGTTGCCACCTCACCACCTTTCAAGTTAGCACCTTCTAACCCATCCGTCCTCCCGACAGGGGCCAAAGCAAGGATCTATGATCCTTGCTGAGCTCGTGGCCTCCACACTTTTCTTAGCTTTGGTTTCCTACTCCCGCACTTCAGGAAGAATGCCTTGTCTTCTTCTATATCCACCTTGACCGTTCGATGGCGGCCGCCAACACATAGGAGAATCTCCTTCAAAATATTTGAGATTGTCATGATTTATAGCCTCGCATATAGGTATGAGTCTCCTCCATTATTCCATAATCAACTTCCATGAGGGTACTGAGCATTCAACCGATTTTTTCAACATATTCTTCCACCCAATATTCCAGTGACAAGCTGTACAAACAAATCGAAATTGGAATTTCATACGGATCAACCTTAACTGGGTCAAAATTAGGACACAAAAGTTACATGTAAATTGGCTAGCCACGAATCCTCTAGAGACCTCCCAAAGCAACTTTTTCCTTCTCCTTAGTCAAAGTGAATATTGCTACAAAGAAACCCTTAGGTAAAAATTTAACAATTGCCATCGCCCTCCAGTTTTTGGCCAACCAATCTCTAATTATCTTCCTATCATGCTTAGGACTGATGATCCAACAAATTAATGCAAGGTCATCCAACATAGCCACATCCATTTTCGCTTCCTTTGTAGGATCGATTGTGACATAGCTATCGTGGAATCCATCTTGACAGGTAGAACAATTGACCGATCCATCCACCAAACCTTCTCTGGTCACCTTCAGCCTTGTAAATTTTCGTTCCTTCTGCTCCTCTTGCGCCATTGTTATCTATTAAATTATAATAAATTAGCTACATAATTAAATAATTGATGTTATTTAATTAATTAAGAGATTTTTTTTTTTTTAATTGGTAAATTCCACCATTTAGTGGGGGTGGAGCCGATGTCTTGTGGTTAATGTGTGGATGGAAAAATTCCTACTTGCCATGTGATAGCCTTCCAGGATTTCTAATGATTATTGTTTATTTTATCTTAATTCCTTATGCCAGGTCACCATCCTCGATAGTCCTTTGTGATTTATGAGTTGTACTAGACAATGTGTTGCGATCTCCAAGATGAGCAATCGAGGTGAGTAAGGGACCTACCACTAGCTTAGTTGTATTATTGATACGAGTAGGATTAATTTTCTTTATTCCTTAGAGGAGCCGAGGCCAGGGTTTCATACGACCATTAGATTGGCCTTATATTGCAATCATGTATCCTTGGGCATTACTTGAAACCATTTGGGCCTTGCTTGCTTATGATGAAATGACAGGGTTTAGATTGATATGACTAGAGGAATGTGTGTCGCATGGTGCTCTAGTTGCCATACCTTTGTTTAATAGCATTCTATTTGGAATGTGTTGTATTATTTTCTGTCAAAGTTCTTTGGTCATAACATTGAAACTAGGGAGTAGAGTGAAACAAGGGATGGAAACTCCTATCTTCACAACCAGTTCCAGGGCTCAGTTGGCATTTCTTGGGCCTGTTACTGACTGACGGTTGAGGGGATTGTTGCAGAATCTAGATCTATTAACCATAAAAGCCGTGAAGATGGTTTTGGGTCGGCAATTTGTGGCTATAGGCGAGAGATACTGGGTAAATTTGGACATTACCCACAATTTGTGGGGTCTTTGCTCGATTTGCATGTCGATAAGGGTATGATTTCATATTTGACTTGGCTTATTTTTAAGCCTGCTTTCCTTTTGGGTTTGGATGTGGCACTATTAGCTGCACAACTTGGTGAGAGTATTCCTTGTCTGCGATATTCATTGCTTCTCGCTATTGAGCTCCTTCCGTTTATACCAGATATTCACGAGCCCGGGTATTAGATGCATTGTTTCTACTATAAGACTGCCTTTGATTTATTTTAGAAGATGTATCAACTCATGCTAGTGAAGGATTCCAAATTGCTTCCTCAATTCACATCTTTTGACTATTATGGTATGCATATTAAAGCCCCAATTTTGTAAATAATACTTTATATGTAGAAACTTGCCCAATTTTGTAGTGCTAGTCTACTGGGCTAGGTTTGAAAGAAAGGTATAAAAAAGAACCCATTTTAGTGTTTTGAGAATTAGGGTGCTCTAAATATAGGCGGGTTTAGGGTTACAATTCTAGTTGATAGTTATGGTCACAAAGGTTTCTTTTACTGACACATAATATCTATCACGAACTGTTATTATTTCAAAAACTTTTTAAAATTTTACATTACTAATAATGATGTTTGTTACTATATGACCTGCATCACTTGTTAAGGAAAATTATCTGTTACTTTCTGAATCTTGTGTATGACAACTATTTAAAATTTTGGTGAAATGTTACAAATCAGTTAATTTTTGGGTTGGTTTGCTTAAAATCATTTGGTGATGTATCTCATTTGATTGCACTATTTCAAAATAGTTTTGGTTAACTGGAACCCATCTTTAATGTGGGTTTTAGAGCTCATGAATTACTTTTTATGATAGTTTCCGTTACTTCTATGTAGCATGTGTGGCAAATATTTAATTTTTATGGTTTATTTCACTGTTTCAACTTGATTGGGATTCTGGACATATATTACTATTAGGATAGTTGATAATGTACCTCATTTGGATGCGCCATGTTATTGGTATTCTTTCAGTTAGATAGCTCATGATTTATTTAGATCTGGTTTTAGGTTTGTTAATTATTCCATTCACAAATTTCATTGGGCATTATGATGCTTAGCCATGGTTGGTTGAACATGTTATACCTGTGCTTTGTGTTCATGATTAATTACTTTAGGAAAAAATACAAGTTAGGTTAGCTTTGAAACACAACCATTGCCATCACATTATTTCTTTTCGGCTACAAGGGAATTTGGTTGAAGTAAGATCCTGGTCAAGGTTTGAGTGTTAGGTACTAGCTTTCAAAACAGTAATTTAATACGGTATACTCCCAAACTCCCATCTATACCATGGGCTAGGGGAACCACTATTAGCTCCATCACTTTAGTGCTTAGTTTGACTTTAGCATAGTGGTAGGTGAGATTTAGGGTTCTAGACCGGATTAATTAAGGCAGAGGCCTACCTAGAGGGGGGGAGGGGCAACAAAGTTCTTTCTAATTCATGTCATAAGTAGATTGCTCCATCCTTTAGAAAGTATGGATTGGTTTGAGTTCTCTTTTGTATATTTTCCATTAATATTGCTTGGTTTGTTTTTGTTTGAGCATACACATTATTGGTGGGCCCCTAGGTAATGTTTTAAAGTTGCAGGATAATCTCTCCTATTTTCAGGGTTATTCTTGCATTACCTTATACATATTATTGGTTTACTTTGACTTATTTTCACCAGAACTTAGAATTTAGATTAGGAATGCCAGTGAGAACTAATATGGTTTCAATTTAGGCACTTACCATTGGGGATACTTACCTATTGGCTTAGAGGAATAAAGATTAGATAAATAATAAAACAATGAATTAATTAAATAGTTTAAAGATTGTTTAATTAATAGAGGAAATTAGGGTTTTTGATGTAAATGATGTGAAATGTAGTGATATTAAATGATAATGATGCTGATGATGAGAAAATGTCATTCAGGATGTATGATATGGATGTATGATATGCGTTCAGTCATTTTTACATGTCTACATTTTTCCCCTCTTTGAGACAAAGTATTGGTTGCTTTGTTTCAAAGAATTCGATGTTAAGATCAATATTTGAATTTTTTTATATGCCCCACTATGCCCTGGCAATGGATGGAAAGATAATATGATGCTCGGCTGCCCCTTCGAGAGTTTGGCAAGAAAAATCATTTTTTCGGGTCGATCTCGCAACAATGTTTTATTTTAGTTTCAATGCATAGAGGACAAAAATTAAGCTTAGAAGTCCCTCTGCTGTAGTTCAAATGTTCCTAGGAACTCCTAATCTCAACCTAGAAGGGTTTCCTAGGTAAAAAATTAGGGTTTGGGGGGTGAAAATAGGTAATTAGGGTTGAATTTACCTCATTTGTATTCTCGACACTTAGTAAATTCTTGTTTCTGGATCCCTTGATTTGGCGATTGTAGATTCACGATGTCGAGGATTGCAGGAGCCCCACATCGCGCAGAGGTGGTTCATGAGTTTGGGAGGCCCGTTGGTGTTAGTGCGGTGGTATGTACCCTCTCCTTTCCTATTTTCATCTTTTCATCTTTTCATTTTTGAGTAATAAATGCTAGAAAATATTTTAGGCAATAGTGGTAATTTCATGAAATTTACACTTTTATGTCATTCTTGCCGCTTTTGAGGTTTTTGATTGTATCGCTTTTGCTTTCATCAACCGCCTTTGATTAAACTATTTGCCATTGCTCTAAATGTTCGCTTTTGGTTTTTTCCTTTGAGTAGAATTTTTGCTATTGACTTTCTTTGTGTGAAATTGCCACCTTTGTGATTTTTGTGTGCTTTTGAGAAACTACTACAACACTATGAAATGAAAGAAAGCACCCCAACGGACATTCAAACCCTAAGTTTTTTTGAGCGAGCTAACCAGGAGAATAGGCATTGTGGTATTCATTCAAATAGATTCAAACCTAGGATCACAACCATAGAAAATTCTTCGATAGTAACATGGAGAGAAAGATTGTACAGTGGTAGTTATTGGAATGGTTTAGGTAATTAAAATTATATGTCAAAATATTAGTCCATATTATATTATTTTCTTGCTTGGCATTGTTAGGTGATTTTGACAAGCAAATATATTGGTCGATTTAATACGAAACCACAATGAGATAACCTCAAAAGGCATGTGCAAATGTCAACAATTAAAGATTAGGGTTAGGATCACATAAAAGTGCAATAGACGCCTCGAGAAGGATATCTCTCAACGTTTTTATATATATTAATATTTAATATATGTAAGTTTATTTTCATTTAAAATAACTTAAATTTAAATAAAATTTATAATCTATATTTACTAGATTTATAATATAAATAAAAGAAACAGTTAAAAAAATATTTCTCGCACATAAATTTATTTAAAATAAATATAATAATATTCATTGTATTTAAAAATCAATTGATTTTTCTTAGTTTCTTATAAGAGTTATAAGATAGAAATAATTTAAATATTTTTATAACTATTTTATTTATACAAATTTATTATAATATCTATAAAAAATTAATATATGATATAAAAAATAATATTATAATTTATTTTTTAAAATTTTAATTTCTAACTAAAATAAAAAAATATTTAAATATAAAATAAATAAATTACAATAATAAAATAAATATTTACTACACATTATAGAGCTCATTTATATAAAAAAATAAAATATGGATGCACATGTATATATAAAATTTAATAATGCACCTACTCTTTTTTAGTAATATTTGTCCTAAATAAAAGAGGGAACATTATAAATACTATAGTTGTTTTAAGCAAATTGTTTTAGCATATAGTTTTATATGATTTTTTGTTTTTTGATTTCTAAAAAAAATTATTATTAGAAATATTTTATTTTTGTATAGAATATTTTTAGATAAATTAGATTGTAATTTTTTCTTTTTCAGTTTAAAATTATAAGTGTAAAATGACTTGTTTTGTAAATAGTTAAATTTTAATTTTGAGTCTAAGTTGACATACATTTGATTAGTTGTCACTCATCATTTTTTTGTCAAAGATTTCAAATGGTGTGCCTATGGTAAATATAAAAATACATAATCTCTTAAGTTATTTTATAAAATAGGCATGCAATCTATCCTTCATTAGATACACACCACCACATCTATCTATAAAAAAGATCACTTATTAGCCACTATTCAATGTTTCAAATTAACTCTTGCATTAATAGATGGAAAAAAAAAAACAATCTCTTGCACTAGGTCATTCTAATATCCATTGCATTGCACATCATTTCATCAAAGTCCAAAATCCTTAGCATCATCATAGCCACATTAGTTGCATTGGTTGCTTCTTGTATTATGGTTTTATCAAAACCACTAAATCGATCATGGAACTTGATTGAGGAAAAAGGCGGGGAGCAAGTGACCTTCATGCCTAACATAACAAGTTCCAATCATGTTCATCAACACCATTATCTTTCATTATGAATTGCATGCACAAATAAAATTTTCTCATGAGTACAAATGATCTAAAGACAATAGGATTAGATCTACAACAATATTTTTTCAAGTACAAATGATTTAAAGACAATAGGATTAGATTTACAACAATAAGAAAAATAGAAACAAATAAGTAGAATTCTATCTTGAGATAGCCTAATTAATTAAGAAGAATTGATTTTCATGTCGTAATCTCCTTTTAAAGATAACTTTCTAACACTTTGATTCAAAAGACATGCATGATGAAAAAAAAATTCTCATGCTAAGTTGGCTTCTTGAGATGTACTGCATGAGTAAAATTTGAGTCTTCTCACATTGGGTAGAGCTCAAAATCGCTATCAGATCAAATGAAATATATTGCTTATCTAAAGATCAATCTGACAAAAACAGACGCACTCTCATCCTTATCACCCATTTCATGTTGATCAAACCATATTTTAGTGTTAAGAAATTTGAGCTAAACTTATGAGTATTCCCTTCATTGTTGTATCCCTGTTATTCACTCATTTCCTAACTAAAATTAGTGTTATCCGAAGGAAAAGCTTAGTTGTATTCAACACACCCATTGTCTACGACTAACTCTACACAACAAAAACATAGTTCAAGTCATACAAACTCTCACTCAAAAGGATAAAATAGTGGCAGACAATTAAAACCCACTTCTCCTTTCAACTACATTCTAATGAAATCAAAAGCAGTGCATTATAAAATGGTGGGAAACATACCAGGGCTTTGATGTAGAGCTCCAAAGAAATCCAACAATAAAGTTGATGTAATACATTACCATGGGCTTAATTAATAGACGCAAAATAGAGCGGCAACGACTATCCAACCCCAAGAATGCATTGGGGCATGGATATGCCATATCGTGCTCATAACATTCAAACATAGAAAATTCGTGCAGTAACTGACAAAGTTGACGTTTTGATTTCCGAGCACAAAGTACAACAACCATTTTTCGTATTTGTTTAATATATTTAAAAAATATTTTATAAAGTATTTATAAAATATTTACAATTTTTTTTAATATATTAAAAAAATATATATAAACTCTTTAATAATTTTTAATATATATAAATTAGTGATTTTTTCTTCAATTTAACTTTAAATTAGTGATTTTAAAACTTTAAAAAATTTAGATATATATTTTTATTTAAAAACATTTAGTTTGGATTATGCATTGATTTGTAATATTTATTTAAAGATTAATTAATTGTATTATTTGTTATTGTTTAAATTATGATGTTATTGGTTTTCATTTTAAGAGTATAAATAAGGTTTTTATGTTAGATAATGCTTAAACAATAATTTCATCATCTTAGATCTAAAATATAAATAAAAAAGTATAGATATATAATTTTCAAAATTACATCTATATTTGATCTTTTATTAAAATTGAAACTAATATAAATAATTAGAACTATTAAGCATCTTTAATATATAATAAATTATGCGTTTGTATATATGTTCTAGATAATATTTTATTATATATTGAAATTTAATATGTTTTTAAAAATCTACCCAATATTGATTAATTGAACCAAATCGAGTCTAAATAGAACAAAATAAAAATAATAAAAAAGTACATCAATAATATAAGAATAATAAAAAAGTACATCAATAATTGTTAATATTTTAAATCAATATTTTGTTTATGTTATGTATTGAATTGATAAAAAAAGTCTATTGAAGTGTAAATAAAATGGTTTCTTTTCAATTTTATTTTTAATTAGTGATTTTAAAAATTAAAAAATTATAGATATTTGGATTGTGTATTGATTTGTAATATTAATTTAAAGATTAATTAATTGTATTGTTTGTTATTATTTAAATTATGATGTTATTGGTTTTTTTATTTTAAGAGTATAAATAAGGTTTTTATGTTAGGTAATGCATAAACAATAATTTGATCATCTTAGATCTAAAATCTAAATCAGAATTCAAAGGGTTGAAAAAACTTCTTTACAACTTGGCGACGTGCGTGACGTCTTTGTTGGCCTTCCCAAGGCAATAGGTGGAGGAGGCCCCGTCCTCCTCCACAAAGGTTTGCTGCCCCGTGGATTCTCGTTTTGTGGGCTCTTTTTTTTTCCTTTGTTCTAAATCGCTTTGTTAGTTTGGTTTCCTCTTTGTTTTTATCAGGGTTTCTAATGTTGTATGTGTGTTAGTTTTTTCTCCCTCCCCACGCTGAGTGCAGTTGTAGGCCCGCCCCATAGGGGCATGAATGGAACCCCCGACCAGCAGGGTCACCTCAACAGTGTGCCTCCACATACAAAAACTTTGAAGGAAGCAATTGCCGACAACGAGGTGACTTTCCCGGTGAACGCCATTTTCGATGTCAAATAGGACAAGGTGTGTGTTAATGAAGGAGAAGAAGGTAAGGCCTCTGACGTTGAAATTAGGATTTTTCACTAGATCTTCACTTTCTTACACCTATAGCAGCTAAACCATTAAGAATTTAAAGATGAATCAAACTAGTAATTTGTGAGATTTTGTGTGTAGATTCTAATTATATTTAAGAAATAAAAATAAAAAATAAATTGTGAATCCTTTTATGAATTTTTTAGTAACTTATTTTTTCTACTAAACAACATTTTTAAAAAGTGATGTTTACTTTAGACCGCATAACTTTTTTTATAGAAAGGATACAATTCTAATTTTTAAAATACTGTTTTTTCACACCAATATCTAGTGCATGGATATTTTTACATAATTTTTTGTTACATATATTTTTTTAATTATTTTTCCAAGTCAGAGTAATTATAATTTGGATAGAGGTGTACTTTGGCCCGTATAGCTTTTTCAGTATGGATTTGAATTAACTTATTCTTTTTTTGTTGGAATAAGGACATCAACACCTAGTGCACATGTATTTTTAAGAATTTTTTTTCTCTATTTTCCTATTTTTTTCATATGTGTGAAACAAAGAACTTGATGTTCATTGAAAAACCTACATTCACAAGAAATAAAAAATAAATATAATAATCAAATTAAATATATTTAAATTTATACTTTATGGGAAGCTTATAATAAGGGCTACATACTTACAAAACATAAATTTTAAATGAATTCATTTGATCACCCAAAAGAAAAATGAAAAGTGGTTTTTTATTAGCATTTTGATAGGTGTAGAGGAGACTCCATTATAGGTATGGTTTAAAACTAACAGGGTTCTATCCAATGGGGTTTGATCAATCCATCTTTAATTAAAATCATTTAAATGGAACCTTTAAAGTCTTAAATCATTATATTTTCCAAAAATATGTGATTTCAGGCAAAAATCAGGATGTCCCAGAAAGTGTAACCCATTATTGTGGCAGGTAATTTGAGTTTTTTGATTGCTTTTGACAAAAATAGGCCTGCTATTGAATTTATTGATCACTTTTGACAAAAAAGTAATCGATTTTGGTATTTTTGAAAGTTTTAACTAGTTTTTTTGCAACCTTAGGTTTGGTTTGTGTTTTTGTAACAAATTCTTTACGTTGTGGGTTAAATGATTGTAGGGGGTTCTCAAACCGCTTTACTCGAGAGAGCGACGACCACGTTAGTTATTTGATCTGATTACTGGTTTCCATGAGCTTGAGAGAGATGTCCTAGACGTTGTTGGAATACAACAGATTTGCTACATGTTGATTATATGCCATAGAGCGATGATGACCACCTTCATTGAGAGATGGCACTCTGAGTCGTTGTCCTTTCATTTGTTGACTGGCGAGGCCACCATCACCTTAGATGATGTCTAGAGGATTCTCCATGTTCCCATTCATGGAGAGATGGTTACTTATGATGCAAGATGGGGTAATCGTGCTATATGATGAGTACTTGGTGTCAGGCATCTTTGGGTTGTGGAGTTGGAGATAGACTTGTCTCCATTCATTGACAATGCATACCATGTTTCCTTGGTTCTATGTGCTTTGATCTCGGGGCCCATCATTCCTGATTGACAAGGCAAATAGTTTTTGGTTGGTTGGGGCATCTACATTAAGTAGATGTTTGAGCATTGCACAAGGTATGCATGGGGCTCGTGTCTCCTTGCCCATCTATACAAAGATATGCACAAGCTTGCGTATCAGGGAGGCAGTTCCATCTATGCCAGTGTTACATTGTTCATATATGGGTTTGGGAGCACATCCTAGTGACGAGACCAAATGGTGTAATGGATCGAGATCCAGAGGATACATATTCTTATAGATATTGTGATTTTATACACTACACTTGGCCTGGCCAGTTATCTTACTGGCGTCGTGTTATTGATGATATGCTTGGTTTCATTTGGAGGCCATGGTTAGGTTACGAGGTGTTGGAAGTTGAATATTGCATCATATGGTTGTCATTAATGCCAATAAGTTGTCATTGATGTCAACATAGTACTGCATATATGACTAGTTTACGGGAAGCTATTTCACATTGAAGTTGACTATTATGTGTGAACCGACATGTTTTTTTGGTTCGGTTCCTACCATGTGACAAACTATGATTTGGATAAATCTTGGCTGAATTGGCATATGCAATACTTTATAGATGTTTTGGATGACCTAATCGATGTGAAAGATACATACATATATATTCATATGTGTTTCCAAAAATAAGAAAATAAAAATGAAGTGAAGAAGAAAAGAAGAAGAAAAATGAAGTGAAGAGAAATGAAGAGAAGAGAAGAAAAAAAAGAAAAGGAAGAAGAAAAGAAGAAGGAAGATGAGAGATACGAGATTATAAAAGAAGAACATAAAGTCAAAGAAGTGTGTGGTTGCAACAGATTAGAATAAGCGAATCAAGTGAAGACAAGAGTGTGCAATCTAAGCAAAAGTATAGAGGGATTATTGAGCTTCATCCAGAATTGAATTCAACACAAGAAAGGTGTTATTCATCAGCTCACTTTTGGTGGTAATTCATAACTTTTATATTTCTGGCAGTGAGCCCTTCGGGTTGTAGCCCTGTGGACAGTGAGTTCGGATAGTGAGTCCTTATTTCAGGCAGTGAGCCTTATCTTAGGTAGTGAACTTTTTGTAATCAGTTTTGATATTCTCTATAGTGCGAGTTAATCCTCACCGTGGTTTTTCCCTCATTGGGTTTTCCATGTAAATTGGTGTTATTGTGTTTGAGCACTTGCATTTGATGGTTAATCACTTAATTAGTTTATGTGTTAGTTTCAGTAATTGAGTTTAAGGTTATAATCTGTGACAATTGATTCACCCCCCCTCTCAATTGTCCTATCCAACACGAGGCCTGGTACGATGATCAAGAGCAACTTTCATTCTACAGGCAGACACATTGGTTGATCGACCATGATGGTTACCTTCTTGAGTGTTACTTACTAGAGTGGGTTCTTCGCTAATTTGGTGAGTGACAAACACGGTTTTGTGAATGATTACCATGCTCACTTCGGGAGGACCACCTGAGAGGTTAGGGTGTGGGGGCTCCAGGCTTCTGTTAGAGTTGTTGAGTTTCATCATCTTGCCCCATTTAGATGGGTATGGCCTGTAGGACTGGTAGACCCAGGTACTACACCTGATTATGATCAGTGGTGCGCTCGTTGGGTTCCTCTCTGATTTACAGATCTTGCTAGTGCTGGTCTAGCTATAGGGAGAGTAGGTGTGACTGGTGGCAGGGGCAAGAGGTAGTGACTCAGGATCACTATTGAGTAGATGGGTAGAGCGAGGTAGGATGGAAAATAGGATCAATAGGATAATCATATACAACATGATCAACCAGTGGCACATGGTCCTCCTCTTCCACCTAGGGATGCAACAACAATAGCTTAGATTGTCCAGTTGACCACGACTAGAGATGCAAAGATTGTATAGAGACAGGCTGTCGAGGCACAAGTTGCAGCCTTGACTATAGAGAGAGATGCTGCGAGATAGGAGAGAGATGGTTTTAGAAAGGAGAGGGATGCATCTGGTAGGAGCTAGCCACAAAGAGACAACTTAGATTATTTGCAAAGATTTCATTGGATTCATCTATTCCTATGGCACAACATCAGTCTGAGCAAGAGTAGCTAGTTCAAAGGTGCACTTATTATCAGACACTCTACGAGGTCTTCATTCTCAGAGCACAACGACAATCTCATTTTGGAGAGCCTAGCACGCAGACAAGGGCAGAGTCAGGAGGTCACTTTGTCAAGCAGCCTGATCAACCTCTAGTTATGCTGCAGCCATCGCCTCATCAGAGTCAATACATTAGAGGTCTCCTCCTCAGGACGACCATTAGGGCTAAGGGTTCTTGGTCTTTTATGATGTATATTATATCAGAGACTTTGTAAACATGATTTGTATATACATTCATGGGCCCAATTGAGGCCTTGTATATATGTATGTTTTTGTATATGAAATCACACATGTTACTTTATGATGTATATGACATTCTCAATTTTGATGACATATGAGATATACCATGTTTCTATTTGGCTATATTATGTGTTATGAGATGATTATGGATGATGATGTATACTTATATTTTGTACTTTTCTGATGTATGCATATGATGTGGATGGATGGATTATTTATATATCTATATTCAATATTGATGTTTTATGATGGATGATGATATCTTACATATATGATGTATGATTATACATGATGTGTGATTTTTTTTATTGATTTACTATGGTCATGATATGTACTGATGAAATTGTGGATGTAGGATGGATGCGGTACTAATGGTATTGTGATGTAGGATGGAGTTGTTAGTTAGAAGAAGTGTTGGATGATTTAAAGATGGATAGAAAATTTGATGTTGTTAGTTACTAATGAGTTTTTCTTTTGCTTGCACAGAGCCTTTGTATCTTTAACAATCATTTTTGATGTAGCAAATAAGAATGATGCACTAAGGTATTAATAAATGAGGTGGCTTTGTATTCATTGCGTGGAATTTGAATCGACACACAAAGAATATTCTCACTCATACCGGACATACAAAAACCCTGTTAGAGGATGTGGTTGAGCTGTGTTTAAATTTTTTAGACCAATTACATAGATAGGTATGAAATACCTAACATGCAACTGCTACACAAATTATCTTAAAACAACTTCCATGTACAAAACAAAGCAAGTATTCACCATGGTAGTATTACAAAAATATCTTATAAATAGAGCAAACATAAATTGACATTTAATGCCACCATTCCTTCCTCTCTAAATCCTTATGGGCATCCTCGAGAGATATTGGGAATGTGGTATTAAGATAAATAAAAAAGATAATACTCTAAAATGATAAACAATGTTGCAGTATCACTTGCCATAGTTGTTTTGATGTTTTATGATGAAATCCATTGATGATGTCTATTGTAAGAACATTTTATCCGTTAAGACTCATGTTTAGGAGTGTTAATATGATTTTCAAATAGATATGGTATTCTATACTTAGGCATTGTTTTAACTTGATTGTGATCTAATCATTTCGATCTTTTCCTTGGAATTTTTGATTTTGATGTTTGGTTTGTTTGTTTTTTGCGTTGGAAAAGGGCGAGTGTGATGATTGTTTATTATGGATGAAAAGTTTATTGCGAAATGGTGACAATGGAGATAGGACTTTTTGATTTTCCAAGTTTATCTGATGCTATTTTTGTTGTTTTTGGAAATTTTAGAAACAAATAGGAGGACCTAAAGGGACTGACCTAGTGCCTCAGGGGCTGATAATAGATTAGCCTTGCCTACGTGATGAACAAAGAGACATCGTAGTTTGACTGTATTCATTGACATTGTTTTGGAGTTTTCTAACTTTTTATGAATGTGTTCAATTTTGATAAAGTATTTGAATGTTTTCTTTTTGTTTTATTTTGGGGGACTAACCTAGGCCTTGGGGGTTCATTAGTTCTCATGACCTTTCCTACGTTATCCATGTAGAGGTTCATAATTCTCTTGTTTGATAAGAAGATGTTTTTAACTTTTCTATTTTTTGAACGTTTTTGAATTTTGTATTTTTGACTAAGTTAAAAGACCATTATGAACACCTAAGGGGACTAACCTAAGCGCTTGGGGGTTGATCAAAGATAATCCTTGTCTACATTGTACAAGTAGAGACCATGTAGTTCGACCGGTGTTGACTAAAAGCATAACATGTTTTTGGGATTTTGATGTTTTTGACTTTTTTTGATTTTGTTGGTTTTCTAGATGTTTTTGATTTTGATAGTTTTTTTTTATTGTGATGGGATTTATAAGGATCCAATCTGCTACCATTTTTTTGGAATTTTCCCCCAATTTAAGACAAGATTACCTTCATTAGGGGAGACAGATTTTGATGGTGCAACAAGGTTCAACACTTGATCAGTCATCAAGCCATGGTTGGTTACACATTTTATTATGGGGAGAATGGGTGGATGCTTCTGATAGTGCTGATAGATAACGATGCAAGTTTTATTCAAACGTAGTGCTTGTTTGCTAGGTTTTCACTATGGTACCTGTCCTAGAAGCACCACAAAGTGGTTTTCACTTAAATAATGTTTTATTTCTCTTTGCTTATTTTCTTGATATTTTTTTTTTGCTTTTTTTGCTAGGATACTTTGATGAGTTCAAGTATAAAACCTTTTAAGATGGTTGTTGTTGTAATGTCCCATTTTTAGCTCGTTTTAGTTTCCTGATGGTTTAGCCTATTATCTAACCCTCGTAGGCTAATGGAGATGGTTAGAGGGTCATGCATGGACGTTATTAGGTTGTTTTGTTCTTCAAAGTATGGTATTAATCAGGATTTGCCTTTGGGAGTTGATCAGGACTTAGTTTTGACACACTTACTATTTATAGTAAGTCAGCCGATCGTCAGAGTCTAGTGTTACTATTTTTAGAAAGGCACCTAGATGCATAGTGGATGTAGTGGTTGACCTCCTAATTCAAACAAGATCAATAAATAATGAGTATTTTTGGAGTTATGACATTTTAATTATTAATAAAGTAATACTTTACTAGTAATTAATTTAAAAGTGCACATCATTTAATTTTTTTTGACTTTATTATTAAAAGGGGTATTTAATGATTATAAAGTAAAGTTATATAAAGTGCATTTAAGTCAAATTATAAAGTGCCAATTTTAAGGGAGATATAAGTGATTATTAAAATATACTTTATATTATTTTGTTGTGCACCAAATGGAGGGAAAAGTAAATGAAATTAAAGTGAAATTTAATGAGATGAAGCCAATACAAATTAAATATTATATAAAAGGATTTTTGAAAAGGGATTTCATTCATTCTTGAATCATTCAACAATTTTTCTATTCTGAAGAAGCTTTGGCTTTGAGGAAGAATCCTAGGGTTTCACTGTAAATTCAATCTTAGAGAATGTAGCCTCTCTTTGATTGCGTTGGTGGCTTCATACAGAGGTCACAACTGAGCTTCAATGGAGTTTATGCAAATCTGAAAGTGATTATCTTCAAATATTGTTCAAGGGTTTGGAGATTAATCATATAAATTCAGAGATATTTGTTGTGAATGATTTTGTTGCCACTGTTACATGTTGGAGAACTCATCTTATGAAGCTAGGCGTCCATTAATGGAAGACTCTAGTTTGCTAATATAAAGTTTTTAGATCTACATTTATTGGCTTGGGTCCGAGTATGATCATTTGTAATTCAAAGAGGTGTCTATTCTGCTATATGACTGCTGCAAACTTTACACTTCTTCCTGGCAACCATTTTCAGAGGGTTTCAAGACATGTTTACTTGTGAGTTCATGAATTGTAACTCCTATATTTTTTGGGTATTGCTGTTTTAGATATTAGGGGTTATTTTATGAACTGGGTTGTCATTATATTGTGAAAATACCGAGTATTTAAGGTGGTATAAAAATCTAGAATTTTTTGTTGTGTTTTCCCAATGCAATTTCAATTTTTAGTTAAAAAATTATTAGTGCAACATCTCCTATTTTGCTGCATTATATTGTTGTATCAAACATTGCCAATATATCATAAACATTTATCAAAACAAACCAAACAAGGCAGAAATTTGTGTTAGCAAGTGTCCACCTGGGGTGGGACATTACAGTGGTATCAGAGTAGTTTCCTGCCATCCTATTGGGGAAGTCTCTTACATTCAGAACAGGGGGAAAAAATGGCTTTCAATAAATCCACTCTTGATTTGATGTAGAACTTGTATGATTTGATGAGTGATCTGGAAACACAACGGGGATTTCTAAGAATGTTTGGGAAATCTAAAGGGAAGGATAAGAAAATTTTACAACATGATAATGGTATGGTGGAACCCAAGAATGATACTCATAGCATTCAAGAAATTGTTATCAGCCCTGATAAAAATTCCAATTTTTGTAACAATAGCCATACTACTGAGCATAACCATTTAAAATATGTTGTGGCACATGAGGAAAATGATGTGGAAAGTTCTCCCAATGTTGACACGCAAGATATGAGTGTAAAACATGAGGAATTCAAGGAGAATACAAGCCATAACAATTCTAATTTGTGTGATAGCAGTCTGATATATTTGCATCAACATGAGGTTACCACCATTACACATGAGAATGATGGTTGTGTGGAGTCACCTAATGTAGACACTCAAGTTTCGAAAGATATTGATGCAATAGGTGTTGTGGATTCAGACCACAAAAATATTGATTTTATATATTAGACCTTAGAAGACGTGGACAAGACACAAGATTTGTGTGATTGGTGGTTACAAAGAGTTGAGAAGGCAAAGTTATTGGCTGCCCAAGAAAAACAACGTTTGAAAGAGGTCAAGGAACATTGCAACCAACTAGATCAAGCAAAGAAGCAAAGTGTGTCACACCTTAGATCTCTAATTCTTCCAAGAGAAGAATATGTAGAAGTTGAGCATGCAAAGGAGGAGTGTCTTGAGGTAAGCAAACAAGAAGAATATGTTGTTCTGTGTGAACAAGAGAAGAGGTATGATTCATAAAACTTTACTGGTACACATAGCTTGCATCTTGAGTCTCATGAGATACCACTAGTTGAGAGCCCATTTAAGGCTCAAGTCCCAGAGTTGGGTGAACAAGTGGATTATACATTTAGTCCAGATCAAAAACTAATGTCATTACTACACATGTGGATGGAAACATGGGTGTGACAAATTTGTATTGGTCTGTAAGCATCTATGACATACTTAGTGAAACACAATCCGTTCATATTGATGGATCTATGGCAGAGTGTGTAGCTACTCTACTTCAAAGAATTGTGTTGCATGCCATGGAGATTCTTGGGCATAATTTATGTGGGAATGATTTTCATTGTTGGGATCTAGGTGGTGACAGGCTTGTCACAACAGTGTGGTTGGATCCCGGTGAATTACTTCACCACTCTCAACATGCTGAAGGTTATGTCAAAGTTGCACAAGGGAAGTCAGTGGGTAATGAGTATGGCGAACTTCCATTCTGTCTGTGGGATCTAGGGATCGATTTGGGTGGTGGATTGCTTCTTTCTTCTGACAGGGTTGATGATGTGAGGGACATTACAAAGTTCTTCCCTTGGGACACTGGTGGGATGGTGTTCTCTTTGCAGTTGAGATTGCTTGGGGACAAGAAATTTTAGGGAGGGTGGACTATAATGTCCCCTTTTTAGCTCATTTTAGTTTCCCAATGGTTTAGCTTATTATCTGACCCTCGTAGGCTAATGGAGATGGTTAGAGGGTCATGTATGGCAGTTATCAGGTTATTTTCTTCTTCGGAGCATGGTATTAATCAGGATTCGCCTTTGGGAGTTGATCATGACTCAATTTTGACAAACTTACTATTTATAGTAAGTCATCCGATCGTCAGAGTCTAGTGTTACTATTTTTAGAAAGGCACCTAGATGCACAGTGGATGTAGTGGTTGACCTCCTAGTTCAAATGAAATCGAGAAATAATGAGTATTTTTGGAGTTATGACATTTTAATTATTAATAAAGTAATACTTTATTAATAATCAATTTAAAAGTGCACATCATTTAAATGTTATTTGACTTTATTAATAAAAGGGGGATTTAATGATTATAAAGTCAAGTTATATAAAGTGCATTTAAGTCAAATTATAAAGTGCCAATTTTAAGGGAGATATAAGTGATTATTAAAATATACTTTATATTATTTTGTTGTGCACCAAATGGAGGGAAAAGTAAATGAAATTAAAGTGAAATTTAATGAGATGAAGCCAATACAAATTGAATATTATATAAAGGCTTTTTGAAAAGGGATTTCATTAATTCTTGAATCATTCAACATTTTGTCTATTCTGAAGAAGCTTTAGCTTTGAGGAAGAAACCTAGGGTTTTGCTTTAAATTTAATCTTGGAAAACATAGCCTCTCTTCGATTGTGCTGGTGGCTTCATACGGAGGTCACAACTGAGCTTCAATGGAGTTTATGCAAATCTAAAAGTGATTATCTTCAAAGATTATTCAAGGGTTTGGAGATTAATCATCTAAATTCAGAGATATCTGTTGTGAATGATTTTGTTGCTGCTGTTACATGTTGGAGAACTCACCTTATGAAGCCAAACATCCATTAATGGAAGACTCCAGTTTGCTGATATAAAGTTTTTAGATCTACATTTATTGGCTTGGGTCCGGGTATGATCATTTGTAATTCAAAGAGGTGTCTATTTTGCTATATGACTACTGCAAACTTTACACTTCTTCTTGACAACCATTTTCAGAGGGTTTCAAGACATGTTTACTTGTGAGTTCATGAATTGTAACTCCTAATTTTTTTGGATATTGTTTCTTTAGATATTAGGGGTTATTTTATGAATTGGGTTGTCATTATATTGTGAAAATATCGAGTATTTAAGCTGGTATAAAAATATGGAATTTTTCGCTGTGTTTTCCCAATGCAATTTTAGTTTTGAGTTAAAAAATTATTATTGCAACATCTCCTATTTTGCTGCATTATATTGTTGTATCAAACATTGCCAAAATATCACAAACATTTATCAAAACAAACCAAACAATTCAGAAATTTGTGTTAGCAAGTTTCCACCTGGGGTGGGACATTATACTTGTTCAATGGTTCAGCTAAAGGTTCTCCTTCAGGAGTGACCAACTGATAAGCTCCAGAGCCATAGTTTTATATGATGATGAAATGATCGAGCCACTTGGGTTCAAACTTCCCCTTCCCATCCTAATTTAGTTGGATCTTTTGATTCTCTTTTAGTACTAAGTCACCAATTTGAAAGCTTCTATTCTTGATCTTTTTATTGTAGCTTCGTTTGGGCTGATTCTAATAAACCTGGAAATGGTTTAATGTGCTCAAACTCCTTTCATCTAAGAGTTCGAACTCATTTAATCTAGACACCCGATATTCCTCATTGTCGACCATGCCTTTCAGGGATACTCGTAGTGAGGGGATTTTAAATTCAATAGGTAAGATTGCTTCAGATCCATAGACCAAGGAAAAAGGTGTGGCACCTGTAGGTGTACGAATGTTGGTTCGGTAAGCCCATAGGGCTAGGTTTAGTTGCAAATTCCAATCACAACTGACTTCATTAACAATCATTTTTAGTAATTTTAGGATAGTTTTATTAGACACTTCATCCTGACCATTTCCTTGGGGGTAGTAGGGTGTGGAGAATCTATGTTGGATATAAAACTTGGAGCACAACTCTTTGAAATCTTGGTTTTCGAATGGGTTCCGTTGTCTGTTATGATGTTTGGGGAATTCTATATTGACATATTAGATAATTCAAGATGAACTTGGATATTTCTTTCCTTGTAATGTATGTTAATGGAATTTCTTCTATCCATTTCATGAAATATTCAGTTGTAGTGATAATGAACTTGTTCCCATTAGATGAAGTGGGAGATATTTATCTACCAAGTCTAATCCCCATTGTGAGAAAGGCCATGGTGTTGTGATAGGTCTCAACTCTTGTGCTAGTGCGTGAACAAGGTCACTATGTTGTGGACATTAACGACATTTTCTGGAGTACTAAATGCATTCTTGTTCCATGGAGGGCCAATAGTACCCTATTCTTAGCAATTTTTGTACTAGGTTTGGTCCACTTGCGTGAGACCCACAAATACCTTTGTGCACTTCTTGTAAAGTGGTTTTCACTTCTTCCACATTAAGACATAAAAGTAATGTGATGTTTAGGCTTCACCTGTATAAGATATCTCCTAGGATAGTGAATCGAGAGGTTCTATGGATAAAGGCTGTCTTTTGGCTTATCATTAAATTAGGAGGTATGATACCATGTTGGATATAGTCAAATGTATCTTGGTACCATGGTGAATTAGGACCAACAACTTCACAAACCAATTATGATTCTGGGATATCAAATGTCGGTATAAGGAGTTGCTTCACAAGGAATTCATATTTTGGAATGTTTTATGGGATGTCAAGGAGCAAACCTATTGTCGCCATAGCATCAACTGCTCTGTTGTTGATATGAGGAACCTATTCAAAGGTGATGGTGACAAAGTACTATTTGAAACTATCCACCATCCTTTTATATGGCATTAGTTGGTCATCTTTTGTTTGATATTCATTGTTGACTTGCCTTATTACTAGTTGTGATATTCCTCTTTATCCTCCATTTGATGGCCATATTTAGTCTTGTGATTAGCACTTCATATTTGAAGTTGTTATCAGTGCACGGAAAATCAATCCTATAACCCTTAGGTATACTATCTCCTTATGGTGTGAGAAATAAGATACCTGCTCTTTAACTGTGTTGAGTATGGGATCCATCAAAATACAAATTCCAACGGCTTGTTTGTTCTAGTAGTAGTATGCTTCATCTGGGAATTCTATTATTAAAGGCTGGTGATCGTCCATTGGTGCTTTCACTAGTTGATCTACTATGAATTTTCCTTTGATATCATTTCTGTCTATGTAATCTATGTCAAACTCACTTAGTTACATTACCCATTTAGCGATCATGCCTATTAGAGCCACTTTTTCTAATAGGCACTTCAGGGGATCTACTATTGAGATCAACTTTACTTGTCTGTTCAAGATGTAGTGTCTCAACTTCTGTGCCACAAAGACTATAGATAGAGACACTCTTTCTATGGGAAAATAGTTCAACTCATAGCCCTCTAGTGTTTGGCTAATATAGTAGACCGCTATCTCCTTGTTTTTGTCATCTAGTTGTACTAGGAGCGTTCCTAATGCTACTAGTGTTGTAGAAACATATGGGATCATTGCTTTATCTAGAATTGGTGGCATTAATACTGGAGTAATGTGTAGATATTCCTTGAATTGTTAGAATGCTTGATCACATTTTCCATCCCACTTGAATGTGATGTCCTTGTGTAGTAGATGGGTGAAAAGATGACACTTGTTTGCCAACTGTGCAATGAATCTCCTGATGGACTAGTTTCCATTGTAGAATTTCAGCTGCTTCAATGTCCTTAAAGGAGGCATTTCTAGTATAGCTTTTACCTTGGCAGGATCTACCTTAATGCCTCTTCTTGATACTATGTATCCTAGTAGTTTTCTAGATTTTACTCCAAATACACACTTCTTTGGATTGAGCATCTAGTTGTATTGTTCTATCTGGTCAAATGCCTTTGCTAGGTTGGTAAAATGGTCTTCTCTTTTGATGGAATTTGCTAGTATGTCATCCACATAATCTTCCATAGTTGTATGTAGCATATCCTGAAAGATAGTAGTCATTTCTCGTTGATAGGTTGCCCCTGCATTCTTTAGACCAAATGACATGACATTCTAGCAAAAGGTTCCTCATGCGTAAGTAAAAGCCATTTTATGTTGGTCTTTGGGGGATATTTTGATCTTATTGTATCTGGAGAAGCCGTCCAACAATGATAAAATTTTATGTCCTGCAATTATATCTACAATCATGTTTATGTTGGGAAGAGGGCAGTCATCCTTTGGGAAAGCCTTGTTTAGATCTTGGAAGTCTGTGCAGATTCTTATGCCCCTAATGGGATTTGATACTAGTACTAGATTCGACACCCATTCAGGATAATCAATTAGTTTGATGAAACCCACATCTAATAGTTTCTGAAGTTCCATTTTTACCAAAAGTGCTATATGTGGATGTATCTTTCATAACTTTTGCTTGATGGGTTTAGCTCTAGGGAATATTGCTAGGTGAAGTACAACCAATGTTGGATCTATCCCTAGCATGTCTACATATGTCTATGTGAAGTTGATTCTCCTTTCATTGATGAATGCTGAGAAGTTCACCTTTTCTTCATGATCAAGTGATGTTGCATGATATGTGATTTTGGGTGTTTCTACTGTGCCAACATTGATAGGTTTGGTGTCTTCAACTAGGAGTGCTGATTTATCTTGATATTCTATGGTGGGGTGATTGAATGTTCCATCTTTAGGTGCCATAGAGAGGTTTTCACCTTTAGATGCATCCTTTGTTTTTCTTTATTCTAGATCCGATAAAGCCACATTATGGTTTTCTTTAGAGGACCTTCTTTTGTTTTTAAAATTTTGTAGTTTATTTTTGTGATTGGAATACACAATATCCCCTCCAAAATATGTTCCTTGATCTAGTTCCATTACAAACCCTACTTTGTGATCTCCTTGCGGTATAATGGTTCGAAGTCCCATGAATTCCACAATAGCCTCATCATTTTGAAATGTGTCCAAAACCAGAATATGATGTTGCTGGTCCCAATCTATCAACTATGGATAATGTAAGGATACTTTTGTCATGGGTATCTACAAAGCTTATGGAGGTCGTAACTAGGTTAGGGACATTGGTTTTTTTAAGGCTCCAAAGGCATCTAAGTTGTATTCACTAGAGTCACAAGAATCCCATTTGTACTCATTGGAATCTGTCTTGATATGGTTGTCATGAGATGTGGTTTCGGATTTAGGTTCAACAATGATAGTATTGATGTTGATGTTTTTAAACATGTTTGGATATACATGTAGTTGTCTAGAGTTCGCATGTATCCGATGTCTCATTAGTGGTAGAAGTAGCTCTTTCCTTAAAAGTGTTTTTAGTATTTTGGGTAATCATGTTAGATGTACCATAACCTAGTCCAAGGTTCTTTGGGTGTCGTTCTATAATGATTGGTTCTCTCCTAACTTGTCCATGTGGACCAAGGCCACCTTGTCCAGTGAATCCCATGTTTTTGACTATTTGATACCCTTTTTTGTGTTCATTAATAGGAAGGGGAAGTAGTGGTTGTTCTTGTCCTTCTTTGTAGATCCACAAAGATAGATCCTCTTCACATACTTCTTCATCTTGCACGTATCCCCACTTGGTGAAAATAGTGGGTTTGGCGACCATTGTTATAGTTTGTACATGTGTGATCTCTTTTGGTCCTCCATAAGTCTTAGGTATTGGAGAAAGCATTCCAATACAAAAAGATTGGTTGAAATGGTATTCCTAACAACCCTTATCAAGTACTTAGATCTTGGTATCTAATTTAGGTAGCTCAGTGGATGACGGTGTAGTGGAGGACGAGGCTAGTGATGCTGGGTCAACGTATGAGGAGTGAAAAGATATATCATTGCTAGGTATTTGTTGAATCTTTTTATACTTTTCTATCAATTTAGCACAATAACGGAAGGGTTTGGGTTCGACATATATGGTAATTTCCTTATTTTCATAAGGAAAATTTAGGCATTGGTGGAATGTAGATGGTACTACTTTCAATGCATGGATCCATGGTCAACCCAAAAGAAGGTTATATGGAAGCTCGAGATCTAGTACTTGACAAGTAGTTTCTATTATTGCTAGTCCCATCTGAATAGGTAGCTTGATTATTCCTTCTGAGTTATGCTGAATGTCATCATAATCTTTGATAGTGATGCTCGTATTTCTATCTATGACATCATCAGAGTATCCCAGTTGTTTCACAAATTTTAAGGTACAAATGTTTAGACCTACACCATTATCTATGAATACCCTCTTGACTTTGTGTTTGTGGACCCCTAGTTTTAAATAAAGGGCTTGATTGTGAAAATATATTTGTGAAACGTCTTTCTCAGAAAAGACTAAATGGTGAGTGGATGTGATATTTCCAACCATGGCTTGAAACTGATTAACATCAAGGGTGTTTGGGATTGACGTTTCGACTAGAGATTTCTCCAAATTTCCTTATGTGCTGGTGATAGTTTTAAGATCTCAAGGATGGAGATTAGGGTAGGAGTTTTCTTAAGTTGGTCCACAATGCTATAGTCACTTGATGGATTAGTTGTGGCCTTTACTTGGGTTGGTGCTCCTTGGATGGTTACTCTTGCCCTTCAGGTAGTCACATTACATTCAGGATCTCTACCCCATATGGTTAATGTTCGAATAGTATGATCATCACAAGGGATATTTCCTAGAACAATATCCTCACCATAAGAGAAGGTGACCTTTTGGTAATCTTGTTCCTTTCCTTTGTTATTTCCCCTAGAATGGTCGATAATTGGATCCTTGTAAATCTTTAGGTCTTTATTTTTGGGAGAGGTTCGATGTCTACTTCTCCCTTTTTTATTAGATCTTGCACAATTTTTTTAAGTCTCATGCAGTTATTTGTGGTATGCCCCTTGATTGTGTGAAATTCACATTTGTCATTCTCATTGTACCAAGTAGGTTTGAAGTTAGGTTCCTCATAATTTTATATGTGATTTATTGTGATGAGGTTCTTTTGGACTAGTTTGTGCATAATGACCTCAAGGGTTTCTCCCAAAGAAGTAAACTTTCTTTGTGGTTGGTCATATTGTCGAGGTGGTCTCCTTTCATTATCTTGTCCTTGATTCTACTATTGGTGGTTAGGTTGGTTTTTTTGAGGATAAATGAGTTGATTTTTCTATTGATAATTGGGTTGATTGTTCTATTGAATTTGTTTGATTTTATAAAGGTCTGTGATCATAATGTCCTGTTCTATGTTATACGAGAAGTGATTGACAAACTTATCTAATAATTAGTCAAATGTTCTAATACTAGGTGGTAAACATGAGAACCAGTCTATAGCGGGCCCACTGAGACTCCATGGAAAAAGTATCATTAGGTAGGTTTCATTTCATTGTAGTTCCATGCAAGATACTGAAAACTCACGTACATGCTCAATTGGATCTCCTTTTCCCCTATACTTGTCAAATTTTAGTATTTCAAAGCCTCTGGGGAGAGGTACCATAGATATATTTTGATCAAATAGATATGGAAAAATGTCTTGGAGAGTGTAACTCTTCTTTGGTTTTCCAATTTTTATATCCGATATCCTTTGATTGAGTGTTTGGAGTTGCACATTTATATCATTGTTTGGCGTGCTTGCTTGAGGATTTTGGGTATAGTAGAGTTGTTGTCCCATGTTCATTTGGTCGTACATTGGATATTGTGTGTTTATGGGACCTTGAGGACTGTGTTGTGTATAAGGCATGTTGGGTCCTTGTTGTGCATAAGGTAGTTTAGGTCCTTGCTGTGTACCTTGATATTGAATTTGAGGTGTTCCTTGGTACTGATTTTGTGGTCCTCCTTGCTGCTATTGTTTTTGAGGGTTTTTATTTTGGGTTTGGTGAACAAAGTGTTGTTGAGTTTGGGGTGTACTTTGATATTTCATTTGTGGTACACCATGTTGATGTGGGTTTTGTTGAAGGATACCTTGATGTTGCATTAATGGTAGACCTTATCATTGGTAATTTTGTTGAAGGTTGCCTTGGTAGTTTGTTTGTGGCATACCTTGTTGTTGTGAATTGTTTTGAAGTGTACCTTGATAGTTTGTTTGTGGCACACCTTGTTGTTGTGGTTTATTTGGTTGAAGGTTTCCTTGGTAGTTTTTTTGTGGCACACCTTGTTGTGGTTGATTTAGTTGAAGGTTCCTTGATAGTTTGTTTGTGGCACACCTTATTGTTGTGGTTGATTTGGTTGAAGGTTACCTTGGTAGTTTTTTTGTGGCATACCTTTTTGTTGTGGTTGATTTGGTTGAAGGTTTCCTTGGTAGTTCATTTCTGGCATACCTTGTTGTGGATTTCACGATAATTTCCCTTGTTGGTACTGTAAGTTTTGGGAAGGGTCAATGTATGAGGTGTTTTATGGCATGTTTTTCCCTTGTGATGGGTTACCACCTTGTTGGTCCATTGGAAATTTTCCCATGTTTTGTATAGTGTTATGTTGTGGCATGTTTTGGGTTGCATTTCCTTGATATTGTTGTGCCACAACTGCTTGTTCAATTTGGGATGGTGGTCTAAACAATGGGTTATCCTTGGGTTGCGTTGGATCATTGTTTTGTGAAAATAATGGTGGTATGTTGGTGTTCATGGTTGGTTTTGGAATTTTTCTAATTATAGTTTGATCTCCAAGTGGGATAGGATTTGGATCTTTTAACATGTCCACATTGAAGTCAATAGGTAGTTTTGCACCACTTTTTATGAGTGTGAGGAAATACTGGTTTGCGTTTATCCCAAACATCTTATCCATAAGATTTTGCATTTTAGGATTTTGGGAATGAGTCTTCTTCAGTAATTTCCTCATCATTATCCTCTTCTTCTACTGTGTAAGTTTAAGAATCATGAGGTTGGTTTTTTTAGCAATTCCTTCTTGATGCCTAAGAAGTACTTCTGCTTCACTAGGGGGTTGATCTTGATTTGCTTTAAATGTGGGTTCTCTTCGAGGAGTTGTAAGGTCACTTGGTTTATACCCCTATGCATAAGTTTCCTCATTGGTAGTGTTTTTTTTTGGTGCATTTGAGCTACTTTTGTTGGCTTCCATCTTTTTTCTGTGTTGAGATTGTGTGGTTGCCATAAACAAGTGCTAAGATTTTGTGAAAGTTGGTGATTTCTAACTTTATGGAGTGAATGGTGTTTTATTTTTGGAATTTTCTATTTTAAAAAGGTGTTTTAGGTGAGCAAATATTTTATATTTCCACACGGAAGGTGGTAATACCGACCTTTTAGCCACAAGATCAACTTTTCATTCTTCTTTGTCTAAGATATTAGTTGCGTTTCTCCACTGAGTTGGTGCTTCTTTTTTCTCAAATATGAAACTTCTCAAACTATTGATAATGTTTGATTGTTCACCTTCAACTTGTGTGAGATTTGGTTGTATGATAGGTGTAGTAAGATTTGGTTGTTGAATTGGAGCAATAGGATGCCAAATGGTCATAAAGTGTAAGCTTTTTGATGTTTTGATATTTTTTTTTTCTTTTAAAAGGATGATGAATGATGATGATGTAAAAGAAAACCTTTTGGTACAAAAGGTGTTGGTGTTTTGCTATGTTTTTTGTGATACTCAAGACCCTAAAGTTTGAGTGATGTTTGGATGTTTTGGAGATGATGCTATTTTTGGGACTCAAAATGTGGAAAAATTGGATTGATATTTCACTTTGTTTTTCTAGAGGATATGTTTTGAAGATCTACTTGAACTAGCCTTGAGGTGCAAGCAAATGTTGATATCTTAGAAATCAAGAGCGAGGAAATAATCTAGGTGGTGTTTTGATTTTGAATCCTAAAACTCGGTTTTTGGGTGTTTGATTTCTTGTGAATGAATATGTAATGATGAAGATATGAGGTGCTTTTGGAAGTTTGATTGTTTGATTCTCAAAAGATTTAACCAGTTTAAGATTAGTCTCTGATTTTCACCAGAAAATAGGGCAATAGCGACAATCATTAGAGCAATAGTGGTAATTTCTAACAAAAGTGACCCTTTTCAAGTCAATAGTGGCCAAATCTAAAGGACAACTATGGCAAGTTTGATCAAAAGTGGCCTCTATTGCAATTTTTCTAATTGGTGAATATTGAAGGAAAAAGCGACAGTTTGGTCAAAAACGACCATATTTATGTCAATTGTGGCTAAAACTTAGGTCAATTGCAGTAATGTTAGGATCAGTAGTGGTAATTTTAGGTCAACTATGTTCTTTTTTTCAAAAGTGGCAAGGTTTTGACAGTGACTATCATAAACTAGAGAGCAATAGTGGCTTGTTTTAGATCAACTACAACAATGTTTAGGTCAAAAGCAACAAAAAAAGTAGCAATAGCGCCTTCTATTCAGTTTGTTTTTTTAGTTTCTATTTTGGCAACAATTTGGACAAGTTTGTAATTTTGATGTCTTGTTTGATTTGATTTGTTTTGAGAATTTGGAAAGTGATACAATACAACACAACAATAAAAAAAAATTGACTCTAAATGTCTATAGTTTAAGCAAGTTTCTTTCCACAAAAAGCTCAAAGTTTATGAAAGTCAAGATACTAAAACCATAGTTCCTAATGTTGAATTTGGTCTAAAATGTGACTTGAAATGTAAGCATAAATATTCAGAAACCTTTTGAGACATTTGTTTAAGATATCTTTTAAGGAGTGCAAATATAGGGCTCTTTTCAAAGGTATTCACACTAAGTCCAAAGGGTTTGAGATTTGATAACCAAGTTCAATTTTGCTTTGATGTGTTCTTTTTAAATCAAGAAAAGTGTTTGATGTCCAAAGTAATGAAGAATTTTGGTAAGTTCGTGAAGACAATCATTACAACCTAGAGATAGGTGCGTTCTTTTAGGTGGGCTTACCTCATGCCTCGAAGGGATGATTTTACATGTAACTTATGAAGAGCATTTTAACTCAACCATAAATCAGACTTGGTAAGTAACTTCTTAGAAGTGAATTCCGATGCACCATTTTCAAAGAATGCTTTTGGATAAAAAGGGTGGCTTTTACTACAATGGTTCTTAGTCACTGCTTAGAGAACCAATCTCCCTTGCTAGTGCCCAACAAGCCACTTAAGGCTTTAACCATTCTTACTTGGGGCTCTATATACCCAATGGTACCTCCCCTTTCTGAATGATTCTGATGGAAAAGTAATTGGGGTTTAGTATTGGTGTTTAGCCGTGACCTAATTTATATAGTAGTCTGAGGGAAAAATTGCTTTGAGTCACCTTGAGTTCTCTAGTGTGGGATGTATCTCAAGGTAGGCCTGATCTAAAAGGTGATGCTTTAAAATGAAACAAGTACGAAACTCAAAGTGATTTTTGTCACCCAAGATTGCCAAAAGATGCGAGGGGAGAGGATAGACACTTAGTTTTCCAAACATAGAAAACACAACATACAATTCATTGCAGTTATTCTTTTTAAGCCTCATTGGGCATCACCCAAAAATTGAAGTGTGAAAGTATAGCGGTTCATTTTTTATGTGCACCAAATTGAAAGTGTTCAAGATTTCAAGCAAGTTTATAGCAATGTGCAAATCAAAAATTGATTTGTTCAATTTTAAGCATCAATCTTGAGTGTTTCTAATGGCCTTGTTTTAATGTGGTCAACAAAATGGAAAATGTTCGTTTGTCAACATAATGAAATGCATTGGCCGTTCCTTTTTATAAACACCAAATTGAAATGTTTTTCTAAACTACAAAAGCTTTTGAAAGTTCATTTTAAGATTAGCAATTCGAAGTGTGTAAGTTGTGGGTTTAGTTTTATAACACCAAATTGAAAGATTTTCTAAATTAGGAAAGCTTTTGAAAGTTCATTTTAAGATCACTAATTTGAAGTGTGTAAGTTTGTGGGTTCAGTTTTATAACACCAAATTGACAAATTTTCTAAACTAGGAAAGCTTTTGAAAGTTCATTTTAAGATCACCAATTCAAAGTGTAAGTTTGTGGGTTCAGTTTTATAACACTAAATCGAAAGATTTTCTAAACTAAAAAAGCTTTTGAAAAATTTAGACTTGGACCATTTTCCTTTTCTGTAATCAAAGTTTTAGTTTTGTTTTCATAAAAGATGGTGCCATAAATCTTGCAAGAGCTGTGCAAGAGATGTTAGCAATTTTCCAAAAACACCTAAAGCAATCACCCGTTAGCGTTAGAAATTAGCAAAAATACTTGCAAATTTTAAATAAAAAAGAATAGAGCAAAAGCATAAATGTTTTAGACAGTAGTGAACTTTTCATTTTCAACAAATGCGGTCATCATGATCAAAAGCAGTCTGAATAGGTGTAACTACAAACTTGTTTCTAGAAGGAGTGATTAGAATATCAAAAGTGACCTTGTTATCTGAAGCAATGATGGTTGCAAAAAAGGAAACCACAGTAGAAATGAAGAAACTACGACATGAGATTCTTGTGGCTTTCGCTAAAAAAATTTTCAACTATGTTTTGGGAAAATGCAACTGTGTTCCAGAACCTGCAACTACTCAAAATAAACTAAAGGAAGTGTTAATGTCGAGGATCGAGGTCCCACCAAGCGTTCCAGATGTCGTAAGAGGGGAATTGATGATATAAGAAAACAACATAAATCAATTGAACTAATCTAATTCAATTGAGATTAAGATTCCTAAACCCATTACTCATGAAATGAACAATATAAATCAATGAATTCACTAAAACAATTGAAGAACAAACAATGAATTCAATTAAACTATAAAGTTACCCATCCCATGTCGAAGTTGTATTTGCATTTGATGTTGAATGTTGGATTTTTGTAATCAATGCAAAGCCTCCATTATGCATTGCAAAAGCTTCAATGTGTGCAAAGGTTTAAAATAGAATTGTTATGATAATCGTAATGTTCTCAAGAGATAATTGTGCAACGCTTCACTTATGTGAATTCTAGATGATTTGTGTGAGGGTTGAAGAGTGTTTTATAGATTTTACGTTTCAAGATGAACGATCGAGATTTCGTAGTAAAATATCCTGATCAATGATTCAAAGTCGTTGAGAGGAATTAGATTGGAAAAATCAGTGGATTTTGATTGCATAATCAGTGAGATTGATGAAATCAAGTTGACTATTAAGTGGAATTGAGGAAATATATGGAGAGGTTAGTGGGATTGAAGAAAAAATGAATCAATTAGGAAATAGATAGATCAGTCAGCCAATCAGAGTGAGCAATCATTGGTCGTAATTTACTCAATCATAAAAGGGGGTGAGAGTAATTAATTAATCAAACTAATTAATTAAGCTTTTTGAGTTGAATGTGCAAGTCATGTTTGCTTTTACAAATAAAGTTATATTTGTTTTGTTTGACCCTTTTGAATGATGTTTTGAAAAATTAATTTAATTACTTTGATTAGAAAGGGGGAAAGTGATTTAATTAAACTATTGAAGTTATAATAATTCAATTGATTTAGGGGAATAGGGTAAATTAGCAACATAATTAAATAATTGATGTTATTTAATTAATCAAGAGGAACAAATATTAATTAAATAATAAAATAGTGAATTAATTAAATAATTTAAAGATTATTTAATTAGTAGAGGAAATTATTGTTTTTGATGTAAATGATGTGAAATGCAGTGATATTAAATGATAATGATGTTAATGATGAGAAAATGTCATTTAGGATGTGTGATTTGTATTAGGTCATTTTTACATGTCTATATATATATATATCAAAATACACAAAAATAAAAGAAACAACACAAACCAAAGAGACAAAAAAAAAACATGAAAAAGAAACTAAAAAAATTCTATACATAAAAATCTTCAACAAATAACAATAAAAATAGATCTAATAGAAAGTGAAATAGAAAATACACAAACCAAAATATATGAAATAACAAATAAAAATTGGAAAAATTAACAAAAAAAATAGATCTAATAGAAAGTATAAAAAGAAAGTACATAACGTGCATTTTCATTTTGTTGGAATAATAAAGTCCTACCAAAAGCAGGAAGTTTTGCATGGCTTGCCATACATAAAAGAATTCTGACAAGTGATTGCCTAGTCAAATTGAAGATTGCAGACCCATTTAAGTGCCATCTATGTAAAGTTGAGTTTGAGACAACAGATCATTTATTTCTACAATGTAACTTGGCCAATCAATGTTGGAATTTTGTTAAAAGTAAATTAGAAATTTTTTAATCCCCTGCCAAATTTTCTTTGGGATCTTTTCCAAAGTTGGCCATTATTATACCAATCCTCATTCTTTGCATGCATATGGTATATAGTCCCCATGCTTGTCATATGGAACCTATGGTGGGAAAGAAACATGAGAATTTTCAAAAAAACAAAATCTCCAATTGAGTTGATACTACTGAAAATAGAAAAGGCAATATCAGAAGGGGTTAACTCATGCTTCCAGAGGGAGAAATTAACTAATTCATTATTCACAAATTGGGACAGTTTCATTTTGAAGAATTAGAAAGATATCAAATTACCATTTGATGGCGGCCTACTCAAACATAGCTCTTCGAAGGTTGACAACGCATCAGTTAAATGGTCCCCACCTCTAAAGGACTATGTAAAATTAAATTTCGATGGGGCATCTAAAGACAATCCAGGTAATTCAAGAGCAGGATTTTGTATCAGAAACTCATCAGGGATAATCTTGTTAGCTTCTTCTCTACATTTAGAACAAGGTACAAACAATAGCACAAAAGCTCAAGCATTGTTATTAGGTTTGGAAAAAGCAATCCAAATGGGATTTTCAAATCTCCATATAGAAGGGGACTCATTGATAATTATTAATGCATGTAGACAAAGAAATATCCATAACTAGAATTTAAGCTATATTTTACACAAAACATGGGCATTACTAGATAAATTTGAAGCTTCAATAATTTCTCATACTTACAGAGAAGGGAATAGGGTAGTAGACTATTTTGCAGGACTAGGGAGTGAGAACACAGATGTTAGGGCCATTAATGATTTAAGTGAGCTAAACACCTTCCCATAGCTTATCAAACTCATAAATCAAGATGCCAAGGGCACATAAATAAATATCTGTATTTGCTTTTTCACAGGGAAATTTCAATTTGTAGATTCAAGCACATGCGTAATATATAGATGTAGACACATAAAAATGACCTAGGCCTGTAAGCTCTATTTTTACCACTTTCGTCCTAGCATAATTATGACATTTAATTATGTCCTTGGTCCACATTCGACTATTAATTAAATAATTTATAATTATTTAATTAATTCATATCTCTTTTATTCTTCATGATTATTAAATAAATACATTATATTTATTTATTCAATACGTCACTAAGGGTCTGTTGTCCTCTTACAATTAAATAAATTTCTTAATTTATTTAATTACCTTTGTTCATTTATTCTTCCTAATTATTAAATAAATGAATTTCATTATTTATTTAAATGTCACTAATTCTCCTAATTAAATGAATTTATTAATTTATTTAATTATTAATCATATCCTCTAAATTAAATAATTATCTTTAATTATTTAATTGCCAAATTTAACATTTCCCTCATTTTAAATAAATGAAATTATTTAAAATGATCTCACATTCTTGACTGTCAGTTCATTTTAGTAAATAATCTGAAAATTAATTATTTATTATCACAAAATCCATATTTTGAATTAATTTAATTCAAAATGGTAATCTTCTTCCAAAAATCAGGCAATTGAGTAGATTCTTGATTTTCCAAATCTGCTTTTTAGTTCAATTCTTATCTTATTGATTTTTTGAATCTCACAAATCAAGTAGTCTTTATCTTCTTGATTTCCGAAAATCTTTATCTTTTTGACTAATTATCTCATTTATTCTCGATCGCCGATTCGATCTTCTCAGATGACATCTCGACCACTCATTTAATGATTTTTCCCTAACCCTGATTAGGGATTGTCACATGAAATATGGATCTCTGATTTTAGGCTTCCGTCAACTTTCAATCTCGTCCGTCCATCCAAAATTGTATTTTCTATAAAATGACAATTTTGCTCACATTTTTGATGACTCACGCTCATACTTAGATATCATAGCATTTATACTTGATTTCATTAAGTCTTAGGCATTTTCTTGGCATAGTCATTTCATTATTTATCATAGGCATAGTAATCAAATCCTTCAAAGCTTGTTTAGGACATTGGCATAGTCAAAGAATTGCTCACACGCTCGATCTGAGGGCAACAATCAACAAGTTAGAAGGTGCTATGAAGGCGAATCAAGGAAGCTTCAACAAGGAGTATGGTATAATCATTCTTGTTATTTTCTTTCATTGTTCGTGATAGCTTCTTTGGGTTTGTATGCTTTAATATTTGATAATCTAACCTTAGGAAAATAACCCATTGATACAACAAACACTACATGGAAACAGAGTACTCTTCATATGGGAGCTAACTAATTGCATTGTTGACAGTAGCATACAATTTTCTATGGTAGATGAGATGTCATGGGCACATAAATAAATACCTGTATTTATTTTACACAAGGACATTTCAATTCATCAAGTATCTAAAACATTCCTATGCTTTGTCAAGGAATGATTCTAAACTAAAACCAATGTCAAGATAAAATGCTATCATGATGAGCGCAGGGTTATTAAACTTATTAATTTGCAGATTCAAACACATGTGTTATATGCACTCACTACGTGGTGAAGAGATACTCTTCATACACATACAAATACAAAGTGGAGTAATTTGAAATGGCACAATGAATAAGGAAAATTTAACAAGATTTGAAAGGACATCTTGCTTGGTTCCTATCCAGAGATCTCTTTTAAAGGACAATGCTAAATTTGTAACAATGTTGGCATTGCAGTTTATCCGAGTTTAGCCAAATTTTGTTTACTAAGAAATGAATATTTTGTAGGCGTATCTTTTTAATGATTGTGGATTTAAAATGCTAACTTATGTGGATGCAAAAATTAGTACAAAGCCATTTTGTAAACCATGCATAAACATGAAGGATAGCTTCTAATTACGTTTTCAAGGCACTCCAAATGTGTCGATTTGAAGGATTCCATTACTAAGAAAATGCTTCGAAAAGAAGCAAAGTTTCCTTTAAACAGAGCTCGACTTTATTAAAATTACTCATAACAAGAATCAAGCGTATGTGCAGAATACAAAGTTGTTTCTATTAAACTGCAGGTCAATATGGAGCTTAAGCAATTCCAAGTCAGAAATTACAGGGTGTCAATTAATGTGAAGCCATGGGAAGAACCTTTCTTATCTTGCATCGACAAGGAGTTGCAAAAAGCATTGAAAGTGAGCTGTAAGTCAGTCTTGAATTACATCAAAATTATCATTGGTGAGGACATCTTGCATACATAATTATAAAGACTTATATTCCCAACCAATTTATTGTCCATTTTCTTGTCAAATATTCTGGACTTGGTTCAAAACTTTAACGTATTAAGAATGATATCCAACAAGTTTTTTGTTCGTGTTTATTTGGAGAACAATGCACTTCTCCACAGTGTCCAACAATATGATTTCATGAAAGGAGATGGATTCGTGGGAGGATTGTTTCCAAGACATCTTATCCACCACAAAAAATGGTATGGTGAAATATTTCAAGGTATGCTACTGTCAACAATGACGATACTTCCTCATTCCTTTATCAAGATCTCAATAAATATCGTTCTACTTTTACTATGGAGGAGATTGATGAGATAAAGAGAAAGTATCATGCTATTTCATTTTTGAGGAATCATACTTGTGTACATGATTTGCAATTATCAACCATTCCACAAGTTGTCAGGGCAAGGTATTGCTATCGATATGTTCCTGATATTAATGTAACAATCCCTTCACAAGAGAATGAATATAAACACAAAGAAATGTTTGATGAAAATTTAGTAAATGGTCCTTGCAGGGTTGGAGGAAAATCTTCCTCATTTTGATCAGTTTATATGGCTCAAGTTGTATTCAGGGTTTTTGGGTTTAATATGTAGGCAGGGTTAATATAGTTGTCTCAATTGTCTGACAGGGTTTAAGGGTTATACTTCAAATGTAAAAGGTTATGTATATTTAAATTGTAAAGAGGTTCTATCTATTGAAAATGGAAAAGGGACCTATCTATTGAAAATGTAAAGGAATCTATTGAGTCAGTCAGGGGCTATTTTGTAAAAACTTTTGTACTTCATTGAGCTATAACCAGAGGTTTTCTTCCTGGTTCTTTCCTGCCGGTATGCTCACCTGAACTAGGATTTTGTATTATCTACTATTTAATATATATAAAATTATAGTGGCTTGCCACTTTTGCCTAAAAAAAGAAAGAAAGTACACAAACCAAAATAAATGAAATAACAAATAAAAAATAGAAAAATTTAAATACAAAGAAACTAAAAATTAAACTATAAATATATAAGAAAAAAGGAAAGACCCTTGAATGAACATAAGGGCACAAAGACAAGAGATAAAAAACAAAGAAAAAAATGAAGAGCCCAACAATGAAACGCTAAATAAGAAAAAAAGGAAGAGCCCTTAAATGAACATAAGGGCACAAAGACAAGAGATAAAAAAACAAAGAAAATAATTAAGAGCCCAACAAGAACAAAAGCAAAAAGATATATATATTTAAAACAATCTAAGGAGAATGAACAATATAAAAGAAAAGAAACTACAATAATGAAAACCCATAGAAAATAAATTAAATAACAAAACAAGGAAAGAGAAAAAATGAGAAAGAAGAGCAACTAGGAGACTCAAAAGAAGAAAAAAAAAAGAAAAGAGAAAAAAAATGAAAAATTAAGATAAAGGATGGAACAAATACGATAAAGGTCGACAAAAATTAAAGCAAAGAACAACAAGCCAAAGCAATAAGAAAGAACAATAAGAAAAAAAGTGAGACAAAAAACTAAACCATAAAAAAGAGGAAAGAGAGAGGGAGAAGGAGAAAAAGGAGGAAAATGAGGGAAGAGACCAAAAGGATTAAAAACTAAAAGTAGGAGAAAAAAATTACAAAAGGGGAAAACAAGGGTGGAAGAACAACTCAATGAAAGAACCTAAACAACACAAGAATACACCCATGGGCACAAAGGAAATAGGCGTGGAGGACAATAACTAAACGAGGCAGGTTTGGAGGGAGGGGGCAAGATGGAAGGGGAGAGGAGGCATCAAGGAACTGATGTGAAGAAGGGAGATGGTGGGATCTTAGGTTAGATAACAAGGGATGCCAATAATGACTCAACGTCCATCCCTCATCATGATTGAGGTTTGCGGGGTGATTTTATGTAGAGTGTGTAGGGAAGAAAAGACTTTAATGGCAAGCTTCTCTCAGATACTCTAAGTGGACTCTTCAATTCCACTATTCCTTCATGGAGACAACCCAACCACTCAACAAGGGTTCTCACAACTAGACACAACCAAGGGACTTGAGAATGTTTTTAACCCTTTCAACATGATAAAACATGAAACATCAACTAGACTCTGCACTTAGAAACCCCCATTCATCCATCGCTCCAATTCAGGCCTATGCACCCTTGTAGCCCTGTCCAATAGGGACGGTCACAATAAAAAAATCCTTAAGATTAGGAACCAGAAAAAAGGAACTAGTTTTAGACACCTTACAAGGACCCCTAAAAGTCCCCAAAACCCCAAGACATGACAACCAAAAAGGAAAACCACAATCGACTGAACTTCCATGCCACAAGGAGGCCTAATTAGACTGCATAATGCAAGAACCTGAGCATCTTGGCACACTCCAACACCCATAAGCCACAAAAAATATTCCTAAAACATCATAAAACACATTTCAACATTTCCCAAGCACCCTTATTGCAAAAACACCAAATAACTTGCAAAATTTAGACATTTTCTTACAATTCTAGGCCTGTCACATAGAGATGCCAGGCCTAGGGCATCAAAGAACTCCTTGAAAAATCCATGTCGTTCCATGAAAATTTTTGCATCATGAAATATATTAAAAACCATACCATTCCACCAAAAACTAGGCTTTGACCATGAAGGAATGGAGACTTATCACCATATTAGAGATCAAACCCTAGTTTTTGAGGGTTTCAGACTCACTTTCAGAAAAATGACTGTAACTTCCTTATTTATTGATGAATTTACACCAAATCACCACCAAATGAAAGCTACTTCACCCCTCTATCAATCCATATATGTATTGTGCCCGTATAGTGATGTCACAGGCTGTACCAAACAAGATAACAGAGTGAAAAGCTGGAAAATCAGAGAAACAGAGTTTTATTTTCATTCAATTCTCCTCAAACTCTTTCAACAACCTTGCCTCAACCCAAAGGAGGCATTTTAAACTCGTTTCAACTCCTTCCAATGTCCCTCAACTAATTTTTGAATTAGGGAACCGTTGGAGGACTAATGACACTTGATGACACTTGATTTGGCAAAGTTGACAATACTCTGACAACTTATAACAACTTACACTCAAATGCCTTAGTTGACTCCATTTCAATATAAATTGATTCTAGACACACCTATCATACTTAAAAGCAACAAATTACATCATCCCTACTACTTGGCTGCATCATGGCAACTTTTTCCTTTCTTAAGCCTAAATGCACCAAGTTTACAATAGTGATTTGAAACCTATTAAAAACCATTGTAAAAACACCACAAATGGTCCATTTGACCTTATTACAACAAGAACATATTAAAAACAAACAAAACTTTGACAAAATCCTCATGGAGGCATGAGAACCCCAAGGTGCCCCTGCACCATGCACTTGGGGTGGAAGAGATCTCAAGTACCACCTGAGATCAATTGCTACAGAGAAGTGCCATGATGTTTGATGTCCTCTTCACTCATCCAAGTTGCATCTTCAGGTGGAAGACCCTGCCATTTAACCAGATATTCATTATATACCTTCTTTCTTGTCCTTTTCACCTCCTTAGTGTCTAGGATTGCTTCAAGTTTCAAAGGTTTAGATGGTGGAAGGTCCTGCACCCAATCTTCATCAGCTTCCAATCCTGTACCTGCATCCAAAGATCCCTTAAAGGGGTACAAATCAGCAACATTAAATATAGGAGAGATAGCCACTCCAGGAGGGAGTGCTATCTCATAGGCATTTTTCCCAAATTTATGAATGATCTTGCAAGGGCCTATTTTCTTAATTTGGAGCTTTGTATATGCCCTTAGGTAACCTTTCTTTCTTCAAATATGAAAAAACTAGATCTCCCACCTTATAATGAACATTTCTCCTTTTCAAATCTGCCCTCTCTTTGTATTTGTCCACACTCTTCTTGAGACTCTCCTTCACTTGATCATGAATGGATTTCATTGCAATGGAAAACTCCTCTCCTTCTGCACTCCTCTTCTCCATTCCCTTCAAATCTCTCAACTCAAAGATTCCCCTTGGGTTCATTCCATACACCACCTCAAAGGGAGTTTTGCCTATGCTTCTGTTTATGGAGTCATTATAGGCATATTTTTCCTGGTGCAACAACAAATCCCATTGAAGACCATGCTCTTTTGTTAAGCACCTCAGCAAGTTACCAAGTGATATATTGACCACCTCTATTTTCCCATCCGTTTGAGGATGGTAGGCAGAACTATATTGCAAATTAGTCCCCAACTTTCACCATAAGGTCCTCCAAAAATGACCTATGAACTTGGAGTCCCTATATGATACAATGCTCATAGGAATGTCATGCATTCTCACAACCTCTTTGAAAAATAGACCTGCAATGTTAGAAGCATCACTAGTGCACTTGCAAGGAATAAAATGGGCCATTTTTTTGAATCTATCAACCACTACAAACACACTATCAACTCCCCTTTGTGTCTTAGGAAGTCCTAAGACAAAATCCATACTTATGCTCTCCCAAGGTCTATTTGGGATTGGTAGAGGTTGGTAAAGACCAACATTTGAGGTAGTTCCTTTTTCTCTTTGACATATGGTGCAAGTTTCCACAAACTTCCTTACATCCACCTCCATTCTAGGCCAAAAGTAAAACATCCTAACTTGCTCCAAGGTTTTTTCAAGTCCAAAGTGCCCTCCAAGACTCCCACTATGCTTTTCTTTTATCAAATTCTCCCTCATAGAGCACTTGGGTATGCACAATTGAGCCCCTTTAAACAATAGACCATATTGCAAAACATAATCAACATATTCACTATGAAAAGCATCTAAAAATTGAGAGAAAACATCAAAAGAATCCTTGAAATCTTCATCCGCCTTATACATACCTTTAAGAGCTTCTATGCCCACACTTTGCAATTGAACTTCTTGAACCATCATGACCCTTCTACTAAGGGAATCTACAACTTTATTTGCTTTTCCCTTATGCTTTATGGATAAAGTGTATGCTTGTAGGTATTCAACCCATTTCATGTGCCTTTGGTTCAATTTTTCCTGTCCATTCAAGAAACTAAGTGCATGGCTGTCAGTGAATACTATAAAATCCTTTGGTAACAAGTAGTGCCTCCATTTCTTTAAGGCTTGGACCATAGCATATAACTCTAAATCATATGAAGAATATTTTCTCTTAGCCTCATTTAGTTTTTCACTAAAGAATGCAACTGTCCTTCCTTCTTGACTTAGGAAAACACCTATTGCTTGACTAGTTGCATCACATTCAATAGTAAAAACTTTATTAAAATAAGGAAGAGCAAGGATAGGTTGTTGTGATACCTTTCTTTTCAAGTATTCAAACCTTTCATTTGCTTCATTGGTCCATAGGAACTTATTCTTCTTGTCTCCTTTGATTGTATCTATGATAGGTGCACAAATGTGGCCAAAATTATTGATGAAATTTCTGTAGAAACTTGCAAGGCCATGGAAGCTCATCACATCACCCACTGACTTAGGTGGTGGCCAATTGAGTATGGCCTCAACCTTTGATGGATCCATTTTCAAACTGCCTTTTGATATGGCAAACCCAAGGTGCATCAACTCTTCCTTCATAAACTCACATTTTTGCAAGTTGATCAACAAATTTTCTTCATGCATCCTTCTCAGGACTTGGCCAAGATGCTCCAAATGCTCCTCTTTGGCCCTGCTAAAGACAAGAATGACATCCAAATAAACCACAACAAATTTTCCAATAAATGGTTTCAATACCTCATTCATTAATCTCATGAAGGTACTGGGGGAATTGGATAAAGCCAAAATGCATCACCATCCACTCATAAAGACCTTCATTAGTCTTGAATGTTGTTTTCCATTCATCCCCCTCACGGATCCTAATCTATTGATACCCACTTTTCAAGTCAATTTTTGAAAAATAGCAATCCCCTCCTAGACAATCCATAAGATCCTCCATCCTTGGCATGGGAAACCTATATCTGATGGTTACCCTATTTATGGCTCTTGAATCAGTGCATAACCTCCATTTTCCATCCTTCCTAGGAGCCAACACAGTAGGGACTGCACAAGGGCTCAAACTATTCCTCACTAGGCCCTTATCCAATAAATCTTGAACTTGTTTTTCTATTTCTTCATTTTGGGCTGGTGTCATCTTGTATGTAGCCTTATTAGGCAATGTAGCTCCTAGTATTAGGTCAATATGGTAACTAATATCTCTGATTGGAGGTAGGGAACTAGGCAATTCATCCACCACAATGTCTTTATACTTCTCCAACAAGGTTTGGACTTCACTGGGAATAGGTTCTCCTTTGTTTGAAGACAAAATAGACCTGCACTTTGGCTTAACAATCAAGGCAAACCCTAGACCTCCCTCTTCCTTTAAGGTCTTCAAAAAATATTTCTCTCCTACCACCATGATACTAGACCCAAGTTGCTTATCTATACCCTCATCCGGTAAGGGACTCATGGTGAAAAATTCCCTATCTTTTGTTATCTTTTAAGTGTTTTTCTGCCCATCATGTTGGGATTTCCTATCATATTTCCAAGGGAAACCTAGAAGTATGTGGCAGACATCCATGGGAATAACATCGCATAGGATTTTATCCTTATACTCTCCAATTTGAAATTCTATCCAACATTGCTCATCGACAAGCACCTGTTGACCTTTGTTCAACCTAGACACCGTATATGGTGTGGGATGAGGAGTTTTTTTTCAATTTTAATTTCTCAACCATCTCTAAAGACACTAAGTTATCAGTAGAGCTTGAGTCTACAATTAACCTGCATACCTTTCCATGATATTTACATGTGGTCCTGAACAAGGACTTCCTCTGTGGGGGATCCTTAGCACTTGGTACCTTAAGAAGTGTCCTCCTCATCATCAACCTTTCTCCAAATTCAGGGTCAATAGGTCTGGAAGGTGAAATCACACTTTGAACATCCTCCTCTTACACCAAATGGTTTCTCCTATCCCCACTATGAGAGCTTGAAGCTTGTTTCTCAGGGCACTTGTAGGCCGGGTGTCCAAATTGGTTACAAGAGTAGCATCTTCCAAAGAATGAGTTAGAGCCTCTCCCATTAGATCTCCTACCTCTGAATCCACCTCTGGACTCTTGACCTTGTTCTTCTCTTCCACTTGACTCCCCTTGTTGTCTTTGTGACTGATTTCTACCACCAAAACTACCTCTTCCTTTAAAGTTTCAGCCTCTACACCTTCCTTGCCGCTCTTGCTTTCTCTTCAACTTCTCCTCTACCTTACATGCCACTTGGAAACACTTTTCCACTATCTTAGGGGTCACTAGGCTCATCTCATCTTGAATTTCAAACCTTAGGCCATTCAAATATTTGGCCACTTTCTCCTTCTCATTCTCCACATGGCCACACCTCATACTAAGTTTGTGAAACTCCTCAGTATAGGTTGCCACATCCATGTACTTTTGTTTTAGGTTCTGCAGTTTCCTAACACTTGCACTTCATGATCTGTAGGGAGAAATTTTTCCTTCAATCTTCTCACCATTCTTTCCCATGAAGTAATCATGTTCTTACCCTCTTTCACTCTTTCTCCTTGGTGATAATTCCACCAAGTCAAAGCAACCCCATTCAGTTTAGTCTTGGCAAACCTCACCTTCTTGTTTTCTTCCCTTTCCTTTTAGTCAAAATAATTATTCAAGGCATCCACCCACTCTAGTAGTTCCTCAGAATTCATCTTTCCCCCATATGTTGGTATGTCCATATTTACTTCAAAAGCTTATGCTTTTATGGTTTTCAAGGCACCAATGAACCTTTTCTCTTCAGGAGGAATCTCCTCTTTCAGATGGTCTTCATCTCCAACCTCTATCTCCTCTTCTGAGGTACTCTCTTCCTCAGTATCCATTCTCCTTTTCTCTAAGGCCTCTATCTTATCTCTCAAGGCCTTCAACTCCCTTGTAACCACAGACACACCTATTGGAGGAATTTTCCTTCACACACCTCAACTCACAATCTCTCTTCACAACTTTCACAATCAGACTTGGATTTGATACCACTTTGATGAAGAGTGTGTAGAGAAGACAAGACTTTAATGGAAAGCTTATCTCAGATACTCTAAGTGGACTCTTCAATTCCACTATTCCTTCATGGAGACAACCCAACCACTCAACAAGGGTTCTCACAACCAGACACAACCAAGGTACTTGAGAATTTTTTGAACACTTTCAACATGACAAAACATGAAACATCAACCAGAATCTACACTTTGAAACCCCCATTCATCCATCACTCCAATTCAGGACTATGCACCCTTGTAGCCTTGTCCAATAGGGACAATCAAAATAAAAACTCCTTAAGAGTAGGAACTAGACAAAAGGAACTGGTTTTAGACACCTTACAAGGACCCCTACAAGTCCCCAAAACCCCAAGACATGACAGCCAAAAGGAAAACCACAATGGACTGAACTTCCATGCCACAAGGAGGCCTAATTAGATTGCATAATGCAAGAACCTGAGTATCTTGGCACACCCCAACACCCCTAATCCACAAAAAATATTCCTACAACATCATCAAACACATTTCAACATTTCCCAAGCACCCTTATTGCAAAAACACCCAATAACTTGCAAAATTTAGACTTTTGCTTACAATTCTAGGCCTGTCACATAGAGATGCCAGGCCTAGGGCATCGAAGAACTCCTTGAAAACTCCATGCCATTCCATGAAATTTTTTTCATCATGAAATATATTACAAACCCTTCCATTCCACCAAAAAATAGGCTTTGACCATGAAGGAATGGAGAGTTATCACCATATTAGAGATCAAACCCTGGTTTTTGAGGGTTTCAAACCCACTTTCAGAAAAATGACTGTAATTTCCTTATTCCTTGATGAATTTACACAAAATAACCACCAAATGAAAGATACTTCACCCCTCTATCAATCCATATATGTATTGTTCCCGTACAATCAAATCACAGGCCTTACCAAACAAGATAACAAAGTGAAACACTGGAAAATCAAAGAAACAAAGTTTTGTTTTCATTCAATTCTCCTCAAAATATTTCAACAACCTTGCATCAACCCAAAGGAGGAATTTTAAACTTTTTTGAACTCCTTCCAACGTCCCTCAACTAATTTTTGAATTAGGGAACCGTTGGAGGACTAATGACACTTGATGACACTTGATTTGGAAAAGTTGACAATATGATAACTTATAACAACTTACACCCAAATGCCTTAGTTGACTCCATTTCAATATAAATTGATTCTAGACACACCTATCATACTTAAAAGCAACAAATTATGTCATCCCTACTACTTGGCTACATCATGGCAACTTTCACCTTTCTTAAACCTAGACGCACCAAGTTTACAATAGTGATTTGAGACCTATTACAAACCATTGTAAAAACACCACAAATGGTCCATTCTACCTTATTACAACAAGAAAACATTAAAAAAAAACAAAACTTTGACAAAAGCCTCATGGAGGCATGAGAACCCCAAGGTTCCCCTACACCATGATTGTGGATTGTGATGGCTTCTTTAAGTTTTCTTTTAAAGAATTTATCCTCTTTGAACAAGATTTGAGTGTCTTCCAAAAAAATATGGTGTTTGGTAGAAGAGGAGTGGTCAACTAAAGCCGATTTGAGAACCCGTTCATGCTTGATGCAAGCACAATGCTCTTTGATTCTAGTGCTAAAAGAGCGACATGTATCCCCAATGTAAGGAATGCCACATGAACAGACTACCTTATAGACTCTGGAGTTGAGCAAGATTTCCTTGGAGTCTTTAAGGGAGGGGAAATGATTTCTCAAGTAGGTACAATGCTTGAACACACAATGGAGGCATTTTTTATGTAGGATCCTTGAGATTTTTTGAGAAAGACCATCAACATAAGGAATAGAAGCAATAGGGAGATCAAGGAAATGAGAATATTTAGCAATGGAAAAAAGACTCGACTTGGCATGGTTGAAGGCTCTAGAAATTTTCTTACTAGAGAACCCATTCAATTTGAAAACATGACAAAGATGGTTTAACTCAAGGGGCAAGTGATCCTCATCACAGATTTGATAGGTTCTCAAGGCTAGGGTTTTGAGGATGCCACTTTTTTGGCTAGGGTGGTGATGAGAAGAAGAGAGGAGGTAGATATCTGTATGGGTGGCCTAATGGAACACCTGGCAAGCAAGGGATCCACCAGGTTTCGTAAGAAGCAGAATGTCAAGGAAAGGAAATTCAAGAAAACAAACTATTGAGGTGGTTATGGAATTATTCTAACTTATCCAAGCCATGTGGCCAACAAATGTTGGTATTATCAACATAACGTTTCCACCATTTTGGCTTGAGAGGGAAGGAATGAAGAGCCATTTCTTTGAAATGCTCCATGAAAAGGTTAGCAATGATAGGAGAGAGGGGAGAACCCATGGCCACACCATCTACTTGCTCATAGATGACCCCTTGGAAAGAGAAAAAAGTAGATCTTAAGAAAAGCTCAACCAATGCAACAACCTCCTCATTGGGTTTGTGCCTGACAATAAAAATAGAGTCGGGGTTGGGAACCTTAGTGAAAAGAGAGACAACATCAAAACTTACAAGGTCATGACTCTAACATTTTTTCCTTGATAAATTGGATAAAATGGTTAGAATTTTTGAGAAAGTCAAAATTCCTCACATGAGGGGAGAGGAGTTTGGAAAGAAAATACACAAGATTGTAAGTTGGAAACCTGATGGTGTCGAAAATGGGTCTCAAAGGGATTCCATTTTTGTGAATTTTGGGCAACCCATAAATATGGGGGGTTATTTCCTTGTGGGGAAGGAGATTCTTTTTGGTGGCCTCATCAAAAAAGGAGGAAGACACCAAGGACTTGAGTTTTTTGAAGATTTTGGAGTAAGGGTTGTGAGAAAGGGTTTTGTAGCTAGCAAGATTAGAGAGGAGAGCAAGCATTTTTGAGTTGTAGTCTTGCTTGTTCATGATGATTGTAGCATTACCTTTGTTTGCTTTGGAAATGATTAGATCATTGTTTCTTAGCAATTTATTGAAGGCAAGAAGCTTGGCTTTAGAGATATTACACTTCAAAGGTTTAGCATGCCAAAGGGCGACGAAATATTCTTGTCTAACTTCCTCAACAATCTCCATAGGAAGAAAGTAGATGAAATTCTCAATTTCAATGAGAAATTCCACATGTGGGATAACCTGAGGAGATACGGTGAACCCCATACCTCTTTTTAGAACTTTGATGGCAAGGGGGCCTAAGATGATGTTAGACAAATTGACCACTAACTTGCACTCCTAATCATGGATTATATGAAAATTGGAGGAGCAAAGAGGGTGGGGTGAGTGACATGTAGGATGGTGAGGCAAAAAAGGACACTTGACAGGACCAATCAAAATGGGAGAGAAAGGTTGCAAGTCGAAGGAAGGCAAGCAACTTGAAGTGGTACGAAGTGAAGGGTTAGGGGCACGAGGAGGTGACTAATCCAACAAAGAAGGCACATGGAATGAAGTGGAAGGGGGATGGCGGGATGCGACAGTGGGAGGAGTGGTTGGTTGGTTGAATGCATGTGGCGAAGCTCGACATAAGCCAAGATCTATAGAAGATGGGCTGATGGGAGAAACATGATCCAACAAAGATTCTTCACCATGACTCAAGGGGGAATATCAACACAAGTAATGTGAGAGAAGAAAATAGGAGAATTAGAGATCAAAGAGGAAGTCCTTGGAGTCGTTGGAGGTGAAATGTTGGCGAGGGGCCATTGCTTGTAGGTAGATGCCCTAGAAGAAATTCTCTGGACCTATTGCGAGGAGCTCCCTGGTACAAAAGAGCCAATGGTAGAAGAATGATGCTCCAAGATAACCCTAGTGTTGGAAAGAGAACAGTCTCCTTGAGACGACATCCTTGGATAGAAGTCTAGATCATAGTGCAACCAAGAGTTGTTTAGGAAACAACCTTCTCTAAAAGGAATATGTGAAGGTAGGGCTTTGGAGATTCATGACCCTTTGAATGACCCTTTTAAATCTTCTAAAAATAGTTTAAAAATCTGTTTGTTGACCTATGCTAGGAATTCAAAGGCACCGAGCAGGAAACGTGAGAGGGGGAGTGACAACGTAACCAAGAGTTGTTCAGGCAATGACCTTCTCTCGAAGGAATATGCAAAGGCATACAATTTGGAGATGCACAACCCTATGAATGATGCTTTGAAGGCTACTAAAAATAGTGAAAAAAAATGTTTGCTGACCTCTGCTAGGAATCATAAGGAAACGAGCACGAAACATGAGAAGGGGAGTGAGAACAAGACAAAGTGAGGGAAGGAAAATGAGAATGGGAGTGGATACCAGGCGATGAAAAGACTAGAATGTGAATAGCTCAAGGGAAAGGCGATAGGGGAAGGTTGTAGGAAGCTGAGTACAGGATGAGGATGGAAGGTTGGTGAGAGGGAGACAAGGAGAAACATTTGCATTGCAGAGCTAAAAAAATCCTCTTTTTCCTCTTTATACATTCTTCTTGCCTTCCTATGGCTCTTGCATGAGGAGATGTATCTAGTCAGAACCACAAGTCAGGACGTAAAGAAGCTACAAGCTCAAGATGAATCAGAAGAAGTTGAAAATTTAGATGGTTGATAGATTCCCTAGTAGATTTGATGGTTGATTTGAGGAGTGAGAGACCAACCCAGATGAAAATGTGCTTTGTGTTGAAACTCCATAGGTGGTGGGTGACTCTGGAAAAGGAGGGGATCAACCTGGAATCACTATACCTTTTTAAAAACACAAGGTTTGTAACTTTCTTTGTAAGCTTTATCCTTAGCTACTCCATCTATTTAGATTTAAAACATAGTTCCCTCTCGTGAAGGGTATGAATTAATGATATCAAGTTTCCACAATCCATAATATTAATTGCTATGCGATTTCTAGATTCGATTGTGTGTGAATTTTTTGCATCAACATTTCAGATCACATTCTTTGATCCATCATCAGGATGAAAGTAGAGAGCATAAGGAGAGAAAATATGGATAGTTGTAGATAAAGATCAACCTTAAAAAACTAGGGGAAGAGAGAGAATGTTGCATGCAGACCAAATAAGTCAAGACAAAAGGAATAAAAAAGAAGAAAATTTTGGAAATAAAAAAATTTAAAATATAAAATAACAAAAATTAACTAAAAAGGAAAGGACAAAGGAAAATATAAAAGAATGAAATCAATATAGTAAGGAATACAATGAAAAAATAAATTGGAATAAGAATGAAGAAACACAAAAAAACAACATTTAAAATAAACTAAGAAGGCACAAAAAAGAAAAAAAAACAAAAAGATAATGGAATAAAGTAAACTACAAACAAGATGAAAACCAAAAAATATTAGGGAGAAGGAGAGCAAGAGGAGAAAGATGAATAAATTAAAGGACTATAAGAAACCACCAAAAACACACACACACACATACACCCACACACATAAATTTGAAAATGCAACACCACAAAAAAGACTTAAAAAAGAGCAATAAAAAGAAGAGGAATAATAAAATAAGAAAAGCCAAGCAAAAGAAAAAAGAAAAGAGAAAATACTATATAAACCACAAAAAATGAAAAAAACAAAAAAAACACGAAAAGGAAATTAACAAAAACTTCTAGGTATATTTCTATTAAATTTTCTTATTAGAGTACTAACAAAATTCTTCTAGGTATGAGGATCACTTGCTCCTTGAGTTAAACCATCTTCGTCATGTGAAAAGGAAACTAACTAATAAAGGAAACTAAAAAAATGCTTAATGATTTTAAAGTATTTTATTATTCTATTAAATAAAGAAGACAATATGTTTCATCACAATATTCTTCTAGGTATGGTGGATGGAAACAACCTCCATTCTATCAAAATAGAAAAATGATTACTCACAACAAACACAATGTTAGCCATGGTGACAATCATGGAAAATAACATCACCTCCACCTCCTACTTAATCTCCCCACTCTATATCCACAACAACTTTTAACATTTTCATTATTTCATTCAAATAATCAACTGTTCACTTCAACATAGCTGCCAAGGGAAACTACAATGCTCGAAAAAACCATCACTTAATAAGGTGGTTTAAATTGCACATAATTGTGATATTATAAGATTCCCTTTATATTACATTAGCATTCTTGAAATTGGTGAATGCCAATTAAAATCTATCAATACAACTAAGGGATATGTTTTTATTGAACTAGAATAACAATATAGTCAATTAAGATATACTCAACTTAGTTCTTCATGTTTAAAATGCTAATTAAAATCTATCAATACAACTAAGGGATATGTTTTTATTGAACTAGAATAACAATATAGTCAATTAAGATATACTCAACTTAGTTCTTCATGTTTACATATAAAATCATCACAACCTCTAGAGAAAATTTACACACAAAAAAAATAACCCAATATGAATCTAATTTTATCATTAAACTGATAAATATTTGTGTAGAGGAAGGGATTTGCTACTCCCAAGACAATGGTATCTTGAGCAGCAAATGGCTCTCAAATACCTCAATTGACATGGCTCAAGTGAACCAGAAATAGAGATGTTTAAAATTTAATTCTAAACTATACTCAACAATATATATAACTGAAAATGTCAGGTAACTTGCAAATATAGGGTGATAAAAATGTTTAGTTCACATAAATGAAAAGCTTTGAATACACAAAATATGATACTAGTTGGGTGAAGTCTTGGCCTTGGATGCTAGCGCACCACAAAGATGTCTACACAACCACGGTGTCACCTATACAAATAAAGCCCATAAATTTACAAAATGAAGTCCTTTGCTCATCAAACATGTTTGTCACTTGCACACATGGAGATGGGGAAATTGTTTGGGTTGTATAGGGGTTTTCCTTAGTCAAACCCCTGCTTTGGTGTTTCTACCTCCATAGATAACCAAACAATATTGGACGAGATAAAAATTAAAATAGACATGTGATAGAAACAAACCCCACTATGGAGGAGAACCCTTATCATGATTAAAAGACACTAGAGAAGATCAAATAAACATAATAATATATGAGATCACTTGAATGATAAGCAAGAGAGTGTTACCAACAGTTGTGGCCCCTCTCTTGAGTTGATAGGCATGGAAAGATCATAAGAGGAGTCTTTTTTGTTGCAAATGTCAAGGATGTGAGATTATTTCAGTAAAGTTTCATTGAGATAGAGAGATAGAGAGCTTTGTATAGCTTTCCCTAATATCTAATTAACTAGTGTAACTAATCATACACATGAATTAATGGACCTAAAGATCATTTATATCTAAGTAGTGTTAGGGTTAGAAAGGAAGATATCTAACAATTAAATGCATATTTAATTAATAAACAAAGAAACTAAAACACACAAAATAAATTATAACACAGAGAATTTAACGTGGTTCACCCAATCCGGGCTACATCCACCAAACTACAACCATCCAATGATTTTATTATCCAGTACAAAAACCTATTACAATCTTGCGAATAATCGTGTTTTTCATCATACTGTAACCCCCATCCGAACCCCTTTTTAACAAGCTTAGAAGCTTCCAGATTTGGGTTCTACAAAATCGGGTTTTTTTTCTTTTTTTGTTGATTTTTCCCTTTTTCAGTGACGACATGAAAAAGTAGGAGGAAAATTTTTCTCGGAGGTTGCCACCCTCAAACCCCTACCCGGCCTGGCCCTAGACCCCAACAAGGATACATGTCGGGGTGTACAGTATAGCATGATCAGTCACCACATACCAACAATCTCCTACTTGGAGACTGATCAGGCTCCACACCAACACAATCTCCCACTTGGAGACTGATCCTAGATGACATTGCTGCACTTATAGCTCCCACTGAAAATAAGTACCTTGGACATTGTTGCTATGTTATACTTGAATTCAACCTTGAAGGTCAATCGAAGCTGAAGAGGAGCTCAACTTCTCCCTTGTCACCGCCTTCGTAAACATATCTGCTGGATTGACATTTGTATGTATCTTGTCCAACTTGACCTATCCATCCTCCAACACCGACCAAATGAAATGATATCTCAACTGTATGTGTTTTGTTTTAGATTGTAAGGCATAATTCTTTGCAAGATGTATAACAGTCTAGCTATCTATAAATAAGTAATTTCTAGCCTATTGTTTGCCCAACTCATCCATGAAAAGTTGCAGCCATATCATCTCCTTTTCCACCTCTGTTGCAACAACATACTCTGCCTCCGTGGTGGATAAAGCAACCACCTTTTGCAATCGAGAAATCCAACTCACTGCTGTCCCACCAACTGTAAATACATAACCTGTGGTACTCCACCTGGTATCTATATCCCTTGCCAAATCTGAGTCAACATTGCCTTTTAAATAAGTATTAGAGCCCCCAAAACATAAACATTTATTGGATGTACCTCTCAAGTACCTGAGAATCCATTTTACCGCATTCCAATGCTCAACTCCGGGATGACTCAAATACTTGCTAACAACTCCTACGACATGTGCAATATCCGGTCTCGTGCATACCATGGTGTACATTAAACCTCCTATAGCTGAAGCATATGGTACCTTGGACATTTTTTCTTCCTCCTCTTGTGTCTTTAGACACATATCCTTAGTCAATTTAACATGACTAGGCAAAGGTGTGCTGACAGCTTTTGCATTCTCCATATGAAATCTCTGCAACACCTTTTCAACATAATTAGCCTGAGATAAAAACAATTTTCTATTTTTCCTATCTCTACAAATTTTTATACCAAGGATTTGTTTTGCTACCCCCAAATCCTTCATAGCAAAAGATTTTGATAACTGTTGTTTTAGCTCACTTATGTGATCCATGTTAGACCCTGCTACAAGCATGTCATCAACATATAAACACAAAATAATGTAGCTGTCATTATCCAACCTCTTAAAATAAACACAATGGTCAGAATTACACCTGTTGTAGCCTTGCTCATCCATAAAACTTCAAATTTCAAATACCATTGCCGGTGCTTGCTTCAAGCCATATAAACTTTTATTCAATCTGCACACTAGTTTCTCCTTACCTTTGACCTCAAATCCTTGTGGCTGTTCCATATATATTTCCTCTTCCAAATCACCATGGAGAAAGGCTGTTTTAACATCAAGCTATTCTAAATGCAAATCTTGACAACCACAATACTTAAAACAATATGAATAGAAGTCATTTTAACAACGGGAGAAAAAATCTCATCAAAATCAATACCCTTTTTTTGTGCAAATCCCTTTACAACTAATCTGGCTTTAAATCTTTTCTTATCTCCATCCTCCTCTTTCATCCTATAAACCCATTTGTTTGGTAAAACCTTTTTACCTGCAAGAAACTTACATAATTCCCAAGTCTGATTTTTTAGCAAGAAGTCCATTTCTTCTTCCATTCCATGCTCCCACTGAACCTTGCAGTATCCACTTGCATAGCTTCATCATAATATTCCGGTTCACCGGCATTAGTTAACAAAATAGTATACAAAGAGGGAGAGAATCTTTCTGGAGGTCTACTTATCCTTGAAGATCATCTAACATTCATAGGAGTTTGTGGTAATTGTTGTTGTTGTTGTTGCGGAGCATGAGGAACCACTGAAACATCATTGTTCAGAATGTCATCCAACATTGCATAATCATTTTCTTTCTTCTCATGCTGCAACAACATATCTTTGTACAACACTTTCTCATTGAATATGACATCCTTGCTTCTCACAATTTTTTGATTTTCAAAATCCCAAAGCCTATAACCAAATTCATCAATGCCATATCCAACAAATATACATTTCTTTGATTTTGCATCAAGCTTGGTTCTATTTTCAGAATCTACATGTGCAAATGCTTCACAAGAAGGTTTTGAGAAAAGAATAACTCACCTTCTTACCTTTCCATGCTTCCTCTAGAATACCACAACCCAAAGGATTAGAGGGACCTCTATTAATTAAATAAACAGCAGTGTTTACAGTCTCTACCCACATTTTTAAAGGCAACCTAGCATGCAATCTCATAGTCCATGCACGCTCCATTATTGTTCTATTCATGCGCTCAGCCACTCCATTTTCTTGTGGAGTCCTTGGAACCATTTTCTGCCTACGAATACCATTAGAGGAACAATAATATTCAAACTCTTTGCTGCAATACTCACCACCATTATCGGATCACGGGAACATTTTAGCTTTTAGTCTCATTCTCAACCAAGCTTCTCCATTTTTAAAGTTTCAAATACATCAGATTTCTACCTAAAATAAATCCATACCTTCTAGTTGCATCATCAATGAATGTAACATAATAGAGAGCCACGAGAGAAGATACTGAGCTGGTCTACATACATCGTATGCACAAGCTCCAATTTCTCATCTTTCTTTTGCTTCCCATCCTTGAGAAAACTTACTCTCTTTTATTTTCCATACAACTTTCCACGAAATCCATATTAACACATTTGAACTAGGTAAAACATTATTTGAATGAAGTACTTTCAGTACCTTTTGCACTCATATTAGTCTACTATGCCCATTGCTAATTCGAGTCCACAACAAGCGTATGATCTTCCTGTTGCAACAGCGTTCACGAACATTGACCTTTTAAAGTAACAATTAGAAGTAGAAGGAACAATATGACTTGTACAAAGATATAAGGTGCCTACTTTCACACCTTTTTCTACCACTAAGGCACCCTTTGTGACCTTCCAATTTTATCACTAAATGTAACAACACAACCTTCATCATTTAGTTGCCCCGCTAAAATTAAATTTTGCTTAACTTTGGAACATGCCTTACCTCATGTAGTAGCCAATGATTCCCCTGCGCAACTTAATCTTGATTCTTCCCTTTCCAACAATCTAATAGGGGTTAGTTATCTCCTAAATAAACCAACCCAAAATCCCCTTGGACATAATCAAGAAAATAACTTATATGGGGGGTAGCATGAAATGAAGCCCCTGAATCTAACACCCAAGAATCATCAGCATTATCAAGGGAAAGAATCAAAGCATCCTCATCAGATTTATTACTTACCATGTTTTCCTCTTTACTTCCTTCCTTTTTATCTCTTTTATTTTTTTGAGACCAACAATCCTTCTTTAAATGACCCAGCTTACCACAGTACCATCAATCCCTCTTGTCTCTAGATTGGGACATTTTGTCCTTTGATTTTCCTCGTGACTTCCCACGATTTCCAGAATTGTTTCCTCTCTCCTTTGTTCTGCCCCTGCTTTCTGCATTCAAAACACTACCTGATGTGGATGTTCCACCTAAGCTTTTCCTATGAATTTCCTCGCTCAAAATAACACCAACAACATCATCAAATTTCAATGTATTCGAACTAGAAACATAATTGCTAACAACACTTACCAAGCTATTCTAGCTTTTAGGCAAAGAACACATAATCAAAAGAGCCCTAACTTCTTCATCAAAGTTTACTTTTACAAAATTTAATTGACTGGTGATCGTATTAAACTCATTTAAATGATCAGTAACTGACCCACCTTCTACCATTTTCATATTAAATAAACACTTCATAAGAAATACCTTATTCAAAGCGGAAGGCTTTTCATATAACTTCGCCAGGGTTTCCATCAACTCTTGAGTTGTCTTTGCTGTTGTAATATTGAACGCCACCGATTGTGCCAGGCATAAATGAATATTGCCAAGAGCCTTTCTATCCAAAATCTCTCAGTCCTCATTAGACATTGTTGCCGGTTTCTTGGTTTTCCCTTCCAATGGCCGCCATAAATCCTTCTGATAGAGATAGTCCTCTGAATCTTCCATAACTGATAGTTCTACCCATTAAAATTATCAACCTTCTTACCCTCGTTTGCCATTACTCCCACTCAACTGTGAGACCTTCCTACAGATGATAATCGAAACACAACCCACTCTGATACCACTTGTTAGGGTTAGAAAGGAAAATATCTAATAATTAAATGCAAATTTAATTAATAAACAGAGAAACTAAAACACACAGAATAAATTATAACACAGAGAATTTAACGTGGTTCACCCAATCCGGGCTACATCCACCAAACCGCAGCCATCCAACGATTTTATTATCCAGTGCAAAACCTATTACAATTTTGTGAATAATCGTGTTTTTCATCATACTGTAACCCCCATCCGAACCCCTTTTTAACAAGCTTAGAAGCTTCTAGATTTGGGTTCTACAAAATCGGGTTTTTTCTTTTTTCGTTGATTTTTCCCTTTTTCGGTGACGACACGAAAAAGTAGGAGGAAAATTTTTCTCAGGGGTTTCCGCCTCCGAACCCCCGCTCGGGGCCCGGCCCGGCCCTAGACGCTGGCAATGATACATGCCGGGGTGTACAGTATAGCATGATCAGTCACCACATACCAAAAAGTAGTTCATTGTTAAAAAGGGGGATTTATTCAATTGTCAACTAGGGATTCAAATACTTAAGATGATATTGGCACTATATGTGCATTCAAGAATCCCAAATTAATTGATTGAGTACATATAAATGCAAGAATAATTCAAAATAACTTTTATTAAAGAAATAGAGTAAGTAATCTGATTGTTGCTAGTTGCTACAGGTACCTATTAATTCTATGAACTATAATTGATTAATTCTTATGATACAACATGCACTTAACTTAACTTGATCGTTGAAGTAAACATACAATATTGAATTAGAAATCTCAAAGTAGCAATGAATTACAACATAAACTAAGAATCAAAATTTAGAACTTCAATGCATAGTCTAACTAATGAGCTATTATGTGGAATCAACAATACCTCAAGTGGGCCTTTCTTGAGTGTTGTGTTCCATAGTATCTTCTTCATTTAATTCAACAAATCATATATTAGGAGAAATATTCTTTATTATAATATTACAAACATCAAAAACATAATATAGTAACTGTTATTCAATCTAATCTTCTACAAAGATCTAACATATATTCTAACATCCTCCTAGTCTCTCAATAGGACACCTTAAATAGGGTATGTTAGAGTCTGATTAGTATAAGACTGTTAAAAACTATCAAACAAACGCCAACTCTTCCAATAAGATAGGAAGAGGACTTGAGTTTTTAAAGCTTAACATAAATAACTAATTGTTGGAAGCAAGAGTGTCAAAATAAAATAAGGATTATTCATCTTTTAAGAAGACTGCTATAACATAGCTTGAATGTTTTGAACAAAGAATCCCTATCATAACTATTATTCCCTATTAAAATATACTTCTTCCTCCTTCTGGTTTATTGAGCGAATGGAATGCCACATGGGTAACTATGTCCATGTCCTCCAACTGTTGTCTTCATCCCATTCTAGAAAACATGCTGATGTTGTAGTCGATTGACTCTTCTATTGTACTAAACTGTCATCCTTTGATGCGAGTCGATATGTCTTTTTATTGAAGGCTTAGTCTTATTTCTAAAGGCACATTTCATAGTTAATAATTATAATTAATCAAGAAATTCTACTAAACTTATAGACATCTAAAAATCATGGATACATTCATTAATACCACATACATAATCTTTAAATGATTTGAAATAATTTAAGGTATATAAAAGATTTTGATAATGTCTTTAAAGCTTAGTTGAAAATAAGATAGAAAACATAGAATTACAATAGTAAACTAGTCAATTCTAAGGATCATCATTTTCCCCCCAAATTAACTTCTTGTTTGTCCTCAAACAAGTTTAGGGTCGAAGGTTGTAATGCAATGTAATTTCTCTGTAGTTGATTGTTCTAGTTACTCCTGTCCCCTATTTCAAGTAAAATCCTTATTGATCTGATATCTTTTCCCACCTAGCTTCCTTTGTTGCATCTACCTCTTGTCTCCTTCCTATCCAATATGGGATAGTGTTGACATGGATGTTACCCACACACACCAAAAGGCAGATAAATTCTCACATAGTACCTTGGGAACCTACCTTTCTTGAAAGATCCACTAGGAAAACCTAAATCTAAGGAAATCTTGACTTGATCCCAAGGATTGGGGATGCCAGGTCTTGACACACTAGGTTCACTCAGGGTTCATTGTGATATTGCTGCTAAACAAGAGGGGTCTATGCTTGTCAAAAAATAGTTGGTATTCAAAAGATTGAAACATAATCTAAGTCTGATCATTCACATGTCACTCACTAACTTCATGAAATCAAATAATTTGCAATAATATTTCATTAAACTCAAATTAATTAATACATTCAAGTAGATTTAGCATTAAGCACTCAACAACTTCATGGAATCAAAAGATTTATAATAAAACTCCATGTATTTGTCAATTTTGGAATATTTTCTAAAAATATAAAGCATCTACTCTAAAATAAAGCATAAAAATACTAAAATGTAAAATTTCTCCCAGGTATTATCCACGCATGCCTCAAGAAATAACTAAATAAAAGAAAACCATTCTATGCTTCACTAGATTGCTTCACAACTAGTTATAGAATGATGCAAGAGTTTAAAGAAAAGTGGGATCATTTGCCACCGAATAGTGTTAGTATGCACCCTTACATGGTGCAACACATAATCTTTCCCGATAGGAACAAACGATTAGCTACATAAGATTTATATCAGGAAATAGATTTAAATTAGCTCTGATATTAGTTAACTTATAATGAAACATACAATTTTTTAGTCTGGAATGGAACAAAAAATAGGAAAAAGAATAAAACTTGAAAAAGTTTTAATTCTCTCGAATCCATAAATTTTGAACTTGAAAACAAAATAAAACAACTAATGACCTTTTATAAGAACAAGGCCCCAAAGAGTTTAAACTTGATCATACGAAAGAGAATTAGAGAAATAAATTAAAATGTAACACGTGGTAGATGACAGTTGACATAAGAACTTTCTAAACGAAGTCAAAGATATTTTGACTTTTCTTTAGTAGCAAACTTCCAATCTTTGAGCTCCAAGTCATGGGAACTTTCGCACAGAAAGTAAAATTTCTAGCACCTTTCTCAAAATCATCGGGATTAGCTATCTTCATCGAGTTCGGGAGAAACCATACAAAATTCATTTCAAAACTCTACCCATGCACAAAAATCCTAGCCTTTCGCTTACCTGGCTATATGCCCTTCTTCACTAGACTCCTGGTCTAAAGAATCATCCTCACCCCTTCTCTACTGATATTCTCGGAAAACAATCAACACTTGATGTATATGTTCTTTTGGAACACCTTGAATTACCTTCCAACTGTACTTATACCTTGAATATTCTTTTGTTATTTGAATGATAGTTTCATTCCTTTGCATTACTTCCACCCCATATTTTCTCATAGCATTCTTGCACCTTATGATATCATCAATGACCTCTGTACTCAATGACTGAATAGGATCCTTATTTACCTTTTCAATCCATTCCCCAAAATATTTCACTTCCTTGTCATCTTGTCCTAGATTTTGAGGATCATAGTTTTTCCAAGCTAACATTTCAATGAACCTCTCATCTTTATCCACTAACTTCTTACATACCTCAGTGACCTTTTCTAATCCATTTACGCACTGTGATAAAGTGTCACTTTCCCAACTTAATTGTTTTCTCCATTTTTGGAGCACCAGAACTTACTGTTCCGTAACTACCTTCTCATTTATCATTTCCTGAACATTCATTTGAAGAAGAACCTTTAACCTCCACCCTTCTGTGTCATTCTACTCTTGGCGATCTCGATACTCAGTCTCAAGTCTTTTGGACTTGTCAAGCCAATGATATGCTTCCTTACACTTCCCAATTGTATCCTTTATTAATTCTTCACCTTGCCTCACTAGGTACTCTATCCACTCTTCAAACATGCTCAACTTATGTTGAAGTGTTGTGATAGAATCTACCTATTCTTTGGAAATTAGCATTGGATTATGTGACAATTCAGTCTGTGATTGACTAGATTAGGCTAGTGATTTGATAAAATTCTCCAAGAAAGTAACATGTTCTTTTAATTCTCTTTTCTTTTGCTTGTTCTTCCTCACTCGAACAACATTCATCTCTAAATTTTCCTTCATCTCTTCTAACTCCTATCCCCATGATGAATGTCCTACATCAATTGTTGTCACCCTATAATCCCCAACTGTCACTTCATGCTTGCTCTTTTCTCCTACCAGAGTAGCTATCTAGAGAGTTCTTCCTCCATTTGAATTCTGCTTTACAACATGTGTAGTCTTCGCTCTACCTCTAATGGTGGAGCCAATTGCCTGACTAACCAGTTAGGTGCTTCTTCATTCTATCCTACCTCTTTAGTATTACATTGTTCCTGATGATTAGAATGTTCAAGAACTTCTTCTCTCAATTCTTCGACATTGCCCATTGCAACCTCCAGAACTTTTACATTGTCCATCTTCATTGGCAAGGATTCTAGATTACCTTGATCTCTCACTATCTCTTTCTCTCTGGGATTTACATTTTCCTTTCCTTCCCTATTTTTAGCATTAGCCCTTGGAGTAGTGTTTTCTTATTGTCCTAAAACATCAAAATTCTCATCATTTCTTGGTTTATCACCCAAGGTCTGTGAGGACTCTGTACCTTTATTCATATCTCAACTTTCTCCTATTCTCTAGAAGTGTGTGGTTTCTCAATAGTCTTTTTAGCTCTTCCTTATGAAGGTCGATCCTTATTTGTATGATCATCAATTACATCTTCTTCATCAATAATGGGAATAGGGATTTGAACTGTAGTGCTCCCTATTTCTCTTACTTCCATTTCCTCAAGGTTTCCCACCTATTGAGCAAGTGATCCTATTATAAATTCTTCTTCTTCTCTACTTTTAAGATACAAGTCTGTATCAAGCACTTCTTCTACCATAGGCTACATCATTGGATTTCTTTAGATCGCTTCTCTTTAAAAAATTTCATCCTAGCAGTCCATTTCTTAAGTTGCTCTGAAACTTCTTCTTCAGTTACGTCAGGATCTTCCTCTGTAATTATAGGGGTCCCTCCCAAAGCTTGCCTCATTGCTACAATATTGAGCGAGGGTGGAGAGGTAAATCTATCTACTACATTCTACGATGCAGACCTTATCTTAGCATGTACCTATGATCTCATTCCCACATCTTCGCCGGTCATAGGATGAACGCTTGGCTTTGTTTTGGAAGAAAATTCCACCTTTGACATTTCCATTATAGTGGCCAGAGTGGCCATAGTTTCTTTGTGTAGGCTAGTTGGATGTGACGCCATTGAAATTCCCTGGCTTGAGGTATTAGGAGCTTCCTCCCTACATTGCTCAACTACCCTTGTTTCTACAACCTTCCTTTTCTTCTCAACACCCCCACTATACCCCAATTCATTAACCAACTTTTTCTTTCTCTTAACGTTGCGTGGGTATGTGGGTTTTATCTCAACTTCCTTCATTGTTATGATATAACCATCAATCCAAGACTGAGTATATATTAACACTTCTTATAAATTCCTTTGATGGTTACTTCCTCTTACTTTGTGTAATTCGGGTCTAGGATGGGTTCATCGTAAACTTTATCTGAATCATAAACTGGATTTCTTACTTCTCCATTTTTCAGCATCCAATTGTTCTAGAACATCATGAATTCCAATAACTTTTATTTCTTCTAATGAAAACCTCTTATATGACCTTTTTCCTCACATCATGATCATCATCACAATTGTGCCAGAAGTCCTCCAGATGATAAACATGAGTATAATTCTTTCTTATATGCTTGGAAAGGCTATTCACTAGATAATAGTTTTCCCTTCGAAGTGTAAAGAACTCTAACCCATAGAGTTTTAACTCATTCTCACACATCTTGGAATTTTTGACTACAATGCATTTATAATTCACAATATTGATAATGAATCTCACTGATCCTTTCTTGTGTACTTGTGGAAAAGAGCATAAGATGGCTGCACTTGTCTTGCAAGTTCAAGCAACATCTTGTCTGTTGTGTATTTGGGTAGCATGCATGGATAATTCGTAAACCCTTCCACCCCGATGTAGGTGAAAGTAGGAATATAAATATACCACCCCCCAATAGTTCTGATAATATCCTGTGCTTCAAGAGATAATCTCTTGGCTTTTTTCCCTTCTGTTGAGGATTCATAAGTATACATAGGATATATATATAAGTTATTAAGTATTAGTTTTTATCCTATGTAAATGTGAAACAATAAAAAGTTAAAAGTAAAAGTGAGTTTCCTAGTTGTTAGGAAGTTAGCATAAGTTAGTAAATTGTTATTTAGTTATTATTTCCACTTCACGTGAATATTTGGATGATATTCCAAATATTTAATTTTGGCATACATAATGCCTATATAATAATGTATTTTCCTCCTTTTGGGAGCATATTGGAATTCAAGTTTGTAGTATTATTATCTTACAGAGATTTATGTCCTTTTGTGAATCTAATCTCTATATTTGCTACTTCTTTATGCTTATTTCCATATCACCTTCCATTAACCTCACCGATTTCATGGAAAATACGTCATTTACTCTTTGGTAATGATCTTGGTACTAGTGAATACTAATTTGGGACAGATTGTGATAAATCAAAAATTATTCCCTAGTTCTCTGCCCAAGGTACCTAATTTGTTTAAACCTTGTATATTTTCCTTTAGGGCACATGAATAGACAATATATGAAGACATGGAAAACCATTGGGTATCTGATAGTGTCTGTATTTGTTCATGCAACCTATTGCTGATAAAACTTCCCCAATGAATCTACACAAGGGTTTCCATCATTTTCCTCATAATCTCAAACATCTAGGGTTCAAATTTGTTGGCATCTTTGCATCCAACTATTCTTCTTAATAATTTCATCATGTCTTGAATCTCCTAAATAAATGATACCCTCAAGATTTTCTTTTTCGGCTTTACCGTCTTCTCTTGGAACCATGTCAAAAACATGAACCTCCTATTTTTCTCTTTTGAGCTCATATATGTTGCGACAAGGACCTGCATATCCAATGTATTCATCTGTTTGAACATGGGGAGCCCAAATGTAAACACAATGCCCTCCATTGAGAGGTCTGCATATACTCTTCCTTCTTTCTCAACGACCCTCCTTCTTGGGTCATACCATCTCATGCATTCCAATTCCAACTCAGGGGCGTCCATCGCCAACGGGAACCCTCCTGCCAAATGTAGTCCACTTGTGACCATATTCCTAGTACATTGAGTGGTGCCTTCTTGTTGAATCCTTGTGGTGAATTCATACTCATTAAATCCTCCTAGATGAGTGTCTATAACCATTTTGTAAGCTGATACAACTTTTGAGGTGAGGAATTCAAACTCCTTGTTTGTTTTCTTCTTTCTTGAGATGCTCATATCTTTGTTAATTTTCTACATTATTAGAAGATATGTGCTCTGTGTGTGAGCTAGGGCTAATTCTAATTAGAAATTTTCAATAATTCATGAAAAATCCTTACCCATGACATTTACAGTCTGCAACTAGGTTAGATTCTTTAGAAATAATCAGTGCTTTTATGACCTAACCAAAGGTAATGTTATTTCACCAGAGCTATGCATGCATAAAGATTAATAGGATTTAGTTAGAAGAAAAGTACCTAGTTTTTCTGATAATGTGATTGAATAAACACAAGTTCAAACCCTAATAGATGTGTTCTTTAGCATTTTGAAACTTAATTTTCTTTGCATGCCACAACCTTTGTTTTAATTCCTTGATGTCTTTACAAATGAATGGTTTGGTGCAAGGTATTGTGTTATGGAAGCAACTACATGCTCGAGGTGGTGCCAAGTATGTGTGTTGTTCACCACCTTTATTAATTTTCCTTACTATGCATTAATTACCTTGAACAAAGGTGCAATCATGGAAGATTGGGGTTCAAATTATGAACTCCTTAATTTTTGTGTTGGGGCCCACCTTTGAGAGGAAAGTGGAACAAGTGGCCAGCGTGGCATGCTTATGTGTCACTTTATTTCTTATGGAGTAATGGTCTTAGAGGAAGCATCTAGCTTGGATGCCAAATGGTTAACTAACAATAAGGTTTGAACCATTCGAAACCCAACTTCAAAGAATTACTAAGAGTCGAGACTTTTGCTTATCGGGTTTATGAGAACCGGGTGCAAAGGAAACTTGGGACCAGGTAAAAGCGAGACCAATTTGGTTCAAAATAAACTCCATTGCAAAAAAAATTGATCTCTGGTTCTGAAGAAAAGGAAAGCCACTATCGAGCTTAACCAAGGAAAAAAAAGGCCAACACACAAACACTCAAGATAATTTCTCCTAGATGGCAACTTACTAGGCGCAACGACTAGAAAGCATGAATTTTGCAGAAGATGCATTATCCTTAGAGAAACAACACTCGATACCCAGAGCCCGAGAATGCAGATGGTTAATAAGGCTGGGGAAAATATTTCCAAACACTCCAAGGCTTGTGAAACATCAAATTGAGCAGGAACTGAGAAAATTGGATCAAGACCTTCATTTTACCATTCCTCTGAAAGCACACCAAAGCAAGCGAAAAGCAAAGAAAGGGAAAAGCAAAAAAAAAGAGGGGTCCACATTTTGTCGAGGGAAAAAATGGGGCATGTTGTGAGACCACACAATAGATAGGAAATAGAAGAAGAGGAGGATGAGAGGTGAAGGAAATCCAAGTGATTCCATTTTTTAGGGCGATTATGATGTACTTATGTGCCCTTTTGACTACTGCTACATAATTGAAGATGGAATGGGGTTCCTTCTTTTTAAGCTTTGGTGTTATCTACCTCCATCTATCCTGAGAAAAGTTGAGTGTCTCCATAAATGTATCTTTTGTGAGTTATTAAAACCTCTTGTAATCCTTCTCCCTATAATCTATTATTTTCTCTACCACTCCCTCTCTTTCTGTAAGATCTATCTATTTATCCACCATTTTTTTTGGGCTTCCTGATTCTTCCCCTAACTAAAGAGGGGATTTTTTTTCTCTTTCTTGATATTCTTGATGTAACCATCCCCTTAGATGTTAATTCTGAATGTAAGAAGCTAATTCTTTGAGCTGAACATCTCCCACAAAATAAGTGGGTTCCATGTAGTTTCATTGGGAAGGATTAGGTTGTGTAAATAGAATTCACACAATTGATCCTGCATTTCTAGCATAGACTATTGGAATACTTTTAAAAATGGTGTGGGTGAATTTACTGAGATAGGGAGGTTACTAATTAGTTGGTTGAATTGAAAATTGAGAAAATTTTCTTTCAAAAACATAGTATATACCTTAGTTGGAGGTCTACACCTCAATTGTTGAACTGTCTTGTCCACTATTTCATCTATCTTTACCTTCAATCTCTTGTTCTTTACCTCTCTTTTATCAACTACTCTGGCATGAGTTGTCAATAACTTATATTTTTCCTTCTCCCAATATTTTTTGTTATGGGAGAATTTTCTTGTTGTATTTCATAACTCAATACCTAGTTTCACCATAGAAGGTGCATTAGGTGTCGTCATGTGTTCAATTGTGTCGATAAGTTATTGAGTCTTTTTGTTTATTTCAACTATATCCAATTGTGCTGATGTTTCTAACCCCTACCCTTGCTGCTGAAATTTATGCAGTTTCTTCTCCAGTTCTCGAATTTTGGTGTCCATTTCACTTTCCCTTTGTTGGTATGTTCTAATTTGTTCTTCTAAGTCCTTTATTCTTTGTAGAGCTACCTTTAACTCCTTATTCTCATCTTTCTCTTCTAAAAACAACTTTCTTCCTTTTCCAAAAATATTTCCTCTTCAACCTAATTAGGTGAAGCAAACCCTTCCTCACATATAGGGCTATCTTGAGGTCTTTTATTCTTTCTTGTTGCAAATAGATCCTCAGAGTTAGAATCTCTACTGCTACTAAAATATAGGGGCTAAAATTTCTTTGGTTTCTTCTCTTCATTGGTCACTTTCTCCCCTTCAGGTTTTATCTCAGTTTCAATCCCATCATTCTTCTCTTTTAGAGTACTAGCATTTTCATTTTTAAAGCCCTTCTTTTTGAGGCAATGTGATCACCTCTTTGGCTCTGCTAGCTTCCTTTTCCTTTTCTTAGATGCAGAAGTGGAGGTTGCACTCTTTCTTCATTGCTGCGTAGACTTAAAGGGCTCTTGGTAGAAGTAGGATTTTTAGTTTCCTCTTTTGCTATGTGCTGACCCGTGGAAGCTACAAGTGGTGCTTCCTATGCTTTTGGTTCTACCTAGTCTTATGGGCAAGTAAAGTGATGTGTGAGGTAGAGGATTCATTTCCTTTTGTTGTAGTCGTAGAAGGCTCATTTGCTTCATTTTCTCCATTCAATTGTTCTACCTTTGGTCTTATAATAACATGATTAATGTTATTGAAATCTACAAAATCCCTCCCAAGATACATTGGGAAACTAAATTATGAGAATCATTTTAACTAAAAGAGTGACCAAAAAAAAGTGAGATAATACAGAGTAAATTACTTTCCTTTTGTATTATGTAGACATTCTTTTTAATAGATTATACAAAAAATTAGGAACATTCACCAGCCGTTGGTGGTGCAGGTGATTGAGGAGTTTAAATTGTATGGTATATAGGAGAGAATACCTACCATTAGAGGTTAAGTATTTAACTAAAAAAGGCTATAAAGTGATGGGGTCATTGTAATCCTCATCATTTAATTTATCAATCCAATGTGGTGTCCATGGTTGTCTACAAGAGAGAAAGTAGAAAACTTGCTTGACAGTCTATTCTACTTGCAAAAAATAAATCCTATTTGCATGAAAGGGAAATAATATAAGGCACACTTGTATGAATTGAAAAGAATAAACTACTTCACAATTTCTGGAAATGAAAAGCTTCTTGGATTCAAATTTAATCTAGAAATCTGGAATTACATTGCTGGAAAATGAAACTAGATCTATTCTATTTCCTTAGGCTAAAAAAAGCCTTTCTAATCCCATCCTTTTCTCCAATGATTACATTGTATTTATAGAATTATATTCTATATCTATCCAACCAATCCACTAAGAATGTGGATCCAAGATCCTATTTTTGAGGGGTCGTTTACAAAACTTTAAGAAAATTGAAGTTGCTGTCCTCCATCACACCACTTTTGTCTTAGTCATTTTTGGACATGTATTGCTCCTTCCCTGCTACAAATCATGCCAAATTCTCAGAAGGGTTTTTATCCCTTCAAATCTACTTTCCAGATCACTTTGAATTTTGTTGAGAAACAAGGGAGATATCGCTGTTTTACTGAGACTACGTTTTTCACAATTTCTAGGCACCTGATTTTTAGGGAACCTTCAGTTATCCACATGAATGAAGGGATTTTTCTCGTTTTTGCTTGCCAAAATATTTTTTGATTATCTTGAAGAACATACCACTATCATTAATGACAATTGCTTTGATAAGTTGAGTTATTGAAAGATAATGTGGCAGAAGAGGTCTTTATGAGCTATCATGAACTACATGCTTAGCCACCAATTTAGGAGTGATTGATGCTCATTAGTTTTGCAATAATATTGGAATGTGTTGGAAGTCTGGAGTCTTCTTTATCTTCCCATAATGTCATCAAATTCTTGTTTAGAGTTGATATCTAAAGCTCTTAGCTGCAAGTGTTTGTAGCTTCATCTTACCATGAGTTATTTAATAACTCATTTATCTGCATTATATCATTTTAAACACTTCATGGAGACATATTAGAGGAAATTTGGATCACATTTAATTACTAAAAATAAATCAAATATTTACTTTATATTCTACTTTAAACAAGCTAAATAACTTTCAATCATTACTCAAATCCACTTTAACACTAATGCATTAAGAAGAAATAGATGATTTTCTTTGATAAAATATGAGACAATTTATTGTCTCATCATAAAGGTCCACAACCAAGGTAAAGAGAGTCATTTAGTACCTTGAGCTGAAGACTCTAAGTTCTCTCTTGGAATTCTAAACCAATTTCTTGTTGCAATGACATCTGCTCTAACCAAAAATTCTTCTCAAGTGTCTTAGGTAGCCCCAAAGCTTTTGCTATCACTACTTTTGATGCATCCACCCTTAATCCCTTGACTGTAGCTTTGTTATTTTGCAATGTGCTACCAATTTTTTGAGTGATTTCTTTGTTATATTTAGTCAACCAAAGGAAATAGTCCATCCAACCAACTTGTTAAAAAATTCAAGGACATTGATGGTCTTCTAGTAATAGGCTATGTGTTTTTGGCTCCCTTCTTATAATATCACCTCCCATTTTGCTAGCTGAATTCTACAACTTATAATCTCTCTAAATTTTAAGATTTTGGATGTTACTAATTTTGTATTCCTATGTACTCTATAATGGATTATAACTCATGGATTATGGAATTCTTTAGGTTTTGGACAAAGGAAATTTGGAAATGGAAAGAAATTTTGAAATGGGAAATGATAGACTAGACCTTGTATACTCCTCAAAGTTAATTTAGCTATTTGTCCTCAAATAGCATGGTACAAAAAGGACAAGGAGGAAATATTTCAAAGCAATTTTAAATAATGCATGTAATAAATTTGAATTGCATGTAAGATAGTGAAATGTTAAAGAAATCAATAGAACTTAATGTTAATTATAATAAATAACATGAAAAGTACCTATGACTGTGGTATGATGGATAGGTGGGGCATGTGAGGAGATTTGATCTATGTCATGTAGCTATGGTTTATTATGATTGACATGATGGAATTGAAATGGTAGTATTGTAGGTAGATGTGCCTAAGCAATACATAGTGTAATGAAGGTACATGTTAAAAAAGAAGGCAAGGTGAAACAAAAGGCTGCATAAAGTGCACAATTATGTTACTTGATGGTGTACAAGAGTGTAGTTGTTGCATGTTGGGGTGATGGAAAGGAGAAGGTTATAATCATTGATTTATATAGGTAAAAGGAGAATTGAATGGAAGGAAGTGGTATGGTGCATGTTGAAAATGTAGTGGAAATAGGTGTTATAGGAAACTACAAAAATAGGTCCCTTTGTATTTATATGCCCCAGGGTTGTTGCTATAGGTCCTGTTAATTTCAGATTTTGTGTGTCTCAAAATAATTGGTGGTGAAAGAAGATGGTGCATGTGTTGTGTGATTGTAGAATTTATACCTATGATGCATCACTAGATGAGCTAGTTAGCTTATCTTCTGATGTAGAAATTGTTGTCTTTCTTGTTTGTCTAGTGGCTACTCATCTCAGCATTGAACTATTATTGTAGATGATTTCAAAAATCCTCCTTTGTAGTGGCTTCTTATAGAGCTTCAATTTGTGCCCATTGACCAATAATGAAAACTATACTGAATCTATTGCTATTAACTAGATACCTCCATTTTGAAAAACATGTTGAATCTCATAGGGCCAAGCCATCTAGTTTATAACTTCCCCTTATGGTCTTTATACCATGAGTCATAAAGTAAGGCCTATTCCCCTGCATTGAATTGTTTATTCTTGATAGATTGATCATGCCATCACATCCTTTGTTTTTATATTATTTCAGTATGATGAAGCCTCCATTCTTATCTCATCCAAACCATTAAGATTATGTAATCTCTCTTTCTATGCTTTAAATATGTCCATCCATAATTGTACTATTGTATGGAGAGTTTTATATTCAAACTCAATGGGAAGGAAAACCTTTTTACCATATACTAGTTCATATGGTGTAAAACCTGTTGTGGTTTTCCAGGTTATTCTGTAGGCCCAAACTACTTCAAGCAATATGGTTTCCCAATCCTTCCTATACAACTAAACTATCTTTGTGGGGATACTTTCTATATCCTTGTTTGTAACTTCAAATTGACCATTAGCCTGGGGATGGTAGGGTATGGATTTCCTATGCCTAATCTCATACTCTTGTACTAATTTATTTTTTAGATCAGAAGTGAATTAAGGCCCTTGGTCTATTACTATTCTCTTAGAACACCATTTATTGGGAAGATATCTTCATAAATAAAATTAGCAACATTTCTATCACTTGCAAATTGCAATGTCTTGAATTCCACCCACATGTTGAGATAATCTATGCAAACCAAAATATATTCCTTGTTATTGGATGTTTGAGCTATGGGACCAATAAATTTCAATCCGCACTTGTCAAAGGGTGCAATGACCAATTGTGGATGGAGTAGAATTTCATCACTCTTAGTAGGTCTTCCCATCCTTTGGAATCTATCACACCTTCTTGTATACTTGACTTCATCCTTGTGAAGTGTTGGCCGATAGTAACCAGTGTTTAAAATCTTCAAAGTTGTCCTTTTAGCTACAAAGTTCCCTCCTCAAGGATCATTATGAAATTCCCTTAGAATATTATAGACTTCATCCTCCCTAATGAATCTTCTTATTATGTTATCATTCCCTTCATAAAAGAGATATCCAACTACCCATGAATAAGGAAAACTTCTCTCAATTGGATGTCTCTTTTCTCTTGGTGAGAGATGTGGTGGTGTCTTCCCCGCAACTAGATAATTAGCTATATTTGTATACCAAGGTATATGCATAGAGAGGGAAAATAAATGTTCATCAAGAAATAAGTCATCAACAATATCCTCTATTGATCTTATTGGTAATCTTAAGAGGAAATATACTACTCCATTGGCCTTCCCTGGTTTATCCATAATTGTGATATAAAATTCTTGCATTAGTAATAACCATCTTACAAATCTTCCTCCAACCATTGGTTTATTCACCAGGTATCTTATTGATCTATGGTTTGTGTGAATAAAGATAGAGTATCTTGTGATGTAATGTCTAAAATTATTAATGGTATATGCTACTGCCAAAATTTCCTTTTCAATGATTGTATAATTAAGCTTTGTACCTTGAAGATTCTTGCTTATATAATAGATGACATATTCTAAATTCCCTTCTTTCTATCCTAAAAAAATACCTATTGCAAAATCAAATATATCTGTATGTATGTGAAAAGGCATTGTCCAGTTTAGTCTTCTTAAGACATGGGTCTTAGTGAGTGTAGTTTTGAGGGATTCAAAGGCATTTTGGCATGTAGGGGTCCAATAGAATTCCCGATCTGGAGAGAGAATAAAAAATAATGCGATTGCTATCTTATTGAAATTATGGATAAACCTCTTATAATTGCCAGCATGAATAAGATTTTTTTTGACATCCTTTGTCTTTTGAGGAACAAGTAGAGTGGAGATCACTTCTATCTTGTTTGGGCCTATTGTATACCCTTACTAGACACAAAGCATCCCACGACCACTCCTTCAATCATCATCATGAAACATTTTTCATGACTCAAGGAAAGGTTATGATCTTGACACCTTTATAGGACTTTCTCCAAATTAGTTATAACTTCCTCATAAGTATTCACATAAGTGGTAAAATCATCCATGTAAAATTTCCATAGAATCATGTACAAAGTTTGAGAATATACTTAAGAATACTCTCTGAAATATTGCAAGAGAATTACATAGCCCAAATGGTAAGACAAAATAGGAATACATACCCCATGGGTAGATAAAAGTTGTCTTGTCCTAATCCTCTAGAGATATTTTAATTTGATTATACCCACTGAATCCATCTAAGGAGAAATTTTTCTTTCCTACTAATGAATCCTACACCTGATCAATGAAAGGAAGGGGAAAATGGTCTCTTCTTTTTGCTGCATTCATTTCTTTGTAATCAATGCATATTCTCCATTTAACTCCATTCTTTGGAACAATCACCATGGGGATACCCATTGGCTATCAGTTATTGGATAAATAAACACTGCATCTAGTAACTCATGTAATTCTATTTTGACCATGTCACATACAACTAGGTTCATTCTTTTATGAGGAAACCTCACTGGTTTGTAGCCTTCATTAATATAAATGCTATGCATGCATAGATGCGGATCTATACCTTCATGTCATGATAGTACTATGTGAATGTGGTTGTATGTGCTTGCAACATGGTTAGTAATGAAGATTGTTGTGTAGTTATCACTTGGTTGTTGAAATTTAATGTTCTACGCAGTGTGATCTCTATGGTTAAGGTTGTTGTTGCAAGTATGAAGGTGTTTTCATTGATGTCAACTATGTGTTGATGAAGTTTTTTTCATGATGAAGATGTAGAGGATATTGAGAAAATTGTGAAAAAGAGGAAAATAGGTTGTTGCAGGTTGTGTGCATGTATAGTTGAGATATTGATGAAGTGTTGTGAGCACATGGAGATATATTTATGTTGCAGTGTCTGAAGATGTGTTGGAATAGTCTAATGTGACAAAATGGTGTCTCTGGTACTTGGTTTCCAAATAGAGAACAATGTTGTGCAAGTGTTTAGAACGTGCTCTAAGATGTGCTCCATGTTTCTTCCATGTTGATGCTATGCCTATGTGGATTTGAATTTTTTTCACGGTTGTCAATGGTTGCTATATCTAGAGTTTGGGTTTCTGGATTGATGTATAGAGTGAGATGTATTCACTAGTGTGTGAATTAGTTTTTTAGTGGTTTGGGAGAAATGCATTTGATTCACATTTCTTTGCATTTTGGTTCAGGTTGTGTGGATTTGGGAAGTTTCTTATAATGTTTATATCTTTCAAAATTCAAGGTTTCTCTTGATTTGGTACAGTACAGTGTGTGTTTCATGTGTCAATGTGCGTATGAAATTAATTGGATGAAATGGGTTGAACTATTTCTATGATGCGAGTTTGGATGAAGTCTTTGTTGGATCTCAGGTGGTTTTTGGATTGTTCTAGATTGTGTTTAGCTGAATTTGTTGTCTGGAAGTTTCAGATTGATTTATGGGAAGCACATACTTAATGTTTTATGGTGTTTAGCATGAGTATTGGTTGACCTGGTGTTAACACTACATGTGAAGCTTGTGGGAGTGTATTGAGGTGTGTTAGTATATATTTCAGTCCTAACTAAAGATTTCTAAGGGTCTCCTTCATTCCTATCCATTGCGGGAATGTTTAGCTGCCAACCTAATTTCAAATTTTAAATGTAACAAATAGTTGCATACCTTGGAGAAGGTTTTCAAGGTTGAGGATGATATAAATAAGAGTGGTGTTGTTGTACGATGAAAGAGATAAGAAAGACAAATGCAAGATAGATGTGAGTGATGAATATGATGCGAATTACAAAAGTATAGATGTGAATTTGAGTAGAGTAGTGTGGAATTCAAAGTGTTGAATTCTTGAATGTAGTGAGCTAAAGGTGTCCGAAATATTTCATGCAAGGCTATGAAAGTGTTGGAGCAATTATGGTGGATTCCTTGTTGCATTGAGAATTTTTTCTTTGTGTAATATTCCTCTTCTATCTTCTTGTTCTTTCTATGGCAGTGAGCTCTAGCTGTGAGCCTTTTTGGACAGTGTGTCCTATTTTGGTAGTGATCCCTTGTACTGGTTTTGCAATTACTTATATTGTGAGCTAATCCTCACCATGGTTTTTTCCTCATTGGGTTTTCCATGTAAATCTAGTGTTCACTTATGTATGGTTTGTTATTTCATTTTTTGTTATTTGCATTTCATGATTAATCACTTTAATAGAGTAAGGGTTTAACAAATGCTTGTGGATTCAGTTATTATTGAGGGTTTTGATGTTTTAATTTTCTACAACTAATTCACCCACCTCTTAGTTGTCTTGTTCATTAAATAATTGGTATTTGAGCAAGGTTCCTTGGAGAAGAGCTTAACTACTCGAGGTAGATCCGGGATGGAAAAGAAGTTGGATTTCCCTAGATTTGATGGAATAGACTATGCATTCTGGAAGAAAAAGATGGAAGGATATCTAGCATCTCATGGATTTGATATTGAGAAGGAAATAATGACTCAATATGTTGCACTTCTGAATGGTCCAAGCACAAGCAATGAGATCAAGGCACATGAGGTAAATGCTAAGGAAATATTTATTCTTGTGAATAGTCTTTCAAGTTCTGAATTTGTTAAAGTTATGAATCTTAAGATTGCTAAAGAAGTTTAGGATAAGCTTTAGACAATTTATGAAGGAGATGAAAAGGTTAAACAAGAAAAGTTGCAGAATCTGAAGGGACAATTTGAGACCCTACAAATTTCTAAATATGAAATAATTACAACCTGCATGTAGATAGTTGATGAGTTGGTAAGTGCAGTGAGAGGTCTTGGTGCACAAGTCAAGTAACCTAGGGTGGTAAAGAAAGTTCTTAGATCTCTTCTTGATTCATATAGTGAAAAGGCATCTGCTATTGAGGAAGTTAAAAAATTTAATACTTATTCTAGAGGTCAATTACTTGGTACACTGAATTCATTTGAAATGAGAAAACTAGGTTTGAAAAATGGTACAAAAGTGGAGATTGCTTTCAAGGTTGGAAAATAAAAAAAGGTTGAATATTTAGATGGAGAAGATCTTGATGATGTGGAAGCTAACTTTGTAAGAAGAATGAAAAATGGCACTGATAAGTACAAAGGTAAACTACCTTTCAAATGTGTTAGCTATGGAAATATAGGTCATTATGCTTCAAGATGTCCAAACAGAGTTGTGAACAATAAAAGTAAGTAGAATAAAGGAAAGATGATTAAAAGAAGTTACTATGTCAAAGAAGATGCTGGTATTTCTGATGATGAATCTAATTATGGAAATGCTAATGAAAATGAATGCTTGTTCTTAGCTTTAAAAGATTAATTTACTTCTGCTAACTTTGAAAGTTATGTGAAGGAAAGTGTTCCAGAGAAGAAGGATAAGGTTGAAGGTACTTTGGTATATGCTTTTCATGTTAAACAAGATAAGAACTACTAGGTTGTTGATAGTGGATGCTCTAATCACATGATTGGAGACAAAAGTAAGTTTGTTAAACTTCAAAAGTATGAAGGAGGATTAGTTAAATTTGGAGATGATTTAGGAGCTAAGATTTGTGGAATAGGTTCAATCAGTTTTGATGGCAAGCATAATACTGAAGATGTTTACTATGTTAAGGGATTAAGGCATAATATTTTCAGTGTTGGATGAATGTGTATCAAATGATATAATCTTGTGTTTAAGGATGAAATATGTGAGATCAAAAAAGGGTCTGAAACTATGATTGCTGCTAGAAAGAGGACATATGGAAATATCTATCAGATCAAGGGTGTTGATGGTCATTACCTTATGTCTCAGATTAATGATAGTTGGTTATGGCATCAAAGGATGTGTCACATGAATTTTGATAATTTGGTTAGAATTAGTTTAGTTCATGTAGTGAGAGACCTACCAAGAATTATAAAGCCTATCAATACCGTTTGCAAAAAATATCAATTTGAAAAACAAATAAGGAGTAGTTTCAAGGGAAAGGAACAATCTGCTACTAAACTACTAGAATTAATACATACAGATCTCTATGGTCCTACAAGGGTGAGAAGTCTTCAAGGTGACATGTGTTTTATGCTTTTGATTGATGATTACTCTAGAATGACATGGGTTACTTTTTTTAAAGAAAAAAATTGATGCATTAGATAGATTCAAAGCATTTAAAGCTATGGTTGAGAATGAAATGGATTTGAAAATAAATTTTTTGAGGTCTGATAGAGGTGGAGAATTCACCTCCAATGATTTTAACATGTTTCAATGTGAAGTTCATGGAATAAAGAGGCACTTGTTTGCCCCTAGAACTCCTTAGAAAAATGGAGTGGTTGAAAGGAAAAACTGGTCTGTTCAAGAAGCTGCTACGACTATGATGAAAGAAGCTAATATATCAAAATTCTACTAGAGAGAAGCAATTCATATTTCTATTTACATACTTAACAGAGTTCAAGCAAAATATAACATCACAAAGACTCCTTATGAGTTATGGTATGGAAGGATTCCTACTGTCAAGTACTTTAGAGTATTTGGAAGCAAAAAGAGATGCAAAAAACTTAGGAAAGTTTTTGTTGGAAAAACAAGGATAGACAACTAAGAGGGGGGGTGAATAAGTTGTCACAAAATATTTAAAATTTTCAAACTTTACTTATCTCAACCTCATATTTAATGAATGAACAATAAACCATAAAAAATCAACACATCAGAAACACCAAAATTTTTTACGTGGAAACCCTGTTAGGAGAAAAACCACAGTGGATGTTAGTCCACAATATTATACCTTGTTAAAAGTATAATGAAAAATAGTAGTGGGAATGCACATGCATTTAGGTACAATGCCTAGAGCTCACTACTCAAATACAAGAGGGATCACTGCCCAACAATACACAGTAATTTGAATTAGATCCACAAGGTGTGATATGAGAAAATAGCTTCTACACAAGCTTGATTACAGTTCCAGTTAAGCACAAAAAACCTTCTTCACACTTCACTCAACCTTGTTCTTACTCCATTCTACAATCGAATGATTAGATCAATGTTTGCACACTTTCTCTTTCTTTGGATTTCCTTTTCTTCCACACACACTAACTTCGCTCAAAAAACCACTCTTATATATCTGCAACATGAAATACATCAAAAACTTAGTCGGCCAGAAATATAAAACATATTTACAATGTCGGCCCAAGTTTACAAATAAATTTTAATTCGAATCAAACACAGTCGGCTAATATTATGATGTGACTCAAAACAATATCCTCTACCATGCCAAACATTCAAATTTTAATCTTCAAGGATCCACAACACATTACAACCATCATGTCGGCCAAGAACATGAAAACCCGAACACACATGAGAAAAACATTTGACCACGAACACACTGATCAACGCAGACGTACAACAAAGATAGAGAATGATCTAGAAGCATCCACAATTAACAAGAACTAATAGAGAAGCATCTACAGAAACATAAATTATTAGAATCACATAAACTTTGATCAAGAACACTGACAAAGACCACATAAACACTATCATAACACAATTGTTCATAGCACGATGAAATCTTCACATGGACCTCTAAAACTTCCAGTAGATGAACTAGATCCTCTCAGAAATTAACCCTTTAGTCCACAACAACTGATATTCAACATATAGAAAAAAATAGCTTCATGACCTTCACTATTCCACTGGCAACCTGCAACTCTCCCTTTAACAATTTTCTCAATATCCTCGACATATACAACCTTCACTACAACAATGATAATAGTGTTGACATCAATGACAACCACATATCAACAACACAACCATAGTATCCAACAATCTCCCCCTTTGGCATTGATGGCAACACATGATGTGAAAAATACCATCAACACAACTGCACTAACTCCCCCTTAGATTCTAACTCTTTTCCTCAATTTCTCTTCTCCCCCTAAAAATATTTTTCACATTGTTCTTCTCCCCCTTTGACATCAATGGCAAAGATAAGCATTAACTTCCTACATACAAGCTCTGAGCCACATATCTGCATATCTAACTACTCCCCCTGAGTAGTAGCCACATAAACATCAATCTGGATTAGAAAATATCTATGAAGCACACAAATTGATGCAAGTAAATGCATCTCTAGTTCATATCAAGAGGGGTAATCACCCCTAGCATCCCTTTGAGATACTCAAAAGTATCCTTCGACAATGGCTTAGTGAAAATTTCTGCAACCTGTTCTTTGGTAGGCACATACTCCAGTCTGACTTCTTTCTCATTCACTTTCTCCCTTAAGAAGTGAAACTTGATTGATATATGCTTAGTATTAGAGTGTAGCACTAGATTCTTTAATATGTTAATTGCACTTGAGTTGTCATAGTTTATGGCAATAGGTTCTTCATATACTACTCTGATAGCTTTCAACATCCGTTTCATCCACATTACTTGAGTACAGTTATTTGCAACAACAATATACTTTGCCTCAATAGTAGATAGAGAAATGGAATTATGCTTTTTACTCAACCAAGACACTAACTTCCTCCCTAGGAAGAAGGAACCACCACTAGTACTCTTCCTATCATCAACATCTCCTACCCAATCCGCATCAGTATATGCACTCAAAGTAAGATCATCATCCTTAGGATACCAAAGTCCAAAATCAACTGTTCCTTTTAGATATTTGAAGATTCTCTTTACAATAGTCACATGAGACTCTTTTGGATCAGCCTAAAATCTAGCAACCATACATACAACATTCATAATGTCTAGTCTGGTCTGAGTTAAGTAGAGAAATCCACCAATCATTGACCTGTATCTTGTTTGATTTTACTTAGGAGAATCATCATTCTATGTTAACTTGCATCCGGTTACCATGGGAGTACCAACAGGCTTTGAGTATTCCATGCCAAACTTCTTCAACAGTTCTTTCACATATTTGGACTGAGATACAAAAATCCCATTGTCTAACTGAGTAAATTGTAATGCCAGAAAGAACTTCATCTCTCCAATCATACTCATCTCAAATTCACTCTTCATTTATTTAGCAAACTTCATACATAGATTATCATCTCCTCTAAAAATAATGTCATCAACAAAGACCTCAATAATCAACTCTTTGTTATGATCCAACTTGAAATACAAGTTGCTATCAACAGTACCTTTATTGAATCCAAGATTTAGTAAATATTTATTCCAATCTAGCATACCAGGCTCTGGAGGCTTGCTTGAGTCCATACAAAGCTTTCTTTAATCAGAAAACCATGTCTTCCTTGTTAGTCAGTTGAAATCCATCCAACTGTTCAATGTATACTTCTTCTAGCTCACCATTCAGAAAAGCTGACTTTACATCCATTTGATAAACTTTATAGTTCTTATATGCAGCATAAGCAAGAAATAATCTAACAACTTCAATTCTTGCAATAGGGGAAAAGGTTTCTTCAAAATCAATACCTTCCATTTGTGAATACCCTTTACATACCGGTCTTGCTTTATTCCAGACCACTTCACCTTGTTCCTTCAACTTATTCCGAAATACCCATTTAGTACCAATCACATTTTTGTCTTTAGGTTTGGGAACAAGTATCCATGTATAATTATTTTCAATCTACATTGGTTCTTCTTTCATAGATTCCATCCAGTGTTCATCATTGCAAGCTTCATTGACATCTTTAGGTTCAATCTTTGAAATTAGGCAATACTCTTCTGCAATCTTTCTTCTAGTCTGTACACCTTTATTCTTGTCTCCTATAATTTGATTTTTAGAATGATTTAGCTTTGCATACCTTGGAACTTTGGGACTCTCTCGAGCTTCTGGTTCTCCTGTTCTTTCTTTTGCACTTGCACTTGTCTCTCCTTCATGACTTACTTGATTTACCAGAACAAATTGAGGTTGTTTTACCGGAACATATGACACAATTTGAAGTTGATTCTGTGTCTGAGCATTCTTCCCTTTGTTTATGTTGTCTTCTTGGTCATCTGAATCATATCCACAATATCTGGATGATCTAGTAGAGTCCTCATCAACTCTGACATTTACACTCTCAACCATTTTTCTGTCTTCTGTTATAGCACCACTATGCCTTTCTTTTAGTAGAGTAACCTAGAAATATTTCTTCATTGCTTATTGCATCAAACTTTCCTATATCCTCATCTCTCTTGATATAACACTTGCTTCCAAAGATCTTGAAATATTTAACAGTAGGCTTATAACCAAACCATAGTTCAAAAGGAGTCTTACCAGAATTACCATTGACATTTACTCAGCTCAAAGTGTACACAACAATGCTTACAACTTCACTCCAATAGATGTGAGGCACATTTCCTTCTATCATCATTGTTCTAGCAACATCCAAAATTGTTTTGTTCTTTATCTATGCAACTCCATTTTGTTGAGGGGTTCGGGGAGCAGATAACTATCTTTTGATTCCATGCTCTTCACAAAAGGAATTGAACTCCTTGGAGGTGAAATCACCACCTCTGTCTGACCTTAAGCATTTGATTTTCAGACCTTTCTCATTCTCTGCCATAGCTTTGAAACTTTTGAACTTCTCTAATGCCTCACATTTTTCTCTTAAGAGAGCAACCCATATCATCCTAGAATAATCATTAATAAGCAACATAAAGTACCTTTCTCCATGAAGAATTTTGACTCTGGAGGGACCACAGAGGTCAGTGTGCACCAACTCCAGTAATCCATTTGTATGATGTTGTTGCTCTGAAAAGAAACTCTAGTATATTTTCCCATCTGACATTCCTTGAAAATTGTGTTAGCAAGCTTTACTAGCTTAGGTAGATCTCTTACTGCTTGAGTGGAGCTTACTTTGACAATGTTATCAAAATTCACATGACACAGCCTTCTATGCCATAACCAACTTTCATTAACTTGAGCAATTAAACAACTTTCACTAGCAGGATTCACATGAAAAATATTACCTTCTATCTTTTTACCTAAAGCAATTAATTTTCAAGATCTTCCAAGTATCTTGCATCTTCCATCTTTGAACTGAAGATCATAACCCTTGTCCACCATTTGTCCAACACTCAGGAATTTTTGCTTCAAGCCTTCAACATAAAGAACATCATCAGTGTTATGCTTACCACCAAGACAAATAGATCCTCTGCCATGAATCACACCAGCATTGTTATCTCCAAATCTTACAACCCCACCGTCATACTTCTCTAGACTTACAAATTTGCTTTTGTCACCAGTCATATGATGTGAGCATCCACTGTCAATAACCCACTCATCCTTTTCTTCAATTCAGGATGCAAGAGCTTTCTCAACTTTAGCATATTTAGTAGCCACCGGACCATTTTCCTTGATAGCAAGGAACACCCATTCATCTTCATTTCCATTATCTTTATTAGACTCATCATCAGTCACTCCTTCTTCAACATAGTAACATTTCTTTTGGAATCTAGATATGTTAGGCTTAGATCTAGGAACTTTTTCAGGACACCTTGATGCAAAATGACCTATTTTACTGCAAGAAAAACATTTAATAGGCAACGCTCCTTTATAATTACCTTGTCCTCTACCTTCTTTCTTCACAATCAGTGCTTCCAATTCTTCTACTTCTCTTTCTTCATCTTCAAGTTGTTTCAATTCTTCATCATACTTGGATGACTTTCTGGAACACTCTCCTGGATGACTTGGGAATTGGTTCCTAGAACAAAAAATAAGAACATAATTGGAACTAAGTGGGTATTCATAAACAAATTGAATGAGAATGGAGAAGTGGTAAGAAATAAGGAAAGGATTGTGTGTAAAGGTTACTCACAAGTGGAAGGAATAGACTTTGAGGAAAAAATTGCTCTAGTGGATTCGATGGAAGCTATTAGAATGTTTTTGGCATTTACAACATACAAAGACTTTACATTTTATAAGATGGATGTGAAGATGCTTTCCTAAATGATGAATTGGAAGAATAGGTTTACATGGAACAACTAAAAGGATTTTAGTTGTTAGATCAATTAGATGTGGTTTGAAAATTGAAAAAGGCATTAAATGGATTGAAGAAAGCTCCTAGAGCTTGGTATGCAAGATTGGACATATATTTGATACATCAAGAATTTAGTAAAGGCACCATAGATAGTAATCTTTACTTTAAAACTGAGGATGAAAAAATCTTGATAGTAGTTGCGTATGTGGATGATATTATCTTTGGAGGAAATGAAGTTGTGTAAGAAATTTACAAAAGAGATGCAGAAATATTTTGAGATGTTAATGTTCGGGAAGATGAAATTCTTCCTTGGGATACAAATCAATCAAATAGATAAAGGGATTTTCATTTCACACTCAAAGTATGACAAAGAGATGTTGAATAAGTTTGGAATGGAAGACTCCAAACTGGTATGCACTCCTATGGCAACTAGTTGCAAATTGAGCAAAGATGATGAATCACGTAAGGTTGATTAGAGAAAATATAGATCTATCATTAGTGGATTGATATACCTAACTACTACTAGATTGGATATCATGCATGCAGTTTGTCTTGTGGCTATATTTCAAGAAGATTCTAAAGAGACACATGTTGTATTAGTGAAGAGGATATTCAGATATTTAAAAGGCACTTTGGATTATGGCTTATGGTATCCTAAGGATATTGATTTCACATTAAGTGCTTACATAGATGTAGATTGGTCTGGATGTGTTGATGATAGGAAAAGTACAAGTGGTGGTGCATTATTTCTTGGTTGTAGATTAGTGTCATGGTTAAGTAAGAAGCAAGATTTAGTTTCTTTATCCACTATAGAGGCTGAGTATATTGTAGCAACATTTTGCTACACACAAGTATTGTGAATGAGACAGACATTGAAGGATATCAGAGTATTGTATGATGAGCCAATATCTATCTTTTGCGATAATACAAGTGCAATCGACATTTCAAAGAATCCAGTGATGCATTCAAGGACAAAGCATAGATAAATCAGGCATTGCTTTCTGAGAGAGAAGGTTATGGAGAATGAGGTGAAGCTTGAATATGTACCTACAAAGGATCAGATTGTTGACATGTTTACTAAGGCACTTCCTAAGGATACTTTTGAGTATCTTCGGGAGAATTTGGTGGTTATTGCCCCTCCTTTGAATTAGATGCATATGGAGATGCATCAGTCCAATAGATCTATGGATTCATCTCTTTTCTGAACTAATGTTGGTGGCTACCTCTTAGGGGGAGTAGGTAGTATCATTATTGCACTAAGGAATGTTGTCATTATGCAATATTGCTGATATGGTTGGGTGTACTCCTAATGGGAAGTATTCAGAGTAAGTACCTTCGTTTAGTGTCAAAGGGTGAGAATAATGCAAAATACCTTATCCTTTACCATTGATGTCAAAAGGGGAGAAAGAATCATGTGAAATTTTTTATCTACTTAGGGGGAGAGTAAAGAAAGAAAATCATGAAAGAGTGTGTTCAGAGCTATTGTGTTGTCTTTGATGGTTTTTCACATCATCTGTTACCATCAATGTCAAAGGGGGAGATTGTTGCAAGTATGAAGGTGTTTCCATTGATGTCAAAATGCTGGTGTTGTCATTGATGTCAACTATGTGTTGATGAAGGTTGTTGCATGATGAAGATGTCGAGGATATTGAAAAAATTGTAAAAAAGAGGAAAACAGGTTGTTGCAGGTTGTGTGCATGTATAGTTGAGATATTGAGGAAGTGATGTGAGTACATGGAGCTATCTTTATGTTGCAGTGTATGGAAATGTGTTATAATAGTGTAATGTACCAAAATGCTGTCTCTAGTACTTGGTTTCCAAGTGCTTTTGAGAAAATTTGATAAATAGAGAAAACAATGTTGTGCAAGTGTTCAAAACATGCTCCGAGATGTGCTCCACATTTCTTCTATGTTGATGCTATACCTGTGTGGATCTGAAATTTTGTTCAAGGTTTTCAATGGTTGCTATATCTAGAGTTTGGGTTTCTGGATCATTGTATAGTGTGAGATGTATTCACCAATGTGTGAACTAGTTTTTTAGTGGTGTTTTCTGTGGTATGGGAGAAATGTATTTTCTTCGCATTTCTCCACATTTTTGTTTCAAGTTGTGTGGATTTGGGAAGTTTCTTATAATGTTTGTATCTTTCAGAAATCAATTTTTCTCTTGATTTGGTATAGTACATTGTGTGTTTCATGCGTTAGTGTGCATATGAGGTTAGCTAGATGATTTGTGTTGAAGTATTTCTATGATGTGAGCTTGGATGAAGTATTTGTTGGATCTCAAGTGGTTTTTGGATTCTTTTAGATCATGTTCAAGTGAATTTTTTAATCCGAAAGTTTCATATTGATTTATGGGAAGCGCGTACTTAATGTTTTATGGTGTTTAGTATGGGTATTGGTCGACCTAGTGTTAACACTACATGTGAAGCTTGTGGAAGAAAAACGAGGTGTGTTAGGATATATTTGGGTCCTAAATAGGGATTTATATGGGTCACCTTCATTCCTATCCACCGCGAGAATGTTTAGGTGTTGACCTAATTTGAAATTTTAAATGTCATAGATAGTTTATGACCCTGGAGAAGGTTTTCAAGGTTGATGATGACATAGATAAGAGTGGTGTTGTTATAATATGCAAGAGAGAAGCAAGATAGATGAAAGATAGATGTGCGTGATGAATTTGATGCAAATTGTAGAAGTATAGATGCGAATTTGAGCAAAGCAGTGCATAATTCAAAATGTTAGATTCCTAAATGCACTAAGCTGAAGGTGTTCTTAATCTTTCATGCAAGGCTGCAAAAGTGTTGGACTAGTTGTGGTGGATTCCTTGTTGCATTGATAAAATTTTCTCTATGTAACATTTCTCTTCTATCTTCTTGTTCTTTTTATGGTAGTGATCCCTGGATGTGAGCCTTTTTGGATAGTGTGTCCTATTCTGGCAGTGAGCCCTTGTACCAGTTTTGTAATTACTTATATTGTGAGCTAATCCTCATTGTGTTTTTTCCCTCATTGGGTTTTCCATGTAAATCTGGTGTTCTCTTGTTTATGGTGTTGTTATTTTAGTTTTTGTTATCTACATTTCATGATTAATCACTTTAATAGAATAAGGGTTTAATTAATGCTTGTGGATCTAGTTATTGTTGATGGTTTTGATGTTTTAATTTTCTGCAACTAATTCACCCCCCCTCTCAGTTGTCTTGTTCATTCAACAACTGATGTCTTGAAAGAGTTACTGTCAAGGCCTACTAAAATGGGAGTCCAATTTTGGGGTACTAGTGTATAAAAAAACTAAGTATACTCAAAGGAATTGCAAGTATTATGCTATGCAAAGGACAATGTAAGCATATAAGACAGTTGTGTTGTTGCAGGTCCTACCATAAGAGTTTTGCATTATGTTTGCAACGACTTCATCTTCATCTTGGTTTTTCAATAGTGGACAACATTCAATGGTCATGAATGCCTATAAAGAGTATTGGTCATCCTCATCAAGGGTAGGCCATACAGTTTGATCCAAATTTATATGTAATTGTGTAGGTGGGTAAAGGACTATTTTTTGTCACATTTATATGGGAAATGATCATATTACTAGACCTACAACTGATGAATGCATCTAAAGTAGCCAACCAAGGTCTCCTTAAGATTAAGGGATATCATGCGAGATTTGCTTTAGGTTGTAAGACCATAAAATCTGTAGGGTATTCCCATGAGTCTAGTATGATGATTAAATCTTTTATAATACCCTTCAATTTAATAGTTGACCTATCTACTAGTTGTAAAAAAGTAGGCATAGGTTGGAATTATATTAATTGAAGTTGTTTCATGGTTTATTTTTTCATAAAATTTATGGTTGTTCTTAGGTTAATTAAAGTGTTTTTAATGAGAGTTTTATTGATTTGGACATCTACTACAAGACTCCCAAGTTCTGCATATTTAGGAACAATTATATTTCCTAACATGATGTCAGCTAGCTATCCTATGTAATGTACCTAACATACAATTTTTAACAAATATTGATTTGTAGATAGAATTCAAACACAACAAGATAGGTACAACATATATTACTCCAAAATATGATGAAAACCTCTAGAATATATATAATAATATATGGACTACAATTCAAAACAACAATCCAGAATGATTTTCTAGATCACAACAATAATAACTTCCTATATAATCCTTGAAGCTCAAATGTAATCCTTGAATGAGAATTCCCTCAGAAACCAAAGGGGTTTCATCCTTTGATCCTAGTGAACATTGGGTTTTCATCCAACGAAGACCACTCTTATTGGTTTTCTTCCACAAAAGAAAATAGAACACAAGTGTCCCAAGTTTACAAGAAAATGACATAATAATTCAATCCTTTACATGAATAGGTTTCCCTACATTTATATGTTAACATTCCTCTTTAAGAATCAGGTCGACCTTGAGCCTTATTGGTGCCAAAGCCAAAATTTGAATTCCCAACACACTTCATTAGGTTGGCCTTAAGGAAAACATTAATTCCATTGGAATAAGCACACCATCCTATAGAGCAACCCACACACTTTCCTTTCCCTTTCCAACTCCCTGAAACTTCGTCGTTATTGTCACATGATCCCATGATATCTTATCCTTCAAGCCTATAGAAGTGGATACCAGTTGACTAGCATAGTCACCTTCTAATAGGAATAAATTTCCACTGCCAAATCCTTCTTCCTTAATATTTAGGTATGATATTCAAGTGTCATCATAGGTGCTATATGCCAAATTGCACACTTGAACGCACTCCTACAAAGAAATACAAAGGGATTCTTAGAATCGATTTTATTTTGACATAGTGAACCTTGATTGATGATCTTCTGATGGTGATATATTCCTGGTAGATGGTTATTTTCCCATGATATTTGGACTTGTTGTGGGGCCTTTTTTGTAGATGTTATGTCACAAACCATAGATCGAGATGAACCCCTTCAGAGGAATGTGGTAGGAATCTTGGATTCCACTCTGTAACTATCTTTCTGGAAAGAGGGACATGACAATTCCCCCCTTCCCAAAATTGCTTATCCTCAATCAATGCAAGTTTGGATGATCTAGGATTTAAAGTCCTTCCTAGGTAGAATCTTCAATTGGAAAGTCCTTCCAACAAACAAGATATTCAGTTACATTTCAGTTCCTTAGATTTTTGACCCTAGTATCAATCATAGCTTCTAGATAAGGATGAGTTTCCCTTTACCATTAAGGGGTGGTAACTTCATGGTGGGAGATATATTCAATCTAAAAAAATTCTACAACCATGAAACATGGAAGACATTGTGGATTTTTCTGTCTTCCAAAAGTTCCAACTCATAAGCAACTTCCCCAACCTTCCGAATCATCTTGTATGGTTCATAAAATTTTGGATTGAGCTTCTTTGCTCCACCTTTATTGATAGAAGACTATCTATAGGGCTACAACCTTATAAATTCCATATCTCCCACCTCAAATGATCTTTCTATACATTTTATATCTACATATATCTTCTGTTGATTCTGGGAAACTTGTAGATGATCCTTGAGAGTTCTCAAGATGTCTTGACTTGGGTTAACCAAATCACTTGCTACTAAAACTCTACTGTCTATGAGGACCAATTCTAAAAAGGTTAATGCATCATATCCATAGAGGGATCTGAATGGAGACATACCAATGGACATGTGATGAGTTGTGTTGTAATAATATTCTCCCAAATGTAACCATTTGATCCAGGGCGCCTGTTCATTGGTGACATAATTACTTAAGTATCCTTCTAACCACTTGTTTACAATATTAGTTTTCCCATCAGTTTGTGGATGGTAACTTGTGGTAGGGATGAGTTTTGTGCCTAGCAGATGGAATAAATCCTTCCAAAAAGTGTTGAGGAAATGACTATCTTTGTCACTGACAATGTTCTTAAGTAACCAATGCAACTAAAAAATTTCCTTGAAGAACAGTTTTGCAACTTGTAGAGCTTTGTAGTCACTAGAGATGAAAAATAAATGAGCGTACTTAGTCAATATATACATTACAAGATAGATGGAATCCTTGCCTTATGTTTTGGGTAATCCAGTGATGAAATACATGAAGATACTCTCCCATTTGTGCTCTAGAATGGGAAGAGGTTGTAGTAATTTCACTAGAAACTCTTGTCCCCCCTATTCTATTGACATGTGACTCATTCCAAAATATGTGAGAGAACATCCTCTTTAAGGCCCTTCCTAGTGAACCTTTCCCCGATCTTCCGATAAGTTTTGTAGAATCTAGGGTGCCTTGCTATTGGCACATTATGATAAGCCTCCAATATCTTCTCCTTTACCTTAGATCTTGAAACCAGGAATACCCTATTTCTAAACAGTATCAGGCCTTCCTCCACCAAATACTAATCATCCTTCTCTACACCTTCCCAAACACTAGTAGCAAAGGATCCTTAACATACTCCTCCATGATGGAATCCTTCCAATCAGTTGATTTGATGGAGACATGGAAAAATGTAGGTTTCCTAAAGAGTGCATCCGCCACAATATTATTCTTTCCCTTGATATATTCAATATCAAAATTATATGCCTGAAGTTTTCTGACCCATTTTTGCTGCCTATCATTCAAATTTTGTTGGTTCAGGAAGAATTTCAAGTTGTTATGGTATATCTTGACTACAAATCTTTCGCATATTAGGTATTGCTAGAATTTCTCTGAGGCATGCATTATAGCTAGCATCTCCTTATTATATATGGGATATCCTTTTTCATGGTCTCTCAATTTCCTACTTCCAAATGCTATGGGGTTTCCTCTCTAAGAGAGAACAAATCCAATCCCTTCACCCGAAGTATCACATTCTACAACAAATGGAAGTGAAAAATCAAGAATTGCAAGAATCAGACAAGAGCTCATTACCTCTTTCAATTTTTTAAAGTTACTTTGTGCTTCTGTTGTCCATTCAAAGGATCCTTCCTTAGTTAGATTGGTGAGAGGTGCCATAGATAGATATAATCCTCTAACAAACCTCTAGTAGTAGCTACACAATCCAAAGAAACCTCTTAGCTGAGACAAGTTTGTAGGAGGTGGCCAGTTTAGAATGGCTTGGATCTTTTGTTGATCAACTTGAACTCCTTTATCACTTATGAAATGTACAAAATATAATATCTCTATTGACCAAAACTCACATTTGGACATCTTTGCAAAGAGAGACTATTGTTCCAGAATTCCCAAGAATATATCCAAGTGCTTCAAATGTTCTTACTATGTTTTGCTATAGATCAAAATATCATCAAAGAAAACCAACACAAACTTCCTCAAGTGATTACAAAAAAACATGATTCATGCATGATTGGGTGTTGGAGCATTGGTGAGACCAAAGGGTATAACCAGGAACTCAAAAAGCCTATAATGACATTGAAAATCAGTCTTCTGAACATCTTCTTCCTTCATTTGGATCTGGTGGTATTTAGACCTCAAATCAATCTTTGAGAAGTAAATCACACCATGTAGTTCATCAATCAACTCATCTCTCCATGGTATGTGGTACCAATTGTTAAAGGTCTTCTTGTTTAATGCCCAGTAGTCTATTCACATCTACAAAGTGCCATATTTCTTTACCAGCACCATAAAATATGTGAAAGGGATAGAGATTGGTTCAATATAGCCCATATCTAACAACTCTTTTATTGATTTCTCTATCTCCTCCTTATACATCTGTGGATGGTGGTAAAGAGTGGTCATAATCGGCTTTCATCCTGATTCAAGCTCTATGATAATGTGGAAACCTCTATTTGGTGGTAGTTGAGGAGGCATATCACTGAAAACCAGACTATGATTATCTAAAATATTTTGTATATCAATATGAACTTGACCATCCTTACCTTCAAAATGGTCTTTTGAAAGCACCAAAAAACTAGTAGGCCAAGCAACTTGGTTCTTTGAGAAGATCATTTCCATTCTCTTAGCTGATACTACTTGTGGACCTCCATTAGCCATTCCCTTTAGAACCACATCTTTATCATTGGATTTGAACTTGAGCTCCACCGTTTAGTAGTGTATGGTGTACTCCTCCAATGAATGTAACCACTACACCCAAAATCACATCAATTTACCCATCCCAATGATATAGAAATCATCACAAACCTTATGACCTCCAAATTTTATGTCCAACTTCAAGACTTTGTCCTTGCAAGGTAAGTTATACCCATCCATCATAGTGACAATGAACCCCTCAAAATTATCTGCATCCAACCTTCTTCTTCTTCTCACAAGCCCGTGATCAATAAAGTTGTGTGTAGCTAGTCCATCAATTAGGACAGTCACTCTTTGTCCTACAAGGACTCCTTGGAATTTGAAAGAATGGTATCTATGTGCATAAGATAAAAATGCTAGGATGCCATCATTTTCCTTCTCCTAATCTTCTTCCTCCAAAGGGATTTCTTATGTATCATGAAACTCTGTAGACCCATCTGGTTCTGATTATTTATTAGAGATGACTTCTATATAGTGGAATTTCCCTTTTCCAAGAGACCTGTGTCTTGAAACCCATGGTTCTCTGCAAGAAAAATAAAGTTTCTTCTTTCTCAGCTCATTGTTTGTCTCATCATCATTCTTCTTAGGTGCGGTAGGGGGAGCTGATTTCTGAGCAGTACAAGGCTTCTTTTGGAAATTAACCTTTGGATTATTCCATATTGAAGGTTTTAATTTATGCTAGGAACAAAATTCTCCAAATCAAGGGCTTTTCAGATAGTCTACTTAAGTGTTGAGGGGTGGAACTCCTTCACCAAGCTCCTGAGTTGTTCCACCAAGCCTTTTATGAATAGGATTGTGAGTCTTCTCTTTGAAATGTCAGTTACCATGAATGATAGCTTCTGAAAATCTACAACATATTCTTCCACACTTTCTTTCTGCTTGAGGTGAGCCAATTCTCTAAAATGTTCTTTTGGATCTCTCCTATCAAATCTCTTAGCTAGTCTGCTATATAATTTATCATAATATTTCATCAATTTGTGGCCTTGAGTGACCAGACCATGGTACCATCAATCATGAGCAATTCCTTCAAAATGTAGGGTGGTAAATTTGATGGCATCTTCCTTCGACATTGTCTTGAGTGCCAAATATGTATCAAGTTTTTGCAACCATGGCCTAATAGTGCTTTTCTCAGATCCATCAAAAGGGGAAATAGATAAATTCCCCAATGAATGCCCCAATTATTTTGGCTCGAGGGGTGAATGGTAAGTTCCTCTTTTATTCGTCTTCATCGCCATAAATTATTTTAAAGATAATATCTCTTTGATTGGAGGGTCCAAAGCCCTATATTATTCATAAGCTTTTGAGATGTCATCTTGAAGGGTAATTTCTTCATTTGGATCTTCTTCCACTCTTTGAATGAACTTGAGCTTAAGGGGCCTATTACTAAAATTAGTTCTGGAACTTTGTGTAGCAATAACCTTCTCCTTCCCCTTTCCACCACTCGATTCACTAGAAGAACCCTTAGTACTATCATTTTACTTTCTTGCATTACTCTACATCCACTAAAACATTTGACCAAACATGTCGGCAAAATGATTTTTCCCTTGCATCTCCTCAAATTTTTCTTTGTCTTCATCATCCTCCATGGTTTCTCCTTGGACTGATTTCTTCAATTCTCTCCTTCGAAGCCTGATCTCCCTTTAACTTGGAAAAATTAATCATTAGAAAATCCTATAGGCTGGTAGAATCTTACTTTGATACCATTGTAATGTCCCTAACATACAATTTTAAAAAAATACTAATTTGTAGATGGAATTCAAACACAACAAGATATGAACAACATATATTACTCCAAAATATGATGAAAAACTCTAGAATGTATGTATAATATATGGACTAAAATTCAAAACAATGATTTGGAATGATTTTCTAGATCATAATAGTACTAACTTCCTAGAAAATTCTTGAAGGTCAGATGCAATCCCTGAATGAGAAATCCCTTAGGAACAAAATGGGTTCCTTCCTCTAATCCTAGTCAACACTTGGTTTTCGTCCAATGAACACCACTCCTATGGGTTTTCATCTATAGAAGGAAATAGAACACAAGTTTCCAAGATTTATAAGAAAACGACATAATAATTTGATCCTTTATATGAATAGGTTTCCCTAAATCTATATGATAACATTCCTCTTTAAGGATCAAGTCAACCTTGAGCCCTATTCATGTCAAAGCCAAAATTTGAATTCTCAACACACTTCATTAGGTCAGACTTAAGGCCAATATTGAATCCTTTGGAATAATCAAACCATCCTATGGACCCATCGACACGCTTGCCTTTCCCTTTCCAGCTTCCTAAAACTTTGCCATTATTGTTGCACGATCTTGTGATGTCTTATCCTTCAAGCCTGTAGAAGTGGTACTAGTTGACCAACACAATTTCCTTTTGATAGCAATAACTTTCTGATACCCAATCCTTATTACTTAAAATTTGGATATGATATGCAAGTGCTATCATAGGTACTATGTTTTGAATTTTGCACTTGAATGTGCTCTTGTGGAGAAACGCAGATGGATCCTTGGATTTTTTTTTTTTGGCACAATGAACCTCGATTGATGCTCTTTTGATGGCGATATCTTCCTAGTAGATGGTCCTTTTCCCATGATCTCTAGAAATGTTATGGGGCCTTTACTGTTGCTATGTACCAAACCATAGACATATATGAGTCCCTATGGAGGAATACAGTAGGAATCTAAAATTCCACTTTGCAATTGCCTTTTTGGAAAAAAGGGACATGACATCTTAAAACATGTATAGTTTGGGGGTCCTTCAATTTTTTTCTTGGATTTATTAAGGCATAAATATTGCACAATTTTTTTGTATATTGGTACTTCCTTAATTTCTTGAATTAGGGGTATTTTTATGCAAACATTCCTAAGTTGGTCTAATAGGTCAGATTCAATTTTAGAATGTTGCTTTTACATAATTAGTCTTCTAGGGAATGGTGGGTCTAGAATTGTGATGTTTTTACAAGTCTTACTTTGTTCAAGGTTCTTTGGTTATTTGTCTATACTTTCTATTGGGGGCTCCTCATCAGTAAGCTCTGTAATGTGAGGAGATGAAGGCCCAACTAGTATTTTCCATAAATGGAGGTGAACATCACTCACCTGAACCCCATAGGTTGGGTATTAGATGGGTTCATTAGTATAAGCTTGTTTGATGCAATAAGGTGAGGCCTGCAACACACAAAACACAATTCCAAACTAGAACAACAATTGTCAAAACACAATCTGATCAAGACCCTTCATATTATCAGATCTACACTTTCCCTTGTAGCACTGGGAAACCACTAAAATGGGTATCTTTCCACAACCACACCCTTTCAGACCACAAATTACCTCACATCAGGGACCCATTACAAAACCTAACAACATATCAAACATTCACTAATGGTTATTTTGTAACAAATTTCTCAAATTAGGCTTTTCACGCCTTTTAGGGCCCAAATTAGCCCTCTTTTCCAAAGAGACCACCTTCAAAACTTGTCCAAAACTCTTCAAACCTTGGGGAAGCACTTAATACCTGTCAAAACCTTAGATTCCACCATTAGATCTTAGAGACACAATCATTTACTAGCCAAACCATAAAACCCTCTCTTTAAGCCTAGAAACCTTAGGGCTTATTGAAAATGACACTTCCCATTCACTCCAGAACATAAAAATTTCTCAAACAAGTCTAAAATCATGTTCTCATGCTTAATGCAACATAAAACCACACCGCCCAAGACAAATTCTCAAATTGACTCACTAAAACCTCACTTTTTCTCATGAAAACACAATATTTCAACTAGGGCTTCACACCCAACATCTTTTCCAGACCTCCCCTATTCCTATTCACCATTCTCACACCTTCCCCTAATAGTTTATACCCATTCCACCAAGAAAAAGATCAGACAGAAATGTGGAATGGGTCTAAATCATGTTCAAAGCTTACAAACCCTCAAGACCCCGTTTTCTGGCCACTCTATGAAAATTAGAGATTAAATGCTCAAAACTTAATGCGGTGCCTTAAAAATGGATTCAAAAGAATGAAAAAATAATCTACACTACAAGCCAACACAAATTTGAATCAATAAACTGCTGTACGGATCGTACAATCTGCTGTTACTACAAGAAATACAAAGAAATGGAGAAAAATCAGACTTTAATTCAATCTTCAACCTCCAAGATAGTTTCACCAACCTCTCATTCGAGTTCAACAAGGTATTTAAACTAATTGCCACCAAATAAAAATTATTTCAACCTCCCAAACTAACATTTGAATGAGATGAACGTTGGTCTTCCTCTTTAGTGCACTTTTACAACCTTTCATTATTTCAATTTGACAACTTAGCAATTTTTTGCGCTCCTTGAAAACTCTACCACCTAGACACCTATGTATTATAAAAAATGACCTATTACATCCTAAAATGGTCTTAATGACCTTATTATAATACAAAAACTCCTAATTTCTAAAGTCTAAATCTCAAAACCTTAAATGAACAAAACTTCTTTAATGGTGCTCTTGCACCATACAAACCAACTACATCCTCAAGGTTTCCATTGAGAAATGTAAAATAATTGACCTTCTTCATCCTCTAGTGAATTTAAGAACTACCTTGTCAACTAGGGATACATAGACTTAACATGATACTGGTACTGTATGTGCATTTAGGAATCCTAACTTAATTAATTGAGTACAAATAAATGCAAGAATAATTCAAAATAACTTATGTTAAAGAAATAGAGTACCTATTACTTCTATGAACTATAACTAATTAATTCCTATGTTGCATCATGCACTTAACTTGATCATTGAACTAAACATACAATATTGAATTAGAAATCTCAAAGTAGCAATGAACTACAACATAAACTAAGAATTAAAATTCAAAACTTCAATGCATAATCTAACTAATGAACTATTATGTAGAATAAAAAGTACCTCAAGTGGCCCTTTTTTGAGTATTGTGTTCCACAGTATCTTCTTCAATTGACTCAACAAATCATATATAAAGAGAAATCTTCTTTATTATAATATGTCATACATAAAAAGCATAATGTATTAATTGTTATTCAATCCGATCTTATATAAATATCTAGCATATATTCTAGCATCTTCCTGGTCTCTCAATAGAACACCTTCTTAAATAGGGTATGTTAGAGTCCAATATTAAAAGATTGTAAAAAAACTATCAAACAAACATCAACTCTTATAGGAAGATAGGAAGAGGACTTGAGTTTTAAAGCTTAACAAAAATAACTATCCACCAAAAGCAAGAGTGTCAAAATCAAATAAGGATTCTTCATCTTTTAAGAAGACTTCTATAATATACAAACATGCTAGACATAACATCCATATTATAACTATCATTCCTTGTTAAAACATACTTTTTCCTCCTTAAGGTTTATTAAGTGGATGGATTTCCAGATGGGTAACTATGTCCATGTCCTCCAACCATTGTATTTATCCCATTTTGGAAAACATGTGGATTTTGTAGCCGATTGACTCTTCAGATGTATTGAACTGCCATCCTTTGCTGTAGGTCGATAGGTCTTTGTGCTACAAGATTAGTCTTATTTCTAAAGGAACATTTCATAGTTATTAATTATAATTAATCAAGAGATTCTAATAAACTTATAGACATCTAAAAATCATGCATACATTCATTAATACCACATACATAACCTTTAAATGATTTGAAATACTTTAAGATATATAATTTTTTTTGATAATGTTTTTAAATCTTATCAAAAAATAAGATAGAAAACATATTACAACAAGAAACTATTGGAACATGTTTGTCGTTGTGCCAAAATATTGACCTATTAATTCCTGATACAATCACCAGAGATAAATAGATCCATGGGAGGTGGTTAGTCCATGTATCGAATCTGAAGGGAGATGCTGGTGATTAGTCCAACAATCCCCCCTCAATGTCACACAAGGGGATTTGAACCTGTGACCCGACTTTGATGCCATTTGTTGGAACATGTTTTTTATTGCACAAAAAGATTGACCTGTTAACACCTGATACAAATTCCAGAGATAAATGGATCCACGGGAGGCAGTTAGTCCATATCATGAATCCAAAGGGAGACACTAGTGATTAGCTCAACATAAACTAGTCAATTCTAAGGCTAATCAAGCTCCAAGTCCAAAAGATCCAACAACCTTTGAAAATAAGGAAGAGAAGCTATTTTTGTTCTTGGATCAGGTGGGAATAGCCATTATAATCATATTTGGGCAATGGGACACATGTCACAAATAAACTGTATGAGATTATTAGAAGAATGAAGAAGAAACCCTCTGGTGTGTTGTCATTGATGCCAACATTGGTTTGTTATAGTTTTTTGTCTATCTGGTAAACAGTGATTCAAGTACTCTAATTTGGTAATCTGGTCCAAAATTTTTCATATCATAAGATCGACCTATGCAGTTTTAATATGTTAATGAGGACTATTAATTGCAGCTATGGACAAGTTTTTCAATGATTTTGGTTGAATAGGCTGAGAGATATAAATGAAAAAAGTTTGGTTTATAGTTTTTGGTATGGGTCCTTTTCTGGCTGACTTAGACAAGTGGTGTATGCTTCATGGATGTTTAAAGAGTTCTTTATTAGGTCTGGGCTGACCTTTTTTATGTCTTGCACATTTTTTTTTAAGCACCAAACAAGTTTTTGGTTTGAGTTGACAAGCTATTTTGAATTGAATATGTTTACATATAATTAGGCTGACCTAGTTGATGTATGTTGATGTAAGCTGGTATATATATGTATGAAACAATTTTGTAAAGAAGAAGAGATAGAAAAATAGACAGAGATGTATGCATGTGTGTTATGCAAAAATTACAAGCAGTGATGTGTGACAGTGTGTTATTGTGTGAAGTTGTTGGTAGTTGTTGTGAACCTGCAAACTGATGCATATTTTGTTTTCTAGAGCTTAATTGGAGTTGAACCCAACACATAGAAGGTGTATTTCATTAGTTCATCCTTTTGGAAATGAGCCACACTCTTTTGTAATCATTTCAGGCTGTGAGCCTTTCAAGAACAGTGTGTCCTGGTAGTGTTCCCTGTAATATCTTATGGTCGGTTATAATATATTGTGAGCTAATCCTCACCGTGGTTTTTCTCATTCTAGGTTTTCCACATAAAAATATTGGTGTTCATGTGTCATGTGATGTTATGATTCCTTTCATGTTTTTGTTTACAATTGTAGCTTGATATTTTTTAATTATTGAATGGTTAATAGTTAAATGGTTTAGTATAATACTGATTCACCCCCCCTCTTAGTATTCTGGGTGTTCAACAATTGGTATCAGAGGTTGATTCCTTTTGAAAAGTTTAACAACTTAAGGAAGATCTTGAAGTTTGAACACATGGATGACAAAAGGTGTCTTGCTCCTCTGGAAGATATCTTTGCAACTGAAGATTCACTCCATGTTGCTCTTGATGATCTGGACAAAATTGAAAATGAGAAAGAAACTTTGAGGGACAAATTAAAAGAAGCAAATGAGTGCATCAAGAAATCAAGAGAAAAAATAAAGAAATTCAAAGAAAGGAATAGAGAAGTAAGTGATTAGTTGAAGAAAGCAAATGAGGACATCACCAAACTAAAGGTACAAGTGGAAGAAAATAAAAGAATTGAATATTTTCAGAAAACTAAAATCCAGAGAAAGATTGATGAATGTACAAAGCTTGAACAAGAAGTGGTAACCTTAAGGTATGACTTGGAGAAATCAATAGCTCATGAGGGAAAATTCAAAGCAAGTACTACAATGCTTGATGAGTTGATCACTTTTCAAAAACCCTCTACGGAAAAAGGTGGTTTGGGACTTGAAGAAGGACAAAGCTCAAAGGAAAATTAGACTCCTAACAAGGTTGACAATCAAAGGAAGACTCAAGGAAATGGTAGATAGATCAAGAATCAAAGAGGCAATACCATAAGGATTCCTATCAGACAACTTAATGCTCAAAGGTACCCATCTTTAAATGACATTTGTTTTTATGCAATAAATTTGGTTATAAAGCAACATAATGTAGAAATAGAATGAATAAGAAAGTTAGATTCTTTGCTAGACAATGTTTTGCCTGCAATACATTTGGACATAGAGCTATTGAGTGTAGAAGTCAGATAATGATGATGAATAGATTCAACACTGGTAGAATGACTCAATATTTTCAAGGATATTGCTACACATATAATGCATTTGGACATAAAGCTAACCAATACAAATTAGTTTGGTTAGAAAAATGTTGTGTCCTACACCTACAATAAACTAGGACATATTTCAAGATTCTGCAGAAGTAAGAATGGAAATAAATCTAATCTAGAACAAAGGAATAAATGTGATCCTAGTGAAGTTAAAAAGGAAATGGAGAAATTTGGAAGAAAAAGGAAGAACCTAAGAATAAGGATGAATCAAATGTATTTGTACCTGAATCTGGTGTAGATACTTCTTCTAAAAACTAAACCCAGTACTGGATTTAGGGGGAGCAATTACAGAGAAATCTTATAAACCCCCAATATAAGAGGTGTCAAGAAGTGACACTAGGATATGTGTTATAATATGTCATTATGAAAGTATTGAAAAAGGTTCCAGTAGAAAAATTTCAATTTTGGAGGTTTGCGGAGCATTTTAGGGTTTACAGTGTATTCACAAGGTGTTTATAAACTTTTTGAAGGTGGAATGCATTAAATGTGAAATTAGGGAAAATCGGTAAGGCATAAAGTAAAAATTCAAGTCGAGTTAAATCACTTTTACATATTCGAAAGAAAGTAGAGTGAGTTGAAGTGATTTGAAGGTGATTCAAAGCATCTGGCATCAAACCCTAGTTTTTGTCGAAGCTTGGAAAAGGTATTTACAACTATCTCTACTTTGTGGGCTTTAATTAGAAGAAATTTCCATAAGCATATACAAGTAAATTGAGGGAAAATGGCCACTCACACTGTGGTTGAGACTTATGAGAGAACTCGACTAAAATTTAGAATATTTTCATGGAAGGTTTACAAAATGGACCCCATGGGTGCATTTTCTCAAATTACAAGTAGTGTTTTACCCATTGAGGATACTAGGACCTACATTCATACAAAATTGGAAGAATTTTACCATCAGGTGCTCAAGGATCAATGACTAAAGGAGATAGTTGGAGATGATTCCTCAGTGAAGCCAACATATGAAAACCTTATACAAAATAAGCTAGATGTAGGGAATTGGTTCCCATACTTTTGCAGTGAAATGATGCAAAGTTTGTAAGGATGGAACTTACCAGAGTGCATGATAAATTCATATGGACAAGTGTAGCTAGAGTTATTACCAAGGAAGTGATTAAAGTAGTAACTGGTCTCTGAGACACTAGACCTGTACCAGTGCTAAAAGCCATGAAGAATGATGTGGTCATGAAACTAACTGGTGCCACATATGATGAGAGAGCACTGACAACCAAACCCATTGCAAACCGTGCTGTGAGATATGTTGTAGTCATGATTGGTAAGAAAATCTACTTTACCAACATAATAAATTTGGTGTTTGCAACTAAAATTTATGTTGCACATGACATGGTGGTTAATGGAAGGTATTATGATTTGTGTGAGTTGCTCTCGCAAAAACTTATGGATAACTTGAACCAAACTAAGACAAAGAAGTATCGATTCAAGTTTGGTACTTTGGTAGTTTGTCTGCTATTCTACTTTTTGAGAGAGATACCTAGAAGGAATAAAATTATATGGAATCACAAAAAACTAGTGGCACATCAAATATTTTAACATATACATAGCCTTGGAGACTTCAAAGCATAAAGAGATTCTTTAACTACATTCTTTGTAGTTTTTCAGAACATGTATGTAAGAGATAGAGTTCCAAGGAGCTTAGTAAAGAAATATGCAAAGGAGATAAATTTTCTTGTGTCCATTGATGAGTGCATCATAAAGGTGGTAGAACCTAGGACTCTATGGAGAGAGCCTCTAGGATATGGGATTGATGAGCAAGTAGTTGAGGGCCTCATTGAAATGTTGTTAAGCAGTCCTAAGGATCCCACTCTACCCTGTCATGGTACATATGAAGAGAAGTCTATTGAAGTGCATTTAGAAACTTTAGAACCTCAAAGGGATAAAAGAGTAAATAAAAATGTTGAGGCATTATTTTGAATGCATTCACTTTCTAAGGATGATGTTGATAGGATGAAGGAAGTTTTTGATGAAAAGAGGGCCAAATCAGCTAAAGTTCCCTTTGGGCCTAGAAGATCAAGAAGAGCATCTTCCACCAATACCTCTACATTACCTAAAACATCTGATACAATGACAAAAATTAAAGGAAAGAAGGTAGAGAATTGTACCCCTATAGAATTTGATGCAACTTCCTCCTCTAGACCCAACACTAGAGCTTCTAAGAAGAGAAATGTACCCCTTACTCCACCATCTATCACCCCTAGAAAAGAATAAAGCAAAAGGAAAATAGAAAAAGGAAAATAAGAAATGCTATACAAGAAGAAATTGATCTTGGTTTGCAAGAAGAGAAACAGTTGAAAAGAAATAGAAGAAGTAGTACCTCCACCAACAATGAAAGAGAAGAAACAAGAGACGATGTTGAAATTTTATCTAATGAAGAAGAGATAGAAGATGAAATGGAAGCTTTCAAAATTCATGTGCATGAGAAGAAGAAAGAAGAAGGTACATTAGAGCCTATGGGGGAATTTCCCAGCTCTCCTTCGGTAAGTGATCATCCACCTCTAACGATGAAAGCTTTAGTAAATAATATGATAGAATATGAGGATTTTCTAGCTACTGCTAGGTTATTTGATGAAGTTAGTAAAGAGGATAAGGAAATAATTGTAGATTGTTTCATTCAATACATGGTTATTTTTAATGAGAATATGGAAAATATAAGGAAGAAGGTGACTGACAATGTATGGGAAGCTTTACTACAAAGAAGGCATGAAGCTGTAACTGTTGATGACAAAATAAAACTTAATGCCTTGAACACATATGGATCCTCCTTATCTGAGGAAGAAGTTGCTACCCTATTGAATGAATGTTCTAAGTTGTTCAGGGTCAAAAAGAGAGTCACTGTTCTAACAACTAAAGAGAAAGATAGTACTGAAAGGTTGAGGCAATAGACTCTTGATACAGATAGGGAAATGGCAAAGACTTATGGGATGAGAACTAGTTCTTCATTTCATATTAATCAAGCACATGATCTTGCTAATGTTACAAAAGTAGAGGATCATCCTGTTGTTGCTTTAGAGACATCTTCTCCTCCAACTGATACAGAGGAAACAACCAATAAACACAGTGAATATCAACATAAGAATAATACCAGTAACAATCCAAAAGAACACCATGAGGATACTAGAAATAATGGAGAAGAAGACAAGAATGAAGATGAAGGAAAAAAATATGAAAATGGTAATGAAGGAAAGGATGACGAAGACAAGAAGGAGAAAGAAAAGAAAGATAGACCATCAAAAAAATCCTCCAGAGAAGAAGAAGAGAAAAAATAAAGAAGAAAACAAGGAAGAAACAATGATCAGAAGAAGTGAAGAAGAATCCCCCAAGACCATTGAGCCATCAAAGTCATCCGGAGAATCATCTAGAAGTACTCTTAAGGGTCTACTAACAAGGAAAACAAGGATTGAGCATGTTCTACCATCTTAGTTGATTCAACTTCTGTCCCATCTAGGCTATGTGGATCTAATTAAGATGTTGCTCATAGAAAGGATAAAGATTTGTGGTACTTTTATTAACTTTAGAACATAGGAAATTGAACATACCTATCAAATAGGAACTTAATTGGTAAATGAAGTGATTAAGGCTTTGCAGGAAATAACCCCCGATGCCAGAATTGATGATTCCTTGGTGCCTATTGAAAACTTCAAGTTCTTGGTTGATTATGTCAAAGAATATACCTCTATCCTTAAGATAAAAATTGAGAAAGAGGTAGAGTCAAGAATTATAGAGAAAGGGTTACTGGTTCTACAAGATAAATGTGCAATCACAAATAGCAAGGTGTTGTGAAGTCTAAAAAAGGTAAAAAATTGTGATGAGGAAGCTCAGATACTATTTGTATATTGCATGCATTGGCCTTATGCCAATCGAGGAATTAAAGACTTAATGGACTTAATGGAGTCTCAACTTGGCAATGCCTCTGAAACCTACAGGATTGTAGATGATAGAAATTATATTACTTGTACTTATATTGCAGACATGTAGAGTAAGTTTTTCACCCTACAGAGGCAGAAATAATATGCTATGAGGTGGTTTGGACAACTTGGAGATCTAGTAATGTCTAGACACATTCCTATATCAAGTTCCTTAGTGGATGCAGAGAAACTAGACAAGATGAATATTAATCCATCCACTCCAAAAGAAGGAGAAGAGTGCTTAGTACAACTAGAATCATTGTACGAAGCACTTGTTAGAGGAAAATAGATTTGGGATGATGGAAAACCTACCTGGGAAGCTATTCTCAAGGAGTTACAAGGTGCCCCTAGTTCCTATTAAATGTTTCTTTTTTTACCCTTTGTCATTGATGCCAAATGGGGAGAAGGTTTTGTGTGGAGAAGGTTCAGTGTGAAGAATGGTCTATGTAGGGAGAAACTAATGCTGTAAAGAAATTTTTGGTCTTAGAGAAATTATGTGCTTGTGTATATCTGAAAGGGGGGGTTGAGTTTGCACAATTTTGGTTTGGAGTGTGAAAACAATTTTTGTTGCTTCATTTTTGGCACATGTTTCCATCAATAAAAAAGAGGGATATTGTTGGAAGAATGAAGAAAAAACCCTCCAGTGTGTTGTCATTGATGCCAACATTGGTTTTTGACATTTTTTTGTCTACCTGGTAAACAGTGATTCAGATACTCTAATCTAGTAATCTGGTCCAAAATTATTGATATATCGACCTATGCAGCTTTAATATGTTAATCAGGACTATTAGTTACAACTATGGAAAAGTTTTCAGTGATTTTGGTTGAATAGGATGAGAGATATAAATGACAGAAGTTCAACTTATAGTTTTTCAATATGGGTCCTCTTCTAGTCGACTTAGACAAGTGGTGTACGCTTTGTGGATGTTTAAAGAGTTCTCAATTAGGTTCAGGCTGATATTTTTTTATGTCTTGCATGTTTTGTTTCAAGTGCCAAATAAGTTTTTGGTTTGAGCTGACAAGCTATTTTGAATCAAATATGTTTACATCTAATTAGGTTGACCTAATTGATGTATGTTGATGTAAGTTGGTATATATGTGTATGAAATAGTTTTGTAAAGAAGAAGTAATAGACAAATAGAAAGAGATGTATGTATGTGTGCTATGTGAAAATTATAAGTAGTGATGTACAATTGTGTGTTATTTTGTGAAGTTGTTGGTAGTTGCTATGAACTTGCAAACCGGTGTAGGATTTTTTTTTCTAGAGCTTAATTGGAACTAAAACCAACACACAAAAGGTGTATTTCATCAGTTCATCCTTTTGGCAGTGAGCCACACTCTTTTGTAATCATTTTAGGCTATGAGACTTTTAAGGACAGCGTGTCTTGGTAGTGTTCCTTGTAATATCTTATGACTGGTTATAATATATTGTGAGCTAATCCTTACCGTGTTTTTTCCTATTCTGGGTTTTCCATGTAAAAATCTTGGTGTTCATGTGTCATGTGATGTTATGATTCCTTTCATGTTTTTGTTTACAATTGCAACTAGATATGTTTAAATGGTTTAGTAGAATACTGATTCATCCCCCTCTCAGTATTTTGGGTGTTCAATAGAGATTCCCATTTGAATCTCAAATTTTATCAAGACATTTACACACCATGTAGATGTCTATGTGTCACATTACCATCTATCCAAATTCTTTGGAAATTTGAAATATAAGCTACTAACACTTCATCATTTCCATCCATGAGATTGAAGTTGTAAAATTTTGATCATAATCTTTTCATAAATGCATCAAGCACAATGCATAAGTGCGAAATTGGTATAGGGTGCAATTTTTGACACTACATTTTTCCCCCACTTTAGTGAGGTGATCATTTAGATGAATCAACTACACTAAAGTAGCTAAAAATATGTAAGACATTGAATACAATAAGTGCATTAATTTCCCTAAAAAAGGATATTGTAGAGGCCACAAAGGCCCTAAAAAAGGATATTATAGAGGCCACAAAGGTTGACATGAGTAATGCCTTAAGTGGTTGGAAAAAATATACAACGTTTGATGAGAAAATTTAGATGTTGCAAAATAAAGAATATGTCAATTTTGAAAATGGAAGAAGCTACTTCGGTGAGAGGGATGCTTAAGAAGATGTTATTAGGTCTGAAGAAAAAGATAATGAAGGTGTGAATATATTCCCCCTCATATTTTTCCCCTAGCTAGGAGGGTAAAAATAGGAAGGTAGTCGAATTATAACCGCCTCAAAAAATTCAAAATTGGGTAAAATTTTGACTATATACTCACAAGGTGGGCCCCAAAAGGGTCATTTTCATTATTCACGACAAGGATTTTTTCTTAGAGTTCTATAGATATTGAGAAAAAATTCCTTATTGATGAGAGTTTTGGCCATCACGTGTAGAGGAGCTTCACACCATCATAGAGAACAACAAGCCCTTGGACAAGGTAGGCTATTTTTTTTTCTATTTTTTCTTATTTTATGCAATTAATTTTAGTAGGAAGATTTAGACTAGCATAAGCATCATTGGTGTGCGTCGATGTCCTAGACTTGAATTGGAATTTAGAACCCCACATGTTCGTCCAAGGGATGGTTTCATGTTGATGTTTCAAGGACGTGCTATCATCTAGGAGGATGCACTAGCGTCCTTAGAGTTAGAATTGAAAATTATGTTAAGATTCAAATTATGACATGCTTAGAGTAGGTATAGATAGAAAAGATGTCATGTGATAGATTTGTGTTTTTGCAAGGTTTACCAAAGGTTTATGAGCATACTGGTGGCCTGATCTTATCACTCCTATGGAACCGCATAGGAGACATGACAATATGTGACCGCAATCTGCTGTGTTGAGTTGGGATCTGGTGGGTATATGAGATGGATGAGATGAGGTTTCACTTGACAATGCTGATGGTGTTGATGGAGAGGTGGGATGCCAATACCATGTCATTTTATCTCCCTACAGGGGAGATGATAATCACCTTGATGGATGTTTACCAGATTTAGCATGTCCCTATTTGTGGGGAGAGGGTATCTTTGGATGAGCCACAAACAACTCAGGATGTCTGAGACAACCAACTACACTGTATCAACTGAGTTATCCCTACAGACACCACAAGGCACATGTATATAAGATGGATAGAGAAAGGATGAGTTATAGTGCCCCTAGTATATTGCATCATGATTGTTACTCAGAGTCACCATAGACAGACATGGCTCCCACCTACATGCAGGCCTTGTTCACTATATCAAAGACATGGAGAGGAGTGTTGTATTCACTTAGGGTTGGAGTATTTTTTCCCATATATACCATGACCTTAAGTGATACATCCACCATGGGTACTGCAACTTAATGGCTTGCAGGATCCTTCAAGCGTGGGTTTTCAATCATATCACCTATACTCATCCAATCATTTTTCCTCGACAGATCATAGGTGATCTACCTCGAGACCATGCATACCCACTAACATGGCAATGTATATTTTGGAGATAAATCATTGACCAACTAGGGGTCAAGGATATCATATGGTATCCCTATCAAGGGATGGATTGATGACACACCAATAGGACACAATTTCCAGGCATGCAAGGCGATTGATTCCTAGTTGGTCACCATGATCATATCATTGTACCATAGTAATGGTGATGGGTCATGCACCAGTTTGAGAAGGTATAGATAGTTCTTTATGTTTTACCTACATACATTACATATTTTAGGAGCCTAGTCAGAATTGGGGACCTACCCCATCCTACTATTGGGGACATACTAAGCAAGGAAAGGAGCAACAACAACGAAGACCTATACCCACTAGATATGGATGATGTGGGGGTGGTAGATGGATTTGACTAGTGGCGGAGATAGTAGGATAGAATCCCATATTCCTTGAGGATTCTCCTGGAGGAGATCTAGGTGTATAGGGGTTTGATGGGGAGGAGGACCAATAGGAGGAGGTGAAGGAGGCACCGGCTAAGAGGCCCAGGAGATGATGGAGGGTGTCTTCCCTAGATGTCATCCCCGTTGTCTCAACACTTCCACTAGTATGTGCTCATATTGGGAGTCCATCACACCAATGGTAGTGTAGATTGGGTTATCTCTAGCTGCAGTGACAGGGACACCAGGGGCCTTGTGGAGTGATGTTACACCAATTGATCTAGACTTGCGAGATGGTGACCCAAGTATGAGAGAATTTGATTTAGATATGATTTTAGTTTTATGATTATACTATGATTTTCATAATGTGTTACTAATACATGTCCTCTTCTCTATATTTAAAGCTTTTACACAAGAGTGGCTCAACTTCTTCAATCAAGCATTAGCGAAGATGGTACCAACAACATAGACACGGGGCCCCATCTTGGATGCCTACCAACCAAAACAAATGATTGGGAGGAAATCCAACTATTCAAGCCTATAGCATGGATCGGTATGGCTTATGAGGAGACCTATGTGGAGTTGGTATAGAGAGAGTTAGAGCTTAGCACAATGACAAGTCAGAGGGACTAGAGGGTGACGAAGCTTCACGCATCCTCACTAAGCAAGACCAAGTTATGAAAAGGGTAGAGAGTGTCTAGAAGACATGTAACACCCTTCAAAGCGAGGTCAAGGAGCTTAGGAGGGAGCCGAGGTTGCACAAATGAGAACCCCTATGGACCTTGACCATCCCCAAGTGTGATAATTGATGGATGAATATTGACATAATGTTATCATTGATGTCAAAAGGGGATATCTAGGTGGTATCCTGTGAGGGAAATTGTTGGCATGAAGCCATGTAGATTAGAGGATCAATTTTTGGATGGAAGGTGAGCATGCTTTACAAATGTTGTAAAGTTGCTAAGAATACTGCAAAGTTGCCATGACACTATATGAGTTGCTTCTAGTCATCAAATGATAAAAAAAAGATGCATATTTGATATGGGTGTCTTGAGTGCTTCTCAAAGGTGTAATTTGTAGAGTCAGATGGTAAAGAATGAGCTCAAAAAATATTTAATTATTCCTTTTGGTTCAATTAGGGTTTGGCAGATAAACCCTAGGTCTTACAACCATGGCAATGAATAGAGCTTATATTTTGAAGTTGACTGGTTATGGGTAGTTGCAAGTTGCTTAAGTTATCACTTAAGCCATTGAGTTCATTGACTGATCAACCCCCTTTCCTTGGAAATTACCAGACTGGCATATATTTAGTAAATTTAATACTTCCTAAGCTGCGTGACAAATATTTTCCCTCAGCTTGATCAATAGCTATGATTAATCTTAGAAGATCAAAGACCTCCCTACCATCCTGATGCATGTGTGGTGGGTCCTTGTTTGGCCCAATGGTATAGTAGGCTAGTGAAATGTGTTAGGTGGGACCAAATAAAGTGAGAGGCAATGGAAGTGGATAATGACACATGATGATAGGTGGCAGTGAACAATTTCCTAATAAGTTAATTCACATCGGTGTTGTGAATTGATCGGTGATGACATAGGTGATAAATGTCATCAGCCTGGTAGCCCATTGAGAAATAGTGGGCCTGTGTCTTTGGCATGTGGGATAGTAGGCTTGTGATGCATGTCATGGTGGACCCTACACTAAGCATAGTGCTTAAGACACAGATGTATGCCAATGATTTAAGAGAACTTTAACCCTACAGTCATGTTTTAAATTTTTAACAATGAACGAATATCGACGGATCATGGCACGAAATCGATAGATGAACGACTCAAGTTTAAAATTAAGAGTCCTCAAAGGCTATGATAGTGTGAATGAGGGTTTTAGCTACAAACTGACTCTGTGAATAAATTCAATTGGTCCAACTACTCTGGCTACCAATTTTTATTGGTGATGGCATGATTAAATCAATGAAATGGATATGTAAATGAAAAAAAAATAGATTATGATCTGATAAAGAGAATATGTATTAAATGAAACCAAAACCCTAATTTTTCAATGTGCTAAAAATAGAAAAATCTCTAAATCTAGATAAGTGTAGGTGTGGATCAATGGATTGGTGGCTTGTGGAAGAAGATAAGTAGTAAACCCTAATAGAGGATCTGTACGCTATGAAAATCTCGAGGCAACTACTGCAAGTCGGTGATGGTACTCAAAAGTAAAAAAAATGGTAGACTTGGTTATAAAGTTGAAGTTGTAGTTGTAGTTGTAGAGAGATTAGTGTATGCATCAATAAAAGAGTATTCTAAGTCTCTTGAGGAAGACAAAGAATGCACTAAAAGAAAAGGTGAGAGAACTGTAGAGTTTGTGCATATCTTCTTGAGGTGGATAGAGAATGCACTAAAAGATAAGGGTGCAACAGTGTTGAGTACTATATATGTGAGCTCTTTAAGGTAGAAAGAGAATGCACTAATAGATGAGGGAAGGTGCAGAGTAGAGGAGTGCATTGCAGAGACAACAATAGAGGTTTGAGGGTAAAAGTAAAAAATTGTGTCACACTTTGTGCCAAATGTATGAATTCTATCAAACTAATTTTTCCTGAAATAGATTTGATCGAGTACGTTTCGACCAAACCCATGTGGTGGCGACATGGAACCTTGTCGCCATTTGGTTTTGGTCGAATAGGTTTTGACCAAAACCTATTCGACTGAATAGTTTCTGATTGAATACCTTAAATATAAAAGCAAAAAAAACAAATGAGTGTGGAAATTTTGCATGTTCGGGTGAATTGAGCGCATTCAGAGGCTGATTGGTCGAAGAGTGCGGCTACAAATATGTTTGGAAGCTAGGTTTTTTATCATTTTGCATTCTATGTTTCAATGATATGCTTTGGCAGATACCTCAATTGTTGCTTTTGATTAGGTTTTATAGTTTTAATGTTATAGTTTTTTGTTCATTGTCGTTTGTTAAGGGTTTTTTGTATTTTTTGGGTTTCAGGGTAAAACCTATTTCTTGCTAATTTGTGAAAGGTTTTGTTTTCTTTGACATGCTCATTATTGGATATATTTCCATAAAAGGGTTTGGGACTATTTTTTCACCATTTTGGCTATGCGCCAGCGTATCCCTTCCCCAAACCTGAGAATCAAAAATACTAGTAGCCACTCCAAGCTCAGCCATGTCAGGCATATTATAGGGTTTGGGATGGTTTTTTCCCAATTAGGAAAAATATGATAAGGCCATATGAAAATAGTAAAGAAATTAAGGGTTTGTAAACATTTTCCTTTTAAAACATTGCTGCATGAACTCACATGAACTCTCCTGTGCTGACAGCATTTCAGACCACAAAACATTTCAACATGAAAATGGCAAAGAAATTAAGGGTTTGTAAAAAAATGTCTTTTAAAACATTGCTGCATGAACTCTCTTGTGATGGCAACATTTCATGCCACAAAACATTTCAACATGAAAATGACAAAGAAATTAAGGGTTTGTAAACATATGGGTGTCATTTTTCTCCAAGTTTTGATGTCTTTTTTGAGGCAATATTCTAGGTGATTGTTTTCAATTTTGTGTTGTATATTCTCTAGGAACATTGTTTCTCAATGTATACAACATTGTTTGAAATATTTATTTGTAGAGATCAATAATGTCAAAATTTACTAATTTATAAGAAAAAATAGTTCATTAAATAATTTAATAGAATATTAACAAAAGGATATTTGCAAATATTGTTGGATCCAATCATGTTGCATTTCATGGTAAATAATCTCAATGGAACATAAGATACCCAAATTTTTTTACCCAAATTTACTGTCATAGCATTAATGCCTCTTTTGTCAATCAGTGTCTTCATTTAAGCTTTTTCCCTCCTTTATGATAGTCATTCTTTGTCATTATGTTTGCATAAACTGTTCATATTCTCAACCTTGGTGACTATCCTCTATTTCTTATTTGATCTTGAATTGCATGCCACTGTGGAAAATCAATATCCATGTCTCTAGGGCTTTCTTTCTTGCTCTTGAAACCTACCATACTATCTTTGGAGTAACTAAAAAATAAGGGCAACTGTGACCCCCTTTATATTTCATGACCCCTATGATGGGTTGCTGCTTTGAGTCACACATAATCCTTGAATGTGAACCCTCATACATTCATTCTTTATGCTCTAGGTATCAAGGCACTCTTGGCACAAGTTTTTCCTTTGATTGGTGACTGTGCATTACCTCATGATGGACTATATTGAGATCACTACCCTTTAATTTTTTCATGAAGCATATAGCCCCATGCTATAATTGCAAAACTCTTTAATTCTTTGACCATCCCTATCATTATTTGCTATCTACCTTCATTCATTGCATGAAAGTACCTTTGAAAACTACCAAGTGACCTTATACTAGCCAAGGACTATCATATCTTCTTGGATATCCTCAACAAAATGCATTGTTCAAAGATTATTTAATGTAATATCACCATCTTCTAGCTCTCACTGCACCATATTTCTATAGAATAGGCTACAACTCACTTAATCTATAATTATATTTAAGAATCAAATCTTTTATTTATTTCTCTACTAAATGTTGTGCACACACTAGACTGTACCAAAACAAATATTATATCTCGAGCTACAACTGTCCATTCCTTTTCCACAGTGTTTTCAATGTGGTTGATTCAAGTTTGAAGCATACACCAACTTGGTATCTTTCATATTCTCCCTTATGCATTTACCTCCACAAAAGACCCACAAATATCTTCTTGATGTACCTCAGTTTTTCATTTCATGGATGCTAAGCCTCAAAAGCATCTTCATATTATTTTGAGGTTTCATCAAAACCCTATCTCTTTGTGCATCTTCATGCATGTTGTATTTTCATGCGTGGACATTCATTATCTCCTTGCATTTTACTACCCTTTACATTTCTCAAGATATTAGATCATAACCAACAAACAAAAAATACATATCTATTCAATTCACATGCAAAGGTACTCAATCCATAACATTGAATTGCTAAGAGAATTGTACAGGACTATGGGTCTTCTAAAAACCCTAAAACCTTCCACAAAAGAGTATTTCAACAAAAAATATGTATTTCCAAAGACTTAATACAAATGTACATAGAGACTATTGATTAGTTAGGTAAGGGTAGAAAAAGTGATAGGTGAATATATCATGTGCACATATCTTAGGACAAAATTGTTAGATGCCTTAATAAAACTTAGCATGCTAGTTGTAAACAAGATAGAAAAATGAACTTGTATCAAGTTATTTCTTATTGGGCTATAAAATGAAAATGATCAAGGTCAAAAGAAGCATTTAGTAACTCATCATTAGTGATTGATATTGAAATTAATAGAAATTTTGAATATTTTTGATCAATATTTGTATGAATTGGTATTAGTACTTTAAATTATAGTGTGTAGGTCACAAAAAAGGATAAATAGTTAATACCTGACACATCTATTGACATCTCTTTGTCTCACTTGAACTATATTGAGTTCTTCACCCAAATCATAAGTTATTGATGTAGGAGCATCTAACGGTGTAGGGAAATCTTGCATCACCCAAAAAAAAAATATTTTCTTTATTTTCTTTAGTTGTTGTGAGTCCCATGATGGCACTTGAGGGGTATAAGACTATTAGGTGTTAAAAACTAGCGAAAAACAAGCACTTACTATTTTTAGTAAGTCGGTCTAAACGGGCTCGTATGGACGTGAAAATTTACCCCAAGGAGCAAAGCAAAAAAACATTTTCGGTTGTGAAAGAATCACCTCAATACCCTGCACGGTTTGGGAGAAATTAAAGTTTATCATAGGAAATTTCTCCAATGCAACTTCAAATTTAGATATAAAACTTTAGAGGCCCTGAAACAACTCAAAAAGTGACCAAATCGACCTATGGTGGGTTAGCACATTGTAGAGCTCGTTGAGAGCTTTCCAACGATATGCAATGATAGAAAATCGGACACCTGGATCAAAAGTTATGGCCCCATGAAGTTGGTCCTCTAAAAAGTGAATTTCATAAAACTTTCTCCCTAGGCTAGAAATCAAACGATGAGACTTTTGGCGCCAAAACAAAAAGGGGAAATTTGAACTTCTAGAACATTCTTGGGCAATTATTGGGGAAAATAAAAAGGGTTAAGTGGGGGTTGTCGAAGGTGGCCCTGATAGTGCAGATTTTGGCTCCGAATAGTAGATTTTCTTTTTAGAGTTGATTTTGTTGTAATGAATCAAGCCCATGAGGCTTTAGAATATAAGCTTTGAATCTGTAATTTCATTTTTTGAAAATAATTGAAAGTAAGTCATTTTTTTGTCTCGCATCTTCTGTGTTGGTATCTGTTGTTGTGATTTTTGTGGGTTTTTGGGCGGTGTGGCCCTCATCAAGTGGTATCAGAGTGGGAGTTTCCTGAGCCTATAACAGAGCGTCGAACATGAGGCAGGTGCAATAGGACCTGTGGGTGTGGGCTGAGTTCAAGATGCATCCAAGACTTTCCTAGTATGGCAGAGGTAGAGGCCAAGGTGGTGGAGGAAGAGGTCCACCTAGAGATGAAATCAGAGAGCCCTTAGAAGGAAACTAGAAACATTGCAATAAGAGGTTTGAAGAAGAGATGTGCAACGAGAAAGAGATGACACTGAAGATGAAACAAAAGAGGAAATGGAAGAGGAAGAGCAGGATCCAATGGATCCTAGAGAAAGAAGATTGCTGCGAGTGATCTCAAGCATTGGGAAGAGAACTAAAATGGAGGTTTCAAATTTTAGTGGAAATATGAATCCTAAAGAATTGATTGATTGGATCAATGACATGGAGAAATTTTTCGAGTATGAGGAGATTGAAAATCCTCACAGAGTGAGTTTTCAAAGAAAAAATTAAAAGGTCACACTAGTATATGGTGGAAAGAGGTCCAGTTAGAAAGAGGGAGACAAGGGAAAGATAAAATTTCTAGATGGGACATAATTGTGTCAAAACTGAAGAAACAATTTATTCCAGTCGATTACGAATTGGAGGTGCTCAAGAAGATGCATAGCTTGAGGCAAGGGACAAGGACGATGAAAGAATACATAGAGGAATTTCACAAGGTCCTGATTCGAACATGACATTCTGAGGTGAATAAAGAGAAAGTTTCTTGTTATATTAACGGGTCTAAGCAAAGCATACATGAAGAATTGGCATTGGTAAGAATGACCACCATTGAGGACACTTATCAGTTTTCTTTAAGGGTTGAAGAAAAACTGAACAAGAGGTTTGAGAAAAAACAACGAGGTGGAGGCCGTGGAGGAAAGACTAGTGGACGGTCATATGGAGGTCAAAATGAAGATCAAAAGAAGGGTGAAGGCTCTAGTAGTAGCCAAAACCGGAAAGGAGATAACACCTACCGTCCTTGTGATCAGAACAATGGAGACTAAAGAGGAAGAGGAAGATCTAGACGAGGAACAGGAAGAGGAGGCTTTCATGGAACTTGTTTCCAGTGTGGAGAAGAAGGACATAGATCCTATGAGTGTCATCAACATCAAGGAAGGACAAATAGAAGACTTGAGGGTAATGCACGAGTTGCACATGTAGATGAAGATGCTAAGTCTTCACATTTTGAGGAAGTAGAAAGAGGAGAGGTTCTTGTTACTAGAAGAGCCTTGTTGAATGAGGAGAAAGAACCAACTTAAAGGAAGAATTTATTTTGCACCAGATGTAAGTGTGAAGTTAAAGCTTGTAATGTTATTATTGATGGAGGTAGTATTGATAACCTTATTTCAAAAGAAATGGTTAGTAAGTTGCGGTTGGAGAGAAGAAGGCATTCAAACCCCTACTAGATTTCTTGGTTGCAGAAGGATCATAAAGCCTTGGTAAATGAACAATGTTTGGTAAAGTTCAAGATTGGAAATTACCATGATGAGGTATTGTGTGATATCATGCCTATGGATGTTTGTCATTTGTTGTTAGGTAGACCATGGCAGTTTGATCGACGAGAAATACATGATGGGCATGCCAACACCTATTCTTTGACAAAGGACGAGGTTCATCATAAGTTGAAGCCCTTGAAAGAGGTAGAGGAAAAGGTCTGCAGTAATGCAAGAATTTGTTTGGTTGATGGAAGAAAGTTCCTAGAAGGTATGAGGCATGAGCATATGTGTTTTACATTGATCCCTAGAATTGATAAAGAAGATACTACTGAGGTACCTTTAGAGGTTTCAGATTTGTTGAAAGAGTTTCAAGGTATTATTTCTGATAACGTACTTGAAGGTTTGCCTCCAGTGAGAAAGATTAGTCATCAGATGGAATTGATTCTTGGAGCCAGTTTTCCGAATAAGGCAGCTCATCGTATGACTCCAACAGAGAGTGAAGAGTTGAACAACCAAGTGCAAGAGTTGTTGTGGAAGGGATTGATCAAAGAGAGTTTGAGTCCATGTGCAGTACCTACAATACTAGCACCAAAGAAGGATGGGGAATGGCGGATGTGTACAGATTCTATAGCCATCAACAAGATCACCATCAAGTATAGATTTCCCTTGCTGAGAATTGATGACATTATGGATTGTTTGAGTGGAGATGAGTACTTCATGAAGATAGATCTGAAGAGTGGATATCACCAGATCCAGATTAGAGAAGGAGATGAATGGAAGACAACCTTCAAAACCAAGGAGGGCTTGTACGAGTGGTTAGTCATTCCTTTTGGGCTAACCAATGCACCTACAACCTTTATGCGGCTTATGAATGAGGCATTGTAAGAATTTTCAGGAAAATTTGTTATTATTTATTTGGATGATATTTTTATTTTCAGTAAGACATTAGAGGAGCACTTGATGCATATCGATTTTTTTTTTGAGAAGCTAAGGGAGGAGAAATTGTTGATTAATTTGAAGAAATGTAGTTTTGTGAAGAGAGAGTTGGTGTATCTGGGATCTTTTGTCTCAACAGAGGGTCTTAAAATGGATCCAGAGAAGGTGAAAGCTATCATTGAATGGCCTACCCCAAGGAATGTTATAGAGGTAAGATCATTTCATGGTCTAGCAAGTTTTTTATAGAAATTTTATTAAGAATTTAAGTAGTATTTGTGCACCTCTAATTGAAGAAATGAGAGGGGATAGAAAAGAGTTTAAGTGGACCATAGGAGCAGCCAAAAGTTTTGATATGTTGAAGAAGAAAGTTACAGAGCAACCTATTTTGGAACTTCCATATTTCAATAAGGTCTTTCAGGTAGATTGTGATGCTAGTGGTACTACCATAGGAGCTATTTTGAGTCAAGAAGGTAAGCCTGTTGCCTATTATAGTGAGAAGTTAAGTGATGCTAAGAAGAAATATTCTGCCTATGATCAAGAGTTTTACACTATAGTTTAAGCTTTGAAGAAATGGAGACACTATTTGTTTCCAAAAGAATTTGTTTTATATACTAATCTATAGGCTTTGCAGTATCTCAATAGTCAAGGAAAGTTGAATTAAAGGCACTTAAAATGGGTTGAGTTTTTGCAGAGTTATACTTTTGTTTTGAAGCACAAGAGTGGAAGGTCAAACAGAGTTGCATATGCCTTGAGTAGAAGGAAAAATTTGTTGATAGAAATGAATATAGAGGTTGTTGGGTTCAATGAACTCAAGAGTTTGTATCCTGAAGATCCAAACTTTGCAGAAGCTTGGAAAGCTTGTTTGGAACCCGTTACATTGGATAGGATGAGATGGTTGGATTTATTAATCCAAGATGGGATGTTGTTTAGAGGAAGCCAATTGTGCATTCCAAGGAGTTCTATGAGAGAGAATCTAATCAAGGAGAAACATAGTGGAGGATTGGATGGACATTTTGGTCGAGATAAGACCATTTCTCTTGTCAGTGAGAATTATTATTGGCCACAGTTACAACAAGATGTGAAGAAGTTTGTACAAAGTTGCATAGTATGTCAGATGGAAAAAGGGACAAGTCAAAATACTAGATTGTATCAGCCATTACCTATGGCTGAGAGGCCATGGGAGGATATTAGTATGGATTTTGTTCTTAGCTTGCCAAGGACACAAAGAGGGCATGATTCCATATTTGTGGTGGTGGAAATATTTTCAAAGATGGCACATTTCATTCCGTGTCATAAGACCAATGATGCTATTCATGTTGTAGAGTTGTTTTTTAGAGAGGTGGTGAGACTACATGGTCTACCAAAGAGTATAGTTTCAGAGAGAGATACCAAATTTGTTGGTTATTTCTGGAGGATATTATGGAAGAAGTTGAAGACAAATTTGTTCAGTTCTGTACACCATCCATAGCTAATGGAAAAATAGAGGTGGTGAATAGGAGTTTGGACAACCTGCTAAGATGGTTAGTTGGAGATAATCCCAAGGCATGGGATTTGATTATCCCACAAGCAAAATTTTCTTACAATAATTTTGTCAATAGGAGCACTGGTAAATCACCATTCTAGATTGTATATGGGAGTAGTCCAAGAACTGCTTCTGAATTGAGAAAGATGGATAAGGGGGAGAAGAGTAGTGCTGAGGCTGGAGATTTTGCTGAGCACCTGAAGAATTTGCACGAAGAGGTGAAGAAACATATCAATAAGATGAACTCACAATATAAGGCTTAGGTAGATCAAAAAAGGGGGTATAAGGAGTTCCAGGTAGGAGATGAAGTCATGGTTCATTTGTGAAAGGAAAGGTTTCCAGTTGGTACATACAACAAGTTAAAGATAAAGAAGTTTGGACCATGCAAGATCCTGAAGAAGCATGATTCAAGAAATGCTTATGAGGTAGAGTTGCCTAGTGGAATAAAAATTTCTCCCATGTTCAACATTGCTGATTTGACAAAGTATCATGAAGGCGATATAGAGGAGGGTTCACTAAAAGAGTAGTGGAAAATTCCAACACCTACTTCAGAGAAGGAAGAGATAGAAGCAATCCTGGATAGCCGCGTGGGTAGAAGCACAAGAAATAGGCAATATGAAGAATACTTGGTGAAATGGAGAGGAAGGCTTGTTGAAGATTCATTGTGGTTATCTAAGGCTGAGGTTAACCATCTTGGTTTCCCTCTAACTCCTAAGAAGTGATAGGGTCACTTTTCAAATTACCTTGGGTGTTTGATGCTCATCCAACGGTGCAGAGAAATCTTGCATCACCCCAAAAAAATGTTTTCTTTATTTTCTTTAGTTGTTGTGAGTTCCATGATGGTACTTGAGGAGTATAAGACTGTTAGGCGTCAAAATAGCAAAAAATGGGCACTTACTATTTTTAGTAAGTCGGCCTAAATGGGCTCATATGGACATGAAAATTTTCTCCAAGGAGCAGAGCAAAAAAAATTTTCTAGTCGTTAAAGAATCACCTCAATACCCTGCATGGTTTGGGAGAAATTAAAGTTTCTGTCCCGGGAAATTTCTCCAATGTAGCTTCAAATTCAGATATAAAACTTTAGAGGCCCCGAAATAGCTCAAAAAGTGACTTAACTAACCTACAATAGATACACATGTTGTAGAGCTCGCCGAGAGCTTTCCAACGATATGCAATAATAGCAAATCAGACACCCAAACCAAAAGTTATGGCCCTGCAAAGTTGATCCTCTAAAAAGTGAATTTCATAAAAATTTCTCCCTAGGCCAGAAATTAAACGGCGCGACTTTTGGTGCCAAAACAAAAAGGGGAAATTTGAACTTCTAGAAAATTCTTGGTCGGTTATTGGGGAAAATAAAAAGGGTTAAGTGGGGGTTGTCGAAGGTGACCCTGATAGTGCAGATTGTGGCTCCGAATAGTAGATTTTCTTTTCAGAGTTGATTTTGTTGTAATGAATCAAGCCCATGAGGCTGTAGAATGTAAGCTTTGAATATGTAATTTCATTTTCTAAAAATAATTGAAAGTAAGCCATTTTTCTGTCTCGCATCTTCTGTGTTGGTATCTGTTGTTGTGATTTTTGTTGGTTTTGGGCAGTGTGGCCCTCATCAGTTATTTACCTTCTATTGTGACCTATGTGCTATAATCAATAACCTAATACTAATACTAATTAATATAATCATTGGCCAAAAAAATTAACAATTATATATCAATTAGTATCAATCAATAATTATCTTCTCTTAAAATGATTGCACATGGAGCATATATAGGTTCTTATCCCCTATGATGCCTCACACTAAGTGAATGTTTAATACCATAATACAATAAATGATCAATCAAATAAAAAAGATTATTAAATAACAGTTTATTTAAATAATCTTGGAAGGTTAGTAATTGGAGTTATGTAAATGGATAAGTGAAAGTAGAAATTTTGGTGCCTATCACAATGTATTTTAGGATATGACATGACTTAGAATGAGAAAGTATGACTATAATTTCATTTAAATGCACCACCTAAATATATTCATAAAATCATGCATTTAAATAAAATTATAGAGTTGTAAGTCATATCCTAAAATACATTGTAGGCACCAAAATTTCTACTAGTTTCACTTATCCATTCACATAACTCCAATTACTACCCTTAGTAATTGGCGTTATGTGAATGGATAAGTGAAACTAGTTATAGTAGAAATTTTGGTGCCTAGCACAATGTATTTTAGGATATGACTTACAACTTAATGTAAGAAAGTATGATTATAATTTCATTTAAATGCACCACATAAATATATTCATAAAATCATAGCATTTAAATGAATTATCCTAAAATACATTGTGCGAGGCAACAAAATTTCTAGTATAACTAGTTTCACTTATCCATTCACATTACTCCAATTAATACCCTTCCAAGATTATTTCAATAAAGTATTTGATTGATCATTTATTGTATTGAATGTACACCATCACTGAGAATGGTATTAAACATTCACTTAGTGTGAGGCATCCAAAAAGGCCAATTATTACCCTTCCAAATTATTTCAATAAACTATTATTTAATATTCTTTTGTATTTGATTGATCATTTATTATATTGAATGTAGGAAAAATTGGGTTTTAAATGTATTTTAGACTCATTCTTTGACTACTTAGTCTTGAAGCATAGTCAATTCGCCCGAACATGCAAAACACCAATCAAATATAGAAGAATATTAAATTACAATTTATTGAAATAATTTGGAAGGGTAATAATTGGACTTTTTGGATGCCTCACACTAAGTGAATGTTTAATACTATTCTCAGTGATGGTGTACATTCAATACAATAAATGACCAATCAAATACTTTATTGAAATAATCTTGGAAGGGTAGTAATGGGAGTTATGTGAATGGATAAGTGAAACTAGTTATAGTAGAAATTTTGGTGCCAAACACAATGCATTTTAGGATATGACTTACAACTTAATGTAAGAAAGTATGACTATAATTTCATTTAAATGCACCACCTAAATATATTCATAAAATAATGCATTTAAATGAAATTATAGAGTTGTAAGTCATATCTTAAAATACATTGTAGGCACCAAAATTTATACTATAACTAGTTTCACTTATGCATTCACATAACTCCAATTACTACCCTTAGTAATTGGAGTTATGTGAATGCATAAGTGAAACTAGTTATAGTATAAATTTTGGTGCCTAACACAATGTATTTTAGAATATGACTTACAACTTAATGTAAGAAAGTATGACTATAATTTCATTTAAATGAACCACCTAAATATATTTATAAAATCATGCATTTAAATGAAATTATAGAGTTGTAAGTCATATCCTAAAATACATTGTAGGCACCCAAATTTCTACTATAACTAGTTTCACTTATCCATTCACATAACTCCAATTACTACCTTTAGTAATTGGAGTTATGTGAATGGATAAGTGAAACAATTTATAGTAGAAATTTTGATGCCTAGCACAATGTATTTTAGGATATGACTTACAACTTAATGTAAGAAAGTATGACTATAATTTCATTTAAATGCACCACCTAAATATATTTATAAAATCATACATTTAAATGAAATTATAGAGTTGTAATTCATATCTTAAAATACATTGTAGGCACCAAATTTTTTACTATAACTAGTGTCACTTATCCATTCACATAACTCCGATTAATACCCTTCCAAGATTATTTCAATAAAGTATTTGATTGATCATTTACTGTTATTTAATATTCTTTTATATTTGATTGATCATTTATTATATTGAATGTACACCATCACTGAGAATGATATTAAACATTCACTTAGTGAGGCATCCAAAAAGGCATAGATGTGTGCAATAACAAAAGGATAAACACTTAAGATCTCAATCATAATAGAATATCTCCTTCTCTAACACGAAGTATGTTGAGTTCTTCATGCTCTTTCTTGTGATCTAAACTCTATTGTATTATTGTAGTAATCTTGGTATCAATAATTTATTCTCCTCTCTTAAAATGATTACACATTGGGTATATATAGGGGCATGTCCCTTAGAACCACATAAACCATTCATATTATCATGCACAAACTTTCTTATAATTAAATATAAGTCAAGCTCGTATCTTAAAATACATCATGTCCCTAAATATAAGTTATGTATGATTATCTCCATATCCTTAGTTATATATGTGTGTATAATAATTAACCATTCAATCTCTATCTTTAGGGAGTCACTAATCTAATTTTTTTGGTTCAAACATACATTGAAATTAAGCACATACACTTAAAAGTCTAACTAAATTTACATGAACGTTCCCTATCACTCTCATTATTACCCTTCAAAGAGAATTCCAAGTGGTTATATTATTTCTTGCTCTTTTATTTTATTAATCATTTAATTTTTGAAGTAGGCAATATCACTACCAATGATATTTACATTTTTCTTAGTGGGGGCCATCCCAAAAATGCCTAAATGATTTTAATTTCTCATTATAACTTTGTTGTGCATTTGTGATTTTTCTTTCTTAATTAATTTTATGGTTGTGTATAATTTAAAAAGGTTGAACGCTTAAGATTTCATTTGTACTAGCATACATCCTCGTCTCACCTATAAATTCCAAATGGTTATTCATAGCACCACACATAATTATAATTATAGTGTAGAATTGATTATGGTTGATTGTAATTTGTAAGTATCCTAAAATACAATATGTCCCTAAATATAAGTTATGCATGATTATCTCCTTATCCCTACTTATATAGATGCATTATACTTAATCATACACTCTTTATCTATAGCTAGGTGCTAATTTAGGCTCTATGACAACAGAAATTACAATTAAGCACCAACACTTCCATTAGAACTAGCTTCATATTTTGAGTTTGTGCTGATTTATAACTATTAACATGGATTTGTATTTGTTTTTCTATGCTTATATAGTGTAAAAATTAGAATTCTTATCACATTATTATAATCCTTTCCATACCTTTATCAAAATTTTATGAAGTCTATTCTATCTTTAAATTTATAATCATTTATCTTATGCCTAGTTTGAACCTATGTTCTTACTCTTGTTGCTTAAATATATTATTATGGTGCATGCCCTTTCATTTCTCTATCATAATTTTAGATCTTGATCTTTAATTTGGGGATGAAATACCTTTGTTGTACATATACCATTAATTGACCACATGCCTTATCACATTCCTAGAGCCACATTGGGTAAATGCATATTTCCCATATTATACACACTTGTATGTTGTTTGGAATTTAGAGATACCTTGCATATTTAAATGATAATATGTGAGATTCTTTGTTTAAGACTTTAGATTTCTTGTGAAGTTAGTCAAATTTAATCCTCATGTCGATAATTCTTAAAGAATTCAATATTTACGTATTTATATGCTTACATTACTTTTACATGTGAATGTTTCATTAGGATATTTTAGTACCACTTTGTTTATAGGAAATTTTTTATAATCCTACTTTCTCCCTTTCTCCCTCTTTTTCATAGATAGTTGAATGAACTTAAAATTGTTCTTATTTTTACTTCATGATGAAAGCTACTCATTGCTCATATTTCCTATTTTTTATAATTTCCTATGGAGGATCTTACTAGGAAAATGGTTATTGCATATTAACTTTTAAGAAATAAAATAAGTACATATTTGTAATTTTTTTTGTTTTAATTAAATGTAGATCTTTGTATTTATATAGATATGGCTAATGATCAAGGATGACATCATTCCACTCAATCTCAGGAGCAAGCTGAGGCCAGGTCTAATTGATATAATGATAGCATTAGGAGATTAGATAATTCTTTGAGATGTTTGGACCAAACAATACAAAAATCCCCTAATATGGCTAATAGAAATAGATTAGTTAGTATTCAGTAGGAGATCACACGCATGATTGACATGATTCGATCATACAATCCTTATGATGAGGTCATCATTGATGAGTTTTATAGGTCCCTTGCTAGCAGTATTATTGGTGTTGGAATATGATGATGTTGATTGTTGTCATTAATGGTTGTCATTTTTTTTTGATACGTAAATATTTGTATTAATTTAACTGAAAATATTTTACATTCAACACTATAATTGTCCAAAAATTTCAAAAAAAACCAAACCACCTGGAAGCTACACCAACCCGACAAAACAACGCACTAGACCCACCAAAGCATCTATCAAATCCCAACCTAACCCAACCACTAGATGAGACACACTTAAAAAAAAAACATAAAGCATTACATAGAGAACTTGCAACTCAATCAACCTAGAACACATAGTCTACAATTAAGAAATCCTGGAAGAGGCAACACCAATCCACACCACTCGATGGTTCTAGAAACAAGAAGTGTTTCAAGAAGATTAGCCTACACCTCGCCCATTCGCGATGTCACCTAAGGTCTTCAATAGAGATTCCCATGATCAATGGGAAATGTTGGATGCTGTGGTTGTGTTGCTGATATGTGGTTGTCATTGATGTCAACACTATTAGCATTGATGTATTGAAGGCTATATATGTCTAGGATATTGAGAAAATTGTAAAAGAAAGAGTTGCAGGTTAATAGTGGAACAGTGAAGGTCATGAAGGTGTCTTGCTCTGTAATTGATGATTAGTCATTTTGGATTAAAGGGTTTATTGCTGAGTGTATCTAGTTTATCCACTAGAAGTTTCAGAGGTCAGCGTGAAGATTTGATCTTGTTATGAACAATTGTGTTCTAACAGTCTTTCTGTGGCTTCAGTTAGTGTTCTTGATTGAAGTTGATGTGATTCTAGTAATTTCAATTGCTGCGGATGCTTCTCTATTGATTCCTGGTGCTTATGGATGTTTCTAGATCATGCTCTATCTTTGTTGCATGTCCACGCTGATCGATGTACTCATGGTCGGTGATTTTTCTCTTGTGTGTTTGGGTTTTTATGTTCTTGGCCGAAATGGTGGTTGTAACGTGTTGTGGATCCTTGGAGATTAAAATTTGAATGTTTGGCACGCTCAAGGATGTTGTTTTGGGCCACAATATAATATTGGCTGATGATGTTTGATTCACATTGAAAATTTACTTGTAAATTTGGGCCGACATTGTGTATATGTTTTATATTTCATATTTTATTTTGGCCGACAAAGTTGTTGATGTAAATCCATGTTTCAGATATATAAGAGTGGTTGTTTGTGCAAAGTTAAGGTGTGTGTGTGAGAAGAGGAAGAGCAAGTGTGCGAATAGTGATCTAATCATTCGATTGCAAAGCAGAATGTGAAGAAGTTTGAGCGAAGTGTGAAGGAGTGTTTTTGTGCTTAACCAAAACTATAATAAGGCTTTTGTAGAAGCTACTTTCTCAGTTCATACCCTGTGGATCTAATCCAAATTTTTGTAAGATAGTGTATCTTCTTTGGGAAGTGAGCCCTCTTGTATTTGAGCAGTGAGCTCTAGGAAGTGTGCCTAAATGCATGTGCATTCCCATTACTATTCTTTATACTTTTAACAGGGTATAATATTGTGGACTGACATCCATTGTGGTTTTTCCCCTAACAAGGTTTCCACGTAAAAATTCTTGGTGTTCTCTGTGTTTCTGATGTGTTGATTGTTTGTGGTTTATTGTTCATTCATCAGATCTAAGATTAAAGTTAAGTTTGAAAAGTATAAATATTTTGTGATAACTGATTCACCCCCCTCTCAGTTTTCTGTCCTTGTTTTTCCAACAATTGGTATTAGAACAGGTTCCTCTGAAGAATTTTAAAAGCTTGAGGTGATCCAATATGGAATCATACAGGAAGGACAACCCTAGATTCGATGGAACAAACTACTCTCTGTGGAAAGCCAGAATGGAGTGTCATTTGAGGTGTATTGGTGAACCCTTCTGGAATAGTACAAAGAATAGATATGTTATTCATCAGAATGGTCCTTCCACTCTTGATGAGATTAAAGAGGCTGAGATTAACATCAGGGCTATTGAAGCTTTGTTGAGTGCTCTGAAAGATTCAGAAATGACAAATGTGATGGATCTGAAAACAACTCATGAGATCTGGAAGAAGCTAGAGACTTTGTATGAAGGAGATGCACTTGTGAAGGTCACTAAGCTACAAAGCTTGAAAGGAAAGTATGAAACCTTGAAGATGGGTGAAGATGAAAATATTTCTTCTTTTATGCAAAGAGTAAATGAACTTGTGATGGGTATTAGATGTGCCAGTGGTACCTTGGATGAACAAGAAATTGTAGCTAAAGTGCTCAGATCATTGCCTCCCTCTTACAAATCAAAGGTTCATGCTATTGAAGAGATTAGAACAGTGAAAAATGTGACAAGAGATATACTGATTGGTAAACTTGCTGCTTTTGAGTTGAGTGAATTTGGTGATTCTTCCCCCAAGAATGAATATGCATTTAAGGCCTCTGTATCTAGAAGAAACAAGAAAAAATATGATCTGGGAGAAAGTTCAAGAAAGACATTTAAGTATGAGGAAGAGATGAAGCAACTTGAAGATGAAGAAAGAGAGGTAGAAGAGTTGGAAGCACTGATTTTAAAGAAAGAAGGCAGAGGAAAAGGTAAGTATAAAGGAAAGCTGCCTATTAAATGTTTCTCTTGCAGTAAAATAGGTCATTTTTCTTCAAGGTGTCCTGAAAGAGTTCCTAGGTCTAAGCCTAACAAACCTAGATTTCAAAACAAATGCTATTATGCTGACGAAGGTGTGACTGATGAAGAGTCTGATAAAGAAAATGGAAATGAAGATGAATGGTTTTTCATTGCTATCAAGGAAAATGGTCTGGTGGCTACTGAATCTGCTAAAGTTGAGAAAGCTCTTGTAGCTCGAATTGAAGAAAAGGATGAGTGGGTTATTGATAGCGGATGCTCACATCATATGATTGGTGACAAAATCAAATTTGTAAGTCTAGAGAAATATGACGGCGGGGTTGTAAGGTTCGTAGATAACAATGTTGGTGTGATTTGTGGAAGAGGATCTATTTGTCTTGGTGGTAAACATAACACTAATGATGTCCTTTATGTTGAAGGATTGAAGCATAATCTGTTGAGTGTTGGACAAATGGTGGACAAGGGTTATGATCTTCAATTCAAAGATGGAAGATACATGATACTTGGAAGCTCTGGAAATATGATTGCTTCAGGTACAAAGACAAGAGGTAATATTTTTCACCTGAGTGCTGCTAATGTAAGTTGTTTAATTGCTCAAGTAGATGAAAGCTAGTTATGGAATAGGAGGCTGTGTCATGTGAATTTTGATAAAATTGTCAAGGTAAGCTCCACTCAAGTAGTAAGAGATCTACCTAAGCTATTGAAGCTTACTAACACAATATGCAAGGAATGTCAGATGGGGAAATAGACTAGAGTTTCTTTTCGGAGCAAACAACATCATTCTAATGGAGTACTGGAGATGGTGCATACTGATCTATGTGGTCCCTCCAGAATCATAAGTCTACAAGGAGAAAGGTACTTTATGTTGCTTATTGATGATTACTCTAGGATGATATGGGTTGCTTTCTTAAGAGAAAAATGTGAAGCATTAGAGTAGTTCAAAAGTTTCAAAGCTATGGAAGAGAATGAGACAGGTCTGAAGATAAAATTCCTAAGGTTAGACATGTTGGATGCTATGGTTGTGTGGCTAATATGTGGTTGTCATTGATGTCAACACTATTAGCATTTGATGTATTGAAGGCTGTATATGTCAAGGATATTGAGAAAATTGTAAAAGAAAGTGTTGCAGGTTCCCAGTGGAATTGTGAAGGTCATGAAGGTGTCTTGTTTTGTACGTTGGAGATAATATATTGTGGATTAAAGGGTTTTCTGTTGAGTGTATCTAGTTCATCTACTAGAAGTTTCAGAGGTCCGCATGAAGAATTGATCATGCTGTGAACAGTTGTGTTTTGATAGTATTTCTGTGGGTTATGTCAGTATTCCTGAGTAAATTTTATGTAATTCTAGTAATTCTAGTTGCTACGGATGTTTCTCTATTGTTTCTTGGTGTTCTTGGATGTTTCTATATCATGCTCTATATTTGTGGTACATCCACATTGATCGGTGTGCTCGTGGTCGAAGATTTTTCTTTGTATGTTCGATTTTTCATGTTCTTGGCCAACATGATGGGTGTAACGTGTGGTGGATCTTTAAGGTGAAATTAATTGAAGTATTTTTGTGTTGGAGTTTTTAATTTGGGTCTCCACTATGTTGTGGCCGACCTTGGTGGATTCACATTGAAAATTTATTTGTAAATTTGGGCCGACATTGAAAACATGTTTTATATCTTTGGCCGACTAAGTTATTGATGTAATCTCATGTTGTGGATATATAAGAGCAATTGCTTCATCGGTGTATAGAGTGCTCGGTGTGCTCCAATGTGTGTATGTGCGATTATCATTCGATTGTAGAGCATAGTGTGAAGAATATTAAGCAAAGTGTGAAGAAGTTTGAGCGAAGAGTAAAGAAGGTTTTTTGTGCTTAACTTAAACTGTAATCAAGCTTGTGTAGAAGCTATTTTCTCAGTTCACAATTTGGACAGTCTTAATCCAAACCTTTCCTTGGATAGTGAGTCCTCTTTTGTATTTGAGAAGTGAGCTCTAGGAAGTGTTCCTGAATGCATGTGCATTTCCATTATTTCTCATTATACTTTTAACAGGGTATAATATTGTGGACTAACCTCCACCGTGGTTTTTCCCCTAACAGGGTTTCCACGTAAAAAATCTTGGTGTTCTCTATGTTTCTAATGTGTTGAATTTTTATGGTTTATTGTTTATTCATCAGATCTGAGATTGAGTTAAATAAAGTTTGAAAAGATTTAAGTATTATGTGACAACTGATTCACCCCCCCTCTTAGTTGTCTGTCCTTGTTTTTCCAACAATTGGTATTAGAGCAGGTTTCTCTGAAGAAGTTTAAAAACTTGAGGTGATCCGAGATGGCATCATACAAGGACATTCCTAGTTTTGATGGAAAAAATTACTCATTGTGGAAAGCTCGGATGGAGTGTCATTTGAAGTGTATTGGTGAACCCTTATGGAAAATTACAAAGAATCAATATGTTATTCCTCAAAATGGTCCCTCCACTGCTGATGAGATTAAAGAGGCTAAGAATAATGTTAGGGCTACGAAAGCTTTGCTGAGTGCTTTAACAGATTCATAAATGACAAATGTGTTAGGTATGAAGACAAATCATGAGATGTGGACGAAGCTGGAGACTTTGTATGAAGGAGATGTACATGTGAAGATGGCTAAGCTATAGAGTTTGAAAGGCAAGTATGAAAATCTGAAGATGGGTGAAGATGAAAATATTTCTTCTTTTATGCAGAGAGTAAATGAACTAGTGATGGGTATTAGATGTGCTGGTGGTAAGTTGGATGAGGAAGAAATTATGGCTGAAGTGCTCAAATCATTTCCTCCCTCCTACAAAGCCAAGACTCATGCTATTGAAGAAACCAAATCATTGACGAATGTGACAAGGGACACACTGATTGGTAAACTTGCTGCCTTTGAGTTGAGTGAATTTGGTGATTTTGTTCCTAAGATAGAAATTGCATTCAAGGCTACTGTATCCAGAAGAAACAAGCAAATATATGATATGGGAGAAAGTTCTAGAAATAAATTCAAAAATGTGGAGGAAATGAAACAACTTGAAGATGAAGAAAGAGAGGTAGAAGAGTTGGAAGCACTGATAGTGAAGAAAGAAGGTAGAGGACAAGGTAAGTACAAAGGAAATCTGCCTATCAAATGTTTTCTTGCAGTAAAATAGGTCATTTTGCATCAAGGTGTCCTAAAAGGCTTCCTAGATCTAAGCCTTACAAATCTAGATTCCAAAAGAAATGCTAATTTGCTGAAGAAGGTGTGACTAATGATGAGTTTGATAAAGATAATGAAAATGAAGATGATTGGGTTTTCATTGCTATCAAGGAAAATAGTCCTGTGGCTACTGAATCTGCTAAAGTTGAGAAAGCTCTTGTAACCCAAATTGAAGAAAAGGATGAGTGGGTCATTGACAGTGGATGCTCACATCATATGGCTGGTGACAAAAACAAATTTGTAAGTCTAGAAAAGTATGACGGTGGGGTTGTAAGATTTGGAGACAATGCTTGTGTGATTCGTGGCAAAGGATCTATTTGTCTTGGTGGTAAGCACAACTTTGATGGTGTTCTTTATGTTGAAGGCTTGAAGCACAACCTATTGAGTGTTGGACAGATGGTAGACAAACGTTATGATCTTCAGTTCAAAGATGGAAGATGCATGATATATGGAAGCTCTGAAAATGTAATTGCCTCAGGAAAAAAGACAAAAGGTAATATTTTTCACCTGAATGCTGCTAGTGAAAGTTGTTTAATTGCTCAAGTAGATGAAATTTGGTTATGGCATAGAATTTTGTGTCATGTGAATTTTGATAACACTGTCAAAATAAGTTCCACTCAAGTAGTAAGAGATCTACCTAAGCCAGTGAAGCCTGCTAGCACAATTTACAAAGAGTGTCAGATAAGAAAACATACTAGAGTTTCTTTTCAGAGCAAACAACATAACTCAAATGGATTATTGGAGCTTGTGCATACTGATCTATGTGGTCCTTCTAGAGTCAGAAGTCTCCATGGTGAAAGTTACTTTATGCTAATTATTGATGACTATTCTGGAATGATATGGGTTGCTTTCTTAAGAGAAAAATGTGAAGCACTAGAAAAGTTCAAAAGTTTCAAAGCTATGGTAGAAAATGAGAAAGGTATGAAAATAAAATGCCTAAGGTCAGACAGAGGTGGTGAGTTCACCTCCAGGGAGTTTAATTCTTTCTGTGAAGAGCATGGAATTAGAAGACAATTATTTGCTCCCTGGACCCCTCAACAAAATGGTGTTGCTAAGAGAAAGAACAAAACAATTCTGGATGCTACCAGAACAATGATGATTGAAGGAAATGTGACTCACATCTATTGGAGTGAAGCTGTAAGCACTACTGTGTACACTTTGAACCAGGTAAATGTGAATGGTAATTCTGGTAAGACTCCTTTTGAATTATGGTTTGGTTATAAGCCTACTATTAAATATTTCAAGATCTTTGGAAGCAAATGCTACATCAAGAGAGATAATGATATAGGCAAGTTTGATGCAAGAAGCGATGGAGTCTTTCTAGGTTACTATATTAAAATCAAGGCCTATCGATGCTATAACAAAAGACCGAGAAAAATGGTTGAGAGTACAAATGTCATAGTTGATGAGGATTCTGCTAAATCATCCAGATATTGTGGATATGATTCAGATGAAGACAATACAAACAAAGGGAAGAATGTTCAGACACAAAATCAACTTCAAATTGTGCCATATGTTCTAGTAAGACAACTTCAATTTGTTCCGATAAATCAAGATAATCAGGAAGCAGAGACAAGTGCAAGTGCAGAAGAAAGAACAAAAGAATCAGAAGTTCGAGAAAATCCTAAAACTCTGAGGTATGTAAAGCTAAAGCATTCTGAAAATCAAATTATAGGAGATAAGAATAAAGGTGTGCAAACTAGAAGAAAGATTGCAGAAGAGTATTGCCTGATCTCCAAGATTGAACCTAAAGATTTCAAAGAAGTCTACAATGATGAACACTGGATGGAAGCTATGAAGGAAGAATTGATACAAATTGAAAAGAATGATACATGTATACTAGTTCCCAAACCAAAATATAAAAATGTAATTGGTAATAAATGGGTCTTTCGGAATAAGCTAAATGAAAAAGGTGAAGTGGTCCAGAATAAAGCAAGACTGGTATGTAAAGAGTATTCACAAATGTAAGGTATTGGTTTTGAAGAAACCTTTTCCCCTGTTGCTAGAATTGAAGCTGTAAGGTTATTTCTTGCTTATGCTGCATACAAGAACTATAAATTCTATCAAATGGACCTGAAGTTAGCTTTTATGAATGGTGAGCTAGAAGAAGAAGTATATATTGAACATCCTGATGGATTTCAACTGATTGATAAGGAAGACATAGTTTGTCGATTGAATAAAGCTTTGTATGGACTCAAGCAAGCCCCTAGAGCTTGGTATGCTAGATTAGACAAATACTTACTAAAGCTTGGATTCAATAGAGGTACTGTTGACAACAACTTATACTTCAAATTGGATCATGATAAAGAATTAATTATTGAAGTCTTTGTTGATGACATTATTTTTGGAGGAGATGATAATCTATGTATGAGGTTTGCTGATGAAATGAAGAGTGAATTTGAGATGAGTATGATTGGAGAGATGAAGTTCTTTTTGGGATTGCAAGTTACTTAATTAGACAAGGGGATCTTCATATCTCAGTCCAAATATGTGAGAGAATTGCTGAAGAAGTTTGGCATGGATGATTCAAAACTTGTTGGTACTCCCATGGTAACTGGATGTAATTTGACACAAAATGATGATTATCCTAAGGAAAATCAGACAAGATACAGATCAATGATTGGTGGATTGCTCTACTTAACTCAGACTAGACCAGACATTATGAATTTTGTATATATGGTTGCTAGATTTTAGGCTGATCCAAAAGAATCTCATGTGACTGCTGTTAAGAGAATCTTCAGGTATCTGAAAGGAACAGTTGATTTTGGGCTTTGGTACTCTAAGGATGATGATCTTACTTTAAATGTATATACTGATGCAAATTGGGTAGGAGATGTAGATGACATAAAGAGTACTAGTGGTGGTGCTTCACAAAGAAGAAGCTGGTGTCTTGGTTGAGCAAAAATCATAATTCCATTTCTCTATCTACTACTAAAGCAAAGTATATTGCTACTGCAAATAACTGTACTCAAGTGATGTGGATGAAACAGATGTTGAAAGATATCATAGTAGTATATGATGAACCTATTTCCATATACTGTGATAACTCAAGTGAAATTAACATATCAAAGAATCTGGTGCTACACTCTAAGACAAACATATGTCAATCAAGTTTCACTTTTTGAGGGAGAAAGTGAGTGAGAAAGAAGTTAGACTAGAGTATGTGCCTACCAAAGAACAAATTGCAGATATTTTCACTAAGCCATTGCCGAAGGATACTTTTGAGTATCTAAGAGGGTTGCTAGGGGTGATTACCCCTCCTGATATGAACTAGGATGCCTTAACTTGCATCAATCCATGCATTTCATGATCATATTCTAATCTAGATTGATGTTCCCATGGCTGCTACTTAGGGGGAGTAGTCAGATGTGTAGATATGTGGTTTAGAGATTATATGTGGAAAGATAATATTTATCTTTGCCATTGATTCCAAAGGGGGAGAAGAGAAATGTGAAAAACTGCTGCTTATCTGGAGTGAAGAGTCTTGTGGGGAGAAGATCTTGCAGAAGAAGTCAAGGAAGAAGAGTCACAATATAAGGAGTAAGTGCTCATTGAGAGTTGGGATGATGGTTTTTTTCACATCATGTGTTGCCATCAATGCCAAATGGGGAGATTGTTGGATTCTGTGGTTGTGTGGATGATATGTGGTTGTCATTGATGTCAACACTATTAGAATTTGATGTATTGAAGGCTGTATATGTCGAGGATATTGAGAAAATTGTAAAAGAAAGTGTTGTAGGTTCCCAGTGGAAATGTGAAGGTCATGAAGGTGTCTCGTTCTGTACGTTGGAGATAAACTGTTGTGGATTAAAGGGTTTTCTATTGAGTGTATCTAGTTCATCTATCGAAAGTTTCAGAGGTCCACATGAAGAATGGATTGTGTTGTGAACAGTTGTGTTCTGACAGTATTTCTGTGGGTTATGTCAGTATTCCTGAGTAAAGTTTATGTAATTCTAGTAATTCTAGTTGCTATAGATGTTTCTCTGTTGTTTATTGGTGTTCTTGGAAGTTTCTAGATTGTGCTGTATCTTTGTGGTACGTCCACATTGATCGATGTGCTCGTGGTCGAAGATTTTTCTTTGTATGTTTGATTTTTCATGTTCTTGGCCAACATGGTGGGTGTAATGTGTGGTGGATCTTCAAGGTGAAATTAATTGAAGTATTTTTGTGTTGGAGTTGTTAATTTGGGTCTCCACTATGTTTTGGCTAACCTTGGTGGATTCACATTGAAAATTTATTTGTAAATTTGGGCCGACATTGAAAATATGTTTTATATCTTTGGCCAACTAAGTTGTTGATGTAATCTCATGTTGTGGATATATAAGAGCGATTGTTTCATCGGTGTATAGTGTGCTCGGTGTGCTCCAATGTGTGTATGTGCAAATATGATTTGATTGCAGAGCAGAGTGTGAAGAAGATTGAGTGAAGTGATGAAACTTCATATTTTTGCTCCTTGTGTTCCATTCCTGCCCTGCCTGGTGTTACTGGTCTTTCATGGTGTCAAAATTTTCCTTGGGTTGGGGGTTTTAGCCTTATTTTCATACAAAAACCTTGTGTTTATTTTATGCCTTGGTTGGGATCTTTTTCGCTGTTACCTTTTTGAAGGGTTTTAAAATGATTTATGTCCTATCGGTTCATCTTGGTCGAGTCCCTTTGTTTTAATTTTTATTTCCTCCAAAGGATTTTTTTATTTCCCTAAGTCTTGGTTGGCCCCATGTTTCATCGTTTAAAAAAAACTTATGGTGTTGTTTACCGTTTGCCTTGTAATGTCCCCTTGTCCTTTTAATAAATGTTTTATTTTGTAGAGGGATAAAATTTACGTGACCATTGATGTGCTGTCGTTTGATCTCAGCCATTGCCCACCATTGCGCGATGACCCCACCACATTGCTTTGGTTGATCATGATATCACGGGCATGCGCCACGTGTCCTATCTGGTGTGGCCGAAGGCGATAGGTTTGGTTGACCGTCGATCAATTATCATCAGATCTCAACGGTTGCCTGCCATCGCGTGATCAAAAGTTACAAGGTTTTTACTGGTCGCGATATCATGGGCGGGTGCCACGTGTCTCATCTGATGAAGCTGAAAGAATAAGGGAAATACTGTGGTAAATTAATCCAGACTTAATACATTAAAAGGAGGGTTACTAAAGTGTTCTTGAGATGCACACGTTTTAAATCAAAGGATATGTTATAATCTTGACAAAAAAATTGCTTGACGGTTAATGATAACGCTGGTGACTGTGTTGAAGGAACAAGATCACTGATGCTCAAGATCTACGGTTGCCCGCCATCGCGTGATCCAAAGTTGTAGGATATTTACTGATTGCGATATCATGAGCGATTGCCACAAGGACTTCCTTGGTAGCGTATGGTATGGTGGGCCCTTTATTGCCATGTTGGCGATTGTGTTAGCTTGTTTTGAAGGCGGCCGTTTGATAATTTGATCTAACTGAAAGATTGACGACTTGAATTTAAATCTGCATCAAATATGGTTGGAGTCATTCGTGCAACGCATGAGTGAGCTTTAATGGCAGATGAGACACCTACTGGCATGATTTGATCGACATAAAATCAATTCTCCTACTTTATTTGTATCACAAGGCATTCAAGTATTTTGTAGAGCAGTTTTAGAGCTGAAAGCGAAGTTGTGAATCTTTGCAGCTAGAATTTGGGACTTCTCCAAACAAAGCCGTGAGTTAATTTTTGTGTCTTCTAGTCATTCTGCACTTGAATTTGGGAAAATATTTGCTGTGTTTGTCATTGAGCTTGTTGATAAACATGTTAGGGCTATAGTTTAATTATAGTTGTGAGAGATTGTAGTGTTTTGTTCTTTAATTTCCTATCTCTGGTTAGTCCTAGCTATTTGAAGTGTAACGTTGTAAAGGGGCCCTAGTTTGTCCGAGATGGCACCGCCAAAGCAACATTCTGGCCAAATTGACTATTTAAGAAGAAACTTGTACGATGATTTCCTGGATCAGTTACCCTTGTCAACAAATGATAGAAAGAAGGGATTGGTTTTGATGCGAGGGAAAATCCTGGGGGAAGGGTTAGTATACAATTGCTCTAACATAGCCGATGCTAGGGTTCCTCTCACAGACTTGGAAATGTTTAGATTGTGGTATGGACAGAGGAATTTTCCTCACCCCTTTTCAAATGGCTAGATGTATGATTTGGCAAAGATGGTGGTACCAAATGTGTTTCCTGATGTAGACCTTCTGAGGGCAGTGGCCACAAGATATGACCCTGCCACACGGGTAATCAGGGATAATGATGGAAGGGTTTTATTAAGCATTAACAGAGATGATATCCAACAGATTTTTGACTTGAGTGAACCGAGTGAAGACTTGGTTCCTATCAATCTTAAGGAAATGAAGCAGAAATATGCAAAGTTGAAGTCTCTTTTTAGAGCTAAGTTGCTTCCACCTCATCTAGCTAGGGAAGGGGGTTCAAGATTTCATATCAGCCCCAGTGACCAAGAATCTTTCAGATTAAATTGTTTTGCAAATAATTTCTTGGCTACTTTCTATTCATTGTGTCAGATTTTGGGTTTCAGTCCTGGTGCGGTGGTGCCCATTGCATACATGTTCATGGGGGTGCAAATACAACACCCTAACTTCTCTGTGACATATGAATTTGCTTATTTCTTGGTTGAGAGGATACATGAAGGGCTATTAAAGCTGTAAAAAAATGATACTGACACTCAATAATTTTGGTATTCTATGCTGATGCATATTTTTTTGTTCAAGAATGCTGATTTCTTCTCTGAAAAGATGGAATTAAGACAATTGGTTGATGGAAAAGGATTTCCAGTACAATTATGGGTTGCAGATTTATCTTGCAATAAGGAATTAACCAGTTATGTGCAATTTGATAATTGCTTTGCTTCCAGATTGAGGGCTAGATTGATGGTGAATGTACCTAGGATCCCTAAGGAATTACATGATTTCCTCAGGCCAAAGGGGAGGAAGCCAGAATTAAGAGTCTTCCATAATTGGGGTGACATTATCCCATATCCAATCAGCACTGTTTTGAGGGTGTATGGTTTTCAGGGAACCCCTCATATACTGCCGTACAATGTGCCACCAAGAGTGGGGTTTGCAGAAGTTATGTGGCAAATAGGTTGTATCCATCAGGACAACCTCACTAGGAGGGGTAAAGGAATATTTTTCCCTGATTATACAGTGGTGTTTGATTTTGCATTTTCAAAACTAGGCTGGGTGCATTTTGAGAAATTCGTTGATGATTACCATTTGAGGTGTGGTCCAAAGTGGCAACATGATCCTAAGGGTTTCTTTTCCCTTTTCAGACAGAATAAAAGCTGGCAAGTTTGTGCATGAATTCAAATTTCCTAAGGACCTGATTAGAAATGAGTTCGACCTAAATAAATAGGAGTTGAACAAGGAGAAATGGATAGCTTATAATAAGCTATTAGATATTGTGCACAAAATGGATCCGAAATATGATCCATTGTTGGAGTTCAGTCCCCACCATAAGAAAATTGATTTTTTGATGGAGAACTTCAAAGAGATTATGGGCACCTTGAGAACCAAGAAGATAAACTTAGAATTGAGTCTGGGTGTACAAGAACAAGGTGCTAGACCAATTGAAACAAGGCCAACATATCAACTTATAGGAAAAAGGCCCATTTACAGGAGGAAAAAGGATAGCAATAGTGATGAGGAAGAAGTGGACAAAAAGGGGAAGCAAATTGTGAAATTGCCTTCACAACCAGGTCCAAAATTCAAAGTGCCTGGGGCGATCAAAATCATTGATTTAGAATCATCACCAGAAGATAGTCCCTCACACCACCATTCGAGCCAAGCACTAAAAGAAAAAGGATTGATCAACCACAGGAGGATCTGATGGATGAAATTATTGTTATTGATCAGGACATGTAGGTTGGTATGCCTTCCCCTCCTAGGCCAGTTGAATTGGTTTTATCTGATTTAGATATGAAAGGAAAAATTGTACAAGATACAAGAATGGAAGCATGCAAGGAGTTTCTAGATGCCAATGCATATGTAAAAACTCCAGTATTATTGCAATTGGTATGGAGGATGAAATTTGAAGAATATCAAGATAAATGTAAGAATTGAAGAGAACTAAGACGTGATAGGTCAGACCAGGAGAATGATGAGGAGGTGAAAGCTGAGTTAATGGAAGAATTTAAGAACATCACTCCTAAAGAAGGAAGAAAACTGGTGAGTTAGGCTGGTGTATTGATTCTTCCTAAATGGGACATTATAGATGCTGTAGCATTTAATGCTATTCTAAAGTCCAAGCATCCCTTGCAAGACTCTGAAGAGGAAGTCAAGGAAGCATTGTAAGATTTTGCTTTCAGTGAGGAATATGAAACTTTGGCAATTTGGGCATTGGCCCCTTAGGGAAGAAAGCCAAATGTTGCAGATATTAATCCAAATTTCAGAGGAGGATTAATAATAAAGAGAGCTTCAGAGACCTCAACCACCGAGACCACGAATTTGACTATGAAAGTGGCCAAATTGGCCCAAAAGACTGCTGAAAGGGAGGAGGCTAAAAAGAAGAGCCTAATGGAGAAGTATAACCTTTTGATTGAGGAATACAACAAGATACAACAAAAGAATGTTGAATTGCAGACTAAGGTGGAAAGGTTTAGGTATAAACAGATTGGGGAGACATCAAGTGCTCCGGGGACCAATATATTACCTTCCACAGCAGGGTCAGTACCTCCCACTTCTCCAATTGTTTCCACACCAGGGTCTCCCAGTCAGAATCTTTCCCTCACCCCTCCTTTAGAACAAATTGATGAAGAAACATAGTGCTCTGTTGATCCTACAAAGAAGCAGCTCTTGCAAATAATTGATAAATTACATATGTCATTAAAGGTAAGTGAGGAGGGATCTCTTTCAAAGAAAAAGGAGATTGTTACTACTGTCTTAAGGAATTTAAATGAAAAGGTTGATAATAAATTTCTATCTATACATTGTTTATATTCTTTGCTGTTAGATGCAATAAAAAAAAATGATAGGGATCAGGAGGTAGTGATACCATTGATTGAAAATTGGATCCCTAGGGCCAGTGATTTGGATGTCATGTATAAGGCCTCAAGGTTTGATACAAATAATAGGCCCCAATCATTAAAGCCTACTCAAGTATTAGTTAAGTCATTGCAAGGTTTTCAGACCCTACCAAATGATTTGAGTAGGAAGATTAGGGAGTTGGTGAAGAATTTCAATGATTGGGGTAACACATTGTTACCTGATATAATTGATGAGTAGGGGAAAATCAGGTTACCCCAACAATGGCAGGATCAAGCAAGTGAGGTCATCAATGATCAAATTAAATTAATTTGTGATGACTCAAATTATGATTTGTTGGTGAGTTGTATGGATAAGATTATTAGTACCAACTTATTTTTGGAATCTTTTGAAATAGATGCAAATCAGGTAGTGGTAAAGTACACATCTTATAGCGCCAAGGTGAATGAGGTAATTAATTTTGACTGGCCGACTAATGAAGAATACCAAAAATGGGTAGCTAAATATTTGACTGAGGAAGAGTAAAAAGAATGGACTACTAATAGGTGGTAAATCAGATGCTATAGTTACAACGGTTTCCAGTTTTTCTTTGATGGCGGTCTCGGCGCAGGTTTCTTGTGGTTTTTGTTGTTACATCAACTTTCCTCAGCTGACATGATGAACAAGAATATTCTCTAAGGTGATGGCTATTGTAACAATTTATTGAATATCACCAAGTGTGCCAATTGGCTGGTGACATGTGTACTTTCTAGCCCGATGCTTGTGTTGCCCGATTTTCACCTGCGGCCTCAATCAGGCAAGGCAATCTATGTTTCAGGTGTTCATAAAGGCCAATTGGGGAATTTGCATCAAGGGTTAGATCATGCACATGAGTATATTTCACAAGGAGGTCTGTTGGAAGGCATGCCTTTATCAGTTTTGGTGCAAAAACTCATTAGAGAGGAAAGTCGGAAAGACCCTCCTGTTGTCTTGCCGACTAGCAGTGCATTCTATTTTGAATACACCGGTCGCTAGGAATTTTGGGTCACCACAAGTCTTTATATCTCTCTCCGCTTGGAATGTCTCGCCGATAGTTGTTCACCAGGCCAGCGTCGGGGAGAGTGGTTTGTGTTCAGCATGAGGTTCCGGTGACCAAGTGGAGTCTCACCAAAGGGATTGTTGCTTTGATATAATGTTTTGAGCTCGGCAAAAGGTCTTGCTGACTAAGCAGGGTCTTGCCGAAACAGGAGGAGCTCAACGAGAGGTCTTGCTGATGCCTGGTGGTCTCGCCGATGGAGGGTGCTTTCACCGTGAGGTCTTGCCGACAGATGATGAAGCGAGCTCGCCGAAGGATTTTTCCTTTGGCATAACGTCTTGGCGACTGTGGAGGTCTCGGCGAAAGGGCGTAACTTCGGGGAGAAGTCTTCTTGATAAGTGAGGTCTCGGCGACTGGGGCTAGCAAAGGGGTAAAGTCTCACCGATAGGGTGGACTCTTGCCAACATGAAAGGCAGTATCGACAAAGGAAATGAGCTTGGCGAAGGTCTCGCCGACAAGAAAGGAAGTGGCATTGGTGAAAGAAAGGTGCTCGCCATGATGTCTTGCCGACCTGATAGGGTCTTGCCGAGATGAAATGGGATCGCCGAAAGATATTGCCTTCGACATGAGGTCTGGCTGACCCGATGGGGTCTTGGCGAAGGAAACGAGCTCGGCATAAAGTCTTGTCGATAGCGATCAACTGGGCAATGAAATATGGATATCGGTAGGACTCTTAGTGCTCGCTATGATTCTTTCCGAATGTGGGTGTCTAGGCGATGAAATATGGATATCGGTATAACTCCTGCAACTCGATATGAAGTCCTGCTGACCATCGTATGTCTTGCTACTGCGAGGTCTAATCGCATTGGGGAGACACGATTAGTGTCTCACCGATATGCAATTTTGTCTGAGAACTTTTGACTGCCCGAGGAAGCTTGCATGGCATCTTTTTAGCCAATTGAAGGAGGCTAAAGGCGAACCACTGTCCATTTGACTGGTTGACTCCCCTTGAAAAGAAGATCAACAAAATGTAAGCAACATGGATTTGCTCTGAGATCAAGAGTGATGGAGCAGCTCAGCGACACAATGGTGTGAAGGTCTGACAATAGGGAGTATCTAATGTTGCTTCTATAGGGGGATTGACATTTATGGTAACACTCGGAGGCATTCAAGGCAGCTTGGCAAGGAGATTCGAGGGTAGACACGAAGACCAGAAGTTAATGCTGTAAAAGATCTTAAGGCTTCCCTTGAGGGCGATCTGTCACCGACAGGGACACGGGGGATGCACATTGAATGCATTAGCTTTATTTCCAAAAGATCTGAGGGTCAACTCTTCTTAGAAATTGATATTTTTTGTAAACCCTAAAGAAAAAGGCCGATACTTTATAGTTTTTGTATATATGGCATTTTTTCCTCTTTTGTAGAGAGTTCTTACTTGCCTATTTTATGCTTTGTGACTTCTGAGAGTCCTTAGAGGAGAATATTGAGTTTTGTAACTCATCTACAGACATTGTATGTATAGTTTCACCTTTGGAGATCAATAAAGAAAGCAACTTCTTCCTTCTCAGTTATCTGTTTCATTGAGTGTGTTGAATGATTGATAAATTTACATGTGAGTTTCTCTTATTCCTTGTTAGTTGTCTCATTAATAGCACTTTTAAGTAGAGGAGATGTGTATATTGTAGATTATAGGTTATGTTAGTGATGCAAACAATTTTAGTTGTGAGGAGAATTTATCATCCTTCTAGGACTGTATGTATCGTAGATTTCTTATAAAACATTTATGCAATATCATATGAGTATTGAGTTGTGCATATCAACTTTTACTAGTTGATTGAAAATTGTGTGTTAAGCATCTGTTCATGTTTTGAACAAATTTGGTGTATCACCATAGGAGTAGTTTCTAATTTATGTATTCCTTCTCCCTTTACCTCACAAAGATTAGTAGTTTAGGTGATAACACAAAGGAAGCCGACCTTCTCCGGAGGTTGACCTCTGTCTACAAGTGACCCACAACTTTGGAGGTCTTCCCATGTTACACTGAGGTGTTGAACATCAAGTTCAACATGGTGCAATTTCAGGTGATAACAGTTTTGGCATGCCGGGTGGGATAGAGTTAGAAGTAAAATTCCTAGGCCTTGCTATTTTGATGTGCTGACATTAGGCTGATAGCCTTTTAGAGGTCATTTTAAAGCATATCTGACGACTCTGCGTGGAGGAAATAATCAATGTGTTTATTTATATGAGAAAAATATAAACTAGAAGTTCAAAAGCTATAGAGTTTTTACATTTATCTCCTCCAAGAAGAAGAGGGAGAATTCTCACAAGGACTGTTCCTTCTCCTAGAGTTCAGTCAACACCACCTAGTATTAGTGACAAGGCACTGTTTTCATACGAAAGGAGAAGAAGAAGAGACCCTCTAGCTAGGTATTCAACATCTCCTACTCTTAGAACATAACTTTCTACCTCCTCATTTTGGGTTTTCAATTGTTCAACAAACAGTATTTTTGCTATAGCAAATACTTTTCAACCAAGTTCAAGTTCTACTTCAGTAAGCATACCAACGCATTCCAGCTCAATGGCAGTGCCAAGGGCCTTTACTTTCATACCGTTCAACCAAGGTAGTCCCCTTAATCTAGCGCAACATGATGATATTCCATTAGCAGCGTTAAAAGGGTTACCAGAGTTTACTAGAGAAGGACAAGTGACACCTTTCGAACATATCAAGGATGTGGCAGCATTGTGCAATGTGCATCATGTGACACAGGAAAATGTAGCTGTGAGATTGCTGGCTGCATCTTTCAAGAAGAAGGCATTGGAATGGTTTAGAAGCTTGCCAGTGGGTTCTATAAGAACATGGGATGAGCTTGGTGATGAATTTACCAGATTTTTTGAGGAAAAATCTGATCACCTATCTTTGGTAGAGCAGTTAACAACCATAAAAAGAGCCCCACAAGAACAAATGGCGAACTTCAATATCCGATTTCAAAAGACTTGGAATAGAATACCTACTACGGTAAGGCCTTCTACTGATTATGCATTTTTATACTATTTGAATAGTTTAAATAGTGATATCTCAGTCATGATACAGTCCATGGGGGGTATTTCTTTACCTCAAGCTTATAGCATAGCTATTAAGGCAGAAAATAACCTCATTTAGGTAGGCAAGTTAGCACCTAGGCCACCTATGCCCTATTTCCCTGAAATTCAATCAAATATGCCATTGCAAATGCCATCTTTAGCCCCTTTACCTACTTTTCTAGCATTACCCATTGCTGTGAGCCAGTGAGTATCATCTGCAGGACCATCAAGTGAATTGCAAGAGATCAAGTATAGTCAGCATAAGATAGAAAGCATTTTACAAACTATGGGAAATGAGTTGATCAGCATGAAGAAACAATATCAAGGGGCAAGGCCGAATTTCCAATAGCAGAACCAACAACAAGGTCAGAATGTAAATCAGTCTTATCAAAACTAGGGATATCCGTATCAGCAAAATAGGCAACCCTATCAAGGTGCTTATCAGAGGAAAAATGTTAATTAGAGACCATTCCAATCTTATAATCCAACTCCTCTTAACACTATAAATCCAGTGAAGGATATGGTTCCAACCTAGAATAACTTTGTGATAGAAAATGAATGGTGTCATTCGTGTAATCAAGCACATAACCCAGCCTCATGCTAAAATGGGGTAGTTAATCAGGCATTTATGGTCCAAAACACTGTTAGTTTACAGCCAGATACACCTGCTAATAGACCTGAACAACAACCAGATATACATTTTAATGAGACTACATTTTTAAATTGGCAAAGTGAAGAGTCCTATGGTGTGAATGCTGATTCAACAATTGTAGCCAATACACGAGCTAAGAAAAAAGCTCTAGAGGTGGAGCAATCAGCTGATAAAAACAAGGGGCCTACAACTATAGAAGCATCATCCACACCTATTCTAAATATACCAAAATGAACTACTGTCTTACCAATCAATGGGCAGTCTCACAAGAATAAAGAACCGGTTGCTGCTAAAGTACATCAGAAGGTACCTTTAACTATACCTTATAATATTGTGGACAACATGAAGAAGATGAATGTGAATATGACCATGTGGGACTCCTTAAGCATTCCTGGACAGGCTGATCTACTAAAAGAGGCACTATCTAAAAATGTGAATCCTTAGCAAGTTGCTGCTGATTCCCAAAAGGTTGTAATGGCTAATGATGATTAAGGGAAAGTTGCTAATTCCAGTAGCAAAGAGAAATCTACAATTCAAGGCAAGAACGTGAGACCTCCTCCGTTCTATGTTTCATTGATTATTGGGAAAAATTTAGTGCACAATTGTATGGTAGATAGTGGAGCTACCTGTTCTGTGATGCCCAAGCAAGTAGTTGATCAGTTAGGTTTAAAGTATGAACCTTTAGAGAAAGGAGTAGTCCAGCTGGATGGCTCATCTGTTAATACAGTGGGTCTTATCAAAGATGCTAGCTTAACTCTGCATGCTTGCCCTAATTTTTCAATTTCCCTAGACATTTATGTGGCAGATTTGCCTCCGTATTTTGGGTTATGTTTATCAAGAGAGTTTACGGCTAAAATAGGGGGATACCTTTCGTCTGACTGGTCTCACATGTTGTTCCGTACTAGGTATGGAACTAAAGTAACCATTAAGTTTGAGTTACTTGCAAAAGACAATATAGAACCCTATATACCTAGTGTGATGAATGCCAATTGCATAATTTCTGAACAAGATGAACATGCTGCTGTCTTTGATCCTCGCATTGTTGTCAATGATATTCCTGATATACTTCTAGATGAGTGGGCAACAGACCAAACTTCTAGTGTTGAAAGTGACTTGGTGTCGGATGCTGGTATGGGTAACTACATGTTTCAAGAAGCTGATGTAGTGATGCCTAACTTGGTTAAGAGGTCAGTGAATGATTGTGATCAACAAGACAAGGTCTGGGAAATTTATTTTGATGGCTCAAGGAGCAGGCATGGCACTGGTGGGGGTGCATTATTGGTTTCCCCAAGAGTTGAAAGATATTATGCAGCCTTTAGGTTTGCATTTTCATGCACTAATAACACAACATAATATGAAGGTCTTATTCAAGGATTGGAATGGGCGAGGAAACGTGGAATTAAGTGTTTGAAGGTGCATGGGGACAGTGAATTGGTAGTAAATCAGGTTAGAGGCTTGAATGCTGTTAAAAATAATATTCTTAAATTGTATAAGCATAGGGTTTGGGACCTCATTGAGGATTTTGAGGCTTTCAATATCATTTCAATTCCAAGAAATTAGAATCAACATGTTGATAGATTAGCAGCTATGGGAGCTTAGTTTGAAATTCCGAACAGCGTAAGGAAGGAGTGTAATCAACAGCACATCAAGGTTATTATCAGGCCTTCCATGCCCGATAACAATGTTAACTGGCAGGTCTTTGAGAGTGATGAGAAGATTCTACAGTTTCTACTTGAAGAAGACGTGTTTGCAGCATCAAACCAGGAGATAATTAAACAATAGTATGGAGACCAGGTACTGCAATTTAAGAATAACAAGTTGCTTAAAGGTTTGGTCACCTTAGAAAGTATTTTCAACTTTGATGATCAGGCTAAAAGTAATAAAGCCAACTTATTAGTTCAACAAGATCATTATGAGGACTTAGAAATTGCACCTAAGAGAAGCCTCAAGATAGGAAAAATAAACACTACTGTTGAAAAGCAGTCTTTTCTGCAATTATTCCAAGAATTCAATAACATATTCGCCTGGGAATATGGAGATTTGAAGGGATTTGATCCATGTCTTGCACATCATACAATAGAATTGGAGCCAACAGCCAAACCCATAAGGCAGAAACAAAGGCCAGTTAATCCCAAACTAGAGCCATTAATGCAGAAAGAAGTCTTTAGACTTATAGAAAGTGGGATTATCTTTCCCATCAAGCATACTAGTTGGGTTGCAAATCTAGTTCCCGTCAGGAAGAAAGACAGAGAGCTTAGATTATGTGTAGACTTCAGAGATTTGAACAAAGCTTCGTTAAAGGATAGATACCCTCTTTCGTCTATGGAGCAGATTCTTCAATGTGTGTCAGGTTCTGAACGTATTTCTTTATTGGATGGATATTCTGGTTATAACCAGATTTTGGTAAGGGAAGGAGATCAATTTAAAACTGCCTTCACCACAAAGTGGGGCACAATGGCATATAGGAAAATGCCATTTGGTTTGTCTAATGCTGGAGCAACCTTCCAAAAGGCTATGGACATGGCCTTTAGCAACTTAATGTATAAGTTTGTCTTAGTATATCTTGATGACATCACTGTCTATTCCAAGAAGACACCAGATCACATTGACCATTTGAGGCAGGTTTTTGAACGTTGCCGGGAGTTTGGTATATCATTGAACCCAAAGAAATGTGTTTTCTCCGTTCATGAAGGAAAGCTTCTTGGGTATGTAGTATCTAGGAAGGGAATGACGGTCGATCCCAAGAGAGTGGCAACAATCTTAGAGCTGTCTTTACCTCCGCATAAGAAAGGACTTCAGAGTTTCATTGGTCATATTAATTTTGTCAGAAGATTTCTTCCTGATATAGCAGCCTTATTAAAACCCCTTACAGCTATGTTAAAAAAGAACGAAGACTTCAGATGGACCCAAGAAGCAAGGGATAGTTTTCAAAAGATCAAGGAGGCGTTAGTTTCAGCCCCAACATTAGTTAACCCATATTTCAACAAGGATTTTACCTTGTATGCTTTTGGTAGTTTTGATGTAATTTCTACAATCTTGGTATAGAAAAATGTGGAAGGGTTGGAACAGCCCATTTCCTTTTTTAGCAAGGTTTTGGAGGACTATGAGCAGAAGTATACCTTCGTAGAAAAACATGCGCTGGCTATTGTGAAGAGTTTGAAGAAATTTAGACATCTATTGTCTCATAACAAAATTCATCTTCGGGTGGCACATTCCAGTGTGAAAGAATTTTTCCTTAGTAAAGATCTGAATGAAAAGCGGGCTGGATGGATCACAAGAGTTATGGAGTATGATGTGGATATTCAGGTTACTAAATTGGTGAGGGGAAAAGGTTTATGCCAACAGCTGGCTAGCGAAGACGTTTCAACAATAGAGGATGAACGAGACTCAGTCTTGGTTAATGGTTGGATGACAGTTAATGAAGCTACCAGCTGGTTGCAGGAGATGTCGCATTTTTTGAGAACTGGAGAATTTCCACCTAATCTGAGTAAAATGAAGAGGAGGTACTACCGACTTCAGTCTATTCCTTTTGTCTTGATTGATCATGTGTTGTATAGGAAAGATCATAGTGGAGTACTGCTCAGGTGTGTTGATAATAATCAAGTGGATAAGATATTACATGAGTTCCATGATGGACCTTCTGGAGGTCACTATGCTGCAAGGACAACAACCTATAAGATTTTAAGAGCAGGCTATTATTGGCCTGACTTGTTCAAGGATGCACATACATATGTCAGGAGATGTTCCAAATGTGCCTTGTTTTCAGGCAAAGAAAAGCTTGCTGCTTTGCCATTGCAACCAATTCAGATAGAGCAGCTGTTTATGAAGTGGGGAGTTGACTTCATAGGGGCAATTAATCCACCCTCAAGTGCGGGCCATTGGTGGATTATCACAGCAACAGATTACTTTACACGATGGATAGAAGCTTTTCCTTTGAAGGAAGCTAATGAAACAACAGTGTTAAATTTTTATGAAGACATAGTTTGCAGATTTGGAGTCCTAGATTCTATAATTTTTGACAATGCCCTGGCATTTGTTGGTCTGAAGGTAGCTGATTGGGCATTGAAAAATGGTGTTTACTTGAACACAAGCTCCAACTATTACCCTCAGGGCAACGGACTTGCAGAGTCCACTAATAAAAATTTGATTAACATTATCAAAAGGACGGTTCAAAGCAATCAGAAGGATTAGCATGCCAGGCTAAAGACTACTCTTTGGGCAGACAAAATTACCCCTAAGAAGGTGATCGGGAACTCACCTTACATGTTGGTGTACGGGAAATAAGCAAAATTAAATATTTCTACTGAGTTACCCGCCTTGGACATTGCCAGTCAGCTGGTCCTGTTTGAACAAACTGACCCACTTGCCTTAAGATATACTCAGCTGATGGAGTTAGAAGAAACTAGAAACAAGGCTATGAAGAACATGGAACGTCAACAAATCCTGACTAAGATAACATTTGATAAGAAAACTAGATCAAGAGATTTCACGGTGGGAGATCTTGTGCTGAAATGGGATGTTCTAAAAAGCAGGCCGAACCATCACACCAAGTTTGACAACATGTGGACAGGTCCATTTATGATCAAAGACTGCAAAGAACACAATGCTTACCAACTGGCCACAACTAAAGGTGAAGTGCTTCCTATCTCAGTCAATGGGATACACCTCAAGCCTTGTTTTGAGGTTTGATAAGTTCCTCCATTGTACATATTAGGTTAGGTTTTATGTTTCAATAAGTGCTTTTGTACTTTAGTTTGGTTGTTGTTTCATTCCCTAAGTGCTGTTCCAACATAGTAAATAGCTTCTTTTCAGTTTCTCCTGTTTTGTCGTTTTTGGCAACCTGTTGTGTTCTAAGAGTCTCAAGTGAGTTGCAGCCATGTGCGAACTGTTTTTGAATTTTTTTGAGTTTTCCTAATGACTCCATGCCCAATGGACAAGTTGGCTACTGGTTTCCATGTTTAGTAGGCAAACATCCAGCAAAGGTCACCAAAAATGTTGCTTGATTTTCACCTACGGCCTCAATCAGGCAAGGAAATCTATGTTTCAGGTGTTCATAAAGGCCAAATGGGGAATTTGCATCAAGGGTTAGATCATGCACCTAAGGATATTTCACAAGGAGGTCTGTTGGAAGGCATGCTTCTATCAGTTTTGGCACAAAAACTCATCAGAGAGGAAAGTCGGCAAGACCCTCTTGTTGTCTTGCCGACTAGCAATGCGTTCTATTTTGAATACACCAGTCGCCAGGACTTTCGGGTTGCCATGAGTCTTTATATCTCTCTCGACTTGGAATGTCTCGCCGATAGTTTTTCACCAGGCCGGTGTTGGGGAGAGTGGTTTGTGTTCGGAATGAGGTCCCGACGACCAAGTGGAGTCTCACCGAAGGGATTGTTCCTTCGATATAATGTTTTGAGCTCGGCGAAAGGTCTTGTCGACTAAGCAGGGTCTTGCCAAAATAGGAGGAGCTCGGTGAGAGGTCTTGCCAATTCCTGGTGGTCTCATCGACAGAGGGTGCTTTCACCATGAGGTCTTGCTGAAAAATGATGAAGCGAGCTCGCCGAAGGATTTTTCCTTCGGCATAACGTCTTGGTGACTGCAGAGCTCTCGGTGAAAGGGCATAACTTCGGGGAGAAGTCTTCCCGATAAGTGAGGTCTCAGTGATTAAGGCTAACAAAGGGGTAAAGTCTCACCGACAGGGTGGACTCTTGCCGACATGAAAGGTGGTCTCAACGAAGGTCTCACTGACAAGAAAGGAAGCGACATCGGCGAAAGAAAGGTGCTCGCCGTGATGTCTTGCCAACCTGATAGGGTCTTGCCGAGATGAAATGGGCTCGCCGAAAGATATTTCCTTCGGCATGAGGTTTGGCCGACTCGATGGGGTCTTAGCGAAGGAAACGAGCTCGACATAAAGTCTTGCCGATAGCGATCAATTGGGCGATGAAATATGGATATCGGTATAACTCCTGCAGCTCGATATGAAGTCTTGCTGACCATCGTATATCTTGCTGAATGCTGCTGCGAGGTCTAATCACATCGGGGAGACACGATTAGTGTCTCACCGATATACAATTTTTTTTGAGAACTTTTGACTGCCCGAGGAAGCTTGCATGGCATCTTTTCAGCCAATCAGAGGAGGCTAAAGGCGAACCATTGTCCATTTGACTGTTTGAATCCCCTTGAAAAGAAGATCAACAAAATGTAAGAAACATGGATTTGCTCTGAGATCAAGAGTGATGGAGCAGCTCAGTGAAGCAATGGTGTGAAGGTCTGACAACGGGGAGTATCTGATGCTGCTTCTATAGGGGGATCGACATTTATGGTAACACTTGGAGGCATTCAAGGCAGCTCGGCAAGGAGATTCGAGGGTAGACACGAAGACTAGAAGTTAATGTTGTAAAAGATCTTAAGGCTTCCCCTGAGGGTGATCTGTCACCGACAGGGACACGGGGGATGCACATTGAATGCATTAGCTTTATTTCCAAAAGATCTGAGGGTCGACTTTTCTTAGAAACTGATATTTTTTGTAAACCCTAAAGAAAAGGGCCGATACTTTATAGTTTTCATATATATGGCATTTTTTCCTCTTTTGTAGAGAGTTCTTACTTGCCTATTTTATGCTTTGTGACTTCTGAGAGTCCTTAGAGGAGAATACCGAGTTTTGTAACTCATTTACATACATTGTATGTACAGTTTCACCTTTGGAGATCAATAAAGAAAGCAACTTTTGCTTTCTTAGTTATCTGTTTCATTGAGTATGTTGAATGATTGATAAATTTACATGTGAGTTTCTCTTATTCCTTGTTAGTTGTCTCATTAATAGCACTTTTAAGTAGATGAGATGTGTATATTGTAGGTTATAGGTTATGTTAGTGATGCAAACAGTTTTAGTTGTGAGGAGAATTTATCATCCTTCTAGGACTATATGTATATTAGCTTTCTTATAAAACATTTATGCAATATCATATGAGTATTGAGTTGTGCATATTAGCTTTTACTAGTTGATTGAAAATTGTGTGTTAAGCAGCTGTTCATGTTTTGAACAAATTTGGTGTATCACCATAGGAGTAGTTTCTAATTTATGTATTCCTTCTCCCTTTACCTCACAAAGATTAGTAGTTTAGGTGATAACAAAAAGGAGGCCGACCTTCTCCCGAGGTTGACCTCTATCTACAAGTGACCCACAACTTTGGAGGTCTTCCCATGTTACACTGAGGTGTTGAACATCAGGCTCAACAGGGTGAAATTTTAGGTGATAACAGCTTGTTTGCTTCTTCATTTTTTATAAGAAGGATTTCAAGGCCAGAAGTATGGGTTAGCAAGTTAGATAATTTTGGATAGAGTCTAGGTGAAGTTGGAGGGAAAATTATAAAGTTTGATGGTTTTAGAGAAAAATGCAATTTAGGTTTTGAGTCATTCTGTAACACATTTTGAGTTCATGGGGATTTAATGTCATATAACAGTACTAGCATTTGAGTTGAAATGCTAAATTCAAGCTCATGTCTCTCCATTGTACATGCATATCCGAACTTTGAATAAAATAACTAAGGGTTGTTTCATTCATCTCACTGTTGTGGTGTGTATGATTCTATTTTAGCTTTAATTCAAGGAATTAATTAAAATGCTTGAATGGGATTATAGGTGGATATGTTCTGTATAAGGATTTGATAAGCAGTATTGAGTTAGAATACATATTGATGAGATTACAATGCAATGTCATCAAGGATTTCATATGTTATGTGTTGAATATGTCATATACCATTAGATGCTTATGAATTTGACTCCTCCAATGGATAAATGGCACCGATCTAAGTTGTAATTATCCGTATGATTCAATATTTGTTTGTCTTTTCCTAGAGCTTGCTACAGATTGTAAATCAATGACTATATCATACTGTGGATTGTGTAGTAATTATCTCATGCTCCAGATAGTTGATATTATCGATGAATAGTCAATTCTATTCTATATTATCCTATCATGTTGAGCTATTAAGTGAGATAAATCTGTTATTGTTAATGTTGTTTATAATAATGGTGCAGAGGTTGTAAACACATTAAGGGATCACCCTCCCGGGTCTTGCAGAGCCCGAATGTAGGAGGCTTTTTTAAAAAGTCCTCGTCAGTTGGTCTAGGTCCTTTGAGTTGCCTTTGATTGGAATTGGAAATTCCATAGGTAGATTAGAAGACAAACTTGGTTACAGTGTAAAAAAGAAACCAACATGAAGTGTAAAGAAGTTTTAGAGAAGAGTAAAGAAGGTTTTCTATGCTTAACTAGAACTATAATCAAGCTTGTGTAGAAGCTATTTTCTTAGTTGAAAATTTGGATGGTCTTAATCCAAACCTTTCCTTGGACAGTGAGTCCTCTTTTGTATGAGTAGTGAGCTCTAGGAAGTGCGCCTGAATGCATGTGCATTCCCATTATTTCTCATTATACTTTTAATAGGGTATAATATTGTGGACTAACCTCTACTATGGTTTTTTCCCTAACAGGGTTTCCACGTAAAAAATCTTGGTGTTCTCTATGTTTCTGATGTGTTGAATGTTTATGGTTTATTGTTTATTCATCAGATCTGAGATTGAGTTAAATAAAGTTTGAAAATATTTAAGTATTCTGTGACAACTGATTCACCCCCCCTCTCAGTTGTCTATCCTTGTTTTTCCAACAAGACAGAGGTGGTGAATTCACGAGTTCAATTCTTTTTGCGAAGAGCATGGAATCAAAAGATAGTTATCTACTCACCGAACCCCTCAACAAAATGGAGTTTTAGAGAGAAAGAACAAAAAAATTTTGGATGCTTCTAGAACAATGATGATAGAAGGAAATGTGCCTCACATCTATTGGAGAGAAGCTGTAAACACTGCTGTGTATACTCTAAACCGGGTAAATGTCAATGGTAATTTTGGTAAGATTCCTTTTGAACTATGGTTTGGTTATAAACCTACTATTAAATATTTCAAGATATTTGGAAGCAAGTGTTATATCAAGAGAGATGAGGATATAGGAAATTTTTATGCAAGGAGCGACGAAGGAATCTTTCTAGGTTACTCTACTAAAAGCAAGGCTTACCAGTGCTAAAATAGAAGATTGAGAAAAATGGTTGAAAGTGCAAATGTCAGAGTTGATGAGGACTCTGCTAGGTCATCTAGATACTATGGATATGATACAGATGAATAGTAAGGTAGTACAAAGAAAGGGAAGAATTCTTAGACACAAAATCAAGTTCAAATTGTTCTGATAAATCAAGAAAGTCAGGAAGGAGAGACAAGTGGAAGTGCAGAAGAAAGAAAAGAAGACCTAGAAGTGCGAGAGAATCCTAAAATTATGAGGTATGTAAAGCTAAATCATTCAAAGAATAAAATTATAGGAGACAAGAATAAAGGTGTGCAGACTAGAAGAAAGATTGCAAAAGAATATTGTCTGATCTCCAAGACTGAGCCTAACAATGTCATTGAAGCTTGTAATGATGAACACTTGATGGAAGCTATGAAGGAAGAACTGATGCAAATTGAAAAGAATGATACATGGATTCTTGTTCCCAGACCTAAAGATAAAAATGTGATTAGTACTAAATGGGTCTTTCGGAATAAGCTGAATGAACAAGGTGAAGTGGTCCAGAATAAAGCAAGACTAGTATGTAAAGGGTATTCACAAATGGAAGGTATTGATTTTGAAGAAACCTTTGCCCCTGTTGCTAGAATTGAAGCTGTAAGATTATTTCTTGCTTATTCTGCATATAAGAACTACAAATTTTATCAAATGGATGTTAAGTTATCCTTTCTGAATGGTGAGTTAGAAGAAGAGGTATATGTTGAATAACTAAATGGATTTCAACTGATTGATAAGGAAGACATGGTTTGCTAATTGAAGAAAGCTTTGTATGGACTCAAGTAAGCCCCCATAACCTGGTATGCTAGACTGGATAAATACTTACTAAAGCTTGGATTCAATAAAGGTACTGCTGACAACAACTTGTATTTCAAGTTGGATCATGATAAAGAGTTGATTATTGAAGTATTTGTTGATGACATTATTTTTGGAGGAGATGATGATCTATGTATGAAGTTTGCTGATGAAATGAAAAGTGAATTTGAAATGAGTATGATTGGAGAGATGAAGTTCTTTTTGGGATTGCAAGTCACTCAGTTAGACAATGGGATTTTCATATCTCAGTCCAAATATGTGAGAGAGTTGCTAAAGAAGTTTGGAATGGAAGAATCAAAGCCTATTGGTACACCCATGGTAATCAGATGCAAGTTAACACAAAATGATGATTCTCCTAAGGAAAATCAAACAAGATACAGGTCAATGATTGGTGGATTTCTCTACTTAACTCAAACCAGACCTAACATCATGAATGCTGTGTGTATGGTTGCTAGATATCAAGTTGATCCAAAAGAATCTCATGTGACTATTGTAAAGAGAATTTTTAGATACCTGAAAGGAACAATTGATTTTGCGCTTTGGTATCCTAAAAATGATGATTTTACTTTGAGTACCTATAATGATGCGGATTGGGTAGGAGATGTAGATGACATGAAAAACACTAGTGGTGGTGCCTTCTTCCTAGGCAAGAAACTGGTATCTTGGTTGATTAAAAAGTAGAATTCCATATCCCTATCTACTGCTAAGGCAGAGTATATTATTGCTGCAAATAATTGTACTCAAGTGTTGTGGATGAAACATATGCTGAAAGATATCAGAGTAGTATATGATGAGCCAATTTCCATATACCATGACAACTCAAGTATAATAAACATATCGAAGAATCCAATGCTACACTCTAAGACCAAGCATATGTCAATCAAGTTTCACTTCTTGAGGGAGAAATAAGTCAGACTGGAGTATGTGCCTACCAAAGAACATATTGCAGACATTTTCACCAAGCCATTGCCAAAGGATACTTTTGATTATCTTAGAGGGATGCTAGGGGTAATTAGCCCTCCTGATATGAACTAGAGATGCATTTATTTGCATCAATCCATGCATTTTGTGATCATATTCTGATCTAGATTGATGTTTCTGTGGCTGCTACTCAAGGGGAGTAGTTAGATGTGTAAATATGTGGTTCAGAGCTTGTATGTGGAAAGATAATGTTTTTATCTTTGCCATTGATGTCAAAGGGGGAGAAGAGTCATGTGAAAAAATGTGAATTATCTGGGGAGAAGAGCCTTGTGGAGAAGATCATGTAGGAGTTGAGGAGAAGAGTCATAATCTAAGGGGGAGTAAGTGCTGATTGAGAGTTGCATTGATGGTGCTTTTCACATCATGTGTTTCCATCATGCCAAAGGGGGAGATTGTTGGATGTTGTGGTTGTGTTGCTGATACGTGGTTGTCATTGATGTCAACACTATTAGCATTGATGTATTGAAGGTTGTATATGTTGAGGATATTGAGAAAATTGTAAAAGAAAGTTACAGGTTGACAGTGGAACATTGAAGGTCATGAAGGTGTCTTTCTTTATATATTGATGATCAATCATTTTGGATTAAAGGGTTTATTGCTAAGTGTATCTAGTTTACCCACCAGAATTTTTAGAGGTCCGTGTGAAGATTTGATCATTGTATGAACAGTTAGTGTTCCTGATTGAAGTTGATGTGATTCTAGTAATTTCATTTTCTACAAATGCTTCTCTATTGATTCCTAGTGCTTATGGATGTTTCTAGATCATGCTCTATCTTTGTTGCATGTCTATGCTGATCGATGTGCTCATGGTCGGTGATTTTTCTCTTGTGTGTTTGGGTTTTTATGTTCTTGGCCAACATGGTGGTTGTAACGTGTTGTGGATCCTTGGAGATTAAAATTTGAATGTTTGGCACACTCGAAGATGTTATTTTGGGCCACAATATAATATTGGCTTATGGTGTTTGATTCACATTGAAAATGTAGTTGTAAATTTGGGCCGACATTGTGTATATGTTTTATATTTCATATTTTATTTTGGATGAAAAAGTTGTTGATGTAAATCCATGTTGTGGATATATAAGAGCGGTTGTTTGTGCGAAGTTAAGGTGTGTGTGTGAGTAGAGGAAGAGCAAGTGTGTGAATAGTGATCTAATCATTCGATTGCAGAGCAGAGTGTGAAGAAGTTTGAGCGAAGTGTGAAGGAGTGGTTCTGTGCTTAACCAGAACTGTGATCAAGCTTTTTTAGAAGCTATTTTCATAGTTCATACCCTATGGATCTAATACAAATTTTTGTAAGAAAGTGTATCTTCTTTGGGCAGTGAGCTCTAGGTAGTGTGCCTGAATGCATGTGCACTCCCATTATTCTTCTTTATACTTTTAACAGGGTATAATATTGTGGACTGACATCCACCATGGCTTTTCCCCTAATAGGGTTTCCACATATAAAATCTTGGTGTTCTTTGTGTTTCTGATGTGCTGATTAGTTGTGGTTTATTGCTCATTCATTAGATTTGAGATTAAAGTTAAGTTAAGTTTGAAGAGTTTAAATATTCTGTGACAACTGATTCACCCCCCCCACTCAGTTGTTTGTCCTTGCTTTTCCAACAGGAAAATCTCCACCCTCTCCCCGGGAACTAGAGCCCTCTACAGGTCTCATGGCCGCAACACCCCAACACTTGGAACAACAACAATGATCATGTACATTGCACCTTCTACAAGATTCTACCACACCAATTTCCTCACTATTAACATCGCCATAACTTGTGGCACCTCTAGGTCTAGAAGCGAGGAAAGAAATATGGCGACAATGTTAGTGTTATCAATTAGATTTGCACCCTACTGAATATAGGATTCAACAATCTAATGAAACATGGAAACCTTCTTTAGATGTGGGTGATCTGAATGAAAAAGGAATCTCCAGAGTGAGCTGGTTCTCTGAATGATTGATCCTATTCAAAGTATTTTTCTGAAGGAAAGAGTTAGAAGGATGAACTGAAATTAAAACTTAAATCTAACTGGTGATTAACTATTATTTCTGAAAAAAATCCAGACTTTACCACTCACAACAATTCCTCTATTACAATAGTTCTCAAAATCTCATTGGTACATGATTTCATCAGTAATTTGTATGAAGATTCAAAGGCATTGAATACATCACACAACATGAAAACATGAAATTCTGTGCAAAAACTCATAAAAGTAGGACATTTAAGGATTCAAACATGAAAACACAAAGACATCAAACTATTGTTACCAGATTGAGACAAGAAAATGAAAAAGAAGAACTCTGTTGCTTCTATTGAAACTGAAAGAGTGTATCTGTCTGAACTGCGTACAACTGAGTTTACAAGCTCCAAATGCTAAGAGCAAGAAACTGTATTTTGAACTGGGAAGAAGAAGAAAAACTAAGCTTCTTCAAAATATATCTCTCAAGAAACCCTAATTTGAGCTCACAAAGAAGCTCAAGGAAAAAAGCTTCAAACTGTCTCAAAAGTCTGCATAAAAGCAGAAAAAACATACTGTTTCCATGATCATACTGAAAAGCCTCTAAAAATAGGCTAAATCTGCTTTAAAAACAAATAAAGCACCTTATCTCTCCAAGATGAAAATCAAATCTGACCCAAGGTAAAAAAGTCAACATCAATCTGCTAAAAATAGCAAGAAAACATAAAACAATTTATAAATTTTGCTTTATGCTTATGCTTTACAAGGTTTGTAGATTTTAGAATTATTTTATTTTTTGCAATTAAAGATTGCTAAATCTTTTGCAAAAACAACCACCTTATTTCTCCAATACAATGCTTAATTTTCCTCAAAAATCATAAAACACATTAGGCAATATTGTTCTCTCAATACTCTAATTGATTTCGTAAAAATCAATTGAAAAATAAAGATCCCTAAGTTTCATTTATTTCACCCTTAGGCATAAAATATTTACCATTCATGTTTTAATTTACTTTCCTTCAAAATCAATTAAAATAAGCCTAAGGTATTATCATCCCTCATCTTACACTAAGGCAAAGATATAAATGTAAATATAAAAACACAAGCCCTAAGGACTTAAACAAAGCAACCTAGGCACATGAGAATTCGGTCCTTCAAATCATTAAGCTTCAGATTCTAATTTTTTAGCAAAGGATTCCTAAGTTTGAGTTTTCCATCAATGTATTGTCAAATGTGAATCTCAAAGGCAATTATAATGTTTGACCTAACTCGAATTAGGGCAAGGAACAAAAAGAAGTCAAACCCTAAAAATCATTTCATTTTTGCAATCATCACTTCTGAAGAAAATAGCTTTGCCTGAAAGGATGGCGCCGCCATGAGCAAGCTCAGTTTGTAGCTCGCATGGTTGAGAATCTCGACTCTTGTCTTCAGATGGTCGAATCCTTCACTGGGTAAGCTTGATTTCTGATATATTGAGGCTTTTCCACTTCATTTGAAAAGCAAGAATGACCATTAAGGCCGTGACCTGTACATACTTGGTCTCTGATTTCTCTTTGCATTCTCGTGATTTATTCTTCTTGGCCTCTATGCATGAGCATGAACTCACACCTAGAAGCTCCATGTGAGAGTTTTGTTCGCGGACTTCTCTCCTACACAACACATAAGGTGAGATATTGTTTATGGCTTTACTGCCTAAGCCATTTTTGGTCTTGTGGCCGCGGCTTTAACTCAGTTTCTGATACTTTTTACTTTCTGTGCTTATCTTGCTATCTAGGTTTTCTTGTATTCGCTATACATAAGCTCGCCTTGGCATTTCGCTTGGGGTTTTGAATCTTTAATAGAGCTCTGGCCGCGTCTATATGCATTCTTCTATAGGCATGAACTGGTAAGTTCTATTCCAGTCATTCATTTCTTTCTACAGAAAGCTTTAAGAAAGCCTTTATTTTATCTATTAACACTTAGCCATATTCAAGCCGCACCATGTGCATTTGATTTTGGTGTATGGAGACACTTCTGGGTCTGACCCATAATTGCAATTCATTGAAACTTTGTATTTTTGTGTTTTCTTATTGATATATTTAGTCGGTCACTGAGTTTGAACTCGACCCCAAATGGGCCAATAGGCAATGGTCATGAAGTTCCTGTTAAGAGCCTTTTGAGCATTTTGAGCTCAACACAACACGGTTTTCCTGCTCCTTTGCACTTCCAGAAACAAAACAAGACATGAAATTCATTGTTTTGAAGAAAAAATACTTATTTATGATCCTCAAATTCGACCATGAGGACATTGTATGAATCCTTTGTATATTTCTCAAAATCTCACATGGGTATATGCTATTCTAAAAAAAAAAATTCTTTTGCCTTTCTATTAAAAACCCTTATTCGGGTAAACTATACCTTGAGGAAAATTAGTGTCTCACATTCAAACCCCAATGTGGGTATGTAGGAGAATAAAGAAAAATTGTATATTCTGATTACTTGAAAAGACTGGGCTCAACCCATTCTTTATTTCTTCATTTTTTGAAATCCTCACCATATGAGTTCATTTGTGATATGAAGTCTGTGTTATAAATTCAAACCCCAATGTGGGTGTATGAAAAACAAACAAAAGTTGCATATTTTGATTACTGTGTAAAACCATCGCTCCTTTTGGCATTCAAATTCTTCAATATTCAGCATATGGGTGTTTGTTATTTTTGAAGAAAATCCATTTATGAATGTATTATTGTTGGAAACCCTCACACAGGTTCACGAGATTATGAAAATATATCTTTTGTTTGTACTTTCAATTGTCATTGCCATGCTGTTTCTTTCTTGCACACAAAATGCTTCTTGACTGAGTCTGTAGATTTGTTGTTTACCTTGGTCTCCTATGCACTCAAAATTGTATTCACTTCAAACTTTCATCCATACCATTTCCTTGTAAACATGCTGTCCACTTTGGAAATAACTTTATGTATTTAAATCTTTGTTAAGCCTGCTTACATTTGTTTGCCTAATAACTATAACTCCTTGAAGATCAAACTTGAATGACAGAAAAACTCCTAAGCAATGTACCTTTAATTATTCCCTTTTCAAATAATAGTGAAACAAAAACCTAACCTAGAATAACGTTACACCCTCAACCAAAATGAAGCTGGCTGTCTTTGCTGTATTGACTCTTGTATCCCTTCATTCTAACGAGAAATCTGGAACTCCTTTACATGACTCCATGCTTGATTATATTTTAAAAGTATGCTTCTCTACCTGACACTCTTCATGCATTTTTATGCTCTATTTAACAAAGCTGTTTCATGCACTCGCCCTCATCTAAAATGAAAATTTGAATCCTCATTAGGGCATTATGTATGCCTGTTCACTGTTCTGGATTGAGAGGAAGAACATTGTTGATCTTTGCATGATATTATGAACATGATGAATAAATTTTATTGTGGCGAAAGAACCTAAACCATACAAAAATGCTTGAGATGAATGCACTCAGTTAAATGATTGAGCGGATTAAACTCACTGTTCACCTGTAGCTTTCAGAAAGCATTTACATGATTGTTATGAATGCACAGTTGGTTTAATGGCTTGATAGATAAATCTGCTTTACTCTTTCAGTTGTATATCATTTCTTTTCTTGATGAATATGATGATGCAATCTTTTCTTAGCCCACTTATAATGAATAAGGGGAGCATGCCGAGCTCTACCCTTGTGGGAGCCCGTTTTCCTCCACATGCTTGGTCTTCAAAAAATAATCAGCTTTGTGATTTTCCCTATATCTACACAAAGAAACAAACGATGTTAGCATAAAAACAATATATCATGATCATGTTGATGTTTCTCCTTCAACTTACGTCTCTGCACTTTTCTTGATTGTTCCAGTGTATGATTAGTAGCAAACTACATTATTGTTGGTGATTCATATAGGTATCTTCATAGTCAGAGCCTCTAAGATCCCTCTCTTCCTTCTTACAGGTCAACAAAGCTTGGAGAAGACAAAAGGTGCACCACCTCAGCATCGACCATCAACCAATCAGGCAATGATGATTATGTTGTTACTTATGTGATTTCTTCTTTTAATGCATTTTCCATAATGTAGTGTGATACTAGTGATGCACTGTGACAGTCACATCCACGGCTTATGTGGATATTTGATTTCAATCCTATGCTTTTCATTTCGAAAAGAAAAATGCATCTCAATGCAATGTTGTATTATCATTTGAATTCTCACAATCAAATGAAGCTCTGTAAATATGAATTATTTCATAAAATAAAAGAAAGCAATTGAAATGCTTTGTTGTTTATATGCTCAATTATGTCCTTCATTTGATTCTAAAACATTGAATAGCACTTCTGAGATTCTGATTCCTTTTTAATGTAAAACTGTCAGTTGATGAATAATGAACCAAGTGCAAACAACACTTAAGCATAATACAAAAATAACCATAACTTCACTTTAAGATATAACAATGTTTAATCCAGATCCACCAATTGAGCTGTAGCAAAAAATTGGTAACATTTCGGTGATTTACGCTAAATTCTTGCCTGCTAAGCATAGATCAGTTGCCTTAAAACACTCCATTGGGTGCAGAGTCAAATCTGCCCCTTCATGAAACTCAGAAATTCAAACAACACTCCAAATAGCAGCAAAAGAAAACAAAACAGAAGTAAAAGCACACTAACAGGCCTTGATGGCCAATAGAACATGCGCAACAATGCTTAGGGAAAGAAAAACTACTGAAAGTAAATGTGCAGAACACACTTATTTGCAAGAATACTCTACGTATCTACAAGATAGAACTTATCTCAGAGGTAATGCTTGAGGTGGATCCCATTAACTGGGATAGACAACACCTCTCCAATCAACTTGGAAAGTTGGAACGCGTTGTGTTCCTTGCACTCCGTGATCACATAAGGCCCATCCCAAATTGCATCGAACTTGGAATGTCGTCCAAGTCTGCTTTTAAATTCATTCCACTTGAAAACCAGATCTCCAACAACGAACCCACATGGTCTGGCCCTCTTATCAAAATAATTCTCCATCTGAGCTTGATGTATCTCTAGCTGTCTTAAAGCATCTTTCCTAGTTTCCTCCAGCTCTACCAACTATGCAAATTTCACTTCAAGAGGCTGTTCATTCAACAATTCTAGTTCTTTAACATAACTTAAAGTCAACAACTCAATAGAAATAGGTAACTTAGCCTCTTTACCATAAGTTAAAACAAAAAGAGAACAACTAATGGCCCTTTTAGGAGTTATCCTGTTAGCCCATAGAGCTAACTTTAGCTTTTCATGCCATGTCCGCTGATTATCCTCAACAATCTTTTTGATTATCCGAATCAGATTCTTATTTGTAGATTCCGCCTGTCCATTACCCTGTGGATAATAATTAGAAGACATGTTCAAATAAATGTTATTTCTAACTGACCAATCAGAAATCCTCAAACTAATAAAATCCAAATTATTGTCAGAAATGATTGAGTCTGGAACACCAAATCTCGATATGAGATCTGATAGAAATTAAGCACTGAAGTCTTGTTTGCTTCCTTTAAAGCAACAACTTCGGTCCATTTTGTAAAATAATCTATGGCAGTAAGAATTCACTTATGGCTCGCACTTGAAGGTGGATTAATAGGGCCAATAAAATCTAAGCCCCACTTGGCAAAGGGCTGTTCTACCTGAATCGGATGCAGGGGCAGCACTGCAAGCCTCTTTTTTCTAGAAAATAAATCATATTTCTCACATTTTCTGACCCAAGCAATAGCATATTTAAACAAATCTGGCCAGTAATAACCAGCTCGCATAATTTTCAGAGCTGTTGTTCTTGCAGCAAAGTGACCTCCTGAAGGTCCATCATGAAACTCTGCTAAAAGCTTGTCAACTTGATCAGGCTGAATACAACGCAATAAAACACCTTGGAAATCTCTCCTATAAAGAATGCCATCAATAATTGCATAAGAAATGAATTTTAATCTGTAATACCTTCTTTTCACTCTGTCTAAGCCTTCGGGGCACTCACCAGTTTGCAAATAATGCATCATTTGCTGCAACCAAGTAGCAGGCGACACTGAAACAACGACTGCAAGATCATTATTTAGCACTGAATCTGTATTTGCAGCTTCTTTTAAGTTGCTGTCTACATTTCCAGCAATCTGTTCACACAAACCTTTGCCTCTAACGAGCTTAGTTACCTTTGTATCGACGTCAAACTCCATTACTTTAGTAATCCAAACAACACGCTTATCATTTATATCTTTGTTAAGTAAGAACTCCTTAACAGTTGAATGAGCTACCAACAAATGAATCTTGCTGTTGGACATCATATGCCTAAATTTCTTTAAACTTCTCACAACAACAAAAACATGCTTCTCGAAAAAAGAATATTTTACCTCTTAGTCATGCAATACTTGGCTGAAAAATTGCCACAGGCTGCTCCAAGCCTTCCTCATTTTGCTGGCATAACATAGCTGAAACTGTATCTACTCCTCTAAAAGCATACAGGATGAAGTATTTGTCAAAATTTGGATTAATGAGAGTAGGAGCAGCTGCGAGGGCTTCCTTAATCTACTCAAAGCTCCTCTTACCTTCCTTGGTCCAACTGAATGGCATATTATTTTTAAGCATAGAAGTGAGGTTGCAACAAAGCTGCAATATTTGGTATGAACCTCCGCACAAAATTTATTTTCCAAGAAATCTTTGCAAGCCTTTCTTGTAAGTTGGTAATGGAAATTTGAGAATTGCGGAGACTCTTTCAAGGTCTATAGAAATACCTTGCTTTGAAACAATGTGTCCAAGCAGTTTTCCTTCATGCACTAAAAATATACACTTCTTCGAATTGAGAGACACTCCGAACTCTCTGCATCTCTGAAAAATATGCTCTAAATGATTAAGATGTTCATTAACATTTCTAGAAAAAATAGTAATGTCATCTAAATATACCAGAACAAATTTGTTCATAAGGCCATGAAGGGCCATATCCATCTCTCGCTGAAAAGTTGCTCTAGCGTTGGATAAGCTGAAAGGAATCTTCTTGAAGGCCATCATGCCCCACTTAGTTGTAAATGCTGTCTTGAATTGATCTTCTTGCTTAACCAGAATATGGTTGTAACCTGAGTAACCATCTAGCAAAGGAAATCTGTCAGAACCAAAAACTAACTGTAGAATTTTCTCCATGGCAAGGAGTGGGTAATGGTCTTTCAATGATGCTTTATTTAAATCTTGGAAATCGACACATAATCTAATTTCCCCACTTTTCTTCCTAACTAGTACTAAATTTGACACCCAAGAGGTATGCTTAATAGGAAAAATAATACCACTCTCAACTAATTTATTCAATTCAGCCTTCATAATGTGTTCTAATTTAGGGTTAAGTGGTCTCTATTTTTGCCTTACTGGTTTTGCGCTAGGTTCTAATTCAATAGTATGCTGGGCTAGTTCCAGGTTAAAACCTCTCAAATCTTTGTACTCCCAAGTAAAAAAATCACTAAATTTCTGACATAACATAATAAATGCTTGTTGTTCCTCTTTACTACATACCTTTCCCAGCTTGAGAAGCTTTCCTTTGAAGACTTCAATGGCTGTGTAATGTTCCTTCTTAATGGCCAGGTCGCACTTATCTTTCCGTGCTTGGTCATCTGAATTGAACATAGATTCCAAGGTCACCAATCCTTTTGGCAACTTGTTGGTCTTCAACTGCACAATCTGGTCCTCATATTGCTGCTGCCATTTTTGTTGGTTTCCATCTACAAACTCAGCTTCAACAATCAAAAAATTTACGATTTGCTCATCGCTGTCAAAACCTACCAGCTCACATTATTGTCAGGTACAGAAGGTCTGACCACTATTTTTACATATTGACGTGCCTCCACTTTATTAATTTCATTGAGAATATAAAACTAGGCTCCTATGGTAGCGAGCCTATCAGCATGCTTATTTTCATTTTTGGGAATCGAAACAATATTAAAAGCATTAAAATCTTCCATCAAATCCCATACACGATGCTTATATTTCTTAAGCGAATCATTCTTGGCAACATTTAAATTTTTGACCTAATTTACAATTAGTTCTGAATCACCATAAACTTGCAAGTGTTTAATACCTCTTTTGCGGGCCCATTCAAGGCTATGCACGAATGCTTCATACTCAGCTGTATTATTCGAATAGCTGAAAGCAAATCTGCAAGCTAAAAAATATTTATCTCCTTCAGGTGATATCAACATAGCCCCACCTTTAGCACCAATACTGATTCTCGAACCATTGAAGTAAAGTTTCCAAAGCTCATTTCCTGTTTCTGTAGACGGTTCTTCCTCTTTACAAAGATTAGACATATTGCAATCAGGTTCTCAAATCATATAGACTCCTAATCCTATCTTATCTGTGTGCTGAAATGGATCAAGCTCATGATCTTCGGCTGCCCATTCATCTAGATTGATATTGTCTATATGGGTGCTATAGTCTAAGGTCATGGTTTGCTCCTCCAGTGCAGAGGTGGCGTAGAGGTTATCGTTTATAGGATTTGGTGAATATGGTTCAATATGGTCTTTGGCGAGAGGCTTAGACTTTATGGTCACTTTCGTACCATACCTTGTTCTAAAAACAAATGAGACCAATCAGAAGATAGAAACCCACCCAACTTGGCTGTAAAATCCCTCAAGAGACAAATGGAAAAGTGTGGCGGTAAGTCAATGACATGTATATCTTGATGAATAGAAAAACTCGGGGATGCGTGTAAAGTAAGAGCCAGATTTTTGATAATACCAGCAGTTTTAACAACAGACCCATCTAATTGCACTACGCCTTTCTAGGGATTAGGTTCATAAACAAGACCTAATTTATCAGCTAAACTCTTAGGCATGACTGAACTACTGGCACTAGAATCAACCATACAATTATGAACGATTTTATCGCCAATAATCAGACTTAAGTAGAATGGGGGAGGCTTTACCTCTTTAGTTTTCTGTTAATTTCTATCCTCCAGATCATTAGAAAGCACGACCTTTGCAACTCCTTGATTAGCGTTGTCAGAAATAGACAACTCAGCTAAAGCTTCCTGCAGTAAACCTTTCTGCCCTAGAAGGTGTAAAAAATCTAATACTGACATACTGACAGTGGTTTTCTTGAGATGCTCAACAATATTAAATGATGAAGAATTTACCTTCTACTAGTTTTTTGTGACAACATCATTTTTCCTCTGCAAAGGCTGTGAATGCGTTCTTGACTGCTCCTTGCTAGGTAACTCTTGGCCTCTTTGCAGAATCTGCATTTTTGGTTGCGCGATAGCGTTAACATTTGATGAAATGGGTTGCTTACTATTTGTAGGCTGCTGCTGTGAATTTCTAGCTTGCTGTCCTGGATCCATAGCCCTCTTTTTTGACCTGGTATTAGCTGAAATAGGAAAATTTTGTTGATCTTGACCATTCACGCCACAAAATTTAGAGCTCTTCCAGTTCGGCAAGGCAACTTCCACATTATCTTGCTATTCTTGATTCTGATCTGCAACATTTTCTGAACCAACATAGTTATTTTGAACCATTAAAGCCTGATTTCTCATTCCATTAGCGCACGCTGATTGGTTATGGGGCTGATTGCATGGATAACACCAATCACAATCCTGGGCAACATTATTTTGGGGCACAAGTTCCTTTGACTAACTGGCTGCGTTCGGATTGTATGGCTGGAATGGCCGAGGATTAAAATTCCTTCTTTGGGTTTGGTAATCATTCTGAAAAGTAGGCCTATTTGGCTGGTTTTGCTGATAAGGGGCTTGATAAGGCTTATGTTCTTGGCCAACATAATTTTTAATGGTCACGAGATCATTTTCAAAGGTCTTTAATATGCTTTTAATCTCTTGCATCTCCTGATTTGGGACTGGGGTAGCGATTTCTTGAGCTGCATTATGGTATCCTATCACTGGAACAGGCGGGACAGCAGCTAAGGGGGGTACAATAGTAGGAGTAGGTGGCTGTATCTCTGGAAACAAAGGAATAGGAGGTCTAGGGGTTATGTCTCCAGCTTGGATGAGACAATTCTCAGCTCTAATGGCTATGTCATAAGTGTTGGGGAGTATATGCCCACCCATAGACTGAGTCATGACTGAAATTTTACTATTCAAAGCTTTTAAGTAAAACAAAAAAGCATGTGCTAGTAAAGGTTTTACCGTTGTAGGAATCTTGTCCTAGGTTCTCTGAATCAGTAGTTGAAATTAGCCAAGTGCTCGTGTGGCACCCTCTAAATGGTGCTCAACTGCTCTAACAAGGACAGATTATTAGATTTATCAGCAAAATGTTGATATAAATCATTACCTAACGCATCCCATGTTGCGATTTAGTTAGCTGCAAGACCTCTGAACCATTGTAACACCTTCCCTTTAAGCGACATAGCCAATAGTCTTAATGTGACGTTCTCTTGCGTGATGTTGTGAATTGAGCATAAGGTGGCTACGCCACGAATATGCTCAACTAGTGTAGTGAGGTCCTCCCCGGTGAAATATGGCATACTTCTAAGGGCTGCAACTGGGATGTCATCATGTTGAACGATGTTTAATGGACTGCCTCCATTGAAAGGTGTGAACGGGTGTCGCCTTGGTGCTGCCATTGGCGGTGCTTGTGATTTCAGAACCGGTACTCTTGATGATAACACCAAGGAACTGAAAATAGAGGTGTTGACTTCGATCTCGCAGGTGTTTCAAAGAGCCTCCTTGCTGTTCTACCTCTTCTTCATGATGGGGACAACTCTCGATATTTGAAGGGTGTAGAACTTGATCTTGTCTGTATCTTTCTCATGCGCAGGCTGCACTAGCATGCAAAAATTAGAATTGGAGTCACCGGGTATATTGAAATGAGCCTCCAAAAGGCTGAAAAATTTGTTGCATACACCAAACAACAAATTAAAAATATTGAAATTTCTCTGAAATAGCTTTCAGAGTCCCACCGAGCGTGCCAAAAAACTATTATCAATTAGATTTGCACCCTACTGAATACAAGATTCAACAATCTAATGAAACATGGAAACCTTCTTCAGATGTGGGTGATCTGAACGAAAAAGGAATCTCCAGAGTGAGCTAGTTCTTCGAATGATTGATCCTATTCTAATTATTTTTCTGAAGGAAAGAGTTAGAAGGATGAACTGAAATTAAAACTTAAATCTAACTAGTGATTAACTATTATTTCTGAAAAAAATCTAGACTTTACCACTCACAACTCCTCTATTACAATAGTTCTCACAATCTCATTGGTACATGATTTCATCAGTAATTTGTATGAAGATTCAAAGGCATTGAATACATCACACAACCTGAAAACATGAAATTATGTGCAGAAACTCATAAAAGTAGGACATTTAAGGCTTCAAACTTGAATAGACAAAGACATCAAACTGTTGTTACCAGATTGAGACAAGAAAATGAAAAAGAAGAACTCTGCTGCTTTTATTGAAACTGAAAGAGTGTATCTATCTGAACTGAGTACAACTGAGTTTACAAGCTCCAAATGCTAAGAGCAAGAAACTGTATTTTGAACTGGGAAGAAGAAGAAAAACTAAGTTAAGTTAAGTTAAGTTAAGTTTGAAGAGTTTAAATATTCTGTGACAACTGATTCACCCCCCCCACTCAGTTGTTTGTCCTTGCTTTTCCAACAGGAAAATCTCCACCCTCTCCCCGGGAACTAGAGCCCTCTACAGGTCTCATGGCCGCAACACCCCAACACTTGGAACAACAACAATGATCATGTACATTGCACCTTCTACAAGATTCTACCACACCAATTTCCTCACTATTAACATCGCCATAACTTGTGGCACCTCTAGGTCTAGAAGCGAGGAAAGAAATATGGCGACAATGTTAGTGTTATCAATTAGATTTGCACCCTACTGAATATAGGATTCAACAATCTAATGAAACATGGAAACCTTCTTTAGATGTGGGTGATCTGAATGAAAAAGGAATCTCCAGAGTGAGCTGGTTCTCTGAATGATTGATCCTATTCAAAGTATTTTTCTGAAGGAAAGAGTTAGAAGGATGAACTGAAATTAAAACTTAAATCTAACTGGTGATTAACTATTATTTCTGAAAAAAATCCAGACTTTACCACTCACAACAATTCCTCTATTACAATAGTTCTCAAAATCTCATTGGTACATGATTTCATCAGTAATTTGTATGAAGATTCAAAGGCATTGAATACATCACACAACATGAAAACATGAAATTCTGTGCAAAAACTCATAAAAGTAGGACATTTAAGGATTCAAACATGAAAACACAAAGACATCAAACTATTGTTACCAGATTGAGACAAGAAAATGAAAAAGAAGAACTCTGTTGCTTCTATTGAAACTGAAAGAGTGTATCTGTTTGAACTGCGTACAACTGAGTTTACAAGCTCCAAATGCTAAGAGCAAGAAACTGTATTTTGAACTGGGAAGAAGAAGAAAAACTAAGCTTCTTCAAAATATATCTCTCAAGAAACCCTAATTTGAGCTCACAAAGAAGCTCAAGGAAAAAAGCTTCAAACTGTCTCAAAAGTCTGCATAAAAGCAGAAAAAACATACTGTTTCCATGATCATACTGAAAAGCCTCTAAAAATAGGATAAATCTGCTTTAAAAACAAATAAAGCACCTTATCTCTCCAAGATGAAACTCAAATCCGACCCAAGGTAAAAAAGTCAACATCAATCTGCTAAAAATAGCAAGAAAACATAAAACAATTTATAAATTTTGCTTTATGCTTATGCTTTACAAGGTTTGTAGATTTTAGAATTATTTTATTTTTTGCAATTAAAGATTGCTAAATCTTTTGCAAAAACAACCACCTTATTTCTCCCATACAATGCTTGATTTTCCTCAAAAATCATAAAACACATTAGGCAATATTGTTCTCTCAATACTCTAATTGATTTTGTAAAAATCAATTGAAAAATAAAGATCCCTAAGTTTCATTTATTTCACCCTTAGGCATAAAATATTTACCATTCATATTTTAATTTACCTTCCTTCAAAATCAATTAAAATAAGCCTAAGGTATTATCATCCCTCATCTTACACTAAGGAAAAGATATAAATGTAAATATAAAAAAACAAGCCCTAAGGACTTAAACAAAGCAACCTAGGCACATGAGAATTCGGTCCTTCAAATCATTAAGCTTCAGATTTTGATTTTTTAGCAAAGGATTCCTAAGTTTGAGTTTTCCATCAATGTATTGTCAAATGTGAATCTCAAAGGCAATTATAATGTTTGACCTAACTTGAATTAGGGCAAGGAACAAAAAGAAGTCAAACCCTAAAAATCATTTCATTTTTGCAATCATCACTTCTGAAGAAAATAACTCTGCCTGAAAGGATGGCGCCGCCATGAGCAAGCTCAGTCTATAGCTCACATGCTTGAGAATCTTGACTCTTGTCTTCAAATGGTCAAATCCTTCACTGGGTAAACTGGATTTCTGATATATTGAGGCTTTTCCACTTCATTTGAAAAGCAAGAACGACCATTAAGGCCATGACCTGTACATACTTGGTCTCTGATTTCTCTTTGCATTCTCATGATTTATTTTTCTTGGATGCTATGTATGAGCATGAACTGACGCCTAGAAGCTCCATGTGAGAGTTTTCTTCGTAGACTTCTCTCCTACACAACACATAAGTTGAGCTATTGTTTATGGCTTTACTTCCTGAGCCATTTTTGGTCTTGTGGCCGCGGCTTTAACTCAGTTTCTGATACTTTTTATTTCCTGTGCTTATCTTACTATCTAGGTTTTCTTGTATTTACTATACATAAGCTCACCTTGGCATTTTGCTTGGGGTTTTGAAACTTTAATAGAGCTCCCGCCGTGGCTATATGCATTCTTCTACAGGCAGGAATTGGTAAGTTCTATTCCAGTCATTCATTTCTTTCTACAGAAAGCTTTAAGAAAGCCTTTCTTTTATCTATAAACTTGTAGCCATATTCAGGCCGCACCATGTACATTTGATTTTGGTGTATGGAGACACTTCTGGGTCTGACCCATAATTGCAATTCATTGAATCTTTGTATTTCTATGTTTTCTTATTGATATATTCAGTCGGCCACTGAGTTTGAACTTGACCCTAGATGGGCCAATAGGCCGTGGTCATGAAGTTCCTATTAAGAGCCTTTTGAGCATTTTGAGCTCAACCCAACATGGTTTTCCTGCTCCTTTGCACTTCCAGAAACAAAACAAGACATGGCATTCATTGTTTTGAAGGAAAAATACTTATTTCTAACCCTCAAATTCGATCATGAGGACATTGTATGAATCCTTTGTATTTTGCCAAAATCTCACATGGGTATATGCTATTCTAAAAATAAACATTCGTTTGCCTTTCTATTAAAAATCCTTATTCGGGTAAACTGTACCTTGAGGAAAATCAGTGTCTTGCATTCAAACCCCAATGTGGGTATGCAGGAGAATAAAGAAAAATTGTATATTTTGATTACTTGAAAAAACTGGGCTCGATCCATTCTTTATTTCTGCTTTTTTTGAAATCCTCACAATATGAGTTCATTTTTGATATGAAGAAGTCTGTGTTATAAATTCAAACCCCAATGTGGGTGTATGAAAAACAAACAAAAGTTGCATATTTTGATTACTGTGTAAAACCATTGTTCCTTTTGGTATTTGAATTCTTCAATATTCAGCATATGGGTGTTTGTTATTTGTGAAGCAAATGCATTTCTGAATGTATTATTGTTGGAAACCCTCACACAGGTTCACGAGATTCTGAAAATATATCTTTTGTTTGTACTTTCAATTGTCATCTCCATGCTGTTTCTTTCTTGCACATAGAATGATTCTTGACTGAGTTTGTAGATTTGTTGTTTACCTTGGTCTCCTATGCACTCACAATTGGATTCACTTCAAACTTTCATCTATACCATTTCCTTGTAAACATGCTGTCCACTTTGGAAATAACTTTATGTATTTAAATCTTTGTCAAGCCTGCTCACATTTGTCTGCCTGATAACTATAACTCCTTGAAGATCAAACTTGAATGAAAAAAAAACTCCTAAGTAGTGTACCTTTAATTATTTCCTTTTCAAATAACAGTGAAACAAAAACCTAACCTAGAATAACATTGCACCCTCAGCCAAAATGAAGCTAGTTGTCTTTGTTGTATTGACTCTTGTATCCCTTCATTCTGATGAGAAATATGGAACTCATTTACATGAATCCATGATTGATTATCTTTTAAAAGTATGCTTCTCTACCTGGCACTCTTCATGCATTTTTATGCTCTATTTAACAAGGCTTTTTCATGCACTCGCCCTCATCTAAAATGAAAATCTTAATCCTCGTTGATGCATTATGTATGCCTGTTCACTGTTCTGGATTGAGAGAAAGAACACTGTTGATCTTTGGATGATATTATGAACACGATGAATAAATATTACTGTGGTGAAAGAACCTAAACCATACAACAATGCTTGAGATGAATGCACTTAGTTAAATGATTGAGCGGATTAAACTCACTATTCACCTGTAGCTTTATGAAAGCATTTACATGATTGTTATGAATGCACAGTTGGTTTAATGGCTTGATAGATAACTCTTCTTTACTCTTTCAGTTGTATATCATTTCTTTTCTTGATGAATATGATGATGCAATCTTTTCTTAGCCCACTTGTAATGAATAAGGGAAACATGCTGAACTCTACCCTTGTGGGAGCCCATTTTCCTCCACATGCTTGGTCTTCAAAAAATAATCAACTTCGTGATTTTCCCTATACTTGCACAAAGAAACAAATGATGTTAGCATAAAAATAATATATCATGATCATGTTGATGTTTTTCCTTCAGCTTATGTCTCTGCACTTTTCTTGATTGTTCCAGTGTATGATTAGTAGTAGACTACATTATTGTTGGTGATTCATATAGGTATATTCATAGTCAGAGACTTTGACATCCCTCTCTTCCTTCTTACAGGTCAATGGAGCTTGGAGAAGACAAAAGATGCACCACCTCAGCATCGACCATCAACCAATTAGGCAATGATGATTATGTTGTTACTTATGTGATTTCTTCTTTTAATGCATCTTCCATAATGTAGTGTGATACTAGTGATGCACTGTGACAGTCACATCCACGACTTGTGTGGATATTTGATTTCAATCCTATGCTTTTCATTTCAAAAAGAAAAATGCATCTCGATGCAATGTTGTATTATCATTTGAATTTTCACAATCAAATGAAGCTCTATAAATATGAATTATTTCATGAAATAAAAGAAAGCAATTGAAATGCTTTGTTGTTTATATGCTCAATTCTGTCCTTCATTTGCTTCTGAAACATTGAATAGCACTTCTGAGATTTTGATTCCTTTTTAATGTAAAACTGTCACTTGATGAATAATGAACCAAGTGCAAACAACACTTAAGCATAATGCAGAAATAACCATAACTTCACTTTAAGATATAACAATGTTTAATCCAGCTCCACCAATTGAGTTGTAGTGAAAAATTGGTAACAGTTAGCATTGGTCTGCTAGGGCTCAAACGAACACATAAATTCTTCACCAAGAAGAATCTTCGTCTCTCCAAGAACATGCTTGTCCCATACCTTAAACATAGACTTCAATCACCCATGCTGAAAGTGCCCATAAAACGCCCAGAGTTTCCTACCATAAGGCAGGCTGATTGGAGACTCCATCAATTCCATTAGAGAGAATATGGCATATACACCGCCAGATGACAATTTAAGCACAACCTACACCTGCGTCCCATCACACCATTCCCCACTACGTCTGGAATGAGCAGTCATTCAAAATTAATAGGCCGAACAGACAACCAATATTTTCCTTTAACCATCCTTTAGGCATAAATGCTCACCGCCACCCAAATTCGCCTCACCCACATTAGCCAAGATATTTCATCACCTTTGACGACACCAAAACTGAATCTTCCCACTTGGTAGATGCATAAGACACTAGAAGTCAGTCCCCATCTTAGCCTGGATCCCAGATTTTGCACATTTTATTACCATCTGCACCCAAGTTCTCCAGTCTGTCCGCCACTTCATTGGATCCTGAGAGATATGCTTGATTGAATAGACATGGATGCCCCTTACCAAAGAATGCGCTTTGTCCAAAAAAGCATATAATCTCCAAGTCGCCAAACTTCCCTCCTTCAAATCCTAGACCACCACCATCGAATCACCTTCCAATTCCACCTTTTCTAGCTGCAATCTCTTGCACAATTTAAGACCCCCAATTAGAGCCTGAAGTTCAGTCTCTATGCTAGTCATTACAAGATGGTGATCAGATTTCTCTGCAACCAGTCTTCCCTTATCATCCCTAACACAATAGCCCATACCAGCTATCCTCGGGTTACCTCGGAAGGCCCCATCAAAATTTAGTTTTAACTAACCCTTCTTGGGGGGATCCCACTTTGCATTCTTCCTAGCTTCTTTCCTATCGCCTCTCACACAAGTACCAAGATTTGGTATATCCAATCCAAACCAGTTCCTTCGCATGCTTGCATCCCAATCAGAGAAGCACCAATCACCACCATTTTTCAGTTTCACTCTTCCATTAACTACTTCCACAATCGCTGCTTCCAGGCGATTAATGAAGGCCGAGAAAAACCTTGCTTTCTCTATGAACTAACGCCTATTTCATTCTTTGCAAATCTCCAAAATGACTAAAGAGGGGCTTGCAATCCATAATCATGATAAAGAGAGCCCCTTTTCAAGACTGGCCAAGTAGAAAAAAGAGAAAGAACATCATTAGGTAAGGCACTAGTCTGACCTTATCTGGCACAAAGCCATCTCCAACATGCCTGTGCAAAAGGACAACCAACCAAAAGATGATCCACACTTTCCTTAGCCCTTTTACACAAAATGAACCTTGAAGGACCACATAACCTAACAATTTGAACTTGTCCACCGTGAGAATCCTCCCTCTTACTTCCCCCCATGCAAAAGTCCCAGCTTTGGGAAGAAAAGTGTGGTTCCAACACAAGTGCAAAGGTAAAGTCAAAGGAATCTCCTCCATTCCCAACAACTTATAACCTTCTTTGGCAGAATATTTACTTGTAGATAATCCAACCCAAACCAACCGATCCTCCCCTGGAAAAATAACTACAAGCCGCTTCTCCAATTTAGATCTCAAAAGCCTCTCCTCCTCCTCAAGAATTAGGCCCGAATCAAACCTTTTCCAAACTGCTTCTAAGACTCCATTCACCATTCTCTCCTCGATGTAGTCTCAGGCATAGATACCCCAAGATTGAGTCAGAATCTCCTTCGATCTAATTAGCCCCAAATTTGACTCAAGACTTAGCCACCCACACCAAGAATCCTCCCAAAATTTTCCTTCCTCCCATCATATATATCCCAAGAAATATTTTCAAGAACAAGAAGGTGACAGGCTCTGATAAAATTCCACACACATGACCCGTTTGGAATATTTTCCATCCTTAGGATACTTTATGCATCATCCTCCCCCAAATACTTACACTGGATGATTCTATCCCACTTAGCCTAATTTTGAGTATACAAACCCCAAACCAGCTTAGCGCCCAATGCCTTGTTTTGCTTCAGTAAGTCATGGATTATGATCCTCCAACTCTCTTTGATTTGAAAATCACCTCCCAGGAGATCAAAGGAAACTTCTTCTGGTTTGATGTCCCTTGCCAAAAAAACCTTCACATTATTTGATTGAGTTCAGAGGCTCTGAAAGAAGGCAAGGCCAAACACATAAACAGATAAATCGGTAGAGTTGAAATTACTGCTTTCAGCATCACAATTCTCCCCGCTCAGGACAACCATTTTCCGTTCCAGGAGGAAAACCACCCATTGACCTTGTTTAACAAATTATCCCATAATTTTCCCATCCTAACCCCTTTATCAACTGAGAGCCCCAAATAAGTCATTGGGAGTTCCCCAATTTTGAAGTTTAGAATCACTGCCACTTGCTCCGCCACTCTCTTCTCCATATTTAGAAAGAACATTTTTTATTTTACTGCACTTACTTGTTGCCCCATTTCCTTTTAGTACCTCTTCCTCCCAATCATTTGGAAAAGCAATGCACAAAGTATCATCAACAAATTGCTAATGAGACAACACATGTAGCCTATTTGTAACTTGAATTCCTTTAAGAGAACCTCACTCAACCACCCAACTCAGCGACCTCCCCAATGCTTCCACTAACAAAATATATAAGAAAGGAGAAATTGGGTATCCTTGTCTTAGACCTCTAGAAACTTCAAAGAAGCTAGAAGGTTCACCATTAACCAAAATTGAGAAATGTGGAGTAGAGATGGATGAAAAGATCCAAGAAATCCAAGATTTATCAAAACCAAAAGCCTCCAATATCTTGCACAAGAAGCACTAATCTACCAAATCATATGCCTTCCAAATATCAAGCTTCACTAGCATACTTGATCTCCCACTAGTCTAAAGAGAATGAATAGCCTCCTGCGCAATAATGACACCATCAAAGATAGATCTAGTAGGGAAAAACCCTGTTTGTTCCTTAGAGATGAGACCCGACATGATGTCCTTCAAACGATTTGCCAAAATATTTGCGTCTAAACTCATCCAAGGACATTGGTTTCTCCTTCTTTGGGATCAAGGCCAAGAAATTGCTATTCACTTCCCTCAGAAGACAACCAGAAGCACATGATTCCTCCAAAGCCGACACAACCTCCTCACCCAACACCTCCTAGAACTCTTGGAAAAAAATAGGCTAGAAATCCATCTTGCCTAGGCGCCTTATCTGGGTGAATTTGAAAGGCAGCTTTCTTAACTTCCTCCAACGAGAAAGGCCTTGTTAGAAGCCTATTCTATTATGGAGATACTAGGGATGGAATTCCTTCCAGAAATATCTTTTGCTGAACTAAGTTCGAGCCCTCCATATTATTAAGGATACACTAGAAATAATCCACCACCAAACTTGCCACCCCTTCCTATCCTTCCACAAGCTCACCATCCTCCTTTTGCAAACACACAATTCTATTTCTTTCTCTCCTCGCTTTGGCTGAGTTATGGAATTTTTTTGAATTGTGATCTCCTTCTCGGATCCAAGTGTCATGAGATTTCTGACGCCAAAAAAATTCCTCCCTGGCTAGCACCTCCTCCCAGTCCTTCAAAAGTTATTTTTCTCTTAGAAACAAAGACTCATCCATCCCCACAGATAGGACCCAATCATTCACTTTCGCCAAATCAGCTTCAATTCGACGCTTCTCCTAAAAAATGTTACCAAAGCATTCCCTATTCCAAAGGAAATTTTTTTGCTTAAACCCTTTCAACTTACCACCTTGAATAAGCCATTCCCAACCACCTGCTGCTCCTGCCACCAATCCTTCACTTTGTCCCAAAATGAAGGATCCCAAAGCCACATTTTCTCAAATCTAAATGGGAACCTCAGAGGCTTCTGCTCACCAATAATCTCCAGGAGAATTGGATAATGATCTGAGCCTGAAAAATGGTAGAATTCTCCCCTCTAGAGAAAAAGAAAAGTCCATTAATTCCCCACTAAATAGAATTCTATCCAATTTCTCTGCTATCCCACTAAAGCCTTGTCTTCTGTTCATCTAGGTGAAAGAGCCGTTAGCTAGCTGGATATCCATTAAAGAATTTGTATTCATAAATTCTTCAAAGTCGGACTGAGACTACAACTTCTTTCCAACAGCTCCTCACTTGTCTTCCGCCTTCAAAATAACATTGAAATCATCTCCTAAAATACATATCTCATCCCACTGAGACTGTAAAAAAAACCTATATCCAACCAAACCTTTCACTTCTAGATGTGATTTGCAAGCCCATACACATTAAGCAAAAGAAAATCCAAATTTGAGTTTAGGCTCTTCACCTTACTTGCCTACCACCATCTTCCTACTGCCACCTCCTCCAAGACAACTAAATGAGAACGCCACATAGTTATAAGCCCACCTGAAGCCCTAAGAGAATCTACTACAAAAAGTTTCCAAGCCTTCAATTTTTCTTTCAAACAACCTAGCTCTTCATTTTTCAATTTTGACTCATGAATTAGTAAAATCTCCACCTTACTATCCTCCAACAAATGTCTAAGTAGAAATATTTTGTTAGGGGAATTTAAGCCCTTAACATTCTAGCTAAGGATCCTCATTGCTCCCTAGTAAGGGTACCGCCCTTCCCTGATCTCAAGTGCATGGTAATTTTTTGCTGACCTGCCACCCCCAGAGCAATGGATCTTCATTCTTCATTTGTCTTCCTCCCTAATTTATTCTTATCACCACAATTAGGAGTCACTTTTTCAATGCCCTTGTGCGAAACACCTAGTTTCTTTTTGGCAGCCTGTTTGTCGATTTTTGAAGGATGGGCGGATTCCTCTAATGGCTAGGCTAGGTTTAGTTCCAAAACTTTCTCTGCCACACTTTGCTCCTCAGCCAAGCACAACTCCATCATAGGAGATGTATCCCAAGGGGTTTCCCTAAACAAAACCATTTGAAGATTTTTCTCATCTTCCCAAACCTTGTTGTCCCAATCTAGCTCCTGCACCTCATACTAAGCTTCTGCATGAGCCTCCTCGCAAACTCCAATCAAAATCCTTAGATCATTTCCCACTTCCATTATTGTTTCCCATTCATTAAGCTCCGGATTCAAGATCGTGACATTTTCCTTCAAAGAAGCTAAAGTCTCATCCTCCACCTAATTCTCTTCTAGAGGGATCAAGCTTGAGGGAAAGCCCCTAGCTTCTATTTGGGGTAAATCTAGCTTCCGGTTCACATATCTTGGTTGATTGATTAAGGTTCGGTTTTGATGCTTTGGTGATCTAGATTGGCGTGCTTTGGATGTTATGCTATGATAATCTATCTTTGGTTGTGCTTGTCCTGTCCCATTCATTTTGTAACATAATGAGATACATTCTTATGGGTCCAGATTGATCTGGAAATTTGTTAATGTGCTTCAAAACATTATTTGCATTGTAACGTGTATATTCTATTCTTTGGTTCCAGATATCATGGTTAATATGTAGCATGCTGATTTGAGTGAGGAGGTTTTGATTGGTCCATGTTTCATTCCTTTCCACTGCAGGAATGTTTTGTGGTGACCTAATTCAAATTGTGTTTGGTCGCCTTAGGAGATTATGAAGACATTGTGTTTGGCTGACATAGGAGATTATGAAAGCATGTAATGGTATAAGTAAAAGTTGATTCTGTTCGATGAAAGCAAGTTTGGTGAATGTGAATTTGAAAATTTAGACATTGTGAAGTATGCAAAAAGTATACGATTGGAGGCAACAAATAGTGAGATTCTATCTGGTGTCATCATGGGTGACAGTTATTTCAGTGGTGGATTCCCTTTCATCATTCTTCTTGCAGTGAGCCATTTTTTGTTGGTAGTGAGCCTTTCTCTTTTGGCAGTGAGCCTTTTTATCTTTGGCTATAATAGCCAGGTAGTAAGCCCACCGATAGTGAGCCTTTCTCTTTTGGCAGTGAGCCTTTTTATCTTTGGCTATAATAGCCAGGTAGTAAGCCCACCGACAGTGAGCCTTACCTATAGTGAGAAATTTGGTAGTGAGCCCTTGTAAAAATCACCTTAACCGGTGTTTTATAATTGAGAATTAGCATTCTCTATGGTTTTTCCCTTCTTTGGTTTCTAGGTAAATTCTAGTGTTCATTATGCAAGATGTTGTTGTGTGCTTTCATGTTCATATCTATTAGATTATTATCTAATTGATTTAAGTTTTCTCCAGATTAATTAAAGTCAAGAATTTTATTTAATAATAACTAATTCACCCCCCTCTCAGTTATCCAGATTGTTCAACAATTTGTATCAGAGCTTTGGTTCCTCGAAGAAGAGCTTAACTGCTTGAGGTAGATCCGATGATGCACAAACTAATAATTCCTATGTTTGATGGATTTGACTACAGTTTCTGGAAAGTACAGATGAGAGGTTACCTGATCTCTCTAGGCTACAAGACTTGGAAACCTTTTGAGACAAAATATGTTGAACCGAAAAGTGGTCCTACTTCTGCGGATGAGATTTCAGCCTATGAAGAGAATGAAAAGGCAAGGTATGCAATCTTTAGTGATTTTTCTAAGACTGAGTTAACACAATTTATTTCATTGGGAACTGCTTATGAAGTTTGGGAAAATTTGAAAGAAATCTATGAAGGAAATGATAAAGTCAAATTATCAAAGAAGTTGACAGCTAAGCATAGATATGAAAACTTGAGGATGGAAGAAGGTGAGGATATAGCAAGCTACTTTCAAAGAGTTGATAGTGCAATAAATGAAGTCAAAAATCAAGGAGGAACTCTGACAGATGAAGATGTAATGGAGAAGATTCTGATGACCCTACCAGAGAGCTACAATGACAAGATCTCAGCTATTGAGGAAGTTTATGATTTGAAGAAATTCACTAGAGAGCAACTATTTGGTACCTTGACCACATTTGAGATGAGGAAATTTGGAAAAGAAAAGGAGAAATTTGAAACAACCTTCAAAGCCAAAAAGACAAAAGAAGATCCAGATAGTGAAAGTTCAAATGAGTTGGAAGCAAACTTCACAAGGAAACATAAGAAAGGTATCGACAAGTACAAAGGTATGTTGCCTCTTAAATGCTTTAGATGTGGAAAGATTGGTCATTTAGCAACTAAGTGTCCGGAAAAAGGAACAAGGAAAAAATTTAACAAGATCAATAAGAAGGCCTATTATGTTAATAAGAATGCCAGTATTTTAGATGATGAATCAGATCATGAGGATTGCTTTTTTTTGGTGGAAAAGGATGAACCTAGATTTGATATCTCTAATATTTGTCCAAAATCTAATGATAACATTGAGGCTGCATTATTTGTTAAAAGAAACAAAGATGAATGACTGATTGACAATGGATGTTTGAATCATATGACTAGTGATAAAAGTAAGTTTCTGAAGCTTGAGAGATATGATGGAGATTCTATTAGATTTGGAGATGATAAAACAACATAGATTGTTGGAATTGGTTCTATTACCTTTGATGGAAAACATAACACTATTAATGTTTACTATGTTAAGGTTTTATATCATAATCTTCAGAATGTTGGACATATGTGTGAAAATGGATATAATGTGGTGCTTTAGGACAATGGTTGTGAGATCCGAAAGAGATTCAAAATTGTTATTGCAGCTAGAAAAAAAACAAGTGGGAATATGTATCAACTGTAAGGAGCTACAAAAAGATGCTTATTATCTCAGTCCAATGACAGTTGGGTCTAACATTAGAGGATGTGACACATCAACTTTGGTAATTTGGTAAGGATAAGTTCAACAAGAGCAGTTAGAGATTTTCCAAGACTGACCAAACTAGATAACACTATCTGTAAAGGATGTCAAGAAGGAAAGCATACTAGAGAAACATTCTGAAGAAAATAAGAATCATCTACTGGTTTGTTGGACCTTGTACACACTGACCTATGTGGTCCAACCAAAACAAGAAGCTTACAAGGTGAGAGATATTTCATGCTTTTAATAGATGATTATTCCAAATGAACCTGGGTTGCATTTTTAAGAGAAAAATTAGAGGCTTTAGAAAAATTCAAGATTTTCAAGGCAAGATTTGAGATTGAAGTGATAAAAGAATCAAGTGTTTGAGATATGATAGAGGAGGAGTGTTTACTTTTGATGAATTCAAATTTTTTTATGAAAAACATGGAATTAAAAGACAACTATCTACCCCTAGAACACCACAACATAATGGTGTAGTGGAAAGAATGAACTAGACAGTTCAAGAAGTAGCTAGAACAATGATCAATGAAGTAGGTTTACCACAAGTCTACTGGAGAAAAGTGATACAAATAGCAGTTTACACTCTTAGCAAAGTACTGTTCTAGAGGAGGTATGGAAGGAAGACATCATATGAGCTATGGCATGGAAGAGCTCCCACAATAAAGTACTTCAAAAATTTTGGAAGCAAATGCTACATCCAGAGACATGAGGAAAATATTGGAAAGTTTGATAGTATAGCTGATGAAGGCATATTTTTGGGTTACTCTACAAGAAGCAAAGCATACCAGTGTTACAACAAGAGACTAAACAAAATAGTTGAAAGTGCGAATGTGAAAGTAGATGAAGATATTCAAAGAAATCCTGATAGACATATTGAATATGAATCAGATGATTTAGATGACAAAGGGGAAAATGATAAGAAAGAAGAGGAAGAGACAAAGGAGGCTCTGACAACTACAACTAAAACCCCAAAGTATGTATAGAGAAACCACTTAGAAAACCAGATTATTATAAGGGAATCATCACAAGAATCAAAGCAACTCAAGAGCAAGTATTATTGTGTCTACTCTAAAAAATTGAGCCAAATACCGTGGAAGAAGCATGCAATGATCAAAATTGGGTGAAGGAAATGAAAGAAGAGCTTGATTAGATAGAGAAAAATTAGACTTGGGAACTTGTGCCCAAACCAAAAGACAAAAATGTAATTGGAACAAAGTGGGTATTCAGAAATAAGTTGGATGAAAATAGAAAGGTAATGAGAAACAAGGCAATATTGGTTTGAAAAGGTTGCACTCAGATTGAAGATATTGATTTTGAAGAAACATATGCCCCTGTTGCCTGGATGGAAGCAATCCATATATTCTTAGCTTTTGTAGCTTTTAAGGATTTCAAAGTATATCAAATGGATGTAAAATATGCATTCTTGAATGAAGAATTGAAGGAAGAAGTCTACATTGAGCAACCAGAGGGATTTAAGTATGGAAGCAACTCAGATGCTGTTTGCAGGTTGAAGAAAGCCTTATACAAATTGAAGTAGGCACCTAGAGCCTGGTATGGTAGATTAGACAAGTACTTGATTGGTCAAGGATTTTAAAAGGGATCTACTAACAGTAATTTATACTACAAAATTCACTCAGATCAAATGTTGATTTTTGTGGTTTATGTTGATGACATAATTATAGACACTTAAAAATGACCTAGGCCTACAAGCTCTATTTTTACCACTTTCGTCCTAGCATAATTATGACATTTAATTATGTCCTTGGTCCACATTCAGCTATTAATTAAATAATACATTATTATTTAATTAATTCATGTCTCTTGTATTCTTCATGATTATTAAATAAATAAATTATATTTATTTATTCAATACGTCACTAAGGGTCTATTATCTTCTTACAATTAAATAAATTTATTAATTTATTTAATTACCTTTGTTCATTTATTCTTCCTAATTATTAAATAAATAAATTTTATTTATTTATTTAATATGTCACTAATTCTCATGATTAAATGAGTTTATTAATTTATTTAATCATTGATCATATCTTCTAAATTAAATAATTATTTTTAATTACTTAATTGTCAAAAATAACATTTCCCTCATTTTAAATAAATGAAATTATTTAAAATGATATCACATTCTCGACTGAGAGTTCATTTTAGTAAATAATCTAAAAAATCGATTATTTATTATCTCAAAAAATCCATATTTTGAATTAATTTAATTCAAAATCCATATTTTATATTAATTTAATTCAAAATGAAAACTTTCTTCTAAAAATCAAGTAATTGAGCAAATTATTGATTTTTCAAATCTACTTTTCAATTCAACTCTTATCTTATTGATTTTTTGAATCTCACAAATCAGACAGTCTTTATCTTCTTGATTTTCAAAAATCTTTATCTTTCTAATTAATTATCTCATCTATTCTCCACTACCGATTTGATTTTCTCAAGATTACATCTCAACCACTTATTTAATGATTTTTCCCTAACCCTGATTAGGGATTATCAGATTAAATCTTGTCCTCTGATTTTAGGTTTCTGTCGAAAGTCGATCTCGTTTGTCCATTCAAAATTGCATTTTCTATAAAATGCTATTTTGCTCACATTTTTACATTAGACATAATTTTCGTTATTCTGACACATTAATGCTTAGAGTTATTTGGCATTTTAGAGTCATTTTGTCATAGGCATAGGCAGTCTTTATTTAAATCCTTCAAAGCTTGTGTAGGACTTAGTCTTTGTTTTCAAATTGCTCACACGTTCGATCTGAGGGCAACTATCAACAAGTTAGAAGGTACTATCAAGGTGAATCATGGAAACTCCTATGAACGACATGTATAATTGTTCTTATTTTTAGTTTTCATTGTTCTTGATAGGTTCTTTGGGTTTATTTTATATGCTTTATTGATACTTAATAATCTAACCTGAAATTAACCCATAGATATATTGGTGAACCCGATGCATTTAATTTTTTTTTGTAGTTTTCGTACGATTTCAGTTTTCTATTTTTTTTATAGGTACAGGTACAGAACAACACATTTTCATTTTCTCGAGCCACATTAGTTGCGTCGCGACGCATTTGCAAGCCAAAATGCCGCAACCGCTCTGATGCACCACATTTGACAGATAGAGTCGCATATGATTCTTCAAACGACACATTTGTATTCCTGAACTGCGTATGCCTGTCAAACCAGACCGCGGTAGTGCTTGTTGCACAGAGAGATGCATTCGCTCTGCTGTGACGCATTCACTTAGTAAAATTTCTTTTCAAATTTTGCATTCAGGTTCTTTTGTTTTCTGGTCTTTTTTGTTTTGCATTCTGGTTTTTCTTCTGCATTTTGGTTTTCTTTTGCATTTTTCCTAGCATAGGTTTTTGTGTTACTAATCTTAGTTTGTAGCGTGTGGCGGTTATATTTCGTGGGTCCAAGACTGGTGGATTAAACTCCTAACTTGTGTTTTTGCAGGTTCGAGTGTCAAAGACTCAATACTAAACATTGTGCTTGCATTTTTTTTTAGATTAGTACACATTTATTTTTGGTGCACATAAAACGAACATGTTTTTCTACTTTGTCTGATTGTGTTTGCAAATGGTAGGTGATTATGCTCTCACCTTGTGAAAACTTGGTGATCAGAAAACCAGACCCATTTTATCTGTTATACACCCTTCAGACTTAGTAATCAAAGTATCCTCTCCCTTGCGCTTTTGGGGATCCTAGGTGTAAGAGAAACGGTTACTGACTCTAGAACTTGGGCCTGTTTTGGTGGGAAAAAGTACTCACCCTAGGACGACTCAGATCGGTAGCACCTTGAACCCGAGGGACTTCCAGCTGGTATATAAAAGTGGATTCTTTGGGAAAGCCCAAGAATCATGCGTATGGTTTCAACGAGATGGATTTGAAAGGGGACTCTCGCCGCATGGATCATGCCCTATGAACGAAATGCCCTTACTAAACACCTATTGTTTTAGAGGCCAACCATTTTTTAGCTGTTGCTTGATATAGTGTAGGGTACAGTATCATGCCCGAAGACACTCACTACTGATCCCCTTGAGTAGAGATAGAAATTATTGGGAAGTCACTACCCAAGAATATGAAGTTGGTGTGCCTGAATGACGTTAATGAGCCATGGAGGGGAGCCAGTGCCACCAAACATCTAAGTTATCTTCTCTCGAGAAGGAAACGTGTTTAGCACCAATCCGGGGTATATTGGTGGGCTATATAAAGTATACAAACCCTTGGCCTATTGGCCTATTAGGATCGTGCTTGTCTCATGTGCGTTTGCATACACCAAAACATCGTGCTTGCCAAGTGTTTGCTGGTTACTTAAACAAAACAAATAACACCAAAATATCAAGAAACAAATCGTTAACCTCTCAACAATTCAGGTTTTCACCAACAAACATAAAAAAATTGACCTTTTAATATTCTGCACCGCATTTGGCAAAACACAATTGCTCTATCACAACGCATTTGCCAAATTTTGCAACACATTCGACTTGTTAAACCACATTTTCCACTCAAAACATTGCATCTCTATGCGTCGCGACACATGTGAACCTCAAAGAACCACATTTGCAAAAAATAGTCGCATTTTTCAGTCCTAGAGCCACATTCGCTTAAACAGAACCGCATTTGAGATACTGTGATGCATCCAAGGTCTCAAACGATGCATTTTCCTATCAGAAGTAAAACCCTGATACAAAGTCAAATATGAGTCTAAACTCTGTCAGCTTTTTGTCAGACACTGTTTCCAAGGGGATTCTATCAGAAACCAAGCTTGAATTTGCTCAAAATTTTTCAACCATTAGTTTGCATTTGTAACCATAGGCTTCATCTTTCAAATTTTAGTTGCATACATTAGGCATTAGCTTGACCCTAGGTTTTCATTCTTGTATACTTTGGATTAGGTTAATCTCAACACAACTTGCAACATCATTGTTTTCAAAACTAGGTTATGTTGGACTTAATCATCCTCTCTTTTTATCAGCCATTGCCCCTTTTGTGAGAGTTTCCAACTCAACAGTCTAGTTAGGAAAACTCACTGGTCATCTTGACCTTGTCATTTTGTCATTTTCAACAAGACCTTTAGTAACCAAAATTGAAAACAAAGATTGATCTTAGAAGTGTTTAGGTATCCTTTTCTCCAAATTTCATTCTAGTTTATACCTTGCATACTTTATTCCCAAAAATACAAAAATATTATTCATCCTAGTCGTCATTTTGAACCTAGACCTTTCATTTATCATATTAAGTCCTTAGTCAGCATTATCATCTTAGTCCTCATTCGACATTTTGGCTTTGAAAACCTCGTCATCTTACATCAATCATTTCCTTGGACAAACGTCATCATCACCTAGTCATCCTAGTTGGCATTTTCTTTAGAAAGCATAGTCTTGCATTGTCATCCTTTATCGAAAATCCAAAAAATAAATAAATATAGGCTAGCATTACCTTCGCAGTTAGTTGTCATTCTCGTCATTTTCATTTGAGCTATCTCATTTTATGGTGGAAACTAGACTCCAAAGATAGAGATGACAAATGGGAAATTTTGGACAAAACTCCACTTCCGATGTTAACAATCACATGTATGACCCAAATTGGACATTTTACGACCCATTTGGAAACACGAATAATCAACCTCTCACGACCATACCATCATCATCAAACAGTCCTTTTGAACCATTCTTATGTAAGGATGAATATGGAAAAATACTTGAGGAAAATCTAGAGGTAGCAGCACAAGATCTAGAGGCAGCCTACTTTGTAGAACAAATGGTCTTATATGACAGAGATAGATATTTGGCCATACTCTTAAGTCAAGGAGCTAAACTACCTCATGGGTTCGACATTGATATCTTGAGATCGATATCTCCTGCCACTAATGTCAACAATATGCATAACATGTCAAATAGTGGTCAACCTCCAAACACCACAAGAAATACCTTTTTTGATGCTACAACGACCATGAGTGCTACCTCCAACATTCCAAATAATTCCAATTCAATAAATGCTACATCCATTGGAGGATCACAATCCGCCACAGTGCCCACAATATCCACAACACCGTCACAATTGGCCATAGCCACCTTTGGGTCCTCGGTAGTGTGGGCAAGTTATTCCAATCCTCTCTTTACCACTACGGTAAATGCCATGGGGGCATCATCAAGCCATAAAAATCTTCCATTGACAACTACATCTAATACCATGAGTACATCTTCATCATATCCTCTCATTGGTATCTCACAAAACCCCTTGGGTGGAGGCAAACGACGTATCTTTATTCAAGGACAACATGTTAACACGTCAACATAGTCAAATGCCATCACCTCCCAAGGACAAAATACGAACATTCCCCTTGTACAAACCCAACAATTTGGACAAGGTAGTCAAAACACACAGCCCATGGCATCATTCGCACATCCAAATATTCATGGTCACCATATTCCCCAAATATTGACCCAAATGGCTGGGGGACACATCCCAACATACCCCCAATCCAAACTTCCAATACCAACAACACAAAAATCACAACACATCACACATGTCACAACAACCCATCCCTCAACAATACACCAACATCCACGCACAACAAATGGGGACCTATGGCATACTAATCAATCCAACGTATGGGCCCACAAGTGACCCTATAATTGATACCTTACAAGAAAAAATGATGGGTCTAGAGAAGACCATAGAAAACATACAGATATCCAAAAAAAAATCAAAAGTGTCATATGATCTATCTGTATATCCCTTTGACATGAACTTATACATGCCACCATTTCCTCCAGGATATGTGTCACCTAATTTTACGAAATATAGAGGAAAGACAAACCCCATCGAACATGTCTGCGAATTTGCAACCAACTATATGGACGTTGCCTATGAACAAACGTACTTAATGAGAATTTTTTCTTGCAGGTCTTTCCCTTGAATGGTTCTCCACCCAAAAGGATATCCAAACATGGGATGAACTCAAACACAAATTCATAAAAAATTACGCATACAACATTGACATGGACACCTCTATTACTAGCTTATGCAATATCATGCAAGAGGGTGCTGGTGAAACATTCATTCCATTCTTTCAAAAATGGAGAAGCCTAGCTAGTTGTTGCCACATCGAAATACCTGAAAGGGAAAAGGTGGACATGTTCGTTCAAACACTGCTAGGACCCTTAAAATATGCATTACAAGTACATTGTTGCACAACCTTCACGGACCTAGTTGAAAAAGGTGTCTAGATTGAGAAAGCCCTTATAGCAAAGGGAGAGCTAAGATACGGTCCTAAAAGCACAAATGCAAATCCTTCCACTGACAAAAATAAGTACTGGGTCAAAAAATAAACACGTTACAAATGATGGTGTTGTGGATGCCAAGGTTGCAAACACTATGGGTCATGTACTGGCTCTAAAAGGGGTTCAACCGCAAAAAAAAACAACAACGATATCAACACCCCCTACCAATGTCCCCCCAAACAACCAAAGTAGCCAAAATAATCAAGGACAATATCGTGAGATGAGACAATTCCCTAGGGGTCGCACATACACTCCCTTGAGTGAACCCATTGAGGAAGTCCTCAAGAAATTCCTTCAAAATGGTGTCATCACACTTCAAGAACCAAAACCATATGACCTAGGACAATTCATCAGGAAAAAGGACATAAAACTTCTACTTGTCGACAACTAAAAAACCTAGCACAAAACCTTATCGAGAATCATATCATTAAGGTAGGTGGACCACAATTTTCCTCTAATTTAGATCATACCATTCATAAGAACCCACTGCAAGACCATGTTTCTAATAATGCTTTCACGTTAGGTCCAACGATAAACAATAATCAAGCCAATTTTTCCTGCACCAAATATGACTATTCTGGTGGAACCACTATAAACAATATCTGAATTGATAATGAATGTGTCAATACCATCACAGTTAAGAGAGCACCCCAATGCAATGCTACTACTCAAAGTGGCAAGATCACCATAGCTGGCCCATCTCCCGCTAGACAAACTAAAATCACCATACCTGGTCCATCTCCTAAACAATCACAACCCACCTCGACCACAAAGCAATGGCAACCCAAGAGTCAGTTTAACCTTATCGACCAGCTTGGAAAAACTCCCGCGCAAATTTCTATACTCGAGCTGCTTCGCATCTCTCCCACGTATAAGGCTATATTGGATAAAAACCTGCAAGATTCGTCAGTCCCTAAGGATATTGATGTCAACCAATTTGAGACCATGGTGGGATACCTCACTATGCCTCACCACGTCACCTTTTCTAATCAAGACTACTCATCACCTAAGACTAACAATAACGATGCATTACACATTGAAACGTTCATCCATAAGCACAGGGTCAGAAGAGTTTTAGTAGATGGCAGAGCAGGATTGAACATATGCTCCTTTAAATTGGTTAAGGCTCTAGGATTTTCTGATGCATGCATGGACCCTACAAAGAGTATAGTGATAAAAGCATATGATGACGAAGAACGCTCTTCACAAGGCGTTGTTTCTCTTCCTATCAGAGTGGGACCAGTCATTGTGGATACAACTTGCCAAGTACTGGATCTAGAATTACCTTACAACATCTTGCTCAGCCGCCCATGGATTCATGCCTTAAAATCCGTTCCATCCACATATCACCAATGCTTAAAATCTCCATTTGACGACACATAAATCACTATATATGGAGACCCCGACCCTTTTCAATATTGTACCAACCTAAGGGGTATTTTTGCAAATTGAGTGCCCATCAACCGAGAAGCTCTCGGTTCCTCTTCTTCCAAATACATTGACCCATCCACACTCGCATCATCTTCCATGTCCACTCCGTCCATGTCTTTCGCCACTCCACTATCTTCCACAAACCCTAAGGCTGAACCCAATGTCAAGATCCAGGATCTAGGCTGTGGAGAATTCAAACTACATATGACATATAGCATCACAACAATACCCAAGTCTCCTAAGGTCTATGGTCGACTCTATTTTAGAATGGAACCCGAAGAAATTTTCAAAGTTCCACCAAAAATAGTTTTCATCAAATGGGGAGACATGAGTAATGAGGACCTTGCCGATATTACAGGATGGCTCTATAAGGAAATGGCAGACCTACACCCATTACCAGTTAAGAAATATGGCAAGGGATATGACATAATGAAGGCTAAGGGCTACGATGGCACTAGTGGCCTAGGTAGAAATAAAACTCGACAAAGAGAGCCCATAGAACCTTTCAAAATACCAAAGTATCTTGGATTAGGGTTTGGATCACCTGACAATGATGATCGACGTACCAATGGACTTTCAAGTGAGCGAGTGCATGCTTCGGAAAGTGTCAAGACCGCTAAGGAAACCTTCACTGAAACTAACTCTCAGGAGTGGGAATTTGGCTCTGAATGATCCTTAAGTGACTGTTGCCTCGATGATTTGTTCGTCAAAGTGGGGGAGCTTACCTCTGAACAATTTTTTTGGAAAACATTTAAAATTGATTAGGCACCGAATAGTCACAATCCCATTACCATTCCCCATGACATACAAACCCCACCATCTGAATCCCATCAGTCCAACCATTTGAATTACCAAATGACACTGACAATCATGACTCTTTGTCCTTCACCCCTTATTTTGACAACGAATATGAAAAAAGTGAAGGGGAATATTGGATAGAGTCTGATGTGGAATTGGATGATGATAATTTCATCTACAATATCACTGAATCCGTCTGCATTCTTTCCGCATCCTCCCCTCAATTCACCAACACTGACGATGGCATTTCCCTAGCTTATCCTCAACTAATCAGTTGGGACCAACAAGGCCTGCCAGTCCTGGACACCTTTTAGAATGATGAGGCTATTGCAGAATTTATGGGATTACGTGAGGGCATACCCAGTGGTGATCACAAGGAAGGATTCACCATTGACCTAGATTGTGCAGCCTACTTTAGTGAGACTACTCCGTCCTATAGTCGCAAAATTAAAATTAAAAATAAAATAAAAAATGAAATGTCTTTAGGTGAAAACTGAAAGGCACCTTTTGACAACAAAAAAGTAAAAACAAAGGACATATCTATGGGTGAAAACCTCTCTGAGGCACCCAAAGATGGAGGACTGGACTTTCTTTCCGTAACACAAGAGAAATCAACTATGCTCATAGAGGACACCATAGAAGACAACCTATCAACTGCAGAAGATCCCAAAATGGTCCTCTTTGCTGCATCCTTGACTGAAGTAGAGAGACCGGAATTTCACAAATTCTTTGCAGAACATAAAGTCAACTTCGCATGGTCCTATGCTAACATGCCAGGATTAGACCTAGAACTGGTTCTACACCATCTACCACTATTGCCTAATGCCAAACCAGTTAAACAGAAGTTACACAAAATGCATCCACAGGTCGCTCTATTGGTCAAGGCTGAGTTAAAGAAACTTCTAGATGCTGGATTCATACAGTCTATTGATTATGCTGAATGTATATCTAACCTTGTGCCAGCAACGAATCCAAATGGAATGATCTGAGTCTGCACAGATTTTAGAGACATAAATAAGGTATGCCCAAAAGATGGCTTTCCTTTACTGAATATTGATATCATAGTTGACCTCATAGCAGGATATGAGATGTCCCTCATGAACGGTTTCTCTAGCTATAATTAGATTTGTATTTCTTCTGAAGACCAGCATAAAACAACATTCACTTTCCCTTGGGGTACATACTATTGGAATGTTATGCCATTGGGTCTTAAAAACGCATGCGCCACATATCAGAGGGCTATGAACACAATATTTAATGACATGATGCATAAAATAATGGAAGATTATGTAGATGAACTATTGGCTAAATCAGTAAAAAGAAAGGATCATCTGAAGGTGTTAGACACAATTTTCAAGAGACTAGAAGAATAAAAAGTCTGGCTAAATCCTAAGAAATGTGTCTTCGGTGTAACATCGGGTAAACTCTTGGGATACATAGTGTGTGGTCGATTTTATGCATGTTATATATGTAAAAACAAATGAATCAAACACACCAATAAGACATTATATCAAAAACAAAATATTAAAATAATAACGATTGCAAACTCAGTATCCTGTATGCGTGTTTTCATTGATTCCAGTTGGCTCTCAGATTGTATGCTAGGCTCAATGAACAATCTTCCTAGAGAACGAGATTGAATATGAAATGCATGTAATGCTATGACATGGATTTCTCTAATGCTAAACATGATTGCTAAAATGAAAGATTATGATGATGCTATGAATAATAAAACTATAATGATAATGCTAGAATGTTATAATGCTAGAATGCAATTAATCTCTAATTCTTTGTTGTGTGTTGTAACCATTGCTTGGATTGATAGTGCTATTTATAGAGTTTTTCAAAAGCTTTTGATTGGCTGATATGTGAAAATTCTTGGCGAATTGAACGGTTGAGGATGGATGAGAGTGAAGAAAAACAAAAGAAAACAGAAAGAAAGATTTGTTTTCTTTTCTGAAAAAGACGTAAGATAAGATGATAAAGATGAATTGTAAAAAAAAATCTTTTTGTGAGATTATGGGAAGATATTGAAGAAGATAAATAATGAATTATTAAATTCAATTATTTATTTATGGGTGACACAAAGGTTTTTTTTCTTAAAATAGAATATTTACCCCAGATTTGAAGAATAATGAAAGATTTCATAATTAAATAGAATATTTAATTATGATTTTGAAAAGATATGGAAGATATTCAATTAAATAAAGATATTTAATTAAACTTTTAAGAAATGGTATGTAAATGAAATTAATTAAATAAGATATTTAATTAACTAGAAGAAGAATTTGAAAAGAAATATTTAAATTTAATTAAATAAAAAAGACTTAATTAAATTCAAAAAGTGATAATTAATTAAAATAAATAAAGTGTATTTATTTAATTAATCAAGTGGACATATGAATGTGAAATAATTAAATAAAAATCAATTTATTTAATCATGATAGAAGAATAAATTGAATGAATAATATAATTAAATTAATTAAATTTAATCATATGTAGAAGACTTTAGAGAAATTAATTAAATAATAAATATTTAATTAAATGCCAGGATTAATTAGACATGACCAATTTTATGCATATACATTTTTCCCCTCTTTGAAGTGATGTGTGAAACACTTTGCTTCAAAGAAAATATTCCTTCTTTCAAAATTTGCTGTGTTTGACTTTGCCCCTTTCTGAAAATAATGCCCGTGACCTGATTCTGATATGTTTCCGATTGAAAAATGTTGCTGATGTTAATGATGCCCCCTCGGAAGGTAAATCAATGATGAGGATATGAGTTTTGGATAATGTTTGAAAATGTTGATTTGATGAGGAAATTTTGATTTTGATGTAAAGTTAGTGATTTAGCTCTTGAAAAATGATGTATAAGGATGCCCTAGTGTGAAAATAAGGTCAAAGTTAGATAAAAAGATAAAAATGAAATAACATGCCACAAAAACCCACTTTTGGTTGACCTTTAAAAGGTAAAAAGGAGAAAAGGACAAGTCATTTGTAGTTTTTTACTTCTAGAATCCTATTGCTCTGATAGTGACCTGGCGAGATGGAGATTTCATACCATAGACATAGATTTGAGCGGGCCCGCCGATACTAGAGACCAGCTGCGTACGGACCACCGGTGAGTAGATCCAACCACTTTTGTGTTGAAAATTTCCATTTTGAAGCAAATTTTTCATGTTTTTCCCGCGGATTTAGGCGTAAACTGTCTGTTTTAGCACTTTTAGGAATGTTTTAGTGCTTTCGATAACTATTTTAGCGCTTTGGATGTTTATTTGAGTGCATATAGGATGCTTTTTGCATGTTCGCTGTAGAAACCAGTTTAGCGCATCCGATAGAAAGAGTAGCGCTTATAGGATGCCATAGGAAAATTAGGGTTTTAGCGCATCTAAAAAAAACATTAGCGCATTTAGGGTTGTCGCGCATCCAGGGAATAGAGTGGCGCTTTTGATTAGAGTTTTAGCGCTTAGAGGGAAATAGCGCATAGAGGAAATGATTGAGCACTTCTAGGGCAAAGAATGGTGCATCCAGGATACAAAATAACGCATATGAGTTTTAGCGCATAGAGGCCGTAGATTAGCACATCTAGGAAAAAGAGACAAAATGTGTGATTTGATGAAAGTGATGAAAGAATGATGATGTATATTGCGTCCTTGGTCAATAGATAGATAAATTATCTTATCATCATGTTGATATGGATAGAAAATCTGATAAATAATAGATAACTTTGTTTCCAAAATAGAAATCAAAGAGTAGATAACTGATAACTTTGTCTCCCTTGTACGGAAAAACAAAGAGTAGATGATTGATAGGACTTCTGATAAATTTGATTTCGGCGATAGAAAACAAATAGTAGATGACTGATTGAAAACATATTTGCATTCGTGACTAAAATACAAATAGGATGATGTGTTGATTGTTGATAAATTTGCATTCTTGAAAAAGAAAACAAATAGTAATTGATGGTAGAGTAGATTGATGTGATATTCAGATAAATAGATTATGCATTGATTGTATGATATGAATCGGCTAGCTAGAACACTTGATATGGGTCACTTGATATGAGTCTGATGAGTATGTGTCACTAATATGGGTCATAGATAGATAGACATGAGTCAAATTGATTTTGCTTGTTTGAGATTGAATCATTGATATGATGCTGATTGATTGTTCTTGTAATAACTGAAAATAGGAGGTTTTCAAAACCTCCAGATTAGGGAGCGTCACTCTGCGGGGTGGGATAGGATACTAGAGCTGACACCAGATGATATAGCACTGATAGGGGTATGCAGATTAATATCTTTGTTGCCTATGCCTCTGATTTGGGTCAACAGGGGACTGTTGACCGCGTTAGTAGAGAGGTGGCATTCAGAGCACAACACCTTTCATTTTCTGACGAGTGAGGTGATTGTGACTCCTGAGGATGTTTACAGGATTTTGGGTATTCCAGTGGTTGGAGCCCTTGTGTTCTATGATTACAAGGAGCTAGGTGGTACAGATGCTCTGAGGAGGGTATACGGTGAAGCGCAGATAGCAGGGTACTGGGTGCCATGGGCTGACTTCAGGGGGTATCTGGCCTTGCCTGCATGGGGGCATTCATTGGAGGTCTCCTTTTTCTGGATCGCTGGTCAAAGGGACTATTAGTGGGATGGGTGAGGATCTTGGAGTAGATGCTGGTACAACCACAAAGATATTCCTGGGGGAGTTACATATTGGTGCATCTGTATCATGACCTTCATCAGGTAGTTTACAGAGGTTTGTCTAGTATATCATGTGGTGTGACACTGCTTTAGATCTAGGCATGGGAGCATATTGTTGTGATGAGACCAACCTGTCCTAGAGTGAGGCCACTAGGCCGATGATATGTGTATGTGTATGCCATGTTCCTTGTCTAGCCTAAGCTGGGCAAGTTGGATTACTGGAGACGATGTCTTGATGATATGGATGTCATGATATGGCGGCCATACCTAGATTGCGAGCCATGGGATACAGATCATTTAGAGATGTCGTTCGTATGTATGCCTCATTTTTTGATAGGGAGGACCCAATTCATCCTAGAGAGGTTCTTGGCATTGTGGGTACAACAACAGTTCAAATTTACATAGGGTATGCCTCAGGGTGTTGCTCACTATGCGCAAAGCAAGGATGAGGCAGGATGGGGACCTAGAATTTCATATCAGATAGCCTATACATAATATATTGCTTTAGTGCCCGAGGCATGGGATGATAGGCGAGATATTGTTGATGCTGGGATGTCTAAGGAGTACTCTATTTATTACCATACACATCCATTTCCATGGTTGACATGTCTTGATGAGCTAACACCCATTTTGGTGGTACCATAGCCAGGGGCAGGGAGACAGGAGGATGTGGCAGCTGGTGAGCGGGCAGCGGTTGGGGGAGAGGATGAGGAGAGTGGAGAGGAGGAGGAGAGCTCAGGTGGGGATGATGGGGATACGAAGATGAGGGGAAAGTTCCAGTGAGACCGAGGCCAGAAATTTTGAGCAGTGTTCAGATCATGTGGAGGCTGCGGACTAGGATTGGGCGAAGAACAGTGATCAGGGTTGTCTCCACCTCTCAGCAGGGACAAATAGATACTCTGCAGGCCCAGGTGCAGACATTGCAGGGACAATAGGTGCAGTTGCAGAGCCAGTTGGTTCAGGCACAGGGTTAGGTAGCATAGTTATAGGCACAACTGGCACAGGCACAGAGTATGGCATAGGCACAGGCACATCCTCCTGCCCTAGATCCATAGGTAGCCTAGTTGATTATAGAGAGGGATACATTTAGACGGAGGGCAGTGGAGGCAGAGGGTGTTGCGCAGAGACTCATGGGCACCATGGAGAGTGCATCGTTGTGAGAGGCCATTGTAGAGGGATTTGAGATGGCCAGAGAGGTAGAGTATTATCGAGTCCGATATGAGGAGTTATGTCCTCCTGAGCATAGAGAGCCTTTCCCACGATCCCGCAGTAGGACCAAGAGCAGGACACAGACAGCTACACAGAGCATGGGGGTTACCGGGCCTCGACGGGATCTAGATGTAGGGACTAGTGGAAGGCCACCATCCTTGAGACCAACTCCATCAGGGGGTTCCACTAGCTAGCCTTGATTGATGTATGCAAGATTTATTTGATGTATCCCATATTCTTGGAGCATGTATATTGATTTTTTGATCATATCTCATATATCTTTCTAGACTTTTCTGTGTCATTGGATTGTTGGAAATTTTTATGTGTTTTTGATGAGTGATGATATGCAATGGTGATGAGTTTTGATGATGTGTTGCATTTGATATGATGATATGAGATGGATATGCATTTATTTCCTTGTTTATGTGATATGGATTTTGATATATAGTTTGGATGATCTACTGACTAACATGATTTGCAGGATGATGTGATATGATAATGATATGATGATGTGAAATATGATGTGTACTAATGATATCATGCAGGTGGACGATGATGATAAAAAAATGCCATATGTGGAAAGGATGTGATATATGTAATGGCAATGTATGTTTTGCAAATGATGTGGAAATGCAATGTTTGTATGAAATTCTGGTGTTTTGATTTTCCAAAATGTTATAAATGATGATGATGTGATGGATGCTATGTTTATGAAATGCGTCATGAATTTGTAATATGGATTAAATGTTGTATGAAAAATGATAAATAAAATGGTATTGAAAATGAGAAAATATGTGAATGATAAATGATGTGAAAGGATTAATAATGATGAAATGTATGATATGCTATGTAATGAATACGAAAAAGATTGAGGAGATGATAAAATGAGATGGAATGATTAAATGAAATGAAATGTAATGATATAAAATGAAATGAAATGATGAAATGGAATGAAATGAGATGATAAAATGTAATGATATAAAATGAAATGAAATGATATGAAATGATGAAATGGAATGATATGAAATGTAATGAGATGAAATGAAATGTACTAATATGAAATGATGAAATGATATGAAATGATGAAATGAAATGAGATGAAATGAAATGTAATGATGATGAAATGATATGAAATGAGATGAAATGAAATGTAATGATATGAAATGATGCAATGATATGAAATGATGAAATGAAATGTAATGATGTGAAATGATGAAAAGATATGAAATGATGGAATAAAATGAGGTGAAATGAAATGATATGAAATGAAATTTAATGATATGAAATAAAATAAAAATGAGACGATAAAATGATATGATCTGATGAGATGATAAATGATAAATGATAATTATATGAATAATAAGGATATGAAAATGATAAAATGCAATGAGATGGAATGATAAAATGAAATGAATTTGAATGATATGATGAAATGAAATGATATGAGATGATGAAATGTAATGAAACGAGATGTAATGTAAAATGTAATAATAAGATGAAAATGAAAATGACATGGACATGAAAATGAAAATGATGGATGAGATAATAATGAAAGTGATATGGAAAGGCCTAATGAATAAATGAATGATATGAAATGATAAAGGATTGGAATGATATGAGAATTAGAAAAAGATGATAAAAATGAGAATGTCCCATGATATGCAATGAAATGATATGAAACATGAAATGATAATGCATCATGAAGGATAAATAAATGACAAAGGATCTAAATGATGAATGTTAAACTATATGATGTGCACAAGACCTAGATGAAATGATAATGAAATGAGGATGAAACAAATGTACAAATGTCCTCCACATATAGTCCAAAGATACATGACAACCATTGATTTATCTGTTCAACTTTGTTTAAAACTCTAATGCGAATCCAATATGCAAATATATACATTAATCTAAATGAAATGCAACTAAATAAAACCAACTGTTTGTTGAGCCTTCAGGTAGCTTTCTTGAATCATCATAGAGCCTTATAAAATTTTGGAAGTATGTACAAGCATCAGAGGGGAGATTAGCACCAATGATGACTTGAGTACAACTTTCATGATTTTTGATATAGCAAGCGAACACAAGCATCGAGGTATAATTGAACCGAGATGACCTGAGCATTTCTTGCATAAACAGACAAAGACTAACCACCTTCTGATGCAAATGTGGAACTTGTCATCAATGATATGCTTTGGAAATCATGTCTCATGACATATTTGCACCAAATTGATAGTTAACCTCAAGACAGTAGACAAAGAAAAAATCATCCTCCTTCCTTGCCACTCTAGTTCAATACATCATTGAGTGTGCTCCAGAGAGATGATATCGAAAAATAAAACCATTGTTAAAAATGTAAAACTGATATTCCAATCATTATTCAGATTTTAGATCATCCAGATATGAGTCATGATGTGGTATTTGCTGAAAACTATTGTGATATGGATCAATGATTGGATAGTTGTTCCTAGGATTTGATTGTTTGTTCACATGGTTGGATTGAATGTCATTGTCTAGCCATTTCTGTGAAACCTGAAAGTTGGTTGCCCCCAAAGTATGTCAACGTTTGCCCCCAGTATTTGACACAACCTACTGAAATGGATATGTACAATAATCAAGCCATGGTAAGACGTTATCGCTTTAGGAAAATGATGGCAACATGATGTTGGTATGACCCTAAGATGATGGAAATATGCATTGAAATGAAAGCCAAGTGCAAAACATGAACTAATAGATGAAGAGCTACAAATAGCGTCTGTTTGCTAGATTTTCACTATTTGTTTTTATTGCCTTTTTTTGATTTTTTTGATTTTTTTTTTCGCTACTGAGATGCCTATTTGCCAGGTTTTCACCAGGGTAACCATTTTTTCAGGACTTTTTCTGTTTGTTTTTGTGTTTCTTCAGGACTTTTTCTGATGTTTTTGTATTTTTTTAGGACTTTTATGGATGATGATGACTGCTTCAGACATAATACTTTTTCAGGTGCATACTGTTGATGGGTTCATCAAACAGGTCCCCTTCTGGCGTTGAGAGCTTGTATGCTCCTAAACCGTATACTGCTATGACCACATACAGACCTAGCCAATTTGGTTCAAACTTTCCTTTCTTCTCTCTATTTTACTGATTACGTGGGTTCTCTTTTAGAACAAGATCACCAACCTAAAAGGTACGCGGTTTGACTTTGTGATTATAGCTGCACAACATCATTTGTTGATATGCTTTCAAATGATGAGCTGCTTGTTGTCTCTTTTCATCAAGAAGTTCCAGTTCTTGCAGTCGGGAAACTCTGTATTCATCATTTGTTATGAGACCTTTCAGTGATACTCTAAGTGATGGGATCTCAACTTCTAGTGGAAAAATGGCTTCTGCTCCATAGACAAGAGCAAATGGCATTGCTCCTGTTGGCATTCAGATACTAGTTCGGTAGGCCCATAATGCAGGATTAAGTTGAACGTGCCAATCTTTCCTTGCATTATTCATAGTCTTCTTCAAAATTTTCAATATTGTTTTATTTGAGGCCTCTGCTTGGCCATTCCCTTGTGGATAATAAGGTGTTGAGTATCTGTATTGAATATGGAATCTCTCACAAAGTTCATCAACATCCTGATTCTTGAATGGCCGTCCATTATCTGTGATGATGGAGTTGGGAATACCATACTGAAAAATGAGATAGTTGAGTATGAATGATGAGATTTGTTTGCCAGTGACCTTAGTGAGAGGGACTGCCTCAATCCACTTGCTAAAATACTCTGTCGCTGTGATGATGAACTTGTGTCTGTTCGAGGATGAAGGATGAATCTTGCCAACTAAATCCAACCCCCATTGAGAGAATGGCCAGGTTGGTATGAACGGTTGTAGTTCCTATGCTGGTGCATGAATGATATTTCCATGTATCTGACATTTAGAGCACTTCGTTACAAAAGTGAATGATTCCCTCTCCATTGTAGGCCAGTAGTAACCCATTCTAATCAATTTATTCAATAAGATTAGTCCAATTGGATGAGTACCACAAATGCCACCATGAACTTGTAAAGCCTTGTCAGATTCGTCAAGTTCAAGACATCGAAGTAAAGTACCATCAAGACCATGACGATAGAGAGTGTCAGCAATAAGGGTATAGCGAGAAGATTGGCGGATAAAGTTGCGCTTTTGGTTACAGGATAAGTCAAGTGGTAAGATGTCGTCCTTTAGGTAGGCATAAATCTTGCCATACCAAGGTGAATCAGATCCTACTAAGTGGCAAATGATTTGGCTTTCAGGTGTGTCATAGGCAGGCGTAAATGATTGTTCCACCAGAAATTCGTAATGAGCCTGAGTTTCTGGGATTTGTAACAATGAAGCAATTGTGGCCATAGCATCAGCTGCCTTGTTATCAAGTCTTGGAATTTATATGAACTTGATGTCTACAAAGTATTTCTTGAAATCGTCAACCATTTTCTTATACGGAAACAATTTGTCATCTTTGGTCTGATAATCATCATTAATCTGGTTAATGACTAACTGTGAGTCACCGTAGACTTGTAATTTTGTGATTCTCCATTCTAATGCTATTTTGAGTCAAGTGATTAAAGCTTCATATTCAGCTATGTTATTAGTGCACGGAAACATTAGATGATATGACTGAGGAATGGTATTTCCTTGAGGGGTGACAAAGAGTATGCCTGCCCCTGATCCATGTTGAGTAAATGAGCCATCAAAATATAATGACCAAGGTTGCTTTGATTATGCCGTGAAGACATCAGCATCTGGAAATTCAATGTGCATGGGATGCTCTGCTTGTAGGGGTGCTTCAGCCAGTTGGTCAACAATAACTTGTCCTTTGATTGCTTTGTGATCAATATAATGGATATCGAACTCGCTTAAGATCATGACCCATTTTTCTAACCTTCCTGTCAATGTGGCCTTGCTTAATAGATATTTGAGTGGATCAATCTTTGCAACAAGATTGATTGTATGAGTTAACATGTAGTGTCAAAACTTTTGTGAGGCAAAGACCACTACTAGGAAAGCCTTCTCGATGAAAGTGTAGTTGAGTTCATGACCTGTTAATGTTCGACTGATATAATAGATTGCATGTTCTTTTCCTATAGAGTCTTCTTGTGCTAACAACGCCCCCAAAAATGTCTTTGTAGCAACAATGTATAAGATGAGTGGTTTGTCCAGATTTGGTGGTACCAGAACTGGTGGGTTCATTAAGTACTGCTTGATTTGTTGAAAGGCCATTTCACACTTATCATCCCATTTGAAAGGAACATTTTTATGTAGTAGATGTGTGAAAGGTAGACATTTATCTGCTAGTTGTGCAATGAATTTTCGTATATATTGGAGTCATCCTTGTAGTGATCGCAACTGACTTAATTCCTTGGTGGAGGCATTTCCATGATTTCTTGTACCTTGGTGGGATCTACTTCAATTCCTTTTGCTGAAACTATATATCCCAAGAGTTTTCCAGATGTGACTCCAAAAACACATTTCTTAGGGTTGAGGCAAACCTTGAACTTTTCCAACCTTGCAAATATTTTGGATAATATCTCGAGATGTCCTTCTCTGGTGTATAATTTTTCTAGTATGTCATCGACATAATCTTCCATGAATGTGTGCATCATGTCATGAAAAATTGTAGTCATAGCTCTTTGATATGTAGCCCCAGTATTCTTTAATCTGAAAGGTATGACGTTCCAACAGTAAGTCCCCCATGGACATGTGAAAGCTGTTTTGTCCTGGTCTTCAGGTGCAATCTTGATTTGGTTATAACCAGAAAAACCATCCATTAGTGAATACATGGAATGGCCAGCCATCAAATCAACTATAGTATCAATGCTTGGAAGAGGAAAATCATCCTTAGGACTTTCCTTATTAAGATCTCTAAAATCTATGCACACTCTAACACTTTTGTCAGGTTTGGATACAAGAACAATGTTGGAGATCCATTCCGCATAGTCAATTGATCTTATAAATCCCACATCAAGGAGTTTCTTAAGTTCTTCTTTAACTAGTAGTGCCACATTAGGATGCATCTTTCTAAGTTTTTGTTTCACAAGTTTTACTCCTGGTTTAATGGACAAGTGATGCATTATAAGATCAGGATCAAGACCTGGCATGTCTGCATAAGACCAAGCAAAGTTGACTTGATTTGTTATGAGAAATTCCATGAACTCGGGTACTTCTTTATCTATCATTGATGTAGCCAACTATAGAATCCTCAGTTTCTCTGTAGTTTCAAGATTAACTACTTTTGTAGGCTCAATCAAGATAGGCGATCGCTCATGATAGTGCTCTGGGAGAGTGTCAAGCATCCCATCATCTGGTGCCTTAAAAAGGTTTTCACCATCTGATACACTCTTTGTTTTATCTTTTGTTTGATCTAACACTGCCAGATTCTGGTTTTCACCATTAGATCTTTCTTTTTGATTTTTATTTTTGCAGCTAGGAAACTTGACACTCTCCTTACTAAGGATCTCATGCCAAAAATCACCAGTGGAACAATCATTTACATCATCTGCGGAAATGAAGTTTATGATAGATTCTTCGGTTGGAAACATAGGTATATCAAGAGATTTAGATAGATCCCAGTCAATGAGATCGAGATGTATTAGCGGTAGCGGGTCATTAGGTTGCGTGAAATCAGCTATGGTTATGGTCATAACAGAGTTGTCTATAGGATCCGAGGTATGAGGTAGATCAATGATGGTACTGTCCTCATGATAGTTTTGTTCGATTAAATCTGACTCGATATCACTAGAATCATAGTTGCGTTGTAGTTCAGATTCTTGTGGTTGGGTCCCTAACCCTTCTCCTTTGATTAGAGTAGGCGTATACTTGTGTATCACGTGAACCTATTTGTCCCTCTAGAGTTCATCATTATGGATGGTATCCCATTCGTATTCTCCAGAGTCTGTGTCAGAGTTATTATCAATGAAATTCTGAATTGTTGTCTAGCATGCTTCCCTTAGATCAGAAATTTCTTGCAATGTGAGTACAGTATCATTCAATTGTTTGGATGTTGTTTCTTTTGAGCTAGTATCATAGCCTAGTCCTGTTTTATCTTTTGCAGCAAGTCCTGGAGGGTCAATAGGCTCAACTACTCCTTTTCTCTTTCTGATAGGACCATTTCCCTCATAGCCCATCTTTTGCATGATTGAATATCCCTTGCCATATTTATCTGTCGGTAGCTTGACATTTAGAACTGTGTCATCTTCATCTTCATCTCTATAGAGTCATTTTAGCATTTTTCTATCTTCAAGATCTTCCATCAGGAATTTCTCCTTGATAAATTGTCCATTGAACTTTGTGATTGGTTCTGTCGGTGATTGTGTGGATGTTGATGCTATAGATATCTGATGTTGCATGAAAGAAGGTTGTCCATGTGACCGAGGTGATGTAGAAAGATTAGCCAGATAGAGAGAATATTCTCCTACTCCATTATCCTTGAACCATAATTGCTTGTCAAAGCTTTTGGTTAGTTGTCTAATTTGTGTATCAACTGTTGGAGAAGTACTAGTAGGCGTTTCTTGATTGTTGGGAACCGAAATGTCTTGACTAGCTTTGATGTTAGCACAAGTTTGATTGTGAGAATTATTGGCTGGTATTGTGATCTCCTATCCATCATAAGGAAACTTAAGACATTGATGATATTTGGATGGTACAACTTGCATTTTGTGGATCCAAGGATGACCCAACAAGATGTTGTAGGTGAGATCACAGTCTAACACTTGATAGAAAGTATTTTTGATAACAGGCCCCACTCTGATTAGTAACATGATTAAACCCTTGGATGCTCTTTCCTCATCATCATAGGCTTTAATAGTAATCTTTCTTTTGGGATCAATGGAATCCTCAAAAAATCCTAAAGCCCGAATTAATTTCATGGTACATATGTTTAAACCAGCACCTCCATCTATTAGTACATGTTTGACATGGAACTTGTGGACCATGACTTCTAAGTATAATGATGAATTATGGGGATGTGTCATGGAAATGTCATCTTTTTCAGAGAATGAAAGGCATGTGGGTGAGGAAAAATGTCCCACCATGGCTTGAAATTGATCCACCTCTAGATCATCGGATACAGTTGTTTCAATGAGGGCTTTGTCTAGAATTTCCTTATGTGTTGGGGAAATCTTCAGAAGTTCCAAAATAGAGATCTGAGCGGAAGTTTTTCCAAGTTGATTGATTAAATCATATCGATGCTGAGGTAGTGGCACAATGGATTTTGAAGGAGCACCTTTTAGGACAACTTTAGCTTGTGCCCTTGTTGTTACATTAACTTCTCCATATCTCGCTTTCTCTTTGACTTTTATAACATTAACCCACTCATCATCAGTGTAGATATGATTGATTATATGCTCATCGATATGATTCACATTTTTTTCAGAAGACTCACACTTTTGATAGTTGGGAAAAGGATTTCGAAATGCTTGGTGGTCTTAATTTGATTGTTGGTTCCCTTCTATTGTGACAATGTCTTTGTTGATTAAATCTTGAATAGCATTCTTTAAGGCTTGACAATTATTCGTACGATGGCCTTTACATCTATGATATTCACAATAGTACGTATCATTCCAAGATGGAGGCTTCACACTGGGTTCAAATTTATGTTGAGGCGGTAGGGTAATAACGTTCTTTGCCATCAAGTCTTTAAGGGCAGATTCTAGAGATTGTCCCAATGGAGTAAAAGTTCTTCTGTTGGAAAAAAATGAAGATCGTTGTGGATTCGTGTTTGATGTATTTCATAAGGAATTGTTGTTTCCACGATACCCTTGGATGTTGGTATTATTTTGGTTTTGAACAAAAGTTGGATTTTGGCTATTCCTTGGAGGAGGAGGATCATTTCCTTGATTTGTAACCGAGTTGACATTGTTATAGTTGTTGCGAGGAATACTAAGAACGACTGGCTTAGGGGAGACATGATGTGCATCTACAACACCATCATTCACCACATTCTTGTTGCGAGTCCAAAACTTAGATTTGTCATTGTGGTGATTTGAGGAGCTAGGATTGTCTCTATCAAGTTTGATTATCCCCCTCTGGACCAATGCACTTTCAATTGTGATTGCATTTTCAATCATTTTTTGAAAAGAGGGAGGAAAATGAAGATTTAGACGATAACTCATCTCTTGATCCAAGCTATTTATAAATGTAGTGATCTTTTCCTTTTTAGGAACATGACATGGATATCTAGTGAACAATCTTCTCTATCTCTGAAGAAATGTGATAAATGGTTCACCAAGTTTTTGTTTAGCCTTGCATAGATCAATCATGGTTATTTGGTGTTGTATGTTATAGGAATATTGTGAGATGAACTCGTTGATCAATTCCTCAAATGTTTTGACAGGCGGTGTGATTTTTGATAACCATTCCATAGATTGGCCTCCAAGACTTTGTGGGAACAACCGCATTAAGTATGTATCCTCATGAGAGAATTCTAAAGTCATGTTTCAAAAGTCTCTAATATGGTCAATGGAATCTGATTTCCCGTTATAACGATCAAACTTTGGAATTTCACAATGCTTAGGAAATGAGATCATGTTGAGATGTCGATCAAAAGGATATGGATGGATATCATCAAGAGCGTATGTCTTCGTTGTGGCTCCCCCTTGTAGATCTTTAATTTGTCTTTCTAATGTTTTAACATGTTGAGTTAAGGAACTAAGATTAGATAAGGGTGTTTCATCAGGATTACTCTTTATGTTCTCAGTATTAAAATCATGAGGCAATTTAGCTCCTTTGTCGGCCAGATATAGGAAATATTTTTCTTTGTCGCGTGCTAAGATATTTTCTACTACTTTGAGAAATTTAAGATCTTGTTTGGCTTCTCTAAGGTGATGCTCTTCTTCTTGTTAAACATCACTATCCTCAAGGGTTTTTCTCAAATCATTGTCGGAAGTAAACAGATCTTTTGCTCCTTTGGCCATGTTGTCTTCAAAAAGGGGATTTCAACTCACACTATAAAGGGGATCACTATTTTCACCTTCCTTTTGAGTTGTTTAGGTATGATCTTCTTGTTGAATATCTTCCTTCAGTTTATTGTATTGTGATCGTGTAAAAATAGGCATATGATTTCAAGATGTTCTCCTAAACTTAGATCATAGTTTGATAAGTGCAATCAATGATGATGTTTTAATCTGATAAGATGAAAATATTATGATATGATCAAACTATGTTTCCTAATTCGTGGTTGTGGCTTCCAATGATAAAGGATGTCAGAATCCTGTTAGGAGAAGTTGAACCAAGAATTTAGAAGTTTATGATGAAAATTGCACTTGTAAGATTTGATCTTTGTTTTCAAAGAATGATCAATATGTCAAATAGCCTATTTCATCTCACTGAAGTATTTGACTAGGACGTGTCAAATATTCGATAGAAGGTTGTGGTATGTAGTTGAAATCAAGAGGCTGATTGTGATTATGTTGTTGAGAGAAGGCTCTTCTTTGAAAATAGGCTCATAAATCTAGAGGGTCCACAACATATTCATCAGTAAATCCTCTGACAAAATCTTGGTACCTATGGAGAAATCTGCGATAATGGAGCAAGACGTTTCGACTCTTGTATAAAAAATTCCTTCATTGTAAGGTTTTCTTGTAACTTAGAGGTTTCTTGGGTTTCCTGATCCTATTGGCAATTGAATTCTTGAAAAATTTGGTATATTTCCACTCCCTAAGCATGAGAGAAAATGTTGATACGTTACTGGACCGAGAATGCTATAGACTCAGATCTGTCAAAAATAATGATTTGGGAAAAATGTCAGATGCACTTTTCTGTGGCCTATATGTGCTTCATAAATAGGGATATGTGCCAGAGAAATGGTCAAATGCGCTTCAATATGTCCCAAATGCACTACTCTGTATCCTATATGCGTTGTAGAAAAAATGTTGTGACAGTGACCGAAAAGTTTTGTTTTTAGAATAGCCAACGTATGTGCCAAAAGACTCAATGTGCTAAAACAGACCCTAAAAGCGCTGAATTAACCAGTGAATGCGCTAGAACAGACCTCATATGTGCTAGAATATACCCTATATGTGCTAAAACAATTTTTCCAAGGTAACTTTTTGAACAGTTTGTGAGCAGTTTCAGCTAAAATTTGACATGTTCATTTCAGATGATCTTTTATCTGAATTAGTGTGATTGAAAACACAACAAACACTATGAAAATAGTTATTTTTAAGTCCTATACTAAACATCAAGTGTATGTTTAAAAAAAAAAGTTTCTCAAAAAGTGTTTTCACAAGTTTTACACATGACAGACAGTTCAGACATACTCACTCTTAGTACTCAGGTAGGTCATCATAATAATCAACAACCCACATCTTAGAATTGCGTTGACTCACATAGCTGTGTCACCCCTGAAGGGGCACTCATTTTTTGTCTTTTCTAGGCACGTACTCAGAGTGATGGAAGTGGATACCAGATCCCCTGAGCAAACGGTCCTTGGTAGTTATATGGTGAGTATCTTGGGGGTAGATTCTTCCCTCCCCTTGCACTGTGATTATTATGATGTTCAGAAACTGACTTCAGCTGGCTACTACACTAGGTTCATAGTAAGGGTTTCCGTTCGGTGCAACAATAATAAACTCCCTCAAGAGACCTCCTAACCTTTAGAACAAAGGCTTTGGGGATGGTTATCTTGCACACTACCAGCAAAAGAGGATTTCTCCTGATTTGCTTTAAATTTTATAGTGGGGCGGAATAGCTTGGCTTTGGCTTGAACCCACTTGAGTCGTTCCTCTTGGGTGAGTACTTTTTTCCACAAGAGTAGGCCCTCTACAAGATGTAATAAAGTAGTAAAATTGCATGAATGTAAGAGGAAAGTTTGGTATTTTGGTCACCCAGTTAAGGGGAGAGCATAGACCTATTGCCACAAACACAGTAGACACTGTTCTTTTTAAAACCCAAATCACAATGATCTAAACTACGTGAAGATGTTGCTTCACAAAAAGCATGAGATTCATTTTAACCGCAAAATCAATGTGTGGTGACTATCCTAGATTGCTTCTTTTTAATCCATGTCTATCCTAGGATTGCTCCTTTTTAAAACCAGCTGTGACTATCCTAGATTGGTTCTTTTTAAGCCAGAAAAAAAGTTCTGTCTACGAAAGGTGTCAGACTTAGAAACCTGTGTAGTTACAACCTGCATGCACCAAAAGATCACCTATATGTGCAAAAATAACAAGTTAATGTGCTAAAACAGATCCTAAATGCACTACAAAAAGTTCCAAATGGGCTACAAAAACTCCTAAATGCACTAAAACAAAATGCAACTAATTTTTTTTTTGTTTTTCAGAAATTTTTAACAAACTAAGTCGGGTATATGTGCCATTCTATCTCGTATATGCACCGAAACAATTCTTGGATGCGCTGAAACATTTCTTGGATGCGCCGAAGTACCTACAAAAGTGCTGAAATAAATTACAGATGCTCTGTAGAAACATGCGTATGCGCTTCAGAAATCATTGTATGCACTAAAACGGAAATTTTTGCCAAAAATCTGAATTCCAGAACGCGAAATCCTGTCAAAAAAACCTGCAGATAAATATTAAAAATGGGGCAATGCCCCACAGTGGGTGCTAGAAATGTGTGGTTGATTTTATGCGTGTTATATATGTAAAAAAAAATGAATCAAACACACCAATAAGACATTATATCAAAAACAGAATATTAAAAAAATAAAGATTGCAAACTCAGTATCTTGTTATCGATGTCGTCCTATCGCCCTCTATCTCCAGTGTTTTCATTGATTCTAGCTGGCTCTCAGATTGTATGCTAGGCTCAACGAACAGTCTTCCTAGAGAACGAGATTGAATATGAAATGCATGTAATGCTAAGACATGATTGCTCTAATGCTAAACATGATTGATAAAATGAAAGATTATGATGATGCTATGAATAATAAAACTATAATGATAATGCTAGAATGTTATAATGCTAGAATGCAATTAATCTCTAATTCATCTGTTGTGTGTTGTAACCATTGCTTGGATTGACAGTGCTATTTATAGAGTTTTTCAAAAGCTTTTGATTGGCTGATATGATCAACGATTGTGAAAATTCCTGGTAGGTCGAACGATTGAGGATGGATGAGAGTGAAGAAAAATAGAAGAAAACAAAAAGCAAGATTTATTTTCTTTTCTCAAAAAGAGGTAAGATAAGATGATAAAGATGAATTGTAAACAAATCATCTTTTTGTGAGATTACTGGAAGATTTTGAAGAAGATATTGAAGTAGATAAATAATGAATTATTAAATTCAATTATTTATTTATGGGTGACACAAAGGTTTTTTTCTTAAATAGAATATTTACCCCATATTTGAAGAATAATGGAAGATTTCATAATTAAATAGAATATTTAATTATGATTTTGAAAAGATATGGAAGATATTCAATTAAATAAAGATATTTAATTAAACTTTTTAAGAAGTGGTATGTAAATGAAATTAATTAAATAAGATATATAATTAACTAGAAGAAGAATTTGAAAAGAAATATTTAAATTTAATTAAATAAAAAAGACTTAATTAAATTCAAAAAGTGATAATTAATTAAAATAAATAAAGTGTATTTATTTAATTAATCAAGTGGACATATGAATGTGAAATAATTAAATAAAAATCAATTTATTTAATCATGATAGAAGAATAAATTGAATGAAAAATATAATTAAATTAATTAAATTTAATCATATGTAGAAGACTTTAGAGAAATTAATTAAATAATAAATATTTAATTAAATGCTAGGATTAATCAGAGATGACCAATTTTATGCATATACACATAGTTTCTTGAAGAGGCATTGAGGTTGATCCAACAAAAGTAAAAGCCATCATAGACATGCCTCCTCCCAGAGGAATAAGCGAACTCAGGACTCTACAGGGCAGGGTACAATCTATCCGACACTTCATAGAACAATTGGCTAACAAGTGTCAACCATTCCAATATCTTTTGTGCGAAGGCATCCCCTTTGTGTGGACAGATAAATGTCAAGAAGCCTTTCAGCACATAAAAGACTACTTACTGTCACCGCAAGTCCTCATGCCTCCCATTCACGGAAAACCATTGATCCTAAACATCTCGGCCACTAATTCAACATTGGGGGCATTACTAGCACAGAACGACCACAAAGAAAAAGAAAGAGTTGTATATTACATCAGTCGAACATTGGTCGGGTATGAACTGAACTACACATCCATTGAACATGCTTGTCTAGTTGTAGTCTTTGCAGCACAAAAGCTAAGACATTATATGTTAAGCCATTAGACACAACTAGTAGCAAAGATCGACCCCCTCAAATATTTGTTAAGTCAGACAACATTAACAGGACATCTAAAAAAATGGGTCATGATTCTGATTGAATATGATATTCAATATGTAGAAAGAAAGGCAATAAAATGACAAGTCATAGCAGACCAGTTGGCAGACGCACCTTTACAAAGTGATCACCTGTTAGTGGTAGATTTTCCAGATGAATCGATATTCCATACGGAACCTAAGTCACCTTGGAGACTCTATTTTGATGGATCCCACACTAATCATGGCTCGGGGGTAGGAATCTTGTTCATCACCTCTCAAGGAGACTCCATTCCTAAGTCTTTCCGTATAGCTTTCCCATGCACAAATAATGTGGCAGAATACGAGGCTCTGGTTACAGGACTTAGAATGGCAATAAAATGGAAAATAAGAGCATTACATGTCTATGGGGACTCTCAGTTAGTCATCAACCAAGTTAATGATGACTACAAAAAAAAAGATGAGAAGCTGATGCCCTACAAATGAATGGTTGATAGTTTCCAAACGTACTTTCATATGGTAACTTTTGAACAAGTTCTGAGAACATAGAACAAGGTAGTAGATGCAATGGCTACAATAGGCTCTCTCCTCGACATTCCAAGCAATATGCCTCAGCTGGAATTCCTAATAGAACAATTGCGAGTCCTCGCCTATGACATTCCAGATTTAGAAATGGTCTGTGAACTTGTTGGTCCTGACTCTCCCTGTTATCAAGAAATCCATGACTACCTTAAGTCTAAAACCCTTCCACCTAACCTGTCCAATAACCAGAGGAAGTCCTTCATCCAAAAATATGCAAGATATGCCATCATCAGTGACACCCTTTTGTTAGAAACCCATGATCTGATTGCAAACCAGAAAATACCTTCCACAGAGGAGAAAAATAGAAAAAGCAGAGATTGCATAAAAACATGCAATTTGATATATTCGAAAAGTACAATTAATTACAAGAGATAATTTGCTTTATAAAAGCAAAGATGCCTAAACCTAATCTTATCTTGAGCAACAAGATAGCTCGATAAGATAAATATAAGATCGTATATCTTAGGAATTAAATAAATCCTAAGTAAACTTATGCTAAGTGTAATTAATAATTAATTACACCAACACCCCCCCATAAGTGCAACTTAGGGAGAAGCAGATTATTATGCAAATATGAGTCTCGGCAACCAGGCCTGATCAGGTACTCATGTACAAATGCAAAGAGAGATAAACCCCCCTCAGTGAGATGAATTGCTGTGAAGAAACACTAGAAGAACTCTGATGAAGCAACACTGGAACCCCAAATCCGACAAGCAAGGAAAGATACTTCTGTTTGCAAAATACCAATCGAAATCACAAATGCAACAGCAGACCCGATGCCAAGGAACACTGGAAACTCACATACTAGATCAACTTTGGAATCTTTGAGCAACAGTAGATGAAAGGATGAATGGACCCATAATGGTGAAAAATCTGGAAGCTGTGTCTCAAAGCCAATGCCAAACTGAAACTAAAAATGCCCATAGGACGAGTACCATCAAGATTCTGGAACATTAACCATAAAACCATGGCCTTCAAATGAGAAAGATTTGAACCAATGCGGATCAAGGACTATAAAATCCCAATGTGAAGTGTGAACCGAAACAAACCAACGATGTGTCCAGCTAAGCAAGAAAAAATCTAAAAGGAGACAACAGGAAACCAGACAAACTCATGCGAGTTGTCACCAATCATGAAAGATGGATGCAATAACCCCCCTTAATGAAACTTTATCTCAGTTCATTTATTACAATAACCCAATGATTGTAAAAGGAGATAATGGAAAACATGCATAAACTATAGAGAAAATGCAAACCTAGTGCATGAAAACAAAAATGAGTGCATGCACAAACCAATGTTCACATCTGCCTCCATGATGAAAAATCTTCAAATTTGATTTCTGAAAAATCTGTTTATAATGAGTAGACAAAAACAGAAACCCATAAATTTTTTGAAGCAAAAAATAAAACCCAGAAATCATTTTTTGTTCCAGCAAGCAGAAGATGAAAAAATATATTTTTTTAAACCTTTAGCCAGGAGAAAAAAATGACGCGCGATGGTTTTTGTGCAGCTATTTTCTTCAGATCCGTGAAAGAAATAAAAAAATTGAAAGATATCCAGATCGGATTTCGACCCTGGCTACAAAACCCAAAAATCATTTTTCCTACAACTGAGTGGAAGCTGGATTTATGAAGCAAAACTAAAAACGGCTCCAATAAAAAACAACTTTCATCAAACCTCAATCTTTTCCAATGCTCTGAATTGAATGGAAAAACTTGATTTGATCCAAAAAGCTGCATAAATATACTCAAGGAGAAAAATCCTTGAGGGACCTCGAACGAACTCTGCAATGAATCTCTCCAGAAATCTGAGAAGGGGCTGCAAATCAAGGCTCTGATACCATGTTAGAAACCCATGATCTGATTGCAAACCAGAAAATACCTTCCACAGAGGAGAAAAACAAAAAAAGCAGAGATTGCATAAAAACATGCAATTTGATATATTCAAAAAGTACAATTAATTACAAGAGATAATTTTCTTTATAAAAGCAAAGATGCCTAAACCTAATCTTATCTTGAGCAACAAGATAGCTCGATAAGATAAATATAAGATCCTATATCTTAGGAATTAAATAAATCCTAAGTAAACTTATGCTAAGTGTAATTAATAATTAATTACACCAACACCTTTATCGCCGTAGCTTTGACGACACCCTCCTTAGATGTCTCGACACCAATGAAGCACGTACAACCTTACGTGAAGTACATGAGGGGATATGCGGGTCTCATTCGAGTGGTCCTACTTTGGCCAAGAAGATAACGAGACTTGGGTACTACTGGCCGACCATTGAAAAAGATGCACTAGAATATGTTAGGACTTGTCACCAATGCCAGATTCACAGTGATTTGATCCACACTCCAGCGTAGGAACTTCGGCCGATCACCTCTCCTTGGCCCTTCGCACAATGGGGACTCGACCTCGTGGGTAAGATCTATCCTACCTCATCCAATGGTCACAAATTTATCATCACTGCCACTAAGTATTTTACAAAGTGGATCGAAGCCATCCCTCTGACATACATAATCGACAAATAAATATCCAAATTCATTCTTAACTACATCATTTTCCGGTATGGCCTTCTACAATCCATCATCACTGACAACAGACGTCCATTTAAAAACTAAGACGTTCGTGAGGTATGTGAGCGATTTCACATCCAACATCATTTTTCCTCTCCGTATTACCCGCAAGGAAACGATCAAGCTGAGGCGTTAAATAAAACCATTGTTAAAATCCTTAAAAAGACTGTCAATGACGCTGGTTGTGACTAAAATATTCAACTCAACCCTGCTTTGTGGGCTTACTGCACCAGCATTTACACACCCACGGAAGCCACTCCATTTGCCCTGGTCTTTGGAGCTGAGGCCATCTTGCCCATTGAGGTTGAAATTTATTCTTTATGAGTCTCCCTGAAAGGTCTGACTGATGATGAGGAGTAAAGACAATCGCGCCTACATGAGCTGGAGATGTTAGAGGAAAAAAGACAAAACTCCTTGAACCATCTACAAGCGTATCAGAACCATCCTTATCGTAGTTACAACAAGAAGGTTATGATCAAGAAATTTGACATTGGTGATTTAATCCTCATGCAGAACCCTAAGAACTAGGCTGACAGAGAAAAGCCAGGCAAGTTTGAACCAAATTGGTTGGGTCCTTACGTCATCATATCTTCTTTTGGTTCTGGAGCATATCAGCTAGCTACTCCAGATGGTGAACAACTGACAGAGCCTATTAATAGTCTACATCTCTGAAATTTCTACGCATAGCATCAGAAGATCGAGCTAAAAACCTTAAAATACAAAAAAAATAAAAAAAATAAAATTGAAAATGGTAAAAAAATTGTTGCCCTGATGAAAACCTGGCAAACAGGCATCTTGGCAGCACCAAAAAAATAAGAAAAATGACAAAAATGGTAAAGAAAAATGACTCGTCCAATAGTGAAAACCTGGCAAATAGGCGCTTTGGATAAGTACCATGGTGAAAACTTGGAAAACATGCACCATGCTTAGTCAATCATTGATCGGCCATCTACTATTACTTTATCTACCTAGGCCTAGGATGGAACACATTTCCCGTCACTATCATGACACTCACCATGACATCATACCCTTCCTATCATGGTTGATAAACGGTTGACATCAAATCCTCTATACTGTCCATTTGGTATCGTATGCATATCCCTTCTTCATGTCCTTTAAAATTGGCTAAGTCTTGGACCTGACTAGGGGCAACATTTTTATCATGTCACTGTAGTGGATATCACACATGGTCTGGGAAATTGTAAAATGTCCTAAAAAAAGACCAAAAACATCACAAAAGTCCTGAAGAAAGACCTAAAAATTGAAAAACGTCCTAAAGAAACCCCAAAAAGGTCACAATGTCTAGACAATGCAAACACAAAGTCATCTCTTGTCACGTCTGTCATGTCAATCAATCAGTCTTCGTCATTCGTCCAAACTACGTTGTCTCTGCGCATTTGCTACGTAGGCAAGACTCATACTTGAGTCCCCGAGACATTAGGTCAGTCCTTTTACGTTTGTCAAAATAAAATCATGACGCAATCTTTGGTCATCAAGACAAAGTCATTGGTCGTGTTGAGCTACGAGGTCTCTGAGTGTATGACATAGGCAAGACCATCTGTTGATGAGCCCACGAGGCCACACTAGGTTAGTCCATTAGGGTTCATGGAATTACACTGGCACACATGTCAAAATGTCTTCAAGTGAAAGTGAATCATTCCCAAATGGACAAACTCCTAAAACAAAGTATGCAAATCATTTATTCAAACATGACAATCACATCACCATGTCAAAAAAATCGACATATGGTCAACACAAGCCAAACTCGGTCAACACAAGTCAAATGATCATAACCTGTCAAACTGTCAACTCTTGGTTATCTTGCAGATGTGTCCTTCTGAAGAATAGCCTCTGTCATTCATGCTTTAGGATGTTTCCTTCCTAGGCATTGTCACTGTCATTCGACATTTTGAGGGATCCTTTTGACATCTAAGGATCACTCCTCTTGACATCAGTATTCTTTAGATGTGTCCTTCTAAAAAAAAAACTCTGTCATTTATGCCTTAGGATGTGTCCTTCCTAGGCATCGTCATCGTCACTGTCACCTGGTATTTCGAGGGATCCCTTTTGACATTTAGGGATCAATCCTCTTGACATCAATATTATTCAGGATGTGTCCTTCCTGAATTTGGAAATCTTCGACATTCGTCATCTTGGCATCGTCAAAACCTTGAAACCCTGGAATCTTAACATCATCAAACCTGACATCTTGACATTAAAATACTCGGCATTCAGACACACTTGGCAAACACTTGGCACTTGTCTTTTGGATTTTTATCATGTTACTAATTTTTTAGCGAGATCCCAACACCAGGATTCAGAGAAGCAACGGCGTATCATGATGTTTGTCTCGACTTTTGACACGCATGATTACTAGTTTCTCAGCGAGGTCCTGATTCCGTGATTTAGAAAAACAATGACGTATCATGATAATGACTCTATTTTTTATTTTGGAAATCATGCTACTAGTTTCTCAAGGATGTCTTGGAAACATGATTTAGAGAAGCAATGACATTTCATGAATTGTCCTTGTCTTTTCTGCTTATGGTTGGTTATGACAAAAATACTGGGGAAATCACGCTCTTTGTATGCATTGTGATCATCCTTGTCTGTGATTATTTTTCTTATGTGATGGTATGACCTTGTACACCTTGATCTATGTCATATCATGGTGTTTGTTGGCCATTACAATAGTCTGCCCAATGATGATTAAGAGCAATAATAATTAAAGTCCTATACTAAAGTTTTGAAGGATTTGGTCTAGGAACTAACATGCATCTCTTTCGATCGGGTTATCTTCTCTCGTCCATCTTACAATGATATCCTGTGACATACAAAAACATAAGTGCATACATGATCATATAAACATTGCATTAGGTCCATACATACAACATCCATAGCATTAAATCATATAAATTTCATTGCATATTGCATTAACATAATCATAAACATCATTTGTTCAAATAAATACATTATGCATATCGTTATCATCATCATCACAAAATCGACATAACATATAAATAAGCATTGTATCATATCATAAGTAAGCATCATAGGACATACATTATAAGACATATAAATAGTACCATCATACATCATAAATCAACATCATACATAAAGCATCACATCACATATATCATAATGCATAAATCAAATAGCATCACATAACACACATGTAGGCCGCATCAAAACTGCATCATCATATAAAATCATCTCAAAATATACAATGTCACAGGATAGAGTCAAGAGATATTCTAAAAATGGAGCTCGCAGGCTCAATGATCTATACATAATGTGTCATAACATAGAAGCAAATGTATCAAACATGCCCCTAGGAAAGACTCTCATCATCCCCTCATGGTGAAGAGTGTGGCAACTGAGGATCTGTGAATGGCACTAAAATCATAGGTGGAACGGTAACAACCTCTGTTTGTGACCCTAATGGAACTGACACTGACGACATCATCTCCATGGTAATAGGCACCTGTGATGACACTACGGCCTGACTCTGTGACACTGCCGGATCTATCACTGGTGCCTTCCTTTGTGCTGACCTCTGCTCTGAACCGGTAGACCCATGACTATGGCTCGAATGATGACTCGAGGCATCCTTGTGAGAGTGGTGGGACCTATGCCCTGATGTATTCCTAATGAGGTGGACCCTCCTGCACTCGTGTGACTCCTGCTACTGCTCCCACTCCCTGATCTGTGACCACTACCTATCCTTGTCTGTGACTGTGATAGTGTAGAATCTCGTCGCTCAGGAGGCACTGCCTGCTCATACAAGGTCCTGTATTGCCCAAATTGAGTGCTCACCCTGGCAAGCTCACGAGCCATATCCCTAGAAGGTCCTGAACATAAGGCTGAAAAATCTACACACCACTAAGTTGACTCCTGCTGACGGATCACTACCTAATCCCACTCTACTCGTTCCACCTCTAGCTCCACCCGCAGTGCCCTAACCTCTGCCACACTCTCATCTAGCCTCCTCTGTAGATTGGCCACCCTTTGGCCTGTTGTGGCATCTTGGGGCAATGTCAACGAAGATGGTATCTCCTCCTCTCCCTCCACCATCCTCCATCTCAGGAGTCTCTTGGCCTCATCCATGGCATCATCATCATCATCCTCTGCAACATCCTCTCCACCAACTCCCTCATCTTGAGGCACATCTATGTCTTCATCCACATCCTCCTCGGCCACATCCTTCGCCTATCTAGCCTCCTCCTCTACCACAAGCTCCTCCTGTCTCTCCTCCTGCTCCTGCCTCAGCTGCTCCTCCACATCCATCTCAGGCTCCTGCTCCTTCCTCAGCTCCTCCTCCTCGGCCACCTCTGGGATAACATCTAGTGCCACTCTATCCACACGCAGTCACACCCTCCTGCCCTGCCTCTGGCCATCTCTCCTTCGTCTTCGGTCATTTCCTCCATCATCCCCATCATCTCCACCCCGACCTCTGTCCCTTCCCCCATCTTGCCCTTCACCCCGGCCTCCATCCCTCCCCTACCTCCATCCCTGCCTCCATCCCTCCCTTGGCGTCTGCCTCTATCACCATATTTTCCCCCTCGCTTGACTCTCGACACATGAGGTATAACTGACCTCTTGTCCACAGGTGTTGGCCCATCAGGATCTGTCAGTGGCATGGGTCTATGTACCTGCCACCATAAGTCATAATCTGATGTGGTCCCAGGATCTGCAATCCCACCTCTCCATCCCCACTACTGGGCTACTAGTCCATCAATCTGCTGCTTGGAAAAGGCTATTGTAATCGCTGGACCCCAAGCTGACTCCCTGGAGGACCGAGCATACTCGGCTGTGCCTGTAGGTACACCCTACTGCTCTCCAAACTATCTGAGGACATGTTGTGGCAGATACATCTCTATAATCAATTGGCTCTGCACTATCCTCCCTATCAGGTAGCGTTACTGTCTGCAAAGGCTGAGATGGTCGACCTCATCATCCCACTGCTGGCAGTCTCTATACGGTCTCTAGATGAATGACACCACCAACCTGTCTCTCCCATTCATGTCTGTTGCAGAGCAACGACATAATAATAGGCATAGGGCATCCCCTCGGCTAACTGTGGTCTTTGAATGGGAGGTCAGAATATCGCTATATGCTCCCAAGCCCAGATCATCAAAAGTGTGGTGCCACATGAAATGCTCTCTGCCTTCCTATAGGCAACCTCGTGAAGCTAGTGGTAGAGCGTGCCTAAAAAACATGGCCCCAGGCATATACTTTCCTGTGTCACCTCATCCCCACTATCACGTCTCCCCAACCAATGGGAAACCCATGTCCGCGACGGTCGGGAATCAGTATCCCGCCGATCAATGTCACCAAGAATGCATCGAACCGAGCATAATGCTCCACCATAAACTCCTAGTGGATCTCATAGCCCTAGATGTCGAGTCCTGCTCCCTCATCCCGATAGTATGCTATAAAAGTCTAATGGCCATGGCAAGGGTCATAAACGATCCGCTCTCCTTGGATCGGCAGACGTAGAACACGGTAAACATCCTCAAGTGTAACTATTGCCTCTCTTGTTGGTAGGTGGAAGGAGCATGTCTCAGAATGCCATCACTCACATAACATAGTCAATAGTCCCCTATTTTCTTGAACAACGGGCATATAGGAAGCATAAAACAGACCTAGTCACATCAATCATAGTCGCTCGCGCGGAGTTAGCTAATCAGCAAACCGGAAAGTCGACGGTCTGCTCTCTCACGTGTATATGGGGGCTCGTTGTCTCTGCACAAAGCCAAACAACACGTTAATACCTTCTAGACAATTGTCAGTATCATCAAAAAACATTTCAAATTTGAAAAGAATTAAAATTAGCCCTAGTCAAAGTCAAAGTCAAATACGTCACGTTGACTGCACTTGTGTCGCAAAACAACAGTTACGTCGTTTCGTACTTCAAATGTGGTGCGACATGGTGATTGCATTGTTTTTTCGCTCAATTGCGTCGCATCAGAGTGCTTGCATCACGATATATGACACATGCATCGCTTCATTCAAATGCGTCGCTCAAACAGGCGATTGCGTCACAAAATGACACATGCGGCATTCTAACTGTCGATTGGGGCTTGATATCGCGAATGCGTCGCACTTTTTAGCAAATGTGTTACACATCCTCGGCCTCACCTAAAATATCCTTGCACTTACATCGCGACGCATCAAATGCGTCAAACACAAAGTCAAATACGACTTACGCACATGCATATGTGTCGCAGCGCATTAGTTGTTTGCCCTAAAACCCTAATTTTGACACACAAAACAAAAAAATGACAAAGTGGGTTATAGGTACATACCGCTAACTCTGAGCCCTCTGGCCACTTGTAGGTCTACATGATCTCGCCGCGATGCTCGGTCACTAGAATCACCAAAGTAAATAGTGAAAATGAATTGAATTTTACCCCTTTGTCAACCTATTTATAAAGTCAAAATGACATTTGTCAACTAGGTTAGTACTGGAGGCTCCTTTGACCAAATTTGACCACCTCGTTGGCTGCCTTAAATGTGTCCGAATCCGAAACCATTTGCGCCACTGTCTTTCTGCTCATCAAATTGACTTATCGGGACCGTTTCCAAATTTTTCTGCCGTCGGCCCAAAATTTGAAATTTTTTCCGATGGGGCATTGATACTCTATACCTTCACTGGGGTATGGCTTTGACTTATTTTCTTTGTCACAATGCGGCACACTACATTATGATAAAGAGGGGAAAAACATAAACACTTAAAAATGACCTAGGCCTGCAAGCTCTATTTTTACCATTTTCGTCCTAGCATAATTATGACATTTAATTATGTCCTTGGTCCACATTCAACTATTAATTAAATAATACATTATTATTTAATTAATTCATGTCTCTTGTATTCTTCATGATTATTAAATAAATACATTATATTTATTTATTCAATACGTCACTAAGGGTCTATTATCTTCTTACAATTAAATAAATTTATTAATTTATTTAATTACCTTTGTTCATTTATTCTTCCTGATTATTAAATAAATAAATTTTATTTATTTATTTAATATGTCACTAATTCTCATGATTAAATGAGTTTATTAATTTATTTAATCATTGATCATATCTTCTAAATTAAATAATTATCTTTAATTATTTAATTGTTAAAAATAACATTTCCCTCATTTTAAATAAATGAAATTATTTAAAATGATATCACATTCTTGACTGAGAGTTCATTTTAGTAAATAATCTGAAAATCGATTATTTATTATCTCACAAAATCCATATTTTGAATTAATTTAATTCAAAATGGTAACTTTCTTCTAAAAATCAAGTAATTGAGCAAATTATTGATTTTTCAAATCTACTTTTCAGTTCAACTCTTATCTTATTGATTTTTTGAATCTCACAAATCATGCAGTCTTTATCTTCTTGATTTTTGAAAATCTTTATTTTTCTAATTAATTATCTCATCTATTCTCCACCACCAATTTGATTTTCTCAAGATGACATCTCAACCACTCATTTAATGATTTTTCCCTAACCCTGATTAGGGATTATCAGATTAAATCTTGTCCTCTGATTTTAGGTTTCTGTCGAAAGTCGATCTCGTCCATCAATTCAAAATTGCATTTTCTATAAAATGCTATTTTGCTCACATTTTTACATTAGACATAAATTTTGTTATTCTGACGCATTAATGCTTAGAGTTATTTGGCATTTTAGAATCATTTTGTCATAGGCATAGGCATAGTCTTTATTTAAATCCTTCAAAGCTTGTGTAGGACTTAGTCTTTGTTTTCAAATTGCTCACATGTTCGATGTAAGGGCAACCATCAGCAAGTTAGAAGGTACTATCAAGGTGAATCATGGAAACTCCTACAAACGACAGGTATAATTGTTCTTATTTTTAGTTTTCATTGTTCTTGATAGGTTCTTTGGGTTTATTTTATTGCTTTATTGATACTTAATAATCTAACCTGAAATTAACCCATAGATACAATAATTTTTGGAGGAAATAATGATATGTTCAAAAAATTTGCAGATGAAATGCAGAAGGAATTCAAAATGTCTATGATAGGTGAGTTAACTTTCTTCCTTGGACTATATGTAAATCAAAACAACGAAGGAATTTTCATTTCTTATTCCAAGTATACCAAATAATTATTGAAGAAGTTTGGATTGGAGAATTCCAAACCGGTTTATACACCTATTATTACTGGATGCAAGTTGAAAAAGAAGATGATTCACCTAAAGCTGATGCATGTATGTACAACTCAATGATTGGAGGATTGTTATATTTGACTGATACTAGACCACACATTATGTATGCTATTTGTTTAGTAGCTAGATTTCAACAAGAACCAAAGGAATCACACGTTGTTGTAGTAAAAATGATCTTTAGAGATTTGAAGGGTATAAAAGATATGGGGTTATGGTATCCAAAGGACTCATATTTCACTTTGATAGCTTATAATGATGTTGATTGGGCCAGATGTGTTGATAACAGGCAGAGCACAAGTGGGGGAACTTATTTCCTTGGCTCTTAGTTGGTTGCTCGGTCAAGTAAGCAACAAGATTTTGTATCTCTATCTAATATTGAAGTTGAATACATTGTGACATCCTCATGTTGCACTTAGGTACTATGGATGAAACAAACATTGAAGGACATTGGCATATCATTTGATGAACTGATCTCAATTATGTGTGATAATACCAATACAATAAACATTTCCAAGAATCCGGTACAACACTCTAGAAAGAAACATATATCCATTAGATATCACTTCTTGAGAGAGAAGGTATTGGAAAATGAGGCAAGACTTGAGTATGTACCTACAAAAGAGTAGATTGTAGATATTTTCACAAAATCATTGAGCAAAGATACTTTTGAGTATCTCCGGTAGAAGTTAGGGGTTTTTCCCCCTCCTAGTCTACAATAATTTGCACTAGGGTGTGCATTGGTTCAGGGTATTATATGCTCACTCTTATCTGAATCAATGCTTGGTGGTTTCCTCATAGGGGGAGAGGAGTAAGTTTTCAGGGGGAGTTTTTTCCCTTTGTCCTTGATGTCAAAGGGGAAGAAGAAAAGAAGGTCCTTGATGCTGACATTGAATAGTTTGGTTTGTTGTTGATGGATGTTTCCATCTGATGGGAAAGGTTGTTGGTGTCACTTCTTGCATCATTTAATATTTCAATTATCGAAGTGGGTGTGTCTTAGAGCTATATGCGATAAGGATGTCTCCACAGATTTGGGGGGGTTTTGCACTATAAATAGTGACTTTTGATCTTTATTTGACTCCTTCAGAAGCTTTCAGGAGTTCTCAAGAGTGGAACTCAACAAATAATTCCTAAGGAAATTTTTTTATCTTAGTCCCTAACTAATGCTCATTAAAACTCTAGTAACTTAGCTAAGATTCCACCTAACTTAATTTTAATTGATTCATGTAAGAATTAAAATGTAACTAAATTCACACTTAATATAAAGTTCAAAATTCAAATTCTACTCATATTTTATTTGAAAAGAAAGTCTATTTTATGCTTACAAGAAAATAGATATTAATCTAGAAAACAACAATACTAAGTTCCATGAATGAATTCCAAATAAGCTTCAGTTCGATCTTCCCATCAATCGTCATTATTACAAAAATAGTTACTAAGTCTAATTCCTATGAATAGCATTCAAATCTAAAGTAAACAAATAAATGTTAATCTTCAGTGGAGCATAATAAACTATCTTAAAAACACAATGAACTAATCAAGTATGAATAGATGCAATTACTAACAGTGATTAAACATAAATCAAGATTCTTAAATTTTCACTTGATACAAACTGAACAGAAATTAACTGAATCAAAAGAATACAACACCAGATCACCTCCTTCAGTTGAGTAGGCCCTCATCTTCCTCTGGTGTGACCTTTAACATTCAAATTTGGATTAATTTCTTATTTGCATTCAAATTGTCCCAAATAGGGAAATGGAATAAAAGTGCATAGTACAACCATTACAATATCAAGCAAAAAATTATCTAATTGTTGACTATCCCTAAAGATGGATATTTATAGACATATCCCTTATTTGAATTTAAAATCATGGCAATACCCGCCAATATACAAAATGACAATCTAAAAATGAAATAGAACTGAACATATCAAAGAGAATTCTGCCACCTGACAACTGAAACAAGAAGTTTCCCAACTGACTAGAGAAGTCGATTTGAAATTATGATGAATCCGTATCTAGTTGGAGTGATCAGAAGCACGATTGATTCCACGTTTGTTAAACAGAGAGTTTAACAAATCCACATAATGAAGTAAGCCTTTAATCACCTGAACGAAATCTTCCAAAATAGGATGCTAATGTGATAGTAAAGATTTTAAATTGCATAGTTATTCCTTCATTAACATCAATAAAAGTGACACATTCAATGCAAGATATTATTTCTAATATATTCCCTAATTAGTTAAATACAAAGTAAAATGAGCAACTATAAAAGTATATATTCTACTACCAACATTGTTAATTAATAGTATAATAAAGTTTTTGTGAACATAAAATGAGCATTTAAAGTATCATTTAGAACACTCATCATCCTTCCCCTCTTGCTGTGAACCATGTCCTCATGGTTGGGGATTTGGAAAAATTCTATTTTTTCTCTCCAGCCAGATAATCAAATCAATACCTTGCAACACATATTCTAAGAAGGTCCTAGGATGAGCAAACCTGTTCAATTGTTCAATTCTTGTCATCCAATTTCTCAAAATTTTCCCTATAAATTGTGGTGGTGCATCTAATGTAGGTGCAAAAATTATGATTAAGGGTATCTTCTATGATATCTATCAAATTTCTCACTCTAGTGAGACTCCAGAAAATATTTCATGGAGAGATGGGTTCTCTTCTTCTCAATGATGTTGGGATGTCGTGAAACCTCTCTCTTGCTATAGCTAAAGCTCTGTGTGGAAGTTGATCTTGAATATCCTTGAAAACACAAATGCTCTCAGAAATATTTTGCCTATAAAATGGTGCTACATTCTATGATAGTGCAAAATATCTGAAACTAGCTCTGAAAGCCATTGACTATGGGGTTTCATCTCTCACAGGAATACCCAATTTCCTCTATACATCTTTGTACTGATCTATTCAATTTTCCCATTCAACTTGATTTTGCAACAATGATACAAAAGACCTGATTTGCAATTCTCCTATAAAAACATTCATAAATGACTGAGAAAAATTCCCAAGAAGAAAACCATGTTGAAAATATTCACACATCTGATTTTGAACAATTGGATGATTGTTATAAAAGTCTTCTAGAAAATCACTGTCATCATTATAATCAATTTTTCTCTTTAGAACCAGTTGATTGATTTTCCGTTGAAGAAATATTTCCCTAAAAAATAATGTATATAAACCTGATGTTTTCCTCATGGAAAACATTGTAGAGGATAGTTCTACAACTTGCTCAAACCTTTCATTTGCTTCATCTCTTTCTTTTTCTAACTGTTGAATTTGATTTCTCAATTGATGATTTTATTGTTTAAGTTTCACTACTGTTAGAGAAAGGTATCTTCTTGGAACAAGTGGTGGAATAGGAGGTAAAGAGGGGTATTTGGGTGGAGCAGATGAGGTGGAAGCCTCTTGAAAATGTAATTTTTTGGATGGTTGTCTTAGCTATTCCTCTTTTTTTCTAACTTTTCCCTTAACCTTGCTATTTCCTCTATATTTGTTAATGCCTGTGCATTAGCTTGTAGTAAAGCCTCCTCTATTTTGTTTAATTTTCCTTGCAAAGTATTTTCTTTTTCTTTTCTTCTATTTTATTCATAGACTGCTACAACTCTTCTTCTTTCATTTTTAATTTCTCCTTAAGAAACTACATTTTTCTTTTCTCTTCCTCTAATTCTGCTTGTATTCTTGATACCACCATCACCCTTACTAACTCTTCTTCTTCCTCCATCCTTCCTCCTTCTTGCATTTTAGGAAATTCTTCCTGCTCAATCATTGGCTCTTTACCCTTCCTTCTTTCAAGAATCCAAGAAAGTGGAGGAGAAGATTCAACCTCCTCATCTTCAAATTCTTCAGAAGCTTCCCTTTATTCTGTTTGATTATCAATTTTTTTAGCAGAGCTATTTTCAATTGAAATATAAGGAGATTGTTCCCCATGAGGTGAGTTGTGGGATTCAATCATGGGGGTTCTTTCAGAAGATGGACATGGGGCCTCATGAGGGCTAACGACCTTTTTAGGAGATTGTATAGGGGTTTGAATCTCTTCATGGATTTCTAAAGTGTCCTGTAGAGCTTCAGGGGTATGTTCTGGTAAGTTGTCAGGAGTCAAAACATGGGTGTCAATAGTACTAGGGTTTTCTTCTTTTGATTCTTTCTTTTTCTTTTTAGAAGTACTACGAGCTACCCTAACAGGTTCCTATAGCTTCCTCTTTTTCTGTTTCTGTCCTTTTCCAAAAGATTCTCCTTTTTCAATTTTTACCCTTTTTGTTGCGGGCCCCTTCTTGGGTTTTCTTCCATGTTTGATAGTGGGATCCAACAAAAATTCAAGCCACCCTTCCTTGCCAGACTCTTTCCTCAAAAAATGGTGCTTAATAATCAAATGTATCAAACTATGATATCTGATAGATGATGTACCCCTAAATTTTACTCTAGTTATCATAGAAGAGATTTGAGAAAATAGAAAAGTAGGTAGATTGATTTTTGTTGAAGGTCTGGTATTACCATACCTTAAATGCGCCAATAATCAGATTCCTGACCCCAATATTGTGCCATATTATCCTTTACAAGTGAAGAACTTTATTAACCACATAACAATGGTTTTCCAGGGTTCCTCCAGGCTATTGCGAGCTATTCCCCTCCGACTTCCCTTGTGCCGTTGAATTTCAGGTTGCTCCTTAGGTTCCTAATGAAATGCTGAAACTAACTCTTCAAAACTTATATGTCCTTTATTTACTGGTTCTCCTTCAGTGGGAATACATGATAATTGACTTATAATTGTAGGAATCACTTCTATTACTTCCCCTCTTACTCTTGTGGCATTAACATGAAAATGTATCACAAACTCTTCAACCAATTCCAACTCAAAACCCTCATACATCAGAATAAAATTTAGCCATCCAACTTCTCTAAGCAATCTTTTTGTTTCAGAGTCCAAATTGAAATTTTTAGGCTCTGTATTTCTCTTGTTTCCCATTTTTTTACTTCAACTCGACAAAGAAAATGACGGCCACAAACTATTTGAACAATATGCATAATGAGTGTTTCTTCTTTTAGAAGGAACAACTTTTCAAAAATGGCACATCGTGTCAAACGTCCAGTATTAATTTCTCTTTACTCCTTCCAGACGATTTGCACACAACAACCCTGTACTTTGCATTATGATTTTCAAAATCAACGGCGGTACCGACACATGCAAATTTTATTTGCAATGATGCAAAAATCTTAACATTACTTGCAATCATTGCGTAAGACATTTAATGTCACATGCTTATCTCTCCACCAACTTTTGTAATAATTAACAAAAAAATATTATAATATTAACAACTAGTTGGCAGAGATTTCTATACTTAAAATATTTACTTAACTTCACATTATACTAAGTTAGAAAAATAATACTTACAATAAATGCATACATTTTTATTTAATATAGAAGCCCACCGGAGCGTGCAAATTAAATCAGTTGATAAAGATCCCAACAAGCCAATCAAATAGAGCTTGGAATTTATAAAGGTCCATTTCTGAGAATTTTTGAGACCATTATGAGTCATCAGGAGCAAACTGAAGTTGACCTAGGAAGACTACCATTTCTGGTTTTTAGCCATTCACCTTTTTTTTTTAAAATCATTTTTCAAAAAGTAAACTGCCATTTCTAGTTTTCAATTTACTCTCTTTATTCATGGCTTTTTCAAAAGGATTATGAAGAAGCACATTCTACTATGGAAGAAATGTCCTCCATAAGAAAATGTTCAATTCTATGTAATTCTGATAAAAAAATTTCTTTTGATGCTAGCTTGTGATTTATCTTTAGACGATGACCATTAACCAATATAATCCTTCTTTCTCCATCTATTGGTATTAGTTGAACAACTCCATTTTCAAAAACTTGATCAATTTCATAGGGTCCCACCATCTTGTATGGAATTTCCCTTTAAATTCTTGGAATCTAGAATCAAATAGTAGTGCCCAATCTCCTTTCTTGAATTGTTTGGTCATAATGTGCTTATCATGCCATTCTTTCCTTTTCTTTTGGATTATTTCTGTGTGTTGAAGAGCTTCCATTCTCATTTCATCCAATCGGTTCAGCTGTTGAATCCTATTTTTTTCTGCCTCAAGTAAATCAATACCAACATCCAATACTATTTTTTAATGTCTACAATTCAAACTCAATAGGCATGAATAGAGTTTTCCCATACACTAACTCATATGGGGAGAATCCTATGGTCGTCTTCCAGGTTGTATTGTAAACCCAAACTACTTCATCTAACCTTTCTGCCCAATCTGTTTTCCTCAATGAGATAGTCTTTGTCAAAATATTTTCTAATTCCTGGTTAGTAACTTCTACTTGTCCATTTTCCTAAAGATGATATGGTGTAGATTTCCTGTGTCATTTGATATCTTTGCATAAGAGCTTCCATCAAAGCAGGAAAAAACTACAGTCCTTGGTCTGACACTATTTCCCTTGGTGCACCGAATCTCTGAAGAATATGTTTATACAAAAAATCAACTACTTTATCTTCCCTTACTATTGGAAAAGCTTTCACTTCGACCCACTTTGTGACATAGTCTGTACATACTAGAATATAATGTGTCCTCTAGAAGGAAAATCAACAAGTCCCACGAAATCAATTCCCCATTTCTCAAATGGTTCCAAAGCTATCTGAGGTTGTAACGACTTCTCCATTGTTGGTGTAGGTCTTCCCATCCGCTGTAATTCATCACAATGCTTAACAAAGAATGAAACATCCTTTGTCATAGATGGCCAAAAATAACCAACTCTTAGGATCTTATGAACAATTCTAATCACTAAATAATTTCCTCCTTCTGTCTCATGATGGCAAGCATGTAGAACATCATAAACATCTATTTCTACAACAAACTTGCAAAGAACATGATCATGACACATTTTAAATAAAATTCTATTTATCCATTGGAATCTAGAACTTTCACGAATTAATCTCCTTTTGTTCTTAGGATTAAAACGATCTGGAAACTTCCTTGTTACAAGATAATTTACAAGATCAACAAACCACAGAGGATGAATTGATATTGCAAACAAGTGCTCATTTGGAAATGTGTCATCTACTGGCTCTTGATCACCCTACAAAATAATTCTTGAAAGGAAATCAACAACATTATCTTTACCAGGCTTATCTATAAAGGTCACATCAAATTCTTGCAACAATAATAGCCATCTTATAATTCGTCCACCCACTATAGCTTTATTAATTAGATACCTAATAGTAGCATGATCTGTGTGAATGAATACCATGTAACCAATAATATAGTGCCTAAATTTATTATTTGCATATATTACAGCTAAAAACTCTTTTTTAGTTGTTGTGTAATTCCTTTCGGAAAGATTCATATTTTTACTAATATAGTAGATAGCATGCATTGCTTCATTCTCATCTTTCTATCCCAAAACCTAACCAATAACAAAGTTGGACACATCACTATGTATATGAAATGGAACTCCCCAAACAGGTCCTTTGATAATTGGAGAAGTAGTTAAGGCATGTTTAATTGTTTCAAAAGATTTTTGACAATCACTTGTCCATAAGAACTCCACATCCTTCTTGAGCAATGTGAACAAAGGTTCAACAATTTTACTAAACCCCTCAATGAATCTTCTATAGTAACTAGTATGGCAAAAAAAATTGCAAACATTAGTTTGAATTTTAGGGATCTCAATATTTTGAATGATTTTTACTTGCTTGGGATCAACTTTTATTCCATGTTTTGAGATGTGATGTCCTAGAACAATCCCTTTTGTCATCATGAGGGAACACTTTTCATGATTCAAAGATAACCTATGATCCTTAAATATTTGAAAAACCTTATTCAAAATTTCAAGTGCTTCTTCAAATGTTTGTGTATGAACTGGAAAATCATCCATATATACTTCCATGCATGAGGTAGTTAAATCCACAAAAAATGGCCAAGACAACTCTCTGAAAAGTGGCTGGTGCATTGCATAGTCCAAATGGTAGAACCATATAAGCATATGTACCCTAAGGACATGTGAATTTAGTCTTATCCTAGTCCTCAGGAACCACTTGGATCTGATTGTACCCACTAAAGCCATCTAGGAAAGAGAAATAACTATTGCTAGCTAGGTTATCAAGTACTTGATCAATAAATGGCAAAGGAAAATGATCTTTTTTAGTGGATTTGTTTAATTATTTGTAATTCACACATACACACCATTTTCATTTTTTCTTGGGAACAATAAACAATGGAGAAACCCATTGACTATTAGATATTGGATAAATAAACCCTACTTTCAACAGTTTTTCTATTTCTTGTTTTACAAAATCTCGAAGAATAGGATTGATACTTCTTTGACCTTGCCTTACTGTCTTAAAATCTTTAGTATAAATATGACGAGTACAAATAAAAGGGTGAATTCCTCTCATTTCTTTATATTCCCAAGCAAATTCTTCAGTATGATTTTCTGAAATTTGCTTCAATTCCTTTTCTTGTGAGGGGGATAAGGATGAATTAATGAAAAGAGGCTTATCCCCTACTACCGTAATTTCTTTGGTATCATTATTAGAATCAAGTGGATCTCCAACAAGTTTATTTAGGGGACATGGATGTGAATTTTTCTGATGTAACATTCCCTAACAGTTCTTCTTCTTCTCTACTTGACCAATCTTTTCAGAATTATGATCTTGTTCTTCATATTCCTTGACATGTTCTACCAAAGTAACCATGGCCAATTCTACAACACCATCTCCTTCTGACTCTATATCCTCATCAACATAAAGTTGAGTATTAGGATGAAATGATGGTTGGACTAGAGGATAAAGTGACAACTCCTTTTTCTGACCATTAGAAATGATCATACTTCTTGATTTGTAATCTATTAATGCTGCTGTAGTAGCTAACCATGGTCTGCCTAAGATAATTAGATAACCAGAATCCCTCCTTCTAGCTTTAAGAACTATAAATTCAATTGGATAATCCCATGTATCAATGGTAACCATGATGTCTTCAAGAACACCTTCAAGTTTGGTAGTAGATTGATCTGCCAATTGTAAAATAGTTGTTGTGGGTTGAACACTTGTCATACCCAACATTTCAACAATGTCTGATGTGATAACATTGATAGTTTCTACCAAATCAATTAGAACATTGGTTATCTCAATTCCCCCAATACTCAAATTTATCATAGGACTACTAGGATCATTATACTTTTGAGAGAGTAATCTTCCTAAAAAAAAATCAATGAGTTTGGTTCCTATCTATATTGTAGGAGATAATTTCTTCTTCCTACCTGGCATTTTCATACAAAGAGACTTAACCAATTAATTTATTTATGGGATTTCTTTAATGGCCTATAATAATGGTATCTCAATATCAATCTTTTTCAATTCACAAAGAAGTTGGGAATCTACCACATTCATATAATTTGGTTGGGTGGTGTGGAGCTACTTGTTCTATTTTCAAACGCTTAGGGTAAGGTGCTTGATTAACTTTTTGTACATCATTAGAGTTTTGGTTTTCCTTTGAATATTCTTTTTCCTTCTCACCCTCCTGATCTTTAGCATTTGGTATGGATAAGACATTACAATTCCTTAATTGAATATCGTTGGAATCAATTATAATCAGAGCATGAGGATTTGAATCAGTACAATTGTTTTTTGGATTTGAAATAGGTTACACTGGCAGTTGAGGTTGGTTTACTTGTTCATTAATAGGATTAGGACCAGTGACTAATGGAGGTGATTGTTCCTAAGGACACCTCGACCCCTGATTTTTTGATGGTTGAAATTGTGTTTTATTTTGTTGCCACGATGGTTGGTTCGACTGCCACTGTGGCTGATTTGATTGCCACTATGATTGGTTCCACTGAGGATTCATCCATTCAGGTTGACTTCAGAATGTAGGTGGTGGTTGTGGTTGGTAGGGAAGAGTCCATTGGTTTGAATTTGGCCAAGGATTCTGATTCCAATTAGTTCTAGGACCATATTTCCCTTGATTGGTAGTATACCCTGTATTCTAAGATCTCTACCCAACATAATTAAGTTATTCCTCCACTATAGGTTATTTCTTCAGATGATTCTTAATTACAGGTAAGAGGCTACAAGAACTTGTTGCATGATGCTTCTCACAGATTTCATAGAGATCAATTTGATTTAATGGACACTCTCTCAAAAGATGTTTCCCTCCACATTTGGAACAATAAATGGCTAAAGGCTCAGTAGTCTTCTTATCTCCTTGCATGTTGAGATGGAGTATATCAGTTTTTAAATTTGCGATTTCCTCCATTATTTGAGACACATCAGGAGTGAGAACTTTGTTTCTTTGGGAGTTTCTAGTCCCTACTCTAGTCCTAGAGTAGTTTTTGCATATTTCAATAATATCTTCTAAAGAAAGCTTATTAATGCATCCTTTCCCCATAAGATTCAAAGACTCTCTAGACTCTTCATCATATCCTTTTAGAAAAATTGTCTTACTAATCTCATTATCCAAACTATTACCACACCTTTTATGCAAAAAATGAAATTTGTTAGCATAATCTTCTAGACTTTCATCTTCCAATTGTCTCATTCAAAACAACTCCTCTTTCCTATCTCTTACCTGACAGTAATATTGGTATTTATCCAAAAACTTAGTTTCCATTCCCTGCCAAGTTGAGATTGTCCCAGCACCTAAACCCATGAACCAACATAAGGTTGACTCCTTTAAGGTAGAAGGAAATAGTTTCAAATTCTAGTTATCAACTGTATAGTCATAGGTCTGGCATAAAACCTTAAATTCAAAGAGAAATTGATCAGGGTCCTCAAAAGTTTTTCCCCTAAAGGTAGGTAAAATAGAAGGTGAAATATTTTTCATGGGAGGCTCATCATCCTGTCTTTTTAGATTGATAGGATAGGAAAAGATCCTATTTGGTGGGGGATCATTTCTTGGTTGGTCACCAATTTCTTCTTCTTGAAAATGTTCTTGATTCACTTCTTGATTTTCAATCTGATGTTACTGAGCTTGTTGTTCTTGATATAAATCAATGTTTCATGGAAAAAACCTTCCCAGAGGGTCTCTAGCTCGTCTCATCCACAATCTAAACTATCTTCCTTATCAACACTAATTCTTCAAACTTAAATAGCCAAATCTTTTAATTCCCTGGCAATGGTGCCAAAAATGATGGGCAAGGTCGTTGGTGTCAATTATTGCATCATTTAATCTTTCAATTATCAAACCAGGTGTGTCTTAGAGCTATATGCAATAAGGATGTCTCCATGGATTTGGGGGGGTTTTGCACTATAAACAATGAATTTTGATTTCGGTCTGACTCCTTCAGAAGCTTTCAGGAGCTCTCAGGAGTGGAACTCAACAAATAATTCCTAAGGACGAATTCTATCTTATTCCCTCACTAACGCTCATTAAAACTCTAGTAACTTAGTTCAGACTCCACCTAACTTAATTGTAATTGATTCATGGAATAATTAAAATGTAACTAAATTCACAATTAATCTAAAGTTCATAATTCAAATTCTACTCATATTTTATTTGAAAAGAAATTATATTTTACTCTTACAAGAAAATAGATATTAATCTAGAAAACAACAATACTAAGTTCCATGAATGAATTCCAAATAAGCTTTGGTTCAATCTTCCCATCAGTCATCATTATTTCAAAAATAGTTACTTGTTGGGAGATCGTTGGATGTTGTGGATGTGTTGCTGATATGTGGTTGTCATTGATGCCAACACTATTAGCATTTGGTGTATCTATTGTTGTATATGTCGAGGATATTGAGAAAATTGTAAAAGAAAGTGTTTCAGGTTCCCAGTGGAGCTGTGCAGGTCATGAAGGCGTTTTGTTTTGTATGTAAAAGATTAGCTGATGTGGATTAAAGGGTTTATTTTTTAGTATGTCTAGATCATCCACCAGAAGTTTTAGAGGTCTGCGTGAAGTTTTGTGTGAGTTATGGTATGATAGTGTTTTGCTGGTCTCTGTCAGTGTTCCTGAATGAAGATTGTGTGATTCTGGTTATCTCAGTTGTTGTGGATGCTTCTATGTTGTTTCTTGGTGTTCTTAGATGTCTCTAGTTCACTCTCTATCTTTGTGGTACATCCACTTGATCTGGTGAGCTCGTGATTGAAGATCTTTTCTTGCACATGTTCTATTTTTCATGTTACTGGATGACATGTTGATGATAGCGTATTACGGATGTTCGAGGAAAAAATAATTAAAGTATTTTTGTGTTGGAGATATTAATTTGGGTCTCTACTATGTTGTGGCTGAACTTGGTGGGTTCACATTAAAATTTAGCTATTAATCTGGGCCGACATTGCAAATATAATTTATTTTTCTTGGCCAACCATGTTGTGATGAAATCTCCTATAGCGGATATATAAGAGTGATTGTGTGATCGGTGGAAAGTATGCTTTGTGTGCTCCTATGTGCATATGTGCAAATATCATTACTAAGCAAGAGTGTGAAGAAGATTGTGTGAAGTGTGAAGAAGTGTTGAGCTTAATTGGAACTGTAATCATGGTTGAGTAGAAGCTATTTTCTTAGTTCATACCCTCCATATTTTTAATCCAACCTTGTTGGGAAGTGATCCCCTTTTGTAATTGAGTAGTGAGCTTTAGGCAGTGTGCCTAAATACATGTGCATTCCCCTTATTGTTTTTCATTATACTTTTAGCAGGGTATAATCTTGTGGATTAACATCCACCATGGTTTTTCCCCTAACAGGGTTTCCACATAAAAACTATTGGTTTTCTTTGTCTCTCTGATGTGTTGATTGCTTATGGTTAATTGTTCATTCATCATAACTGAGATTAAGGATAAGTTAAGTTAGAAAAAGTTTAAATTTTTGTGACAACTGATTCACCCCCCATCTCAATTGTCTGTCCTTGTTTTGCCAACATTACTAAGTCTTATTCCTATGAATAGCATTCAAATCTAAAGTAAAAAAATAAATGTTAATCTTCAGTGGAGCATAATAAACTATCTTAAAAACACAATGAACTAATCTAAAAAGTATGAATAGATGCAATTACTAACAGTGATTAAACAAAAATCAAGATTCTTAACTTTTCACTTGATACAAACTAGACAAAAATTAATTGAATCAAAAGAATACAACACTAGATCACCTCCTTTGGTCAAGCAGTCCTTGCTCTTTCTCTGGTGGGACCTTTAACATTGAGATTTGGATTAATTTCTTATTTGAATTCAAATTGGCCCAAATATGGAAATGGAACAAAAGTGCATAGTACAATCATTACAATATCAAGCAAATAATTATCTAATTGCTAACTATCCCTAAAGATGGATATTTATAGACATATCCCTTATTTGAATTCAAAATCATGGTGCTACCCACTAAGATACAAAATGACAATCTAAAACTGAAATGAACATATCAGAGAGAATTCTTCCACCTAACAGTTGAAACAAGAAGTTTCCCAACCGACTAGAGAAGTCGAATTGAAATTATGATGAATTAGTATCCAACTAGAGTGATAAGGAGTGCGATTAATTCCACATTTGTTAAAAAGAGAGTTTAACAAATCCACATCATGAGGTAATCCTTTAATCACCTGAACAAAATCCTCAAAAATAGGATGCTAATGTGTCAGTAAAGATTTCAAATTTTATAGTTATTCCTTCATTAACATCATTAAAAGCGACACATTCAATGCAAGATATTATTTCTAATATATTCCCTAATTAGTTAAATATAAAGTAAAATGAGCAAACATAAAAGCATATATTCTACCACCAACATTGTTAATTAACAATATAATAAAGTCTTTTTGAACATAAAATGAGAATTTAAAGTATCATTTAGAACACTCATCACCATCAATGACAAAGGGGGAGATTGTTGGAATGTGATGTTGTTGATTGTTGTCATTTATGTCAACATATCTTGGTTGATTGGTTAAGGTTTAGTTGTGATGCTTTGGTGATCCGGATTGGCATGCTCCAGATGTTGTGCTGTGATGATCTATCTTTGGTCGTGCTTGTCCTGGTCCCATTCATTTTGCAACATAATGAGATACATTCTTATGGGTCCAGACCGATCTAGAAATTGGTTAATGTGCTCCGGAACATTGTTTGCATTGTAACATGTATATTCTATTATTTGGTTCGATATATCATGGTTAATATGTAGCATGTTGATTTGAGTGAGGAGGTTCTAATTGGTCCACGTTTCATTCCTTTCCACCACAGTAATGTTTTGTGGTGACCTAATTCAAATTGTGTTTGGATGACTTAGGAGACTACAAAGACATTGTGTTTGGCCAACTTAGGAGATTATGAAAGCATGGAACGATATAAGTAAAAGTTGATTCTATTTGATGAAAGAAAGTGTGGTGAATGCAAATTTGAAAATCCAAACATTGTGAAGTATGTGAAAGTATATGACCGGAGGAAACAAACAATGAGATTCTATCCAGTGTCATTGTTGGTGACAATTATTTCAGCGGTGGATTCCCTTTCATCATTCTTCTGGGAGTGAGCCATTTTTTGTTGGTAGTGAGCCTTTCTCTTTTGGTAGTAAGCCTTTTTATCTTTGGCTATAATAGCCAGGTAGTGATCCCACTGACAGTGAGCCCTACCTATAGTGAGAAATTTGGTAGTGAGCCCTTGTAAAAATCACCTTAATCGGTGTTTTATAATTGAGAATTAGCATTTTCCATGGTTTTTCCCTTCTTAGGTTTCCACATAAATTCTGGTTTTCATCGTGCATGATGTTTTTGTGTGCTTTCCTTTTCATATCTGTTAGATTATTATTTGATTGATTTAAGTTTTCTCTGAATTAATTAAAGTAAAGAAAATTGTTTTATAATAACTGATTCAACCCCCTCTCAGTTATCTAGACTATTCAATAATTGGTGCTATGAAAAATTGATTCTATTTCTGATAGGGTTTCACTACATAATGTGCAGAGCATGTTCCCTCATTATATGGGACAAAAAAAGTTAGAGGATATACTGTTACTAGATGTACAGATGAGCTTGTTGCTCCATTTATATATCCCAGATGGTTTGTAGCCAATCACAAATGGCCTCATAATGATGAGTTGCCACTATATTTTTGCAAACAATTATATGTTGAGTTCCATTTAGGGTTAGATGTGGATTACACATCTATTCCTCCACATGCTAGATAGGGAAAAGGGAGGTTTACTGAAAAACCTCAATATAGACATGTAGGTTTTCCACTACCCATCAATAAGAGGGAATTAGTTGGTCCAAACCTTTTGGTTCTTACAAAACATTTGGAGCTAGCAGTAGTAGGATGTGTAGCAAAAACACCTACTAGATCCAACCTTTTTGACAGTATTTCCATGATTTCTACTCAAGTTGATCAAATGCCATTTGGTCGTGTAGGAAAATACTTATTACATCCATGGATTAGCCTTCCTCCCACTGAGGCTACATCTGCCAATTATGATCCCTACATTCATGCAGAGCTACCATCACTAGTAGATATGGCCTAGATAAGTGAAGCCACTTTGTGTGATGTGTGTTTAGTTTCCATTATTTATTTACTATCATCATACTAGTTTATCAGTGAGGAGTATATGATTCCTTTAGATGTTGTGCAACCTCATATTAGATGACATTATGGTAAACAACCAGGTCATGGTGAGGTGGTGTTGGCCTCCTACAATGATTTAATAACTAAGCCCTTACAACCATAATTCAAAGATTGGAAATCTAACCTGAATAACTATTTCAATCATCATGAAGGTGCATTTAAATTTTCAACCCAGGGACATGAACTTGAAATGGGTCAGCACAATATGTGCACTAGGAAAGTAGCCATTTCATTCTACAACTAAGGAAAACACAATGCTAAAAGTAAATTGCTTAGAAGGGAATACCATAAATACCAATCATCAATAAAAAACTACATCAAACTAAAAGGAATAACAAGAATGAAAATCTGAGCAACAAACAGGGCACTACTTTGTCTGCTTTGACTGTAGGAACAGTCACATAATGGAATTCTAGTGGTTGTAGGAACAGTCGGTGCCAAATTTCTAACTAATGACTGAACAGTAAGTAATACTAAACTAATACTAAACTAAGAAGATGGATTACTCACCAAGTGGCCCCCCTTGAATAAGTATCCTCTAAAACTAATGAGAACTTAGATGCTCGAACTCATAACTTTATTTTATTCACTGTAAATCATTAGTACAAAAGAGTAATGCATCTGTATTACTAAAAAATTGAGAGTGCAATTACAATATCAAATCGTGCAACCTCATGAGGAAGGAGCATCAGATATTTATTTATATTATAAGCTAAACAAGGCAGTCAACTCCACGACTGGGAGGATGCCATTTAGGGAAAAAAAAGAAAGTGGAGCGATGGCGGATACGTGTGCATGGAATCTGGTCATACATGTAGGTCCACACATAGATTTAACATAGCAGTAACGCTCGTGCATGGTCAATCATTAAAGTCCACCACAAGGCGGTTGCATTCGGCTGCATGAGGAATCTTTTTCCGTTGACCTCCTTTGACCTTGAGCAATTCCTTTGCTGGATGTTATGGTGCATGCTCAGCTGGCGGTGTCTTCCTCAACTTAGCATCTTTAAATTAAATCTGCATGGCAACACCAGTACGCATAATAACTACACATCTATAACCACCCTAAGGAACATTCATTAACCACATGCAAAATCAATATAGATAATCTACATAATATGCCAATGTCATTAAAAATTGTAGAGAAGGATTTAAGCCCAATGTCTATGGTTTGAGGGAAGCATTATGAAAATATCAACACTTAACATCAAATTCCATGGCAACTGCCAACAAATAAACTATAGATTCTACCAAAAACTAGGCTCATCACTCCCCCCAACCTAACGTTTTGCTGGTTGTCCAATAGGGGAAGGGTTGTTCTTTTGCTTGGTCAAGGCTCTAAAATTTGCAACTGATAGTTGTCCAACATTAGTGGTTGTTGTGCATGAATCAGGATCCCAATAGAATCCTCCTAATCCTCCTAATATGTTCCATCTCTATTTTTTTGTAGCAATGTCATACTGGTAGAATCTGAAGTTTGGCACGGGCCACATGAGCATGGGTGGTTAGAAAGTTATGGGAAGCCTTGATCACCCCTGTGTTCTCCCAATCTAAATATACCTATCAATCCTTTTTAGTGTTGTAGCATAATTATGGATGGAATGAGGCTCAACCTGCTTCAACTCATCCATTAGGCTATTCCATCTTTGTGATAGACATCTTCTCATAGTTTCCTCCTTTGTTGTTGTCTTTACCTCATACTCACTGTAAACTGCCTCAATCCAAGGCATAATCCTATTGCCATAACTAGGTTTGAGAAGTATTCTGTGCCATTCTTTGTAAATATCCCTTGGGTTGCTTGATTCGGCCCTAATGGGTAGAGGGATGTTAGACTCCAATTTCTTATAAGCCCCATGTTGTTGTCCCCAACTAATCTCATTTTTCACCCAAGACATAAATGCCCCTAATTAGACATCCCCAACATACAACATTGGATTCCAATCATGGTCTTGAGTTACAGCATAATTATGAAAATAAAACTCACACAAGATATTCTTCATTTCAGGTGAGGCAATCCTACAAGCATTGAAAAATTTAACAGGGGTGCCAATAGAAGGATTCAAACTTGAGGCAATCCTTGACAGCTTAAAAGAGAGATATTTCTTTTTCAAGAGCAGAGCATATACCCTTGGAGGGGTCCTACATTCCAAAATCTTTGGTACCAAGGTTGCCATATCATCCACCCTCTGCTTCAGGGTGGAGATTTTTGCATCCTTATCTTCAATCTCCTCATCCCTCTCTTGAATTTCCTTCTTTAATTTATGTTTTTCCTTTTTCCATTCTTCCTCCCTTTGTATTTCTTTCCACAAATTCAAAATTGTCGTATGTACTATAAAATTAGGAGGATTATGAATTCCTACCAGTATTTTTGTCAATGGTGGCTCCTCATATATCACTATCTGCATGGACTCAAGTTGTCCAGTTATCTCTAGCTGCAGGGGTACCGTTTCTTCTTCCACTTCTTTCTGCAGGGTCTTTTGTTCTTGTTCTTGCTATGGCTGCAAGAAATCTTGCTCTAGTTTTGGGTGTTGCTATAGGACTTCTTGCTGCAGGACTTCCTGCTCATGCTGCAGGAAATCCTGATTTTCCTCAAACTCTTCTGCAATGTTAGCAAAATTAGCTAGTCGTATATTTGTTGTTCTCCCAAATATGTCTTCATCTTTGAAATTCTCCTACCCCATTGGGGCTTTAGGGTCCTCATGTGATGTCTCATCAAGCTTAGGGCTTTCCTATGAAGGTGTACCAATCACAAACCCAATTGGTCTTGATTTCTTGAGAGGCCTCTCACATTTTTCTTTGGCTGCAGGATGAATAGTGTCAGCCTTCCTCTTCTTAGAACTTGACATTTTTTTTTCTACAGGCTGTGTTTTAGCCTTCCCTTTTCTTGTTTCTACTTCTCTCTTTTGTGCCCTAGTTTTCATCAGGGTTTCAAGTGGAATGTCATCATCAGAATCTGATGAAGAGCTTTATTTTTTTGAGTGCTCTGTTTCAGAAGAACTAATTTCTATGGTTTCTTCTATTGTAGGAGGATTCACACTAGAACCAACACCAGAGGTTGAAGTGCCAAGAGTGGCTTGAACCGTGCTTAATCTCTTGCTAGACCTATGGGGTTGAGGTAAAACCCTAGGTTGAAAGTGCTCAGGTCTAATTTGATCAACATTTATAAATTCTTCTCAGGTCATTCCAAATACATCATGCAAAGACTTTTCAAATAGCAATTTAATTAGACAATGGTGGGAAACAAAATTATCCCTACCTTTTTGGGTCTTGACCGCCATGATTGAGAGAAGATTGAATAGCACGTTAGGCACATTCATCCTCCTTCTGTGCCTCATGTGATTCAAAAGCTTGAAGTGCGCGAAATGAAAATTTGACTGGAGACCCTCATAGGTGATGTATTTGATAACATAAATGACTATCTACTTCCATGGCTCAAGCAGAGACATCCTCTTTGCACCATGTTTATCTATGCTTAATGGGGGGTCGTTCGGCTTTGTAAATTCAGCCCTAGTTGATCTGACATCTTTGGAGGCAGGGTAATTTTCACCATCAGTCGGTAACCCTATGACCTATGCAATTCTTTCCTCAGTTGCCACAACTTCCAACACTTTTACTGTGGCTTTTCCTTCAAAAAATGTCTGGGTGAATTCAAGGGAAATGCTTTCATCAAAGCCATCCAGCTTCAGGAATTAATCTAACCATCCACAGTTTCTAAATTCGGCCAGGCATTGTGCATCCTACAATAAAACATCATGCACCATGGGTTCATTTCGAATTAACCCACCTCCCATTGTCTGCAATCAAACAAATGCTCTGCAATTTCTTTCCTGCAATACCTACTAAATTTCCAGTGCAAATATTGACTAAATTTTGTTTTCTTTTGTTTCACCTTTTTCCTTGCAACTCAAGATTACAAAATGGTCAATAATGGTAAGAAAAGGAGTGATAAAGGAGAATTATGTTGGGAAGAAATGGTGGTTGCAACTAATGTCACTTCACACATGCAAGCTGTCCTCTCACTCAGATTTCAAATCAGCTCATTTTAAATTTTCTGATGTAGGCTAGCATAAATTGACACATGGGCAATATATTTGCATCCTTTTCTTTCCCCCCCAACCTAAATTTGGACATGTGTCCGCACATGCAAGATGAGAGTAGTGATCTGACAGGGAGTAATGACATGTTATGCAAACGTCTATACTAACGTACATTGATTAAATGAATGCATGTAAAATATGATTAAAGATAGAAATTAATGCACACATACCTGAATGTGTGGAGGATTTGTTGCAAATATTGTGGAGAAAATATCGTTCACCTTTTAGGGAATAAATTGAACAATTAATGAAAATGAAGTGGAATGAGGTGATGGATGGGTGGATGAGCGGATGGGCGAAGTTCGCAAAGAAATGGACTTCCACGTAAGTGAAAGTCTTTATTATGAGAAATGCGTACCTTAATTAGCCAGAAGGAGGGACACTAGGTCCACTTCCTTTGGCTACAGGAAGCTCGGGTGCTGAATGTTGGGTGAATTACTATAGGAACTCTTCTTTGGAAGCTGGCTTGTGATATAATCTGAGGTGATGGCTATTGAAAATTAATTTAAACCTGATAGGGTCAATGGTAGTAAGCTGAACAACTCCATTAGGAAAGACCTTAACAACTTCATATGGTCCTAGCTACCTTGTCTGCAATTTTCCTGCATTGTCCTGGTATCTTAAGTCATAGAGCAGGACCCAATCTCCTGGTTGGAATTTCTTGTCCTTGATAAATTTGTCATGCCACTTGATTCTCTGATTCTGCACTACTTCTGTATGTTGCAGGGCTTCTCTTCTTATCTCATCCAAATCATTTAGCTGCATGATTCTTTCTCTTTGTGCCTCAGAAATATCCATCCCCAAATCTGCTGCAGTACGTAGAGTCTTATATTCAAATTCAATGGGCATCATAGTTGTCTTTCTATACAACTCAAATGGAGTGAATCCTGTAGTTGTTTTCCAAGTTGTCCTATAGGCCCAAATAGCTTATGGTAATCTGTTTGCCCAATCCTTTCTATGAATAACTACCGTTTTGTTCAGAATGACTTCAATTTCTTGTTGGTCACCTCAACTTGGCCATTAGCCTGGGGGTGATAAGGAGTAGACTTCTTGTGCCTTATGTTGTACTCATTAACTAGTGTTGCAGCAAGGGTTGATGTGAATTCAGCTCCTTGATCAGTCACTATTTCTCTTGGGACTCCATATCTTGTGAAAATCTCCTCATAATTTTTTTTTGCAACCTTGTTATCTCTTGCATGCTTCATGGCCTTAACTTCCACCCACTTTGTCACATAATTAGTGAATACCAAGATATAAGACTTACCATTTAATGAAGGGTCAATGGATCCGACAAAATCCAATCCCCACTTATCAAAGGGAGTGATTACTACCTGAGGGCACAGTTGAATCTCATCAGATCTGGTTGGTTTGCCCATTCTTTGACATCTATCACATTTTCTAGTATACCTTCCTGCATCCTTGTGGAGTATTGGCTAGTAATATCCTAAGTTCAAAACCTTCATTGTTGTCCTCTTGGCTACAAGGTTTCCTCCACATGGTTCATTGTGACATGCATGCAAAATTTCATATGTCTCATCTTCTCTCACACATCTCCTCATGACATGGTCTGGTTCAGTATAAAACAAACATCCAACAATCGAAGAGAAAAGAAAATATTTTTCAATGAGTGCCATTTTCTCTTTTGGAGAGAAGTGAGAAGGAGCTCTACCTGTAACCAAATAATTGGCTATGTCAACATACCAGGGTGTTTGTATATTAAGGGAGAATAGATGCTCATCAAGAAAAGAGTCATCTATGGGTTGATTGTCTTCTGATGTAATCATCCTTGAAAGAAAATCTGCAACAACATTGGCCTTCCCTAGCTTATCCACAATGGTTATATCAAACTCTTGCATCAAAAATAACCATATTTCCAATCTACTTGTGATCAAAGGTTTATTCATGAGACATATAATGGTTGGATGATCAGTGTGCACAAAGATTTGGTAGCCTATTTTGTAATGTTTGAATTTGTTCAGTGCATAGATTACTGCCAACATTTCTTTCTTTGTCACTGTATAATTGAATTCAACTCCTTGTAAATTTTTGTTGACAAAGTAAATGGCATTTTCAAAAACTCCTTCTTTCTGTCCTAAGATGGCTCCTGTAGCTCAGAGAAAAAACACACGAGAGATTTAAGCAATTCAAATCTATTCAAACTATACTAAAAATCCTCAAAGCTAGATAATCGAGCACAAAAGAAAGCTAAGAACAACATGCATAAAAGAAACTATTTTACCAAACATGCAATCAATTCCGTTGAATAACCTCCATTATTCTTCTCCATTTCATCTGTGTAGTGTACTTGCCCTCAAATTTTTAGTATTTATGTGCAAGCATAGCCTAAGTGTTGTGATAATGTCGAGACATCGAAGATTTAAGATAATTGCTCCAGAAGTCATACAATTTCGAGAGAGATTGGAATGATGATGGACAGATCGATTTATAAAAAATTGATCATTTGAATGATAGGCCAGGATTGAAATATTAGACATGCATTCTGATAATTGTTAGTAGCGACATGAGTGATAAAAACTAGAAATAGAAATAAAGATTAAATAAATGATTTAATCTTCGAGTTTGGTATTCAAAAACAGAAGAATTATCTTTGCATGACAAAGATAAAGATGTATTAAAGCAACTCTTTGTTCAAATGCACGCACAAGATTTAATTAATTAAATAGAAATATTTAATTAATATGCATGTACATGCAATTGAGTTAGAACTAGATGACTAAATGATATGCCAAATAGATTACTCGTGAATTCCATTCAGACACTAATCCTGAGTTAACTGAGCAATTTTGAATAGATGTTGAGTCGAGTCAAAGTGAATACTTAGATAACTCACACAATTATTCAAATATAGAGGAATGCATTAAAATAGAATTTATGAATTAAATAATTCATTTAATTCAAGATTTGATAGTTGAAGAATAATTAAATAAATAAGATTTATTTAATTAAGTGACGAATGGATTAAATGAATAATTAAATAAATAAAGAATCTATTTAATTATAGTTGACATATGATAAAGGGAAAATTAAATAAGAATTTATTTAATTTGACAAGAAGGATAAGGTTAATTAGTAACATAATTAAATAAAAAGCGTTTATTTAATTAATCAGATAGAATAAAGAAAATTTGAATTAATTAAATAATTAAGATTATTTAATTAATAGAAGAATAAATATTAAGGTAAATTAATTAATTAAATAGATTTATTTAATTAATAAAGAAATGAAGAACTTTAGAGAACAATTAAATAATTGACATTATTTAATCATGACCATGGAAATACAAATTATGAAGAATATTGAAGTCGCAGGCTTAAACTAGATTTCAGTGTCTACATTTTCCCCTCTTTGATACAATGTATTTTTGGTTTTGTGTCAAAGAAAATTGATAAAAAATATGCCCCAGTAATGCCCCAGTGTAAAACAGATAAAGGTATGCCCCCTCGGGAAAATTGACAAATTTTTCAAAAATTTCAAAAAAATTGGAAATAGTCTCGATTAGCCCATTGGATAGTCAGAAATGTAGTGGAGTTGACAAAATTGAAGTTGGAAGTGTTAAGGACGGGTACGGGTCGATTGAAGTTGGAAGTTGACGTGGCCAGTAGAAAGGAATGCCACCAAAACCCTAGGTATAAATAGAAAATGGGGTAAGAACCCATTCATTTTTACCCACATAGCTTTGAAATTTGAGATTTTTGCTCTGCACCCTCAATGAAGATGTCTCCCATTCCATAGACCCACCATCGAGCATACATGATCCGGACCTTCAGGCAGCTGGCCGATGCGGATCCCCCGGTATGTACCTAAATCTCAACTTTTGAATTTTTGATTTTTGCACTTTTTTATGCATTTAATATCAAATTTTCTCATGCGCCATGTTTTGAAGAGTCGCATGTGAGTGCGTAGTCAATGCATTTGAATGCGAAATGTTACAATTGAAAATTTACGTTTATGGTTAGCGTAGGTTTTCCACAGTTCAACGCATTTGTCTTTTAGTTCTATGCATTCGCGAAATAGCAACGCATTTGCATTTAACATAGATGCAATTGTTTTATTTTCAACGCATGTGAAAATGTTTTGACATATTTGATATTTTATTTACGCATTTTCATTTAGCAGGATATTGTTATGCATCGATAGACAAAGGTGCATTTGATTTTTAGATGCATTTGTTATTTCTGCACGTAGTTGTGATGTAAAATGACATGTGTGACATTTTATGACGCATTTGTAAAATAAAATGACGCATTTGAATAGCATTTGATTATGTCACTTTGTAATAGGATAGGTGATTGATTTTGACATGAGGCATGTATAATGCCATTGCAGGTTGTTTTGGACTCTGTGTATATGCGAGAGTCGAGACCATCGAATTTTCACTTCCGAGATAGTTTGCGGAGTGCGGAGAAATGGTTCTTATGGCATTTGGGTCTCCTCCATGTGACAGACATGCCCATCATTTAGGAAAATCAGGGTCTACTGACAACATTATGCGAGCGGTGGCACTCAGAGACTTCCTCGTTTCACCTGCCTACTAGAGAAACGACAGTTACATTAGAGGATGTCAACAAGATTTTGAGACTTCCTATTAGAGGCACAAGGGTGATATATGATACCCAGAGGGGTTTCGCTGAGATGTGCAAATATTACCCACATGCAAATATTAGACAATTAGGTTTTGACCATTATGAGATTAGATGGCGTGTATTGGCACAAAGGTATAGGCAGTTAGACTATCTATTGTGTACATTGATAGGTGGTATAGTCCTCCTTGACTGTCAAGGTCATGGTTTCCCTGTGGGATGGGGAGAGATGTTGGTTGGTATGTTAGAGCGTCGGGAGGTGTATGCTTGGGGTCCTTGTCTGCTCGGCATGTTATATTTTCATTTGCATGATATAGTCTATCGAGAGGCACAGTCGATGAGTTGTGGTACCATGTTCTTGATGGTATGGGTGTGGGAACACATTGCCATCTTTCATCCACCGGTTATAGATGATGTGCAACATGGAGCACCTTATGCCTTTTGTTATGCGAGGCATAATACACAGCACCATATGGGAGATACCGGATACTTCAGACATGCCATTAATACCATGGTATAGTTCACATGGAGACCATACTTGGGTTGTCCAGAGTGGTCATATGAGGATGATCATTTTCCATATTGTTTCCAGACACGGTACCTGATTGGGCAGACTATTTCACATGTTCATATTATAGAGAGACATTTTTTGCAGATCGCGTGCTACGACAGTTCGGAGAGGTGCAGGATGTGCCGAGAGGACGATCAAAGTTTGCGAGGTCCTCGTGAGAGATCCCCCTGTGGGGTGTAGAGATTCTAGTGGCCACTACTGAGGCAGATATTGATGCATTGCAGGTAGTTCAGTGGGGTTGGAGAGATGGTTTAGCAGACCCAAATACCACCGAGGCATACGATCAATGGTGGGCCGTGAACAGGTCGATTCCCCTTACAGATCTAGATCAGGCTGCGCCGATAGAGCGGCGAGGGATAAGACTGCACAATAGGCGTGGTAGAGGTAGAGGTCAGAGAGGTGGAGGTGGTTGTGGTGATGATGGAGATGGTGGTGGAGGTGGTCGACGAGGTGGTGGGAGAGGGAGGAGTGGACAGAGGGAATGAGGGCCACCATTATCACCTATCTGTGAGGAGGGACAAGAGGAGGAGGATGTGCATATGCCAGATATTGGTAGAGGTGGGGAGGAGGTGCGTGTTGAGATTGGTAGAGATGAGGAGCATCCTGTAGAGGAGGCCATTCCAGAGGTTCATGCAGAGGAGGAGGCAGGCATAGAGGTGGCAAAGATTGATGCCTTTGGCTTACTTGGTTCCTATCAGGATGATGACAAGGAGATGATGATCAGGAGTGGGAGATTCGAGATAGGATTTTGGAGGAGTTAGAGGATGAGGATTATGGTGTGGAGAGGGTGAGACAGGTTGACACAGGGGCAGTTGATCATGACACTGCTACACTTCGTGCCCAGGTTGCCTCTTTGGAGGAGCAGATGAGGGTCATGATGTCTGAGCGAGATGTGTTACGAATGGAGAGGGACAGAGCCTTCATGGACAGAGATTAGGCCATAGCTCAGAGGAAAGAGACTGAGCAAAGATTTACAGAGATTAGAGCTCTATGTACTGGGCCAGAAACTGCATTTTCTAGAGAGTTAGTCAGAGTTGGGGAGAGGGCCACTTATTACTAAGATTTATATGAGGCAATAGTTCCTCCAGAGAGATGGGCCCCGAGTTTTTCACAGGCACACAGTGAGAGGTCCCAGACTAGAACCCACACCAGGACAGTTAGCACATAGGGTGTTGAGAAGCCACGCAGAGCTGGTCCCTATGACAGGCCACATTCAGGTCATAGGTCATCAAGCTCTTGGCATCATTCATCCACACACTCCAGTCATGATAGTAGTGGCAGTTCAGGATAGGGACATTTCTTGATATGTACTGTGACATTGTATTATGATCATATAGCCTGCGGGCTTCCATATTTATTGATACATTATGACATTGTGATGTGACACTTTTGAGGGATATATATATATGATTTTGGCGGTGATTCTCATGATATGCATTTCTATTTATTGATCATGCAGTCATTTATTTATACATGTTATTTTTATATGAGATGCCTATGTGATGGATAATCATATCTACTTTATGATGTGTTTATGCAGCCTATGATGTGATGTTGATTCTATGTGATGATGTATGCATTAATATTTATGATGTCGATGGATGTTATGTAAGATATGATGTTATATGGACAATTCTCTCTACATGTGTGGCTATATATATGCAATGTGATGTATGTATTTACATTTGTTATGTACATGTAATGCTTATGATATGTAATCTATGATGGTAAATGTCTATTATGCCATGATGTCCTAGATATGATAAATGCCTATATGTTTATATATTTCAAATGCAAGATTTATGTATGATTGATGATTTGGAAATGATATTTTCTAACATGAATGTGTATGCAGGATGATTTATTATTTTTGTGTGTCACAGGACTCCGTCATAATGCAAGAAAGAAGAAATGTTAGTGCAGAAAGAAAGATTGAGAAATAATAAAAGAAATGAGATGGATGTTAGTATTAGAAATCTTTGATGTTTCGCTGTATCAAAAAAGGTGTTGCACTTTATCATCATTGGGTGGGACTAATACAAATGGAGAAAAACACCATGATATGGCATAGATCAAGGTGTGCAAGGTCATCCACTTGCTAACAACAAACAGTCACAAACAAGGATTGTCATTAACTCATACTAAGGGCACAATTGCCCCAGTCTTTTTGTCAGGACAAACCATAGACAAAAATAAAAATAAAAGACGGGTCATGAGACGTCATCGCTCCTCTAAATCCTTCATGGGACATCCTTGAGGAAACTAGTAACATGACTCAAAATCAAATTTAAAAGACGGTTGACAGACAACAGTCAAAGAAAATAGAATTCTGATACATCGTTGCTTCTCTAAATCCTTCATGGGACATCCTTGAGAAAGCTAGTAACATAATTCCCATCATAAATTCAAATGAAATGATAAGATAAATAAGCCATAAAGTCAATAAGCCAGTAAAACATTTTCCAAAACTTGATTTGTTTGTTTAATTTGTTTTGATTGTTAAAAGGATTGATTGATACAACCTGATTTCAGGAGATACACATACTGGATAAGACTTTGAGTCTGGTTTCGATGTTATGACTATCTATATAAGGCATGACATAGCCTGGTTTTAGAAAGACATGGATCGTATAAGACGTTGAGTCTGATGTCGTTGATGTGATAACCTGTGTAAGGCTATGTTTGATTGTTTGACAATGTTAGTATGCAGGAAGGACTCATCCTGTATAAGACGTAGATTGTTTTGTTGATATCGGTATTCAGGAAGGACTCATCTTGAATAAGACACAGGTTGATTGTTTTGATAATGTCTGTTTTGAGGAAGGACACATCCTGTAGCAGACAAAAGTTGATCTATTTTGGTTGTTGCTTTGGAAATTTGTTTGATTTGACTTAGAGAAATTGCTGACTTGTTCACTAGATTGTTGCATGACTTGAAATGACGTGTTGACAATGGACTATGTGTGACGACGAACCCTAAAGGACTGACCTAGTGTGGCCTCGGGGGCTCATCGATTGATGGCCTTGCCTACGTTATACACGCAGAGACCTCGTAGTTCAACTTGACTTTGACTGAAAAGACTGACTACAAATAGAAGATGCATGTGATAGTGAATGTGACAAACCCTAATGGACTGACCTAGTGCAGCCTCTGGGGCTCATCGATTGATGGCCTTGCCTACGTTATACATGCAGAGACCTCGTAGTTCGACATGACCAATGACCTTGTCATATAGACATATGGATTGAATCATGATTTTATATAGACAAACCTAAACAGACTAACCTAATGCCTCGGGGGCACATCGGCAGATGGCCTTGCCTACGTCCAGTCGCAAAGGAAACATAGTTCGACAAATGACAAAGACTGACAAGTGCGACTGACTCTGACTTTTTTTTTGGATTTTCGACATGTTTTGATTTTTTTGTCTTTTTGAAGTTTTATGATGTTTTTGTGTTTTCTCAGGACATTTTGTGATGTTTTTGGATTTTTCTATGGTTTTATGTCTTCAACACCACCAATGTAAGAACCAATATGACGCACACCAAGTGTTTTCCCCCAGTCGAGTATAAGACCAATTGATTATGAATGGAATAAAATGGGAGATATGAAATGCACTCGATGTCAATCGTTCCAAGTTATGGGAAAGACTACCACTTAGTACAAATGTTATGTACAAGTGATGGATAAGAAAGATAAGTGATATGTATAGGGATAGGTAGTATGTATAGGGAAAAGGGATATGTACAGGGTAGTGGACTATGTACAAGGATGTTAGATTAGAATAATAGTAGACAAAGGAGCAGAGTCAGCTACACATGGCGCATGTTTGCCAGGTTTTCACCATGGTACTTATCCAAAGCACCACCGAAGTGGTTTTCACTATTGGAAAAATTATTTATCTTTACTATTTTCTGGATTTTCTAATTTTTTGGTGTTTCTAAGACGCTTGTTTGCCAGGTTTTCACCTTGGTAACGATTTTTTTTTTTTTTTTGATTTTTTGTATTTTTTGCTAATTAAGACAAGGCCCTTAGAAGCTATGCATAGAACTTCTTTAGATGAATACTATTGATTGGTGAGTACAATGGTTCCCCTTTAGGAGTAGAGGGTTGATACACTCCTGATCCAAAGGCTTCTATAACAATATACGGTCCTAACCAGTTAGGTTCAAACTTTCCTAGTTTCTCTCTATCTGCTTGATTCTTTGGGTTCTCCATTAAGACCAAGTCACCAATGCCAAAGTTTATGTTCAAGACTTTCCTGTTATAGCTACAACGAAGGTGATTCTAATATGCTTGGAGATGGTCTAGTGCCTTCTGTCTTCACTCATCTAGGAATTCTAGCTCATGGAGTCTTGATACTCAATACTCTTCATCATCAATGTGCCCTTTCAAGGATACCCTCAGGGAAGGAATCTCGACCTCAATAGGAAGAATGGCTTCAGAACCAAATGCTAGTGAATAGGGAGTGGCGCTAGTGGGAGTATAGATACTTGTGTGATAAGCCCATAAGGCGGGATTAAGCTATAAATGCCAATCATGACCAACATCATTGACAGTCTTTTTGAGGATTTTAATGATATTTTGTTATATGCCTCTGCTTGGCCATTACCTTGTGGGTAGTATGGAGTGGAAAAGTGATGTTGAATATGAAATTCGTCACAAAGATGGTGGACTTCTTGGTTCTTAAATGGGCAGCCATTATCCGTGATTATGGACTGAGGGACACCATATCGACAAATAATATAGTTCAGGATAAACTTAGAGATTTGTGTGCCGGTAATGTATGTCATGGGAATAGCCTCAATCCACTTCATAAAATACTCAGTGGCAGTGATGATGAACTTGTGGCCATTGGATGATTTAGGATGGATCTTACCTATGAGGTCGAGTCCCCATTGGGTGAAGGGCCATGGTGACGTTATAGGATGGAGCTCCTATGCTGGTGCATGTATCAAGTCTCCATGAACCTGACATTGGTGACATTTCTTTACAAAGACATATGAGTCCTTTTCCATAGTAGGCCAATAGTAACCCAATCTCATAATCTTTTTGGCTAAGGTAGGACCGCTAGAATGGGAACCACATATACCCTCATGTACCCCACGCAAGGTTGCTTGTGCTTCATTGGAATCAAGACATCTCAATAGGGTATTATCTAAGGTGCATCTATATAGGTGTCTTCGACGATGGTGTATTTGGCTGAATTACGAAGGAATGTCCTACGTTGGTTGTTTGACAGGCTAGTGTGTATGCTTTCGGCATGGAGGTAGTCATAGATTTCTTTGTACCATGGGGAATCAGGACCAACAATGTCACACACCATCTCAAAATCTGGGATATCTTAGGCTGGGACCAAAAGCTCTTCTACCAAGAACTCAAACTTAGGCATGTTGCTAGGAATGTCTAGAAGTGATGCAATTATAACCATAGTGTCTGCTGCCCTGTTTAAAACACAAGGTATTTGATGAAATTTGACCTTGTCAAAGTACTCCTTAAATCTATCAAACATGCGACTGTATGGAGCAAGCTTCTCATCCTTAGTCTCATAATCATCATTTACCTATCTGATTACTAGTTGAGAATCGCCATATACCTATAGGTTCTTAATTTTCCACTTGACTACCATGTGTAACCCTGTCACTAGAGCCTCATACTCTGCTATGTTGTTAGTACATGGGAATGCAATCCTGAATGACTTGGGGATGGAATCACCCTGTGGTGTGATAAACAGTATACTAGCCCCTGAGCCATGATTTGTATGTGAGCCATCAAAGTATAGTTTCCATGTTATGTTTGTGTCAATTGTGAATATAAATTCATCAAGAAAGTCTGCAACTAATGGGTGATCTGCTTGTATTAGGGCATCAGCTAACTGATCAGCAATGAATTGTCCTTTAATAGCCTTTCTCTCTACATACTGGATATCATACTCACTAAGTATCATAACCCATTTGGCCAGTTGCCTTGTTAATGTTGCTTTGCTTAGAAGATATTTCAGAGGATCTATTTTGGAAATCAACATTGTTTGATGGTTTAGCATAAAGTGCCTTAGTTTTTTAGTAGAAAATACTACTGCAAGATAGGCACATTCAATGGTACTATAGTTGAGCTCATAACCCACCAAAGTTTGACTGATATAGTATACTGCCCTTTCATGACCTTCATCATCATTCTGTGCAAGCAATGCTCTGAGTGATGAATGGGTTGCTGTAATATAAAGAATCAGTGGTCATCCTTCAACAGGTGGCATTAAGACTAGTGGTGTGAGTAGATATTCTTTAATCAGTTGAAAATTCTCTCCGCACCTAACTGTCCATGCAAAGGGTACCCCTTTCTTAAGTAAATGTTGAAAAGGATGTGTCTTATCTGCTAACTGCTCTATAAATCTTCTAATGGATTGTAGTCTCCCTTGTAATTTCCTTAGCTAACTGAGATTAGTTGGTGGAGGCATGTCTATGATTGCTTTTACCTTGGACGGATCCACTTCAATGCCTCGTGTAGAAATGATATAGCCTAAAAGATTTCCTGACTTTACTCCAAACACACATTTCTTGGGATTGAGTCTCACTTTATACTTCTCTAGCCTTTGAAATATCTTGTCTAAAACCTGTAAATGTCCTGCCCTTGTTTTGGATTTAACTATAAGGTCATTGACATAATCTTCCATAAGAGTGTGTACTAGATCATGAAAAATGGTGATCATGGCACGTTGATAGGTTGCTCCAGCGTTCTTGAGTCCGAAGGGCATAACATTCCAGCAATACGTTCCCCAAGGACATGTGAAAGTTTTTTTAGGTTGGTCTTCAGTTGCAATTCTGATATGATTATATCCTGAAAATCCATCCATAAGGGACAACATCTCATACCCTGCTGTCATGTCTACTATCATGTCTATGTTAGGCAAAGGGAAGTCATCCTTAGGAAAAGCCTTGTTTGTATCTCTAAAATTAGTGTAGATGCAGATGCCCCCTATTGGTTTAGTGACTGGCACAAGATTGGAAATCCAATCTACATAGTCGATTGATCTAATGAAACCAATGTCTAACAATTTCTTGAGTTCTGCCTTGACTAGTAGAGCAATCTGTGGATGCATTTTATTCAATTTTTGTTTCACTGGTTTGACACCTGGTTGTAAGGGTAAGTGATGTAGAACAAGTTCAGGATCCAACCCAGGCATGTCTGCATATGACTAGGCAAAATTTATCTTTCTCCGTGTAAAGAAGTTGTGGAATTCTGGCTGCTCTTCTGTTGTCAATGACACTGCAAAATAAACTAGTCGAGGATTCTCTTTTGTGCCTATGTTGACTTCTACTGATTCTTCAACGAGCATGGGTGAATTTTCCTATGCAATGAGGAGAATGTTCAAACCTCCATCCTTAGGTGCCTCAGAGAGGTTTTCACCTTTGGATGCATCCTTTATTTTTACTCTTACATTGTCTAGAGGTGCCTTTCGGTTTTCACCTAGAGACTTGTCATTTTTATCTTGTTTATTCTTTTTCTCATTTTTGTGACTGGAGGGTTGAAAAGATTCCCCAAAATATGCTTTTTTGTCCAAGTCAATGGTAAAATCAGCCTTGTGATCACCACTAGGTATGTCTTCTCGTAATCCCAGGAACTCAACAATTGCTTCGTCGTTCTTAAAAATGTCTAAGATGGGTGGGTCTTGTTGATCCTAATCAATGAGTTGGGGATAAAATAAGGGCATGTCATCATTAGAGTTATCAAAGTTTAACGGAGTCAAGGTAAGGACTGAGTTGTTCATATGGTCACAAAATTCTTGTACTAAGTCCTTTTTTCTCTTTGGTTTAGATCTAGATGGATTGAAAGGTGGGCCTAATGCTAAGGTTTGGTTATTTGAAATAGATGTATCAGGTTTCCAAGAGGTAGGATCAAGTGATTCCCAATAGTAATGTTTAAACCATTCCTCTTTTGTCATATTCTTTGGTGGACAGGAATTCAATGGATTTGGTGAGGATCTCAACATTAAGTCAAGTTCTCCAAATAGATTATCAAGGTCCATGGAAGAGGTGGAAGATAGGGAATCCCACTCATATTCGTTTGAGTCGGGGGAGTCATAGTAGCGTTGGTCAGATTGTTTGTGAGATGTCGCAATATCTTCTGAAGCACTTACTTTCTCAATTAAGGATGATGTGGTACTAGGAATACCAATCTGAATCGGTTGAAACCCCAGCCCTAAGCCTTTTGGCCACTGAGAAACAAGGATTGGTTCAATCCTCCCGTCTTGATTTAAGCCTAAACCAATATGTCCATTATATCCCTTGTTTTGCATGATTGTGAAACCTTTTCCATATAGATCTGTAGGAATGTGAGCAAGTGAGACGTTCTTCATTATTTTCCCTATACAACCAAGAGGTAACATCTATATTTACGGCTTCTTTGCTTAATTCTCTCCATTTAGTGAAAGTTGTTGTGGGAGGAATGTGTAGAGTGACCATAGATTGCTTCCTATCTGGTGTAGGTAAACCATATGACTTAGGAGGAATCAAATGGCTAACACAATAAGATGTCTTCATGTAATATTCTCCACAACCCTTGCCATGGATCTCAACCCTAGGAGTGGTAGGAAATGAGGGTGAAATAGATGTTCGAGTGAGTGTGGATGGATCGACATAGTGAGATGAATTAGACGTTGAAGCCTCTTGGTTTACTAGAACTTGGCATTGGGGTATCTCTTTTAGATTGGTGCAATATTGGAATGGATCTGGGTCACCATCTATAGTTATTTCAGTTCCATTATAAGGGAATTTGAGACATTGATGATATGTGGAAGGGACCGCCTTCATGGCATGAATCCATGGTCTTCCTAGCAAAAGGTTGTATGGAAGGGTGAGATCCAAGACCTAGAATTTTGTCTCCATTATTGCAGGACCAATTCTAATAGGAAGTGTTACCACCCCCTTTGATTTTCGTTCCTCATCATCATAAGCTTGAATGACAATACTTTTGGTTGTGTCTACGCATGCTTCTGAGAAACCTAATGCTTTAATCAGTTTTAAAGTGCATAGATTTAACCCTGCTCCTCCGTCTACCAAAACTTGTCTAACTTTGGTGTCATCAAAAGGACTTCAAGATGTAAAGGGTCATTATGGTTTGCCTTTTTAGTTGCGTAGTCTTGTTCAGAGAACGTGGCATGTTGATTATTGGTCAAGTAGCCCACCATTTCCTGGAAATGATTGACATCGAGATCATTTGGGACAGTGGTGTTTTGTAAAGCTTTATCTAAAATGGATCGATGCTCAGGGGAGATACACAATAGTTCCAAGATTGAGATTTGGGATAGGGTCTTCCCCAATTGGTCAAGTAGGTTGTACTGTGACTTGGAAGGCTGTGGTATTTTCTACGATGGAGGATCTTGGATAGTGATCTTAGTACGATGAGTGTTGACAACACACTCAGGAGTTGTATTGATAGTAATGGTATTGATATTCTCATCGACGATGCAAAGGTGATTAATGGTTTTTCCACTATTATAATCATGCTTGATATTTGCATAGTTGGCTGACATATTGGTCTTGTTACTCGAACTGGGGACATTTCCTTTCCCATGGTCGTGTAGTGGATCAGAAAAGACTTGGTGATCAGTGTTTGATGACTTTTGTTTCTATCCACTAACTTCAATAATTCTCTTTTCGACAAGATCTTGTATGATATTTTCAGTTGGCGACAATTTTGTAGGTTATGTCCCTTAGTTCTATGATAATCACAAAAGGCATTGTCATCCCACCAAACTAGTTTAAATTATCCTGTATTGTATTTTCTTGGCTCTTGAAGCTGTATAAGATTATGTTGTAATAGTTGTTTGAATACAGACTCAATGGGTTCCCCTAAGGGAGTGAACTCATGTTTTTGAAACCTCCTTTGTTGTTGCAGACGTTGAGTATTTTGGACCATGTTGGAAGGTTGATTGACAACATTAAGCGTGTTGGCCGAAGAGTTAGGTCCTTGTAATGTGATGATTGGTCCTGCTTGTATAGTTTTAGCATCAACTACCCCATCATTGGTGACGTTTTTGTTCCGAGACCAAAATTTGCTTTTGCAATTGGGGGCATTTTGTACTATCAAATTTCTATTGGATGTCGGTGTCTTAAGTTCTCCTTTTTCAATGAGATCCTTTTCTATTATAACCCCTTTTTCCACTAGTTTTGAAAAGGATGTACAACAATGTACCCTTAAGTTCCTCCTTAGTTTTGCATGAAGGTTTCCTGGAACATAGTGATTTTTTGTTTTTCAGGTATCTCAATAGGACACCGGTTGGCTATAGTCCTCCATCTCTAGAAGAAAGCGATGAAAGTTTTTCCTTCGTCTTGTGCTGTGTGACACAAGGTTGCTATATTTATCTCGTGGTCTATGTTCAAGGAGAACTGCTCAACAAATTTCTCAGCCAGTTCACCCCAAGATTTGATGCCATAGTCTAGACTTGAAAACCACTCTAGTGCAATTCCTACAAGACTTCTTGGAAATAGCCTCATAAGATATGTGGGGTCATAAGCGACATCTATGCACATGGTAGAAAATTCCCTTAAATGTTCTATTGTATTTCATTTTCCATTGTACTTAGGGAGATTTAGTATGACATACCCGTGAGGGAAAGGTGTCATGTACAATGATCTATCAAAGGGAAATGGGCATATGTCCTTTGTTGAAAAGGATTTCTTAGTTGACACCACCATGTTATCCATTTGTGTTTGTAGTGCCTGTATTTGTGTTTTCAAGTTGTCAACTTGGGTTAATGATGTGTTGGGCGGATTATGTGGATCTATGTATGTATTTTGAAATCCAAGGTCTCATGATGGGTTTCAATTGAATGTTGGTATTTGATGTGGATTTGGATTCAAAATGTTGGTGAATGTGTTCTGATTTAGAATTTGTGTGAATTGGTTTTGACTTGGAATTTGTGTGAATGGATTCTAACTACCACTCTGGGAGAATGGATTCTAATTCAGAATCTGTGTGAATTGGTTTTGACATGGATTTTGGCTACCAATCTAGGAGAATGGATTCTGATTCAGAATCTGTGTGAATGGATTCTGACTGCCAATCTGAGAGAATGGATTCTGATTGCCATATTAGATTGAGAGAATTCCTCTTGTTTGTGTAGTCTGCGGTATAATACTAGTGACATGAACACTAGGTATGGTTGTTGACTGTGGTATGGTACTGGTGACATGAACACTAGGTATGGTTGTTGACTGTGGTATGTTACCGGTGACATGAACACTAGGTATGGCTATTGATTGTGGTATGGTACTGGTGACACTGACATTTGGTGTAGAAGATGACATTTTAGATCTTTTATACCCAACAAGAGGACCAAAGGGAGTGGATGATGATGCCCCTACAATGAAATTAAATCCCGATGTCATTCCAGATGTACCAAATGGAGACGTATGGACTGTCATACTCTGTGTAGGTATGCTAGATGGTATGGTTGTATTTACTTGAGGTATAGTAGTACTGGAAGTCGTTGTGTTTGTCCCTTGTGTAGGTTGAGCTTGTAAGCTGCTAATATTGAATCCTATAGGTAAGGTAGCACCTTTAGCTAGCAATTTGGCTAAGTATTGTTGACGATTGTTTGCTAGGTACTCATCTACAAAAGAGGCAAACTTAGGGTCCTGTGCAACAGCCTCTATGTCTTCTATTCTAATGTGTTGTTGAGTGTCTCTAGTGATGAATTTTTCTAATAAAGTCCTATGAAGTCTTGTGGAGAATGGATTGATGAATTCTTTTGGGTTGGACATATTTTCTCTCTCTCTTCTCTTAGATCTAGTTTCAACCATGTAAGATAAGCTCAATATGTAAGGAATTTAAAACTACGTCTATGGGTAGTATGACTCTAGTCTATGTTTTTGGGATTTTCTAAATGCAAAATAAGGAATGTTTTAAGATGACGCTAGTATAAAATGACAATATCTAAAGATGCAAATTCTAAGCAAGCTTCTAAGGTAATCAATTTTTTAAACCTGAGACGAGGGTACCAACTACCTAAAGTCTAACCAAGGTGTCAATTTAGTTATGTCAAGGAACTAATGTAGGATGAGGATCAAAGATAATTTGAGTCTCCTAACTAGACTGATGAGCTAGGAGGACTCTCTGTAGGACAAAGGATAAGATGACAGGACTAGGTTCAATGACAAATTTCATTGATGCAATGATTTTTCTAGAGTGTAGATGGTGGACCTATTCTAAAGTTTGTAAAAGTGATCTTCCTAGAAGTTTAATCTAAAGGCAATATGTACTCAAAGATGAAAGTAAAACTCAGAATTGAGATGACTATAGTAATGGCTAAATGATACCTAAAGGATGCAAAATTAAGCAAATCATTTCAGGTTTATGTCCAAGGATTGCTGTGAAAAGATAAATGAAAGACTGGTATGACTGTGTCGACTGAACTGTGACTATAAATTCTAGTTTTCTAATAATCAGGCAGATGCGTCTCAAAATTTCATAGATGCAGTTATGTTTCACAGTTGTGGTTTTCTGGTAATCAGTTGTGAGTTTCTGGTAAAATTGAATGTCTATGTCAGATAGATGCGGTATAGTTTCTAACAGATGCGACTTGTAATGGAAATTGCAACTTAGACTATAATAGATGTGGTTTTCCTAAACTTTGTGCACTAGTAAAAGTTCTGTGACAATGGAAAATGTGTTGTTCCAGACTGCAGTTGCGGCTCACCTTGTCAGATTCGTCACAAAATATCACAAGTGTGGTTTCCTAAAGTAGATGTGGTTTTCGATAGAGAAAATGCGAGCTAATCATGTAGATGTGACTCTAGACTAAACAGATGTGATTTGGTAGAACAATTGTGACTCTTTGGTGAACAGTTGTGACTCTTTTGATAGTTGCATGTTTTCAGTGAATTGAGAGATAAATTTGACGTTGTTTTGTGATCAAGTTCTGGAAAACAAAGACAATCATAAGACAAAGTGTTTTCAGTTTGATTTTGGACTCAAAGAACGTTTAATTTGACAATAGACAAGCACACCCTAGGCTATGTAGGACAATATTTACTGAGTTCTCACTTGGGTTTACCCAGCTACGCTTATTCAAGGTGGATGATTAATAGATTGACCCCTCTGGCTCCCCTCCACGACTCATTAACATCATTTTGGGTAGCCAAGATACAGTACCCATGAACATCCCATGGCATACTTTCATCTCTACACATGAACCATAAGAATATGAGATGGCTTGATAGGTCCGACCTGCTGCACCAGTAAATAGAAGGATTTTGGACACTACAAACAAAGGTGTTTAATTCAGGCATTTCATTCGTAGGGCATGATCCATGCAACGAGAGTCCTCTTTCAAATCCATCTCGTTGGAACCATATGCGTGATTCTTGGGCTTTCCCCAAGAATCCACTTTTATATACCGGCTGGAAGTCCCTCGGGTTCAGGGTGCTACTAGTCTGAGTCATCCTAGGGTGAGTACTTTTTTCCACTAGAACAGGACCAAGTTCTAGAGTTAGTAACCATTTCTCTTACACCCAGGATCGCATAGATGCACAAAGGGAGAGGATACTTTGATATACCAAATCATAAAGGGTAATAAAACAATTGTGCTTTCATACCAAACAAAGTAGACACTTGTTAATTTTAATCCAAATGAAATATTTTCTATACTACCAAACAATTTGTTTCAAAAATTTAACTAGGGTCTTCGACATGCATTCTGTAGAAAGATTCATTAGTAGTTATGATATTGGTCTTTGACTATCGATCTGCAAAAAAGTCATTAACTCCTCAAGACACGCTGAAAATAGAAGATTAGTGAAAATAAAAACACGAAAGGAAACTGTAAATTGAAATTCTAAACCTAAAAATATACCTGTTGGATGTATCATTTTCTCTGTCAGATGCATCGTGGTATTTTACCAGTCAGTTGCGGCTTAGAAAATGACATATGCATGATTATTTTTTTGATGCGTCGTTTCTTATCTCAGATACGGTCAAGAAAGTCAATTGTGTCATTTTCAATATCATATGTGGTCCAATATTTCAATTGCATTGTTTCGTCAAGTAGGTGCGTCTCTGAATGTCAATTGCGGCGTTTTGTCAAACAGATGCGTCGTTCCGTAGAAAAACCTGCAAAAATCAAATAAAAGTCTACGGATACACGAAGATGGTGTCTTCACGTCGGGTTCACCAAATGTAGCTTAGAGAAAAACACACGAGAGAGTTAAGTAATTCAAATATATTCAAACTATACTAAAAATCCTCAAAGCTAGATAATCGAGCACAAAAGAAAGCTAAGAACAACATGCATAAAAGAAACTATTTTACCAAACATGTGATCAATTCTGTTGAATAAACTCCATTATTCTTCTCCATTTCATCTGTGTAGTGTACTTGCCCTCAGATTTTCAGTATTTGTGTGCAAGCATTGCCTAATTGTTGTGATAATGACGAGACATCGAAGATTTAAGATAATTGCTCCAAAAGTCATATGATTTCGAGAGATATTGGAATGATGATGGACAAATCAATTTATAGAAAATTGATCATTTGAATGATAGGTCAGGATCGAAAGATCGATGAATGGTTGAGATCGAAAGATTAGACATGCATTTTGATAACTGTTAGTAGCGACATGAGTAATAAAAACTAAAAATATAAATAAAGATTAAATAAATGATTTAATCTTCGAGTTTGGTATTACAAAATAGAAGAATTATCTTTGCATGAAAAAGATAAAGATGTATTAAAGCAACTCTTTGTTTGAATGCACGCACAAGATTTAATTACTTAAATATAAATATTTAATTAATATTCATGTACACACAATTGAGTTAGAACTAGATGACTGAATGATATGACAAATAGATTACTCATGAAATCCATTCAGACACTAATCCTGAGTTAACTAACTACCCTCTGAAAAGTTGTAGGTGCATTGCATAAGCCAAATGGGAGTACCAAATAGGCATAGGTCCCCCATGGACAGGTAAATTTGGTCTTCTCCTGGTCCTCTAGCACAATTTGGATCTGGTGTTAGCCGCTAAATCCATCTAGAAAAGAAAAGTATTAATTTCCTGCAAGTGTGTCCAAAACTTGATCAATGAAGGGTAAGGGAAAGTGGTCCTTCTTGGTTGTAGCATTAAGTTCCCTATAATCAACACAAACTCGCCATTTCCTTCCTTTCTTGGGAACGATCACTAATGGAGACACCCACTGACTATTTGAAATGGGGTAGATAAATCCTGCATCTAGTAATTTCTACAGTTCTCCTTTCACAATTTCTCTTAGTGCAGGGTTAATTTTTCTTTGTGGTTGTCTTATTGGGGTGCAATCATCTCTGATGTAAATTCTGTGTGTACAAAGTTTAGGTTCCAATCCCTTCATATCATGATAATCCCATGCAAATGCATGTTGATGGGTCCTTAATAGGTTTTCCAATAACAATTGTTGTTCTTCATTTAATTTACTATTAACATTAAGATATTTTCCTTCTGACACCTATACTTGTGTAGTTAACTCTATCATGGCTGCTTCATTAACATATGGTACCTTTAGTTCATATGGAAGAAATGTATGGGACATACCTATTGCTGCAGGAAGTCTGTCTATAGGAACAATGGCTGCAGGAGGAGTGGCTGTAGGAAGAACATTTGCAAGAATAGTGTCTACAGGAAGAGCAGGCAGAAGTGTCTTGACTGGAGTAGAAAAATGAGAAGATGATGCTTCCTCCACTTCACAATGGTTTTGAATGATGTTAGAAAATACTTCATCCTCATCTTGGAACTACATGAAAGAGCTTCTTCCTAGCATCATAAGCCACGCCACAAAATTAACTTCCTCAGCCTCTTCACCAACATGTGGCCATATGGGATTATCTTCATCATGAGATGGTTGAGCGAGCAGATAAAGAACAAAATTTTTAGTGCTCCTCCCATAAAAAATGGTCATGTCACCTGACCAACATACAATGTATGCATCTACAATTGCTAACCAAGGCCTTCCAAGAATAATGGGATACCCGCCTAGTGTAGCTTTAGGAGAAAGAATCATAAAGTCTGCTAGGTACTCCCAGGAGTGTAAAACTACCACAAGATCTTCCACTACACCATCAAGCTTAACATTAGAGCTATTAGCAAGCTGCAAGATATTAGGAGTAGATCTCATGCTTGCAATGTTTAGTTGTTGCAGGATGTTTTTGGTTATTACATTTATTGTTTCCCTTAAATCAATCAGAGCATTCTTTACTTGGACCCCATTTATAACAACTACTACCCCAGGACTACCTGGGTCATTATACTTGGGGATAGTCACTTTCCCCAGCATTATGTTAGCTAGCTATCCCACCACATGAACTGTAGTTGGGTCCTTCTTTTTCCTATCTGGCTTCTTGAGACATGCCTCCTTGATTTCCTTGCCATAGATTGGAACATCCTTTATGGCCTGAAATAGAGGTATCTAGACACATATATGCTTCAGCTGATCCAAGATATCAAAAGTTGTATCCTCCTTGTCTTCCTTCTTCTTGGAAACTTCCAATCTTTGAGGAAATAGTGGTTCTTGTTCAGTCTGCTTGACTTGGACTAGTTCAGGAATTTTAGGTACACTTGGCTAGATGGGATCATTTAGAGGTTCCTCCTCCTCTTCCACAAGAAGCTCAGTGATAATGGGCTTGGAATGGGTTGGTAGAGTAGTTCTTAATGCAAGTGGATGCTACTTACACTCACAACATATGCAAGGAATTGATTTGAATCAACAAAGTATGCAGGTTGCTACTGCGGTTTGTTATTTGGATTGGGTGTGGGCTGAGCTGGTAGCTAAGTAGGTTTAGGTGCATTTGATCTTGGATTAGTGGGTGGAGGTATTATAGTAGGTTGTTGGGGCTGAGAAGGTGGATGCATGTAACTGGTTGTCTGAGTAGGCCATTGTTGTCCTCCTCTCCATTGATTTTTTTACTGCCAATTTCCTGGAGGTGGTTGCCAATGCCCTTGAAATTGCTGCCAATTCCCCTGAGGTTGCTGCCACTGGGGTGGAGAAATTTTATGATTGGTTCAAGTGTTTGGATGGTTACTCCAAGGCTGTAGTGGATATCCTCCATAACTGGGTGGATATGGGGGCTTCCATTGGTTACCAGATGAATAGGAATTAAAATATGGCCCAACATAGGATAGTGGATCTGGTGGCATACCTTGTCTTGGAGCCCAAGGCTTCCTTTGTGCAACATAGTAGACTTGGTCTTCTTCAATCTAGATTGGCTTGAACTCAGGTGGAATATGCTTTCTTTCAAGATTAGCTACCATCTTGCATCTGCATTCCTTCTTCTTTTGTCTACAGTGGGGGCAATACTCTATCAACATTGCCTTTGCCTCCTCTTGCTTCTTCTTGGACTGAAGTATATCTACCTGAGTAGCTAGATTATTTATAATGTCTTTCTTAAAGTTTTCTAGCAAATGAGTAATCTCCATTCTTGAAACTCCACTGGTAGTTGACTTACCCATGGAAGATTGGTAAGCTCTCCCTTTCTTTGAAGTTGCCCTAGAGTAGTTCTGGCATATTTTCTTGATATCTTCCCAAGGAACTTGGAAGATATCTCCTCCTCCCATGAGGTCCAAGGCATCGGTGCAACTATCATTGATTCCTCTAAGGAAAAACAACTTTTGTGAGTCTTCATTAAGTATATGGTGTGGAGATTTTTGTAGGAAAAATAGAAACCTTGCAATGTAATCTTCTAGGCTCTCATCTTCCTTTTGCTGCATCCTGAAAATGTCACCTCCTCTCATGTTGCTGCCCTATAATATTCCTTGTGTTTCTCAAGGAATTTTGTCTTCGTGTCTTCCCAAGTTTCCATAGTATCTATTCCTAGGCTCATGAACCATCTTAATGCAGCCTCTTTCAAAGTGGTAGGAAATAGCTTAAGCCTATGGGCATCAATAGTATAATCATAACTCCTATAGAGTATGTCAAAATCAAATAAAAAGGTATCAGGATCTTCTGTGACAAGTCCATAAAACTTGGGGAGTGCTGAGGCAGGAATGTTCTTGATGTTGTCAACTTCATTCTGATGGGAAATGGGGAAATGACAAGTTGGTTGGTTAGGTCTGTTCCTATTTGCATCACCCATGCCTACTTGATGTAGTTCCAAAGCAAAGGGGTTCTCAAGCTGATTTTGATCTTCAGAGGAGATTTCAAAGCTAGTCAGATTAGGATATGTATCAAAAAAGGGGTGTGGATCTTCTTCTTCTTCTCTTGGTAGGTTATGATATTCAACTATTTGGAATGGATTAGGATTTTTAGGAAGGAATCTCCCATAATCATCCCTTCTCCTTCCTCTATGCATGTGGTATCACTCACTATCAGTCAAATCACACAAATAATTGGTAAATAATAAGGGGGGTCATTACTTCCTAAATGAGGATATACTAAGAACAACTTCCAAAAACACTATAGTAAGAAAAACTACTAATGACTCCAAAAGACTCCCTAGTTTGACACCATCCTCGACAATGGCGCCAAAAATGTTGGCCTCCTACAATGATTTAATAACTAAGCCCTTACAATCATGATTCAAAGATTGGACATCTAACCTCAATAGCTATTTCAATCATCATGAAGGTGCATTTAACTTGTCAACCCAGGCACGTGAACTTGAAATGGGTCAGCACAATATGTGCATTAGGAACTCAAAGTAGCCATTTCATTCTACAACTAAGGAGCACACAATGCTAAAAGTAAATTTATTAGAAGGGAATACCATAAATACCAATCACCAATCAGCAACTACATCAAACTAAAATGCATAACAGGAATGAAAATTTGAGCAACAAACAGGGCACTACTCTGTCTGCTTTGGTTGCAAGAACAGTCGGTGCCAGATTTCTATCTAATGACTGAACAGTAAGTAATACTAAACTAATACTAAACTAAGAAGACTAATTACTCACCAAGTGGGCCCCCTTGGATAAGTATCCTCTAAAACTAATGAGAACTCAGATGCTTAAACTCAAAACTTTATTTTATTCACTATAAATCATGAGTACAAAAGAGTAATGTATCTATATTATTGAAAAATTGAGAGTGCTAGTACAATATCAAATTGTGTAACCACTTGAGGAAGGAGCATAAGATATTTATTTATACTATCAGCTAAACAAGGTAGTCAACTCCATGACTGGGAGGACGTCATTTAGGGAAAACAAAGAAAGTGGAGCGATGTTGGTTACACATGCATGGAATTTGGTTAGACATACAGGTCCACACACAGATTTAGCACATCAGTAATGCCCGCGCATGCTCAATCATTAAAGTCCACTACAAGGCGGTTACATTCGGGTGCATGAGGAATCTTCTATCGTCGACCTCCTTTAACCTTGAGGGATTCCTTTGTTGGACATTATGGTGCATGCCCAGCTGGCGGTGTCTTCCTCAACTTAACATCTTTAAATTAAATTTGCATGGAAATGTCAGTATACACAATAACTGCACATCTATAACCACCTTAAGGAACATTCATTAACCACATGCAAAATCAATATAGATAATCCACATAATATGCCAATATCATTAAAACTTGCAGAGATAGGATTTAAGCCCAATGTCTATGGTTTGAGGGAAACATTATGAAAATATCAACATTTAACATCAAAGTCCATGAAAACTACTAGTAAATAAACTATAGATTCTACCCAAAATTGGACCAAAAACTAGGCTCATCAAGTGGCTTCATAGGATGGTCAGCATATTCCAGACTAACCTACAACCCCCACACAATATCGGGTTGAGGTTACTGCACCTGATGTACATGACACACACAACTCACTTCTCTTTGACGTTGGTCCTTTACCTAATACAAGTGTCCTTGATGTGACCATACATTCTTGTGACATCAGTGGGATTGGTAGAGTGCTCCATGGTGAGACACAAGTATTTGAATAATTTATATATTTTGTGTTCTAAAAATTCACATGTATATTAAATAAAATTGACTTTAAAGTAGTTCTCACTCTTCATTGAAATCTTGTATATGAAAATTTCTAGCAATACGAGGATTTTTCACGCTTTGGAGATTTGGAGCATGTAGATGATCCTATGCATGGTACATTTGGGGTACATTTATAATATTTACAGTACTTGATACATTCAGACATTGAAAGTACATAAATTTAAGATGACTTTACATTTACACACGTACATTAAATTAATTAATGTACTTTCTTGTGTAGGGAAGTGGATTAGGACATGGATCGAGAGAAGGATCAAGAGAGGCATCAGGCCATGGATCGAAAGAGAGATCAGAACATGGATCGAGATAGGGACCAAGAGAGAGATAGATCCACAACCATATTAGGCATCCTCCTCCTTGACTTGTTTTACATGCAGACACATGATTTGTTATACATTTTATATTGTGATTTGTCACATTATGGTTCTTAGATCATGATCTTCACATTATATACATTTTACATTATGGTTTCACATTATGGTTCATCTTATTATGTTTTACAGTATATAAATTTTTACATTATGGTTTCACATTATGGTTCATCTTATTATGTTTTACAATATATACATTTTACATTATAGTTTCACATTATATGCATTTTACATTATGGTTTGAATATGATTTCTTTAATGATCTCTCTAATTAAAAACTAACATTTTTGGTCTCATTTTTGGATATAGTAATATAGAAATCCTTGAAGCTAATTAGGGCTTCGAGTTGGGAAAATTTAATATTCTTGCTCACTTTTAATCTATAAAAAATTGAGTTAATTTAATGATTTTTGGTTCAATAAGGTAGTTGGGAATGGTAGGTTGAATAATCAGGGCTTTATAATGGTTGTTTTCATGAGTGGGTACGGATAATTTGTTACATGGTTTCAACTTGATTTTTTGTTTTGCGAAATTTGGATTGGCCTTTGTTTAATCATTGTGCAAGCTCTAAATTATTGAGTTCTATTTGTTAGGATATGATCCAAGTGCTTTGTCCAGTAGCTTTTGAATCTTATGATTTTGGATGTGTTCTAAGGCTAATTTACCAAAAATGCAACCAAATAATTTACTTTTTTGATGTATAGATCTTTACAACCTTTATATTATATTTCATTGGACTTAACCTTTGAGTGTTGATATCTATGAAAAACTACAACAAAATATATATTTTCCAATTCTAATAGAGAATAAAGTGTTTGTGAGTTTCATATTCCATACATATCATGGAACCTACCCTAAGATTGAGGTTGGTGGCTCTATTGAAATTGGAACCTATCTAAAATAATGGGTTATGTGAAACACTTTATGCTAAGAACAAAATATGGAAATCCTAAAAAGAGTTGGAAGCCCCATGAAGCAAATTATTTTGTTTTTTTTGGAATCCTTGCATCTCAAGATGAATTGATTATTTTTTTTGAATCATCTTTGGGAGAGAATTTCAAAGGTTGAGAAAATAAAATTAGATCCTACACATGATTATGGATCTAGTGACAATGATAGTTACCTTTATCCATGAGAGGAATGCTAGTATATTAGTGTGGGGTAGCAACAAAGGAAAGGAGGGAAATATTTGAAGAAAAAAATCTATAATCATCTAAATATGGCACTATCAAGAAGGTCGGCTTAGCCTTAGAAAATATTTTACATAAAGAATCTTAGAATATTTAAACTCAAATAATGATCTCAAGAGATTGAATTCAAACATTTAGGTAACTATGGGACACCTGAGAAGGACAATGATTCATTAATTATTTTATATACAACAAGTAATAGAAGAAATAGGAATGGAGATTGCAATTATTGATATCATAAACGATATTGTAGTAGATAATGCAACACTTTCTTTATATTTTAAGATCAAATGTAATTCAATGATTAAAGGTCCTTGACCCTAAGTATTCAAACTATTGGAGGAGTCATGAAATAACTTATTCTAATGAAAATTAGTATTTCTACAAAGAAGACTCAATTCTTTAGAACCTTTTCCCATTTTTGTGATGCATTATACTTTTTAGTTAAAGTTACATGAAAATGAATAAATTTACTCTATCATATGAGGGATCTATCCCACTAAAATATAGAGAAAATCATGTATTTATTGATTATTTTTAATTATTGTAAATACTTGGCTTTTCCCATTGGGAGAGCCATGTTGGTTTCTATATAAAAACATAGTGACAAGTTTTTTTTCAATACTTCTTACCTTGATTTAGGATCCTAAATTTAATTAACAAGAATAATAAAGAGATAAGTGATGAGAATGATATTTTGATGAGATGATTTTGCTAAATATTATAAATTTCAAATAAAGAAAATTGTGATGCCAATATATTCTATTAAAAATTAAATTTGATGAATATTGTGGATGAGAAAATATGATATTATTTAACTTCATAATAAATGTGACTTTATTTATTGACTATGATGTTCATTTTGATGCTAACAAGTATGTGTTTGTGATTAATTCCTATGATGTGTGGGAGTGACAAATTCATATTGTTTGTGGTCAATAATGATAAGTATCCTAAGATGATGCTTTTAAATAAATAAGTTAGATGAAAAGTTTATATTTTTTTGTACATGCATACCAATAGCTAATAATAATATCCTACTATTATTTTCATTAGAAGGAACACACTTGAAAATTTGAAACTAGGGAAAAAAATATTCCTATTGTTTATTCTAGAGTATATGATCATGTTCACAATCCAACATAGGAAGGGAAGGGTTCTAGAAATTAAGTCAAGAGTGTTCTCAACTATAGTGTTTTTTATATCATCAAAATTAAGATCAAAATTATGTGTTATAATCATGCACCAAAGATATCCACAAACATGAGGTTAAACTCATAGGTAAAAAAGTGAAGCATTCACACTTCTTCTCTACAAAAATTAAATAGTTTTAACACACTCTTTATTAATTTCATTTTTTTAATCATTGTACCTAGTTTAGCTAGTGCTAAAGAAACTTACTTCTAATAAAATTAAAACTTACAAAATTTGTTGGATCTAATAGCATTTGATGAAATAATTTTTAAGCATGAATTCTTCATTAAACACAATTAATAAAAATAGTATCACCTTTAGAAATCTTTATAGGAAAATAATATCACAAAAAAGAAAGCTTCATGGGATACTAATTCATTCAATGTCTATCTAATTATATACATAAGAATATGACATATTGACCTATCTAAATTTGATGAAGCCTGAAAATATCCATCTAATCCAACAAAAAATCCAAATTTAGATCACTACATTGAATAAAATTATTTGAATTCAACATAAAATAAAAATATTTTCTAATTTATGTCCAAATGTTACATGTATATATTATCATAGAAAATATATATGTACAAAAATATCTTAAAGTTATTGGTACTTATAATCTAGATCTTCTTTATCTTTTATTATCTCTAAAATCTTTTCATGGTCTTCAATAGGAAACCTCCACCTTTGTTTGGCATGTCCCCTTTTTGGTAAAGTTTTAGGATATATTCTTGTTGCTATAACTAAGTGACTATAATGTAAAACCTTTTGACCTGGCATATAATTAATAAATATAATGCCATTTGTATCTATCTTTGTTTTTGATAGTATGTTCCTTCAACAACCACTGATCTAGTAGGATACTCTTGTCCATCACCATCTGTCATTGATTTTGACAATTTGCATTTTGGTTGTGTACATCTTAGTAGATAGTAATATACACCTTTTGTATTGTCAGGATCTGCAAGAACAACAAAAATATCTCTTGTACACACCATGTAGTAAACCATGCTCAACTTAGGTAGAATATAAATCAATTGTAAGTTAAAATTCAATTTAAAAATTTAAAATTTACCTATAACAACTAAATTTGATACACGTTCATAATCAATTGAATACAGAGGATCATAGATATCTACAATGTCATTGTCTTCAAAAGGGTTCGACGTAGCCACTAATTGTTTTATTTCCCATTGTGAAACATACCCATCTCTAATATTCTCACATTGAAGAGTATTTGCATTGTTCTCAATGAAATCAACACAAAAACATGATTTTTCTCTCACTTGAATTACTGGAGGCCTGTTATGTCCTACTGTCATGATTTGATGCAAACTTATAATACCACTAATTGTTTAACAATTAGTAAGAGTTGATCAATCAATATCTGTAAATTTTAAACATCTAGTTAAAAAGTGTATAAAATTGAAAATTCAATTCATGTACACATTGAAATTCAAAAAAAAATAAAAAATTATGTACCTTTAACTTCCCAAAAATAGCGTGCATTGTATATTGAGTCACGGGTAGCAAATTTTTTTTTGCACCATTTAACAATTTCATTTGCATTCCTTATGGCATTACCTACAAGTTCATGTTGGTGAAATGTCAGGTTAAGAGGTTTTGTAGTTGAAAGAAAAAGACGATCTCAAAAAAAAAAAATTACATTTTTTCTAAAAATCCATATGGTGTTACCTACAAGTTCATGTTGGTGAAGTACATGCTTCACACATGCTCCAACTCCATTGTGATCTCCTTTTCCATGTCCACTCATAGAAATTCCACAAAAAATTTATGTCGCATCTAATATGTTGTTGGCTTAACCAATTAAAAGCTTTTGCAGACTTAAATTGTCTTGTGAAGTTAAAACCAATTTCATTTAAAACCAAAATAGTAAAAATAAACTATATGTGTACAACATATAAGTTTGAACAAGTTAAGTAAACAAATAAATATGTAATTTTTTTTATAAATTAAATCAACACTTACTAGCACATTCATCAGACCATATCCAGTGTTGTGAAGCATCTATTTGACGCCGTCTCAGGTCTTAAAAAAAAATGCAAAATAATGGGCTACATAACTTCTATCATGACCTGTAACATTACTGATATAAAAGTGAACCTAGATTTGATGATAATTCGTTCATCTTTGCTACTTTTTACACCATCCACATATTATTTGGCATGCCTATAACAAACTTGTACAAATATTGCAACTTGCTCTAAATGATAATATTGACTTTGATTCTCAGTTTGAGGACTAAATGTATAGTTCTTAGAGAAATAAACAATAGAGAGAATACAACCTAGTGGAAAGCAATTCTTTGAGTCACAAAATTGCTTAGCTTGCCATCTAGCACCATGACAATGTTGAATATGTGGATATATGATATTGCTATATTTATTCATAAAATCATTGTAAGACAATTCACTCTATTTAAGAATAATTTTTCTGGTTTCAACTCCTGAATTTTTTGAGTATTTCTCATATTCAAATCTCTTCCACATAACTTGCATTGAATGATCAATATTGCCAACCTGTAAAAGATTTTTCAAATTTCCACAATCATTACATATATTTTTTACACTGCACTTTTAATTCATCCAAATCTTCTAATTTTTCACATAGAAGAGACTTCACAAATTGTGTTGTACTTCCAGGGATGACTATATTTGGATTGATTACTACCATATATTTTTATATGACTATAGGTCACTAGTAGAATTTGGAAAATAAATGACTAGGTGACTAAAAATTTTAGTCACAACAACTAAAAATGACTAAATTCTACTCATTTTTTGCAACTCAGCTATAAATGAGTAAATAAATGACTAATTTGGTCATTGAATAAAAAATTATTTAGTCACAGAAACAAAAATGACTAAATAGTTAGTCATAAAATCCAAATTAGAAAAAAATTTTAAAAAACAACTCAGCCAATTATTGGTGTGATGTATTCATATGCACGATGTATTCGTGTGATTATTCATGTTCATTGCAGATTCATTCATCTCGTTCATTGTAGATTCATTCATCTCTCTTGACCTCGCTTCATTCATTAGCTTGGCATGAGGTGTTTTGATTACTTATAGTAGCAACTTGCATGGACGATAAGGATTTAGAGAGGACTTGGAGACTTCTGAAAAGGCAAGCAAGGGCAAGGAATTAGGAGTTTGCTGCAACAAATTTGAATTCACCAAGGCCCTTTGTAGAAAAATTGGATTTGGGGACACCCTCTGCATTGAATTCAAAGGTAATTAAAAACCCTCATTACATTAAACACAAATTCAAAATGCTCATTACAATCTACTGCTCTTAATAATGTTCTATTGCTCTTAATAATGTTCTTTTACAATCTTGGCACTGTTCTGCTTCATAATGTGTTTGAGCTAAATATAATAAAATTTGGGTGTCAGTGCCAAAATAGAATTTCCTTAAACAATTTTGATACATTTTCACTGCAAGTGCAAATTGTCCTTGTGCAAAGTAAATATGCCCTAGATTTACCCACACATTAGGCATCTGAATAAAGATGTTTCCTACAATAGCTTATTGTACCTGTGTAAAGATTTCCTTTGCAATATCAAATTGACCCCTTTCAACTAGCACAATGGCTGCCCCATTTACAACATAAAAATTTTCACTGCAAGCGCAAACTGTCCTTGTGTAAAGTAAACATGTGCTAGATTTACCCACACATTAAGCATCTGAACAAAGATGTTTCCTGCAATAGCTTCTTGTACTTGTGTAAAAATTTCCTTTTCAATATCAAATTGACCCCTTTCAGCTAGCACAATGGCTGCCCCATTTGTAGCATAAAAATTTCTTGGTCTTTGTGCCAACACTTAAGTGGCCCCTTTTATGACATTAAGATCCTCTTGAGTTATTATTAGACTCCTATTTTTTAAGAGAAAAATCCCCAAGGCCCATGGGAAATGAATGATGATCATTTGAGTTTCAACTTGGTTTCATTTCGAAAATGGGACATTACATTATACAAGATTTGTTTAACACCAAAATAATTTAATCCACCTATTTGGGATTGTAAAATAAAAATATATGGATTAATCTATTTTCAATTATAGGTTCTTTTAATCTAGAATCTAATAGAAAGATAAAGAATAATACATTGAAGGACACAAAAAATGTTCTAAAATAAAGACTAAAATAGGTTGCCCATAAAAAAAAAGAAAGAGGGAAAATGAAAAGATAACATACAGATGATTCATTTGAGGTTTTTGATAAAATATCATTTAACTATGTCAAATGGATTTGTAAGGGACAAAGCATATTTGATTGACTAAAATTTTGAGGTAGCTTATCCATCGTCATTGTATGCATTATCTTCTCTTGGAATCTATTTCTGCAATGCACCAAGCCTAGAATTGATTGGGGATGCACTTAAGGTGGATAAAAACTCATCAAATTCTTTATGTATGCTTGGAAACATGGAATTGAAAAATGGACGACTGGATTAAAGCAAAAGAAACAATTAAAGTAGCATGCCAACTTGTCTTGGTTGATGAAGCAAAATGAAAAGCTAATGAAAAATGAAGGATTCAGATGGAAAGGAGAAAGAAAGAGGAAGAACTTTGGCGGGTGATGCAACAAGAGGAGAAATTTGAACATGTGAAGGAATTATGGAAGAGTAAGCGTAAGGACAGGGATGATGACGATGATGAGGCTAGTCAATCTAAGAAGAAACAAAAGAAGGAAAAGAAGAAAAAGAAGACGGATAAGGACCACAAGGCTTATGATTCTTATATGGAGGAACCTGATGTTGCCATGGAAGATGGGGAAAATTATTTGTGTGATAAGGCACAAGATGATGTAGAAAATTCCCAAGATCTTCTTGCAACTGTAGGTTTAGAAGGCTCTGATGATGGTGAGACAAATTCTCCAGTTTCAACAAAATCACGAATGAGACATGCATACTCTGATTCTGAAGATGATGAACCATTGCAGAAACAGAGTCCAAGAGAAGATGATCCATATTATGATGAGTCTAGGCTTCCTAAGCTTTAACCAAACCTAGCTCCTATTTTCTAAGAGAAAAATCCCCAATTCCCATGGGAAATGAATGATGAGCATTTGAGTTTCAACAGATTCCAAGAGAAGATGATGCATACAATGACGGTGGATAGGCTACCTCAAAATTTTAGTCAATCAAATATGCTTTGTCCCTTCCAAATCCATTTGACATAGTTAAATGAGATCTTATCAAAAATCTCAAATGAATCATCTGTATGTTATCTTTTCATTTTTCCTCTTTATTATTTTTTATGGGAAACCTATTTTAGTCTTTATTTTAGAACATTTTATGTGTCCTTCAATGTATTATACTTTATCTTTCTATCAGATTCTAGATTAAAAGAACCTATAATTGAAAATAAATTAATTCATCTATTTTTATTTTACAGTCCCAAATAGGTGGATTAAATTATTTTTTTGTTAAAAAAATATTGTACAATGTAATGTTCCCTTTTCGAAATGAAACCAAGTTGAAACTCAAATTCTCATCATTCATTTCCAATGGGCCTTGGGGATTTTTCTTTTGGAAAATAAGAGCTAGGTTTGGTTAAAGCTCAAGAAGCCTATACATCATCATTATATGGATCATCTTCTCTCAGAATTTGTTTTTGCAATGGTTCATCATCTTCAGAATCAGAGTATGCATGTCTCCATGATTTTCTTGAAACTGGAGAATTTGTATCGCCATCATCAGAGTTTTCTAGACCTATAGTTGCAAGAAGATATTGGGAATTTTCTGCATCATCTTGTGCCTTATCGCTCATATAATTTGCCTCATCTTCCATGGAAACATCAGGTTCCTTCATATAAGAATCATAAGCCTAGTGGTCCTTATCCTTCTTCTTTTTCTTCTTTTCCTTCTTTTGTTTCTTCTCAGACTGACCAACCTCATCATCATCATCATCCATGTCCTTACGCTTACTCTTTCATAATTCCTTCACACATTCAAATTGCTCCTCTTGTTGCATCACCTTCCGAAGTTCTTCCTCTTTCTTTATCCTTTCCATTTGAATCCTTCGTTCTTCATCAACTTTTCATTTTGCTTCATCAGCCAAGACAAGTTGGCGTGCTACTTTAATTGTTTATTTTGCTTTAAGCCAGTCATTTGTTTTTAGTTCTATGTTGCCAAGCATACATAAACCATTTCGTGAGTTTTTATCCACCTTAAGTGCATCGCCAATCAATTCTAGGATTAGTTGGATCTCATTCCAATCCTAAGCCATGGCTGCAAGACATAGATATGCATCCACATAATTAGGAAACTCGAACAATTTTGGCCTATATAAAAGATTTACTTTTTCAGTATCATGTAGCTGTTCAAACAACCTAGCAAGATTAAATAGTGTTGTGACTTTATCCCATGGTAACTCAAGTGAAATACCACCTTCTTCTAGTCGATGGAATAATTTCATATCCTTAAAGCGCACAGAAAAAATTGCAGAATTGGCACTAGGGCTTTTATTTATGAATTCAACCCAAATGCCATTTCTTAATGTCTCCATAAAAGTTTGTTGAGCCAACTCTAGTTCATCACACTCAAAATGAAGAACTCGAATGTTGTTAACAATTCAATGGGTACTTCTTCTTTGCTCTTCTTCAAAAGAGACTTTGTTGTCTTAAAAGAATCTAAGGCTGCACTGGGGTTTGTCAATATTATTAACTCACCTATCTTGATAAATGCATGGGCATCACATGTGTCTATACGAGTTTCCTTTCTTAAAATTTCCAAAGCCTTCTCTACTTGCCCTTGCTAAGCATATTATGGCCTACAACTTTTAAGCTCTCATAGTTCTTAGGGTGGGCCTCCAGAACCTTTTTAAAATTTGAGGGAGAACTCTTAAGATCTCCCAGCTTCAATTGAACCTTTCCTCAAAATCCTATGGCCTCTAGCTTTCCTTGACTGATGCCATGTAGTAGCAGCCAGTGGTGTCACAATCACCTTTACTATGATAAGATGGTGCAAGATTATAATATGAATGAGATTTCATGAGAGGGTGGTCAGTTGAAACAAGGGTTGTCTTAGTCAATTGTTCCACAAGAAAATGCTGCCTTGTGAAGAAAAAATGGTTTGCTAAATGATTCAATGCCATTGCACAATATGGGTATAATTCAAATGATCTATGCATATTTTATATTCCTTCATGAACACTACCTTTTTCACTAACTATGAGAATCCTACAATTAAAAAATGCACAAAACTAACCACAAAGATTTTTCCCCATTTCAAACAACAAAATTTCCAAAAAAATGCATTTAAAACTTGCAAAATAATGCAAATAATCACACTGATTTTCACGCCAAAAAAAACCATGAGACCATAGCTTGTTGCTTACTATTATGCTTTGATATATTTTTTCCAAGCATCCATAGCTTGTTTGAAATCACCTATTTTAGGCTTTTAGCCATAACAACAAGGCAGTGAACTGTTTGATAAAATGCTTTGGTAGACATGTATAAAAAATGTGGTAGCATAGACAAGGAAATGGACTTTGGAAAAAATGTCTCAAAGAAATGTGGTCTCATGGTGATGGAATTCCATGATGAATTCCATGACAAGCGAATTGATATGGATTGTCATGGCATTCCATCACCATGAGACCACATTTCTTTGAGCCATTTTTTCAACTAGTTCACTGCCTTTTTTATGCTATTACTTACTATTATGCTTTGATAGATTTTTTCCAAGCATCCATAGCTTCAAGTTCAAAATAACTTGTTTTAGGCTTTTAGCCATAGCAACAAGGTAGTGAACTGTTGAATAAAATGCTTTGGTAGACAATATGTATGAAAAATGTGGTAGCATAGACAAGGCAGTGAACTATTTGAAAAAATTCCTCAAAGAAATGTGGTCTCATGGAATGCCATGACAAGCAAATGCAATTGGTAGCTGCTCCCAGTTATTAGTTATGTAATGTGAAGTAATTGCATAATGCTTAGGTTGACTTTGTAAAAACTATATTGTAATTGAAATTATGTCATCTATCAACATCTAGTTATTAGTTATGCAATGTGAAACAATGCTTTGAGTTTGAAAGATGTGCAATGCAATGTAATAAAAAATGCAGATGATTATGAAGAAATAATTGATACCAATTCATAATATACCCCTATATTCCAATCTAAAATACATAAAAAAATCTAATCATACACAGTATTATCAACAAATAATTGAGACCAGAATTTGAGCACCATATTAAATCTTCTTTTCCATTGATTGCTTCAAATAGAAAGTCTCCTCATATATGTTTCTATAAATTCCTATGATGATGATATCAAAAAATTTTCTTGGTTTCTCTTTTATAAGAGAAGCAACAAGCTTCAAACCATTACAAAATATGACATCTTTTCAAAATTCACGCCTCTTTGTATAAACTAAACTAAACATTATTTTTTATTAAAAAATAAAACAAAGAAAGTAGATAACTAATGAAGTCCACATCACTCATGACACCATAGTCCATTAATCTCCGTAAGGCACCCATGATCACTGAAGATCTTTTCAAGGTCCTTTCTCCATATTAGTGTATCTGAATGTGTGGTTCTTCCACTATGACATCCCCAAGGCCTACTATTCAGGGGGATGACCCATATACCTCTGCTCCCACTTGTACACTGTATAATCATGTGGCCATTTGTATTCTTGAATTTTCAATATATTTTCAAGATGAATCATCCATTGGTTGTCTAGTAATGCCCTTCCATCCATGATAAAATTAGAATATCCAACATCTAATGCTATTACTCCATCCATGATTAAGTCGAACCTGTCAAGACTCAACTCACCATCCTTTTGTATGTGAGTGATTAACTGTGGAATAATCTAGCCAGATTCACTCTTCCATTCATTAAGGTATTTCAAGTGGTCATAATCTTTCAACAGTTTTGGCATAAACAACTGATTCAGAGTATGAAATGAATCTATTCTTGTTATGATCTTTTGGTCCTGTCCTTGCATATATTGGAATTCATCTATAACTATTTTTTCCATCTACTCTATAGGTTTTAATGCTACAGGAGCATCAATACTCCTTTGTAAGATTCTGCACAAGGTTACCAATGTGTGGTGTATGGGTTTCCAGTTCTTTAAAAGGGGATCCAATATGGGTAGATGTGTTTTCATCTGATCAATTTCTTGTGTCAGTGAGCTTTAGCAATCATAGACACTTTCCAACTTATCCACATTTAGCTTTCTCCTATGCTTGAGGACCTTCTCTAAAACATTACAAATTTTCTTATTCACTCCTTCCTTACCCTCATTGTTGGCTTTCTTTAACTCTTCAATCTCCTATCTAAGAATGCTCACTTGTTAAATAGAAGCACTTTCTATATCAACTGGTGGAGCAAGAGGACACTGGTATAACATTATTTCCTTGTTCTATGAGTGGCCTGCTCCTTTCAATTGTTCTTTCAACTTCACATTTTCCATGAACAATTTATTGACTTCATCATTTAAAAACTTTTGTTCCTTTTGTACTCTCCCAATCTAGCTTCCATCTCCTTAATTGTAGCTTGGGTGAACATAGCTGAATGCATTGTCATGGTTGCACCTTCTAGAGGAGATGTATCCTTTAATGTTTTCACCATAGTTGTCCCTTTCATTTCCTGCACTACATCTAGTAACCTTGGTTTTTGTGTACTCTTTTGTTTGGCCTAGAATGCCAAGGTTTCAATCTTAGGGTTATACCTTGTGTGACTTACCCCTTCATCTGAGTCAAACTCAACAATCAACATTGGGTCCTCCTGTGTGATGCAAGAGCATTTGTTCACAACATGAATTCATCTAGGGAACTTTTGTCCCAAACTCATTTGGAGAAGATCAAATTGAACAAGCAACTAAAATTATTTTATCTTTTGACAAAAATCACATCCTTTCATTTGAAAATCACATGGCACCAACAATCCAAAACACTTTCACCAACATTCCATCTCAATATCAAACTCAAAAACATCTTTACCTCCATAAAAATGACTGAAACAAATCAAAATTCTCCTTCCTAAATTATGGAACAATCCACAACTTACATTATTCTCCAAATTCCCATTCTTGACAACTTGAATCTCAAGGCAAAAAGACCACTATTCTCTCAATATTTCTTTTATCCTATTACTAGATCTTTAAATCACTGTAATACTCATATTTAGATTGAAAACAAACTAGTTTACATTCACAAAACTTTAAACCAATAGATTTCATAACACTGCAGTCTAGACTCCATTCTTGCACATATGAATCAATCTTGCTCAATCTTCAAAAGACAACATATTTTCCTTCCAACCAATTAAAAACACTTAGAAACTGTTTACAACATCAATAAAGAAGATTTAAATCCAACTCTGACATTTAAATCACTGTTTTCATTAGATTCACCTTTTAGCAACCAAAACACCTTATACCTTGTAGGTCATCAAACCCTTATATCGGGTGATTACTCATTTGGTTTTTTGTGTCAACATAAACTCATCACAGATTTTGAGGCCCATTTTAGTCCCTTAAAACATATTTCAAATGCATCAATACTTATTTTGGAACAAACATCAAAAAACATGATTGAACGCTGAAATGAGACTCCAATTAGGCCAAAATAACAAAGGAATTATCCTTAATTCATTACCTAATAATCAATTGACTTGAAATAGTCTTATTCCATGTCACAAAACTCAAGATTTCATCATTTTTAAGGGTTGAAAGGCTTATTTAATTGATGCTCTATAAACCCTTAATTTATGCACAAACCAAACCCTACAACTGAAGGTTTATAAGATTACCCTACTCCATACCTCCAACCACTTGGAAATTGCTTCAAACTCCTTTGAATAGTTATGCTTATTCTCAAACAAACATTACCAAGCCTCTTAAATCCATACATCTTCATAACCCTGTCTGTAGCCACAACAAATGCTTGGAAAACTCTATTTTTTCCTGTTAAGACGACAACATAACTTATATTCTTGTTTACCCTTGCACTCACACACACATCTAATATTTAAAATACATTAAATACATTCTGTTCCATCGACCAAATAACCCTACATTGGTTGAATGGCCATAAATTTACTTAAAGACTCTCAAAACCACTGTATGAAGAACACAAACCGAGACACAAAAAAATTGCCTCTAACTCTTTATTCCTAAAAGATTAACCTCAAAAATCTTTAAAAAGAAATTATCTCCTTCCTAAATGAGATCACATGATAATTTAGCCTTTGATATTCCTAAACTATCTGTACAAAGATAGAAACAATGGAAAGAATGCTGCAAGTTCAGAAAACAGGGGTTTTATTCACTACTTGATTCAAGAATACAATAAATTTTCCTCTTCTTGGCCTTCAAAATGTTTTATGTAGATTTTACAACTAATAAGGCAATTTCATTTTCAAATTCCAACTATCTAACTACCTTCTCCACTGAGGTGTCCCTTCACATTCTTGATATTCTTGCTTTTTTTCAATTTAGCAAATTTTGACAATATTGCAATATTTGCAAGTTTTGCATTTTTTCATCACTTTGACCACCTAGGACCTATTAAAGGACTTGAATACATTCAAATTGACCTTTACATGATCTTTTGCATACATTTTACATTTAAAAATTTCATTTTTTGCAATTTATCCTTTTGAAGGCATTTTTGAGAGCAAGGTGCTCCTGCACCATACAACCAACCAGCAAAACCTTTCCAAGTCCCTTGCAAACATGTTGCATCAACTTTTTTTGTACTTGCAAAACAACTTCAAATTTTCCTTGGACTGCTTCCTCTCTCTTTCTCTTGAATCTTGTACTTGTCTTTGTCTTGTTCCATCTTTTGTCTTCAACTCTTCTTCATCTCCGTCTCTTCTTTTCCTTTTTCCTTTCTCATTCTCTGTCATTAGGTTCACATTCACTACTCAAAAGGACACAGGATTGTCCTTTCACAACTTTCTTCTTTCCACTAATCAAGGACATAGGACTGTCCTTGCAAACTTTCCTCTTTCTCTCACAATTCATCCTTGACCTTCTCTAACCAACTTGTCTTTTCATCTTCTCATCTACTCCCATCAGTGGAGTACTCTCAACATGGCTACAAACTCAAGTGCCTCATAGACAACTATCCATCTAGTTCTTATTGCATCACCACACAACTCAGCAAACTTCCTTGCCTCACCTAGGTGTCTCCGCTTTTATCTCCCTAGTCTTTTGGCAACCAATAACCAGGTTCTTTCTTAACCTGCACACAACCACAAACTCACAAACAACTAACTTTCTTTGTAACTTAGATGGATCAAGCACCTACAACCAACCAACAAAACTCAACAACCAACTTATCAGAATCAACTAGCTCTGATACCACTGTGTTCTCACTTGATCAAGTAAAAACATTTTCTTTAATTCCATACAAAGGACAATAAGTATATTACTTTTCAAAATCATCTCTTTAGCCTCTTGTGGGTTGACATCAATATTATCAATCCTTAATTCATTAAAATTTTGGGCTACTATCTAGTCATGTTGGGATTCCTCAATTCCCATATTATTTATTTCAACCCTCACTTCAAACTCTCTCATTTTCATCTTAATCCAAAAGTCTTTAAATTCAGGGGTTTTGATAAATTCATCTTCCAAGAACTCGCAAGCTGCAACTACCCTGTCATCCTGATGCATTTCTCTTTCTCCTTGTACCTCAATATCGGCTCTAACTTTAGGCTTGTGGGCTTCAGTTTCAAGCATAGGTTGGTCCACTTCAACATCATCCTTGAAATGTCTTAACGAATTAACTGCTTCTTCTATATCTCCAACCTCATTTATTTCATATGAAAAAAGTGGGTCTTTCTCTTGTGTATTTTGTTTTTTAGAAGGTGTTTGTTCAAGAGGCAATCCTAGAGAAGCATGACATATTGAAATAGTATCTAGAGTTGGTTCTGTAATTACAATACCACTCGGCCTTTTGGGAGAAAATCTGGCAAGTCTCCCCGTATCTGCTGCAGTCTTAAATAATTAATGAAACTTATCAATTATCATATCAATCCTCTTAACAAGATCTGCTTCCTCTATGAAATAACCTAAGAAATCACTGTGCTTCATCTTTCTTTCTTCCTCAAGCCTCTTCATAATTTCCCATTTTCTCCTCCTCTCATATACCTCTTGAGGACTGAAACAATTTTTGATTACATCTTCTTCATAATAAATCTGGTGAGTAACCATAGCCTTGGTAAGGATGGTGTGTCTTACAAAATTCATGTGACCCTCAAGGTCGAAAGCTCTTTCCTTTCCAGACTATAAAGAGTACCTTGATTTTAGATAATTCTGCAAATCTTCAAGTGTATTGGATCCCACTGATAGTTCCCAACATGTCAAATTGGGTAGAAATGTACCCTTCCTTTGTTTACTCATGATGTATCCTTTTCCATCCATAGAATCTGCCACATGAACTCTAGAAAGGATAATCGAAGGGGGAAAAACTTTGGCAGTATATGTGGGGCCTGTGGGCATCCATAAACCCTAATTATTGTGGTATCTGGTAGAAAAAACCAATCGTTGAAGTTATGAGTATGTCCTTGCTAAGGTTTCAAATCCAAAGGCCTTAAAAATTGTAGCACAAGTGTGTGTAGTCTTGGTGGTTGGTGGCCAAGAACTCTCATAATTTTGTACACAAAGTCATCATGGAATATCATAGAATTTGAATTCTTACATTTGTTATCCCATATATAACACCATAGCACTAGTAGCAAATTCCCTTGCTTGTCAATCTGACCCAAACACATCCTTTTGGTCCATCTATCTTTATTCTAGTATAATATTAGGTGGCACAACAAAGTATAATTCCTGAATGTTATGGGGGCTCTATTTTCCCTGACTTGCAGAAATGCTTCATGCAATGCTTTCTCAAGATATGAGGAAAAATCATATTCAATATTCATCTCAGGGTTTTAGATCCTCATAGCCATCATCATTAAACTAACCGACATTCGCTCTTTTACATCTATCCCAAGTACTTGATAGAGAGAAAAGTAGGTTTTCTTGAAATAGAATTGGAAATCTAAGACTTCAAATGGTTTAGTCACAGAAGGGGATATAGGAATCACCCTATTGTTCACACCCCTTTTCATGTAAATGGGGACTTCATCACTTCTATGGATTTTCCTCAAGCTAGTATATTCTTCTTTACTTCTTTTCAAATCAATTTTAGTTAGGGCTTGCTTGTTTAGGTCAAAACATTCAATGATGGCCACTTTAGTCAACACAACTAATGGTGAACCATCTGACAATCTCATAGACCTAGTAGCAGGATGATAACTCTGAGCCAATACTCTGATGAAATCTACATCTATAAAAACATTTGGGACAATTAACTTGGCTAAATCTAATTCCCATGGATTTAGCACCAAAATCTTGCCCTCCCTTTTGTCATAAAAGTACCAGAATAGTTCCCACCCAGAGATAGGGATAAGGGAATCTCTACAACTGTGAGCCACATCATTAAAAACTTTCTTAAATCCTCTCTCAATTGATTCAGGGAGTATATCCATGATAGACTATTGTAAGGGCCTCTTTTTAACCTTAGATTCTTCCTTTTTAATTTCAGGTTCTTTCTTCTTGGCTGACATGATGTCCTTTTTAGTTTTAGGTTCTTTCTTCTCAGGTGACATGATGTTTAGTTATCTTACTTCTCCTATACTTCTGAAATGTAGAATTACAAACAATTTTGTACTTGTAGAACTTAATTCACAGTTTAACTATCTTACTTCTCCTATACTTCTAAAATGCAAAATTCCAAACAATCTTGTAATCATAAAAATTAATTCACAAGAGTTCTATTCACTTACTTGGGTTACGATGGTTGCAGAGCTTAATTTCCTCGAACTCCCAGCTCCCCACATGATAATTTTTGCAAATGAGTGCAAAGAGAATGCCGAATTCTTGGTTTAATGGCTTCTGAGCTCAGTCATGTCAACATTAATATCAACCTTCCACAAAATATTTTTCTCATAGTTCAAGTTTGAACATGCACCATTGATTTTACAAGATCAGATGGTTGATGTGATTTGTGCATTTAATACCACTTTATCACCACTACTTTCTATAACTGCCACCTGATAGAGGGGTATAAATCACTATACCACATGCTTCTTTTCATTTCACCACAGGGTAGCAGGACCCTTACCTCTATACCACAAGCTTGACTTGTTTAATCCGTGGTACTGCAGTTTACATTAACAGTCACATATGGCTTACCAACATACTGCATGCTTTGTCACATCCTTTTGTGGTATATCCACCCTACCACATGCCTTTATGATCTTCCTCACGGGATGGCAGGTTATTCCTCACTATACCACACCTTCATTTTTCCTTCTCGCGGTATGGCAGTTTATGATGTGTTTAAAGATGATGAGTTATTCCCTGCTATACCACAACCTTCATTTTCCTTCTCATAGAATGTAAATTTATGATGTATTTAAATTCTCTCATACCACCCAACCGCGTCTTCATCATAACACCTTTGTAGTATGGCGGTAAATATTTTCATGTTGTTTGTTACACATCACCAACCCGCCAAGGGTTCAGATTACTATTGAGGGATCATGGTAATAGATTGTTAAGGGATTTGAAATGTTTTTAGCTAGATATATTTTTTCTTAAGTATTGATGCAGAGTAGGGGTAATCAAACTCAAAACAATATTAAATAAGTTTCTTTGTGCATCAAAATGTGGGTTTTCCTTCACAAACCCTTGGTCTTCCTTCTAGCCTTTCAAAAAGAAAAATTGGACATATATTTTGACCCAAACCTGATCTACAGAAAATGAGACCCATTTAGAAAACCCATTTGGACATTATTACACATATCTAAAAATAAGGTAGGTTTTCTTTGTAAAGAGGGCCTAAAAAATTGACTGTCCTACTTTTAAGAGGGTTTTTTTTTTTACTGTCTACACACAAATGCAAACAAACTTTCATTAGTAACTTCATCAAAATAAAAAATTATGAAATATACTATAAAGGGTTTTTAAGTACTCTTAAAATAGAACCTTTCACCAATTTTTATTGTTTTTTGATGGAGGGAAGAAAATATATGGAATTTTCTTGTTCGCTGGAAACCCTAGAGCAGATTCATGCCTGCTATTACAAAAATGCTATAACTTTCTCTAACTTAATGAAATTTAACCAAACCAAAACCAAATGAAAGATAACTCAATTATCTTTCCAACCATACCACATGCAGGTCGTACAAATTCCATACAGATCTATACCATGTGAAAGAATAGGACTATTACGGAAAAAATGCACAAAAAATAAGGGTTTCATTTATCAAAACTTCAAATACACAATGTTTTCTCATCCTTTCATCATCCTAAAATTTCCTTTGAACACACAAGGACCTTTTAAACACTTACAACCGTTTTCCAATGGTTCATAACCAACTTTTCAAATTACAACTGTTCATATTCCGGGTATGTGCAGGATCATGATGGGCCAAAAAGTGGCAATATGATGGGTATGTGGCTGACGACTATTTTTTTACCCAAAATTGATGAAACGAAAAGGGTTTCTAAAGGAAATTCTCAGCTTTCCACTGATATAAATTATGATTTATTTTGAATTTAATAAGTAATTATTATTCATTTTCTATTCAAATTACGACTAAAGTCCTGATTGATAGGCTGATTGAAAAACATCTATAGCTTTCAAACGGTATCACATTTTTTGAATCCAAAACATGTGTCACATTCTATGTTTCACATAATATAGGATTAAAAAAGAAAAATGAATTTCATGAAGTTTTGACCAAGTTAAGGTGGTCAAACATACAAGTTTTTATATTTTTAAAAGTTGTAATAAAAAATTATAATTAATTATTTACTTGGAAACAAATTACAAAAAATATGCATCACATCGGTATGAGTCCTCTACTTATATCTAAAATCTTATAAATTTTTTATCATTTTATTGTGGTTAGGTGGTCGAATTAATTTATTTCTTATTTTTCCCAATTAAGTACCATGCATTGAAATTTCAAATTTTCATCAAATAGATTTAAAAAAAAAAAAAAAACCTAGTATTTTAGAAACTAAATTCAATTGTCTACAAATTCTATTTTTACATATTTTTGAAATAATATAGATAACTTATTCAATTTTTTACGTCAAATTGCCTAACTCTAATTTTTCTGACTTTTTTGCCATTTAAGGGCCTGTTTTTTCCATGATGATCTTGCACATACCCTTCCACCATTGTGCAATTTGACAACATTGTGCAACATTGAAACTTCCATTCACCTATGACCTAACTTAAACTCCAACACACATGAAATGGTCTTCTTAGACCTTATTACATGAAAATAACTCAAACAAAAAAAATATATCAATCTTTGACCCCTTGGAGGCATGAATTGACCTGTGGGTGCCCCTGCACCAAGTATATATGATGAATTTTTGGCTTTGTATAGGTCTTTCCGTGTCATTCAAACTTGAAAAATTTATATGTTCAGTAAAAAATAAAAAAGGAATATAAGGGTCAAGACTCGGGTCATGGAGCTTAAGGTTAATTGTGATGATGGAACTAGGAAATTTTTTAAGGTTCTAACACACCTTATGATGAACTAGACTATGGTTTTCCTTCATCTTGTTTGTGTTATGTTTTTATGAGTTATTCTCTTGTGAATATATCCCTAAGGAAAATTTGTCTGATTCCTGTAATTGTAAACATCTTCTTGGTTTTTGACTACAAATTATTTTAAATCTATAAACTGAATTCTATTTTAAGTTTCCATTTGCAGTTATTAGTGGATTGGAAAGTCAACAGTTATCAACTTAATTATGAACTCAATAAAGTTTTACTAATTCAAGTTGCTGATTTATACATTATTGTTTATTTGGACTCAGGAAATGAAGACAAGGACTATAAGGCACAAATTAGATGATAGTGGTCATAATGCTAAAATTATAGAGACAAAATATGAGCGCACACATATTGAAAAAATGACCAAGAATAATGAATATTTTTTGAGTCTTGGTTTGAAAAGGCAAGTTGTAAATCCACTAAGGAGTATATTATTTGTTTCATAGTGTTTAATGAAATTTTATAGGTAAGAGTTTTATGTATATAAGACATAATATGATTTTTTTTGTTGTATAGGCAAAAAAAGAGTGCAAAGAAAATGTGGAGAAAAGATAAAAGGAAAGAAAAGATATAGTGCCGCCATCTCGTAGAAGTTGATGCTTTTGTGATTCAACAAATGTAGTTGGTGAAAATGATAGTTGTGTGATGTGCAACCTAGTATAATACATGGTGATGTGCAGCCTAATATGGAACATGGTGATGTGCAGCCTAATATAGCACATGGTGACGTGCAACCTAATATAGCACATGGTGATGTGTAGCCTGATATATCACATGGTGATGTGCAACATTGTGATGATCTCTTAGGACTTAGTCTAAGAGAGATTATTGAAAAACATCAGGGCAAAGGAACAACAAGTATGGAGATGCTTTTTTCAACATTAAAGGATGTGTTTAATGTTGTGGAACTTGTGAAGACCGGTATTGATCTACCTACTCATGCCACACTTGATGTGGCTAAGGAGCATGAAGTTCTGGTTAATGAAAGTCATGAAGAGAGACCACTTGCATCTGTTGTGCCTTAGAGTTCACTTGTTGCATCTAGAACTTTTGATGGAACTAGTGGATCAGCCAGAAATATTGGTAGTGGTAATTTAATAGAAGATGTGGATGCTTTTGTCAAAATACAAAGATTGAGTCAAGATTTGTACAGATCTATAGAGAGGAATGCAAAAAAAGGAAAATTAGAAGGTAAGAAGCCATTCTTGTTTTAGGTATCGAGAAATGGTGAGCCCATTGGGCCAAATGCTACAAAGTGGGCCATCGAGTTGGGTGTAAGATATAGGGCCCATTTGGATATTTGAAAATAAATTTTGTAGAGAAAGATCCATGAGCTATGACAAATGTTATACAAAAAATGGAAAATTCTTTTGAGACTATTGGTGGACAAATCTCTAGAAAATATTACAAGCAAAGGATAAAAATTTTGATGAAAAATTATAGATATAGTTGCAGAAAAACAATCATGTTGGGAAAAGAGAAGTTCAACTCTAGTCTATCTCCTAAAGAGTGTGAGACATTGAGAGAAAGTATGCATTCTAAAGAATATTTGGCAAAGAGTAACAGAGGCAAGAGAGCAAGGGATAATGTGAGGTCTGGATATACATTTGGCCGAGGTGGGTTGCATGCCAAAATGGACAAATTTGCAGTAAGTGTATGGATTTTTGGTTCAATTTACATTGTGTTATTTATTTTGATTTCTTATTGAACTGACTATATGTTGAAATTGACATTGTATTTTAGGTAGAAAACAGTAATAGAGAAGCAGGTGTAGAAGATATTGTCAATTATATGGCAGCACTAGATGCAAGTGAATATAAGAGTAGGATGAAGTTGAAATCTTGTTCGTCAATATAGATTTCACAACCATCTATTCAATGCCTAGTAGTAGCCTCTGTAGATCATGTCAACTCAAATGAACTAGGGTACCAAAAGGTAATGAGTTGCATATTAGGTCTCAGTCAGCAAGTTACATAATTCGTTCATGTCGTTCACCCTATAGTTTCTACATGGAATAAGCATATATCCGTGGATTCAGATGAGGCAAGAGGCTCTATTAATCTCATTTATTCTGGTTTGGAAGTTCCATATATAAATGCCTCTTAATATGTAGATTATTGAAATTTGAGCGTAGGAGAATCCAACCCAGTTTATTTATTGTTGGAGTGATCCAAAAAATGTTCTTTTGAACAAATTTATAGCTTGCATTCTATACTTGACTATTGAATGCTTTGTCTATTTTTTTTCACGATGGTTAAACCGCATGCAGAGCAATTTTATCAAAGTAATAGGAAAACAAAAATTCCTTCATGGTGTCAATAGAGCTTCCGATATTGATAGTGATGAAGTGGACAAGAATGCACAACATAGTCATCTTAGTTATCCTGAAGTTGAGGTAATTAATGTAATAGTTGTCAGTTATCTGTCCTAATGTTTTGTCATTCTTCATGCTTAAAATGTTCTTTTGGCCAAAAATTTATAGCTTTTGCATTTGTTACTTGAATTATATTAATTTTTTCATGATGATTAAACCACATGATGCCGAACAATTATATAAAAGAAGGACAAAAAGAAAAAATCCCTGTCAATAGAACTCTATACAAAGTTGTACAGCTTAATGTTTGCCATGACGTTGATAGTGGTTATGATGATGAACTCGATGAGCATGCACATGATATTCATAGTGGTAGTCATGTTGAACTCAAGGTGAGTGTTATAAAACCACATGTAAGTACTATTCAAGTAAGTAATGGTTGTTTTATTATGTAAATAAGGGTAATGATTACCTATCTGATAGAAGCTAGTTAGAATAGTAGTGAAGTGTAATTAGCTATTATACATAGATTATGGAATTAAGGGAGAACATATAACTTACATATGGAAGCTTAGAAATTAGTTGTAATAGAGTGTTTTATAAAACCACATACAAAAACTAATTTGTTCTAAGACATAAGACATTACATACAACCATCAAAAATAATATAATGTATGTTTTATATCTCAATATAATGTGTTTTTTTTTTTTTTGCAGAAATTCATTGATAAACTCCAAGAAGAGGATATAGTTGAGGTGTTGGATCTGCATGATGGTGCTACTATGGGCATTGGGTGGATTCACTCACTATCTATTGTACATGGAGTCAAATTGAAAGGAATAGGAGATGAAAATGTATGTATTTTATAGGTCTCAAGTAACCTATCCCTTCCTCATCTAGAAAAAATAGATGGAGTTGTCTGTTTGAAAGAGAAACAAGGGACCTTCACACGGTGGCCACTAAACTATTTAAAAAAAATAACAAAGTGTTAGCCGTAAGTGCAAAAGAGAAAAATGGTTAGCAACAACAGAGTGTAGAGAGTGAAGTTGTAGACAGAGAATGTACTTATCCTAAATAAGTTGAACCCAAACAAAAACTAGAAAATATTATTTGGGTGTACATTCTATGAGTAGAATAGAGAATGTTCTATCTTATTGCACCTATGATGTCAAACCCCTTGATTATATTTTTCTCTTTTTTTTTTGGGTTCCACTCATTTAAACTAATGCATTATAGAAGAGGGGATATGTCAATGTGTAAGTAGTAGACATAGAGAATAGGGGTGCAAAAAAAGAAGTAAATACAGAGCAGATAAAGAGGTGTAGAGAAGAGGAAAATTTGTAGAGAGTGCAACATGCATGTATGTGCAGTTGCAAATAAGTTGCAACATAGAATTGTCATCAAAATTGTAATATCTTGCATAACCAAAAAAAAGGCATTGTAACTCAGCTTTCTCAGTTACAACACTGAGAAACACACTTTGTAATAGTATATTTTTCAAAGCAAAGACACATTTATGTCTTGAATCTGTTGTAAGAACATGTTTTGTCAATAAAATTTTAGTATTTTTCCTTCTTAATAACCATTTCATTATGTGCAAATGAATGATTGATTATTCTTTTTTGTGTTTTTATATGTTTAAACCTCAATTAAAGCATTGTCTCATTTCCAACACTTATAGGTAGAAATTAGTGAACAAAACAATTAAATAAACTATGAATTGACTAAATATACTACCAACTGACAAAAATCAGTAAATAAATATGACTAAATATAATGATTATGCAATTAATAAACATGTATCAATATACCTATTAGTTGACAGAAATCAGTGAACAAAAACAATTAAATAAACTATAAAATTGATCAAAATGATGATTAAAATTAATGAATAAATACACTACCAATGGACATAAATCAGTGAATAAAAATGACTAAATAAGTGACCAGTTAACATCAATCAATGACTAAATTAACGGAAAAATATATTAGTGAATAAAAAATGACTGAATAAGTGACCAGTTTAAAAAAATCAATGACTAAATTAAAGAATAAATTACACACTTCCAAATCAATCAAATTAATGACTACATCAATGACCAAATCGATCAATCAGACAACTAAATTAATGAGCAATTCAATCACTCAGATGACTAAATCAATGACCAAATCGATCAATCAGGAGACTAAATTAACGACCAAATCCATAAAATGAATGACTAAAAATGGTTTAGTCATCAATTTGATCATGTTATAAATGACTGGAAATAAACTACTATTGGTCACGCGATCATGTTCAATCATTTATAAGCAATTTTTAGTAGTTTTTTCAGTCACATATTGTTGTTTCTGTACTAGTGGGTGTAGATGAAGTTCAACATGATTTCAACAACAAGTCTCACGTACCTTATTTATATGTATAAAACTTGGTTGTAGACTCTCAAACATCCTTTGACAAATCTTCACATCTAAAAATTCTTGCTTGAATGCTTCAAAAAGTTCACTTTGTGATGTATCTATAAAAGTTTTTGGATGTGAAATTTTTGTACCATCTTCACCTTTTATTTGTATAGTGTCCCTTCTATTGGAAGAAATACAAGAGTGGCTGGTTCAATATTCAATCACCTGTTCCTTTACATCTTCTAAGATTCTATTTTTTTGAGGAACCCTACCAATATTTACCTTATTATTCTCAATATTTCCATCCAATCTATTTCTCTTTTTGATATATCTTTGAACAATTATACTAGAAAATTGAGTAATTCAGAATTTTCTTGAACTTGTCTTCTATGTGATAATTTCTTACTAGAAATTATAGTCATCAATGCTCTACGTGTAACACTTAAATCAACAACTCGACTCTTATTTTCAGTAGAATTCAATGCTTATTGCAGGTTTTCAACTATTGTTTGCTTTAATGATCCTGATGACCTTTTCTTATTATCAACCCCTAACAACTCCAAAACAAGGGTCATTTCTTTCCTCCTAAATAACTATGCTCTTCCAACTATAGAATTTTCTTCAAAAATTTTGTCCCATATTCTTTTAAAGTGTAATTTCACGGTGCTTTTAGATAACATATCTTCAAATGAAATATTATTGAAAAGGGAATCCTCATCCATCTCCATTAGATTTTCCATACCAAGGAAAATATTTTTATCACCACCATCAATTTTTCCTGGTACCTGTACTCCTTCGTCATCAACAATTTCCATGGATTGTTCTTGAGTAGATGTTCCTTCATCCACATTTCTAGTATCTCTTCTTTGATCATACAACCTTGTTCTTTTCTTTTTATTCCCCATCACAAATTTCTTAAAATTTAATTCACCTGCATAAAAAAATAACACACAAATAATTTAGCCTCTATTTTAAGAGATCTACCTGTAATCAAGGTAAAATCAAGGTTAATATCATATAACATGAAATCATTCAATTATAGAAGAAGAGGGAAAAAGATGAAGTAGGAGTTTTGGAATGTGGATAATATTTTGGATTATGATGAATGACGGTAGATATGGAAGGATTATTTTGAAGTTTGGATGTAACAATTTTTTATTTTCCAAACTTGGGATAGTGGATGATGGAGTTTGGAATTTTGATTGGGATGGAGGATGATGAATGTTTTAGACTTATTTTCCCTACTTGATGTTGTGACCCTTGATAAGAGTGACTTGGGTAATAGATTTATGTTGACATGTTGTTGGGATGTTATGGTTGTGTGTTTGGGATTTTTTGATGCAAAAATTATAGCAATAGCGGTCCCTATTTTGGTTTGTGACTAGTAATAGAGAGCTCAAAAGCGGTAAGTTTTGGAAAAAGTGGTCCTGCTTGTGTCAATAGCGGCAAGGTTTTATGTGACAATTGTTGATGACGATTTTAATCACAACAACAGGGTGAATAAATTCTTCATAGATAAACCACAAAGAGCCTATCCTTCTTGAAAGATATGGAACAAAGACAATCTAAAGGGGGAATCTGCTTTAACAGGAAAAGATTGACTCAGTTCAATCCCAAGTCTTTGGTAGTCAGGTCTTGACTATACTAGATTCACTCTCGGGTATAATGTGATATTGTTGTTAATCTCAAAGGGAATATGGTTATTTAAAATCATATATATCAGACATTGATTTTTCAATTGGATTGTAAGAAAAAATAGCATGAAATCAAAAGATTTGAAATAATATTTCATGAACATCAACAATTTCTTTACTATCACTTAAGTAGATTTAGCATTAAGCATTCAACAATTTCATAGAAAATGAAAGATTTTCAATAAATTTCCATTCATTCATCTATTTTTGGAACATTTTCAAGAATTTAAACATCTATTCTAAAATAAAGCATAAAAATACTAAAAATTAAAATTTTCTCCCGGTTATTCTCCACGCATGCCCCAAAGAATTAACCAAAACAGAGAAAACCCCTTTATACTTCACCAAATTGCTTCAAAACTACATATAAAATGGTGTGAGCTTTTAAAGAGAGGGGTTTTAGTTTGGACACCGAGTAGGTTCTGTATGCACCCTTAAATGATGCAACATATAGTCTTGTTCGACTGAACTAACAAAACCAACTACAAAGATTCATGAGATAGGTAGCTATCAAATTGGCTCTGATATTGATCAATGTCTACATGCATACAAGTTTTTACACTAGAATGATTCAGAAAACAGGAAAAAAGAACAAAAATTAAAGAATTTTTGGCTCTTCTGACATCCACAAATTTTGAACTTAACTTAAAAAGAAAGATCCTCTGGCCTTTTATAGAACATGAGCCACAAATAGGATAAGACAAATACATGAGAGGAAATCCAAGGGACAAATCACATCAAGGCATGTGGAATGTAGTGACTAGTAAGAGAATTGCAATTGAAGTCAAAGAAGGTCAACTCCAATCACACATTGAAACTTTTCGAGCTTTAATTTTTAATCATCGCCGAGATGATACTTCGAATTAGGATAGTGTGAAGGAACTTCCCATATATTAAAAATGATTACTTTATCACTTTGTTCCCACACTCTATTTTTCTCTAGGTTTGCTACTCTTCAGATTGGGCTCTCCCAAAAATTGGCATTTGTATCCACTGCATGTACAATATCAGGATCTCCAGCATTCTGGTGGACTCAAAGCCTTCTGCCTTATAACTTTCCAGAGTACGCAACCCAACTTGGATATAATTCTATCCATGATTTAGGTTTTCCTTACCATCCATACCTGAACTTTGCATCACAATCTGCATCTCCTGCAATCATAAATTCCACACATTAAATCCCTTTTACATAAAGCATTTATAAACATCTCATGTAAATAAAACCATCACTTAGATATTAGTACATAAATCTCATAAATAACACACTTTTTAGCATATCATAAATCCTTGCATAATTATCTTCTACATATACTGGGTAACTAGACTATCAGAATCATTAGATAACCTTAAGATTTTAAATTTTCATTTCACATCGTTACCCGGTACCTGGTACTCGGTATTCAGCTTTACCCATGAAATTTCATGGACTTTGGTTTTACCGGAACTTCCATTTTACCGGACTCCAAATATCAGACCAGAACACTTTTCTCATATTTGCATCACCTTTTTCCTTTCAAACGTTTCTAGTTCCCGGTAGTTCGGTACCCAAAACACTTACATTATGAAGTACTCTTTGACTAAATATTTCTCTTTTACTTTTCACTTCTGATGATCTTTTCAACTTGCTAGCTCCTACCATAAGCATTGTTATTTTTTCACTTGGGTCCCCAAGTCTTACAATCTTGGGGTGTGTTGTGAAACCACATAATAACAACTATGGTAGATTTAACAAAAGCGATTGTTTTTAGCAATAGTGGATGTTTTGGGCAATATTTATTGTTTTGTCAAAAGCTAGTGTTTTAATCAATAGCTACTATGTTGAGAAATAGTGGTTTTTTTTTCAAAAGCAACTATTTTAAGAAATAACTACTATTTTGAGCAATAGCTACTGTTTTGTCAAAAGCGGCCAGATTTTTGTCAATAGCAACTATTTTAAGCAATAACTACTATTTTGTCAAAAGCTACTATATTTAGTGCAATAGCGGCTATTTTGTCAAAAGAGGCTAGATTTTTGTAAATAGCGGCCAAGTCTTGAGGACAACTATGGTAAGGTTTTCCAAAAGTGGCTTCTATTTCAAGTTTTCTATTTGGTAATCAGTAAAGGAAAAAGTGGCATTTTTGGTCAAAAGCGGCCAGTTTGAGGTCAACTACGGCTGTAAAAATGTGTCAATTGCGGCAATTTGAGGATCAAAAGCAACAATTTTATGTCAGTGAGTGTCATAAGATAGAGAGAAAAAGTGGCAGATTTTGGTCAATTGCGGCTTGTTTTTTGGTCAAGTGCAGCACAAATAGAAGCAAAAGTGGCCTTTGTTTAGTTTTGTTTTCTATTTTTTGTGTTAGCATTAGTTTGGATAATTTTTGCATATTTTGATGTCTTTGTTCGATTTGATTTGAGATTTGGCAAGTGATATCATGCAACACAACAATAAAAACTATTTGACCCTAAATGTCTACAAATTTAAGCACATTTCTTTCCACAAAATCTCAAATTTCATGGAAGTCAAAATGCTAAAGTCATAGTTTTCAATGTTAACTTTGTCCTTAATGCAACTTCAAATGTGAGTCTAAATATCTGGAAACCTTTAGGGACATTTTTTTAGATATCCTTTAAGGAGTGCAAATATAGGGCTCTTTTAAAAGGATTCTCACTAAGTAAAAAAGGTTTGAAGTTTTATAACCATGTTGAATGCTTGTTTTGATGTGTTCATTTTTTAATTCAAGCAAATGTTTGATGTTTCAAAGTAATCAAAAGATTTGGTAATTTCGTGAAATAATTTACACCCTAGGGATAGACACGTCCTTTTAGGTGGGCTTACCTCATGCCTTGAAGGGATGATTTTACATGCAACAAATTGAGAGTGTTTTAAGCTCAACCATAGGTCAAACTTGGTAAGAAACTTCTCAAAATCAAAGTTATGATGCACCACTTCAAAGAATGTTTTTGGCTAAAAGGGGTGGATCCTACAACATTGGTTCTTAGTCAGTGTTTCAGGATAATCTGGTGTCTATACATGTGGTGATTCACTCATTTAAGATGTCTCCCAGCCCTTAGAAAGGGTTTTTATGCATCTCATGGATACTGAGGGAGACTTTTGTCGGCATAGAACATACACACCAGGTGGTTGATGACTTTTGTTACACCCACAATTATTTGTATAGTGGACCAAAACAAAAGTATTGCTTGGGTTATTCCCTCTCACAAATCGGGAGGCAAACCCTCTAAAGGTAATTCTTTGAAATGAAAACAATGTGCGAAACTCAAGATGCTTTTCATCACCCAAGATCTCTAAAAGGTGCAAGGGGAGAGGATAGACACCTAGTTTTCCAAACACAAAATACATAGTGTACAATTCATTGCAAAATTATTTTTAAGCCTCAAAAAATGAAATAAAAACTAAAATAAAATAAAATGAAATAAAGTGTGTACAAGATAGATTTTTTTTTTTTATGTGCACTGAAGTGAAGTGTTTGAGATATCAAACAATAAGATAGCAGTATGTAAGACAAAAAAAATGATTTTTTCAATTTTAATCACCAATTGAAGTGTTTCTAAAGCCTTATCTTAATTGGTCAACAAAAGTAAATCGTATGTTTCTTCAACATATTAAAAAACCGTTTGGTCAAAAAGACAACATTCCATTTTAGAGCACCAAAAGTGAAGTGTTTGTTCTAATCTAGAAAGCTTTTGAAAATTCTTTTTAGAGCACCAAACTGAAGGTGTGTGGATTTGTGGGGTTCTTTTTATAGCACCAATTGAAAAGTTTTCCTAATCTATAGTGCAAATTGTTAATTTTAATCCCCATGAATGAAAATGCATGTTCATTTTAAAACCTCATGAGTGTATAATGCAAGTTTTGTCAATTTTAATCCTCATGAATGAAAATGCATGTTCATTTTAAAACCTCATGAGTGTATAATGCAAGTTGTTGTTGATTTTAATCCTCATGAATGAAAATGCATGTTCATTTTAAAACCTCATGAGTGTATAATGCAAGTTGTTATTGTAAACAAACAAGATATAACAATGTGAAATAAACAAAAATAAACCTTGCAAGACAAAAGTTAGACTCCCTCCAAGTTGTGCCACACGTTGAAAAGCAGATATTAGTAGCAGGTTTCACTTCGGGTTCACTAATGTAATTAGGATAAAATCAAGGTTAAGATCATATAACATGCAAACATAAACCCCAAATCCCTAATCTAGCAATGAAGAACATATAAGCATAAAAACACAAAATAAACTAAAGAAAATTACCAAATATTTTGCTTTGGATGCTTGATTTCCCTCATATTTAAGTATGCAACTATAGCCTATGGAAAATGACTAGCAAAGTATTGAAGTATTATTTTCCTAGAGACTGTACTTGCACATTCACTAAGCATGTAGGTAGTAAATGACAAGAGAAAGTCTCTTTTATAAAATGCCAATTTGAAATGGAAGGCTGATATTGAATTAGAATTTATTCAATGGTGGAGAATAAATGAGACAAGAGAAAATATTGGCATGGATAAGGAGGTGGCTGAAAAAATCAAATAATTATATAAATTATTTGATTTAAGAGGGAAAGTAAATAATAAAAGCTTATTTTTTAAAATAACTCGGAATAATTACTTCATTAAAAAGTGGAGGAAAAATGGAAAAAACCAATATAATAAAAGCTGAATTTTTAAAATAATTGGAAATAATTATTTCATTAAAAAGTGGATGAAAAATGACAAAAACCAAAAAAAAAAAGAGTTTCGATCGAATAGATTTCGGTCGGAAATGATTCAACCAAATTATTTCTGACCGGAACCTATTCGGCCAAATATGTCTAGATGGCATCCCACTTGGCATCCAAGTCACCATTTTTTCAAAATTTCAAAAACTTCCAACTTTTGGTGAATATTTCTTCAATCAATTTTTTTTTAAAAAAAAAAAACCCCTTTTGTAGAGCTCACAGTGTTGAATTAATATATATATATATATATTTTGATTAGTTTTAGTAATAAGTATTTTAAAATAATGCAAATAGGTTGTTCAAAGTCAAAAAGAGGCCAAGTTGAAATTAAATAAAAAATAGTAAATCATTATAAAACAAATTGGAAAATATATGATGTCCTAGAGGAGAGAATCCTCTTCAAAAGGGTATAATTTATTTATTGAAAATGAAAATAAAATTAAACAATAGTTGACATCAATTGAAAATTATCAAATTCGGGTTAGTTTGACTTTAAAATGTTATTACAAGAAAAATATAGATCAATTTTTTTTTCCATGCCCTAGATATTGAAGTCACCTATTTGGGAAAAACAAAATTAGGAGAAAATGAAGTTTTTTTCTATTTGTTTCTTGACGTCAATTGAATGTCACTTTTTCTTGAAATTTTTAGCATTATGAAATCTGCTTTTAAATTGATAAAAAAAATATCAAAACAATTTTTAAAAAAATTGAAAAATTACGGGAATAAACTTCAACAAGAGCTCTACATTTTATTAGTTTACATCGTTTTAAAATTCAAAACATAAGTACCACTTTTATGTGGTTGAAGTTGAGAACTTATTTTTATGTTGGTTGATTCCTTTATAAAGCGTGACACAGATTTGTACTTTTACCTTTGAGCAGTTGCAAATTGAGTTGCAACATTAAACTTTGTTCAATAGAACAAATTGTAATACATTGCATTATATATCTGATTGGTGGGTGCCATCAAATATATGGGTAGGTGCTCATATTAGGGAGTTGGTGCTTCCTTGGGGTAGGTGCTCCTAAAACTAGGGGATTGGTGTCTCCTTAGGGTTGGTTCCCTTAAAGATTGTAATAAAAACACTTGATTGTGAGGTTGGATTAGGATAGTAGATCTTATCAACATTTCTCACCGTGGTTTTTTCCATCTTGGGTTTTTCACGTATATCTTGTGTTATGTGTTATTGTATGTGCATGTGTATCTCCCTGCTTGTGTTATCTCAATCTACACTAAAAAGGTTAAAAATGAATCAATCTGCTAAAACTATTTAGGGCTAGATTTGAGTGATCTACTGATTCACCCCCTCTCATTAGATTATTGTATTCCAACAATTGGTATCAGAGCCTTGGTTCCCTTGGAGAAGCTTAATTAGCTCGGGTAGATCTTGGATAAGTGAACACAAAATGGCTTGTTAGGAAGGCTTATCTGCAAATGAAATACCTCTCTTTGATGGATCAGACTATACTTTTTGTAGCATTAAAATGGAGACATATTTTTCTTCATTAGGGTTTGATGTGTGGATGTCAGTTGTGAAGGGATATACAATTCAAACTATATCTCTAACTACTAAGGCTACAAAGAAGGCATATGAAGACATTTCTAAGGAAAATAATGCAATTCTTTGTGGGTCGTCAAGTTTGGTGTTTGTTAAAGTCATGCACTATAAGAGTGCACATGATGTATGGAATACGTTGAAGAACATCTATTAAGGAGATGACAAAGTGAAGTTGGCCAAGTTGCAAATTTTCATAAACAAGTTTGAAAGTTTGAAGATGAAGGAAGAAGAGAAGATTGCATAATACCTCTTGAGAGTAGATGAAATAGTAAATGTATCAAAGGTCTAGGAGAAGAAGTGAAAGAGCCTATTATTGTTTAAAAAGTTTTAAGGTCAATTCCATCTAGATACAACTCCAAAAATTTTACAATAGAAGCTAGAGAAGTAGATAAACTCTCCATTGATGAGTTACATGGAATATTCATAGCCTATGAGATGAGAATGGGAGTTATAGAACTGTCCAAGAAAGAAGTCACATTCAAAGCATCTAGAAATGAAGAGATGGAAGCATCTACATTTGGATTAGAGGATTCTAATGTTGTTGAAGTTGATTTCATCAGAAGACTAAGGAGAGGCTCCAAAAATACAGAGGTATGTTATCTTTTAAGTGCTCTAACTATGGTAAAATTGGTTATCTTGCTTCTAAATGCACTTATGATGAAAATGATAACTTTGAGCAAGAAAATTTTAGTGAAATAAAGAAGAAGAAGAGTCTACACATAATAAAATAAAGTGGTTCATCTAAAGCTAGTAATAGCTTAGATGACGGTTATGACTATGCCTTAATGATTAAAGGAAATGAATCCATTCTCATGGAAAAAGGCTCTGCAGTACAAGAAAATGGTAAGGTTGAAGACCATGATGAAGAAGAAGGAGAAGTGGATTTAGAAGGTGAACTCATCTGTGCTTTGGATGAGATTGATAATTTGAGGAAGGAAAATGAAGAACATAAAATCCATGCACAAAAGGATATTGATAAGCTAACAGAGATTCTTGAAGAATCTAATCAAATGATAGTTACCTTGAAGACACAAGTAAAGGAAACTAAAAGGATAAAAGATGTAGTTAATTTTGAACTAAAGTCTAAATCAAATGAGTGCATGAAGCTGGAAGAAGAAATAGTATCCTTGAGGAAATATTTAACAAACACTAAGGAGTAGATTGATAAAGGTTTGAAGTTGAAAGGTGTCTCTAAAAGATTAGATAAGTTGATAAATTCACAAAATTCATCAAAAGAGAAGTTTGGTCTTGGTTTTGAAAAAGCTAAAAGCCCAACCAACAATGTACCTAATAAATTATATGATAATTTTAAAGTAGACGATAAGTGTTGCACAAAGAATGATAAAATATGCAAGAAGAATGCCACTAAGAATGGAAAACCATATAATAATGCTGCTAAGATGAAGAAATCAGTTGAAGAAATGAAGCTTGCAGCATATAAGAGGATTGATAAATCAGTCCTAAAGACTTAAAGAAGAAACACAACACTAAGAGGGTTGATGCAAATGGTTTCTCAAAGGTGAGATACATGAATAATCCAAATAAAAGAAGACCTCCTCATCATGCTCAAAGAAATGATATGACCACGTATTCCCCATGTTTCCATGGTTATTGTTATTCATGTAATCAGTTTGGTCATAGGGATAAAGAGTGTAGGGATGCACCTAAAAGGGGCAAAAAATATATGAATAGGAATTCATTTGCTCCTGCAATGGATATGAATGTAATGTGCTACAATTGTAATAATTTTGGTCACATAGCTAAGAATTGCAAAACAAATCATGTAAGCCTAGTAGCACAAAATCAAAGAAAGAATAAATCCACTAGATTGAACATTCTTTCTCTTTGTGTTGCTTTTCAAAGGGGAAGAAACTAGAGAAATTTCTCTAATGGGAGAAGTTGTGCAAATGCTCATGTAATTGAGTTGGGAGAGATTGAAAAAGTAGTGGAAATATGTCTAAGGGGGAGTTTTTCTATATGTGTACTCATAATTGTTTTTGTTATAATTGGTACAGAATTGTTACAATTGGTATTAGACTATTGTGAATTGGTACAGTGTAGTTTAGTTGGTATAGAACATCTAGAGCATTTGGTTTTACCATTGAAGTCAAAGGAGGAGAGCACAAATTGGTATTAGTTGGTATCAGTCAAAGGGGGAGAAAAGTCCCTTTGCCATTGATGTCAAAGGGGGAGAGAGTGCACAAATGCTAATTAATTGGTACAAATAACTTGGAGATGGTATAAAGTAGGTTGGGTGGCACTGAGCATTTGGTTTTGCCATCAATGACAAAGGGGGAGATTGTTGGAATAATGTTGTCATTGATCTCAAAAGGGGATATCTAGGTGGTATCCTATGAGTGATATTGTTGGTATGAAGCCATGTAGATTAGAGGATCAATTTTTGGATGGAAGGTGAGCATGCTTTGAAAGTGTTGTAAAGTTGCTAAGAATGCTGCAAGGTTGTCATGAAATGTTGTCATGACACTATATGAGTTTCTTCCTGTCATCAAACAATTAAACAAGATGCACATTTGATATGGGTGTCTTGAGTGCTTCTCAAAGGTGTAATTTGTAGAGTCAGATGGTAAAGAATGATCTCAAAAAAGATTTAATTATGCCTTTTGGTTCAATTAGGGTTTGGAAGATAAACCCTAGGTCTTACAATCATGGTGATGAAAAAAGCTTATATTTTGAAGTTGACTGGTGTTGTACCCCAAAATTTAAATTTTTGTTACACTTAGACATTTTGAAGAAATGAGTAAAAATCTTGTTAAATCAGTCAAAAAGGTCAGAATTTGGGTGTACAGGTCTAAAATTAGTAATGTTTTCTGGGTTTTTCTGGGTTTCTTTAGAAATGGATACTGGCAAGACTTTCTAAAAATAGAAAGTTTCTAAAAATAGAAAGTTGGTCCGTCAGGGTCCAAACTGATTTTGATTGGCTCAAAATACCTCCACATCAGGCTGGTGCAGTCAGAATCTCAAAATAATCAGTTTTGCCCTACTGGGTCTATTCTGCTTTTTCAAAAGCATATCAGGAGCTCTGAGGTCATTAATGGAGGTCATTTAGCTACCAGGTGTCAGATTCAACATTCAGGTATTCAGCAAAAGGCGAGTTGGTGATAGCATGAAGAACGAAGAAGAAAATGAAAGATGATGAAAATTTTCTAACACTGCCAGACATGGGCGCCCCAGGTGAAGAAAGGCGCCTATCTTTTTAGGGCATCAAATGTCAAAATTAGGGTTTGTGCCTCCAGTCAAAGTTGCTCAGTTCTCTGCTAGCTTCGCGATGAGTCCAACATTGCAGTCATTAGATCATTCGGCCGCCCGGAATTTGAGGCTGAATGGAGGTATCCAAACTGATGTCAGATTGAGAAAAGTTGAAAATTATCAAAAATTGGTTAAGTCTGGATAAAGTGGGCGCCCCTGGTGAAGAAGGGTGCCCAAGTTTTCAAGGGCTCAAATGGATGAATTATGAGAAGTTTCTCTAATATGGTCTCTTCGCAATCGATCCAAATTTCCAATGAGATATCCAACACGTCAATCAGAGGCCGCAGTCACAAAATGCAAGAAGCTAAACAGGGGGTCTGACAAAGGCTAAATTTCAAAGTCTAGAAGCAGACACATAAAAGGTAAAAAATAATCTAAGTCTGGTGAACATGGGCGCCCCCAGCCAAGATGGGCGCCCAAACTTTTGAGGGCATAAAATTCATTGTCTGGTGAAATCTCTTCCAGAAGACCCCTCCTTATTCTTTGTCAGCTCCGTGATGAGCATAACCATTAGTTAATCTGACACCCGGAGCTCTAGATTCGACGAGATCATTTGTAGAAGAGTAGCTAATGAAGAAATTTGAAGATCAGAAAAATGGCTAACTCTGGAAAAAATGGGCGCCCCTAGAAGGAAAAGGCACCCATGAATTCGAAGGTCAAGATGAAGTCTTTCGCCAGAGGTGCCTCCAGAACATCTTTCTCAGAATCAGTCAGGCTCCGCCGTGAAACCTTCAGCTCGCCTGTCGGATCAATCTGCAAACGGGAAATCAGAGGCGGAGTTGGAGGTCAAAATGAAGAAAAGTTGAAAATATAAAAAAATTGACTAACACTGGATAAAGTGGGCGCCCCTGGAGAAGAAGGGCGCCCAACTTCTCATGCCTTAGAGATTTTTCGAAGTTTTCAAAAGTTTCAAATTTACAAGTGAAGAAAGATGGCATCCAAATGCATTGAATTGAAGATTTTAGGGTTTTGGAAATAAAAGCAAAGAAGGAAAAACCTAATTCAAAGCCCTAAAGTCTATTTAACATCATTCTTTCATGTAATTTTCATTATTTTTGCATGTAGCATCCAAAGGAGAAAGTTGGAGCAGCAAGTTTGAAGAATTTTTGTGATCCAAGAATTCATCTTTGCTGGTTTTTCATCAGATTTTTCAAATCAGCAAGCATAAACCCTTGCTTTTTCAAGCGTTTTCATCCAAAAGATCAAACTTTTGAAAGAGAAGGCCAAGGTTTCCAGTTTTCAATCATCTGGGTCTTTTCACTTCAATCTTCTGAAGGAAATTTTCAAGAACTTCATCAAGTTGCAGCAGCTGCTTTTATTTTGCATGTCAGTGAAATCATCAGTGCATTCAGTTTTCAATCATCTGGGTCCTCTCAAATCAGTCTTCTGAAGAAAACCCATATCACAACTTTTTCAAGAAAATTTCAAAACCTAGGGTTGGCTGCTTTTTCGATCAGTCGTCAGGATTTTGCAAATCTAATCAACTGGGTCCTTTTCTAATCATATTCTAAACAAAACCCAGATGCCAGCTTTTTTCAAGAAAAATTGAAGAAATTAGGGTTTGCTGCTTTTTAGGCAAAATTCAAAATTTTCAAAAACAAACGATCTGGGTTGTCTTGCAACGAATTTATGAGAAAAACCCATATCTCAGAAAAATTTTCAAAAAAGTTGTCCGTTGGAGCAAGAAAATCAGCATTCTAAAAATAGAAATTGCTCAAAACTTGTCAGAACTAGGGCGAGTTTACAGTCGTTCTTCAAATTTTCTGAAATGGAGTACACTCCCAATGTTTTCAAGACTGAATCATCTCTCTATCATGACTACATCAAAACGGTTGAGACAGACTTGCATCACATCAAGCCGGTGTTCGATCTACATGCCTTGGAGAGCACAGGAAACACCTCAATCAAGAACCTGGGACATTCTGGACTCCTCGCAGCAGCGTCAATTCCTATATCAGTTTAGAGTCTTGAGTTTGTAATCGCTTGCATCAAGCATTACAACTTGGCCACTAGGGAGATCCAGTCAGCAGATGGCAGATTGATTTGCAATCTAAAGCCTGATATGATTGAGAAGTGTTTTTCCATTCCCCCATGGCCTGAAAGCATTACTATCTCAAAGGGTGAATGTGAAAGAATATGGGTGATGCATAAGGAAAAATACAACAAGAAGATTGTAATGAAGTGAATAAAAAAAAAACATAAGACTCTGCCAAGTCACACTTCCATGATGTTAGCAAAGTTTGAGAAGGCAGCCAATAAGGTCGAAGATTTCCTGAGATCTATTGCAAATGTTGAAGATATTCTAGAAAAGCGGTGCTTTGCTATTGATGGCATAGATGCACCGAACCGGGACATAGTTTCTAATTTTCTAGTGGATGTGATCGAGCTTTAAAGCAGCTTTCTTCTAGAAGCTTTCTTTCCCGCTTTCTTTCTATTCTTGGAATGATTCTTATCCATTCTTTGAGAAAGAGAAAGAAGATAAGATGTAATAGTTGGCATTTCCCACTTTTTCTGCTTTCTAGGGTTTTAGATGTTATCTTCTTTCTAGATTTAGTAATAAAGCTTGCTTGCTGAGCAAGCCCTAGATTGTGAAAGCAAGGAGATTTTAGGCCTCCCTACTCCTCAGCTTCTCTATAAATAAGAGCCTTTGCTCATTTAGTTTCTTTAACCGTGCTAGTGAGAACAAAACACTGAGCCTATTGTGCCTTCTATTTGTTACTCAAGTATTGTTCAATTGTGTTGTGATAACAAATTGTTGAGCCTCTTTAGCCAACAAGGAGTTAATGTGATTGTTGTTTCTATTGTGTGAAGAGCAAGATTGCAAGCCTCTTTAGCTGCAATCTCTTGTTCCAGGCATGTTATAAGTGAGCTTGTTCTAGAGATTTGAGTAATAAAATCATGAGCCTCCTTTGCCTTGATATAAAATCTCAAGTTTCCGTTATTTATGTTTTACTTTTATGATCTTGATTTCAACTTGCATTGAAGTGTGTAGGTGTTTGTTGAGAGATAGTTCATTGAAGTATTTTGTCAGAAAATCTACCTTGTCCATTTCTAGTTTCTCTCGCTCTGCTATTACTTGAGAAACTAGAAATGTCTTTAGTTTAAGTTAGTCGTAGTTGAAGTTCTTTAAATCAGAAAATCTCAGCTGTGGCGTTTGTGTTTAATAAACCTTGTGCTCTAAGCTGATAAAAAAGATAGGCAACTTAGTTCTAGTTTACTTTCTTTCAAACACCATCAACAAGAGGGAGCTTCCCCTCCTAATGTGAAGAGCAGTTTATCTGTGCATAGCTGTCCGTTTCAAATATGCATACTAGAGGTGCAAATTTAAACGCCAACAACTGGTTATGGGTGGTTGCAAGTTGCTTAATTTATCACTTAAGACATTAAGTTTGTTAGGTGACTAGAACCATTTCCTAGCAATTATCAAACTGACATATATTTAATAACTTTAATACTTCCTAAGTTGTGTGATAAATATTTTCCCTCAGCTTGATCAACAACCATGGTCAAGCTTAGAAGATTGACGGCCTCCCTGCCATCTCACTACATGTGTCAAGTGAGACTAGATAAAGTGAAAGGTGATGGAAGTAGATGATGAGATGCATGATGATAGGTGTAAATGAATGATTTCCTGATAAGTCAATTCACATCAGTGTTGTGAATTGATCGGTGATGATGTAAGCAACATATGGCATTAGCTTGTTAGCCCACTAAGAAATAGTGGGCCCATGTCTTTGGCTTGTGAGATAGTGGACTTGTGATGCATGTTGTGGTGGACCCTGCACTATGCATAACACTTAAGACAAAGATTGACGGTAATGATTTAAGATAAATTTAATCCAATGGTCATGTTTTAAATTTATAACGATGAACACAGATCGAAGGATCATGATGCAGAATTGGAAGATCAATGGCTCAAGTTTAAAATTAAAGTCCTCAAAGGCTATGATAGTGTGAATGAGGGTTTCAAATGCAAACTGAATCCGTGAATAAATTCAATTGGTCCAACTACTCCAGCTACCAATTTTTATTGGTGATCAGATGATTAAATTGACAACATGGATATGTAGGCAACAAAAAATTAGATTATGATCCGATACAAAGAATATGTATTAAATGAAACTAAAACCCTAGTTTTTCAGTGTGCTAAAAATAGAAAAAGCTTTAAATATGGATAAGTGTAGGTGTGGCTCGATGGATTGGTAGCTTGTGGAAGAAGAAAAGTAGTAAACCCTAGCAGAGGATCTATACGGTATGAAAATATCAAGGAAAATGTTTTAGGTTGATGATGGTACTCAAAAGTAAGAAAATCAATAGACTTGGTTACGAAGTTGTAGTTGTAGTTGCAGATAAATTAGTGTATGCAACAAAAGAGTATTCTAAGTCTCTTGAGGTAGACAGATAATGCACTAAAAGAAAAGGTGAGAGAACTATAGAGTGTGTGCATAGCTTCTTGAGGCAGACAAAGAATGCATGAAAAGATAAGGGTGCAACAGTGTTGAGTATTGTATCTATGAGCTCTTTGAGGTGGACAAAGAATGCACTAATAGATGAGGGAAGGTGCAAATCAAAGAAGTGTGTTGCAAAGAAAACAGTAGATGTTCAAGCAATTGTAAATTGAGTTGCAACATTAAACTATGTTTAGTAGAACAAATTGTAATACATTGCATTGTAAATCTAATTGGTGGGTGCCATCATATATCTGGGTAGGTGCTCAAATTAGGGAGTTGGTGCTTCCTTGGGGTAGGTTCTCCTAAAACTAGGGGATTGGTATCTCCTTAGGGTTGGTGCCCTTAAAAATTATAATAAGAACATTTAATTGCGAGGCTAGATTACGAAAGTAGATCCTAGCAACATTTCTCACCGTGGTTTTCCCATCTTGGGTTTTCCATGTATATCCTGTGTTATGTGCTATTGTATGTGCATGTTTATCTCTCTACTTGTGTTGTTTCAATCTACACTGAAAAGGTTAAAAAGGAATCAATCTATTAAACCTATTTAGGGCTAGATTTTGAGTGATCTACTGATTCACCCCCCTCTCAGTAGATTGTCATCTTCCAACAATGACATCATGGCTATGAGGCAGAGAGGACACCCTATGAGAGAAGATCGTGACCCAAAGGGAGTAGATTGTAGGGTTGAGAGGGAAGATGAGGGGATTATGTACATCAATCTTGAGATCAATTTCTCAATCTCAGTCCCATGTATTAGTCCATCAGCCTCCACGCTTAGACCCAAATCCACTGACACTAGAGGGCTCTGGGACCCACACTCTAGGGGGATAGAGCAAACATATATTGTATAGACATTCTTGATGTAGACATTAACACATATACAAACATCACATTTTAGTATAGTGATGGTGACACATGTACATTGAGAAATTTACACACACAAACACACACACATATATATATATATATACATAAGAGATTTTGATTCGACTATGACTTGTGTTCTGACATATGATTTTGATTTCATGTATGTTATGGATGCATGTTGATGTATGATTAGGTTAGATGCTATCATAATTTAATCAAACATGTGTGAAACATATGTTTGATCAAATTCTTTGATCTAATATGATATGATGATATAGATGTACATTCTAATGAAACATGATAATTAATAGATACATTACATATATATAAAGAAATTATTAATATACTAATGAGATAAATTAATATTATTGATTGATAATGCATAGAATTCATTATACACATACTATTAATTCCTATTTAAAGAAATTAATCATACATGTATGCATCATAACACAATGAACAAGCCATGTGTTAATGAAGGAATGTCATAACAGAACATACTTCAATTCTAGAAAGAGCCGAGTGTCATGCATATGACACATAAATGGATTTTATGCATAGTATCGATGCAAGTGCATGGTGTTGATTGGTTCCTTCAATGTTATACCATTCATTTTAGAAAATATATAGGCATCAACACCATAAAAAAAGGTGATCACGTACAAACCTAACCAATTAGGACTAAATTTCCCTTTTTGGTTAGGTGGCGGGTTTATGTTTCTCTAGTTCTCATAAAGAACTAGATCACCAATGTTGGAAGTGTGATAAAGGACATTTTGATTGTAATGCTTTGATAATTTTTTTTTATAAGCTTGGAGGTGCTAAAGGACCTTTAGTTGATGCTCATCGAGTAACTCAAGTTGGTTTAGACATTTGACATGGCAAGTATCATCATCAATCAACCCTCTAATGGAATTTCCAACTCCAAAGGCATAATTGTAAGATCAAAAATCATAAACAAATGCATAAATCATAAGGAAACCACACAAACCATAGAATTTAAGCAAATGATTATAACCTACCAATGAAGTACATAAGATGAATATAAGGAATACAAAAAAAGCGCAAATATTATACCTTCAAGCACTCCTTGTTGAATTACCTCCATTGTTCTTCTGAATCTCACTTTTCAAGTAATCATTGTTGCTCTCAGAATCATGTGCATAATTGTGATAAGATCAGGATGATAATGGCTACAAGAATTTGAAGTTCATGGTTTTCTTGAAAGAGGGTGAAGGTCAAATTTATAGAGGATGTAGGCTCGATCAATGGTCAATATTGGATAGAAGATCGATAGATGAGATTACAGGAGAGAATGAGAAAGTTTCCATTTCAATTCAAGAAGGGATAATAATAAATTATTTAATTAAAATTATGTAGAATGGCGCACATGAAATTTTTAATTTCATTCTTAGTTAATTGTTGAAGACTGAAGAGTTTCTAAAATGGGGAACAATTAACTAATGGGAGAAGATTTAAATGTTAAATTAAGACTGAGTTAACTAATGAGAGAAGAGGAGTTGATTGGTGAGTGAAAATGGAAAGATGTAAGAGTTAATAAGGTAAGTGGAATTAAAATAAAATAAAATATATTTATTTTTACCCACATGAATAATTAAATAAATAAAACCATTTATTTAACTATAGAAGAATTTAGAAATTAGGTAATTTAATTATAAACAAGATAAGAGATCGAATAATTAAAGATAATTATTTAATTGAAAGTGGTCAATTAATTAAACAATTAAAATTGTTCAATTGACAGGAAGATAAAAGCTATAATAATTAAATAATTAAAATTATTTAATTATATGGATGAGAAGAATGATGTTAAACTAATCAAATAATAAAATTATTAAATTAGTTTGGACAAAAATTAGTGTAAAAATATTACTGTATGTATAGGACAATTTTTAGTATTTGCATTTTCCTCTATTTGAGATAATGTATTTGAAAAGTCCTACCCCAACGTGCTCCATCAGTAGCAGGATATTATGGTGCCCCCTCAAGAAATTAGGCAAGAATCCAAAAATTAAGCCAAGTTTTCCAACAAGCTAGAAAAAAAGGTTCGTAAGAAGTGAAGAATAGTTAATTTGATCAAAATTGGATATGGAGAAGCTTGATTGAAATTGATGGAGATTTGAAATGGGTTGATGGATAGAATTTGAGCTTTTATTAGTGCATGATTATCATTATAGAGCATTTTTATTTTGCAAATGGATAACCTACATCAAGGTATGGAAAGAATAAGGTACTAAATGCTATCCCTTTGCATAGACAAACACATTGCAAATAAGGAGTGTCGTGACTCATACTAGTGACAATAGAACAATGTTGGAATATGTGAGGGAGTAACAACAAAGCTTGTTGATCCTGATGAAAAAAAGCATTAAATGATCTTTAACTTGCATAGGATTTTTTTGACTATGCCAAATGGAGCATAATTATACACAAGGAACTTAGTTTCCCCGACAATATTGTCAAGAAAAACTGCAAACAAAAATAAATAGAAAAATAATGATCTATCCTTGTTCCTCTAATCACTTGTGGATATTCTTTAGTAGCATAATAACATGAAAAAAGATAAAAAAAAGTAAAAGATAAGACTCACTGGACCAAACAAGTCAACAACATTTAGGTCTTCTTGCCAAACATGAGTGATTTCTAATAGGATTCAAAGGATCGTGTTTGGTTTTAGGAATGAAACATCTCATGTAAAATGTCTAATTTGGTTTTGATGATGCAACACCCTATATAAGAAAAATTATAGATGATAACAATAGATGATATTGATTAGGAAATTGATCAGTTAGGTGAGAAGGCTAGTTTGGTAGTTCGCCTGTTATTTCATGATTTTTAAGCTTAGTGTTTTGCAGGATGTTCTATCTATGTTTGATCAAAGTGTCAATCTTAGAAAGGGATAATTTATTATGGGGGTGGATCGTGATGGGTGATCATGATGGATACAAAATAGATTATGAGTTTGCACACAACTTATTATGGAAGGTGGATTGTAATGTGTAATTCTGATGGTGTGATCATAATAAAGTGATTTATTATAATGTACATCCTCTAATGCCATGTCAAAGATCCCATTTGATAAACCTAGGTTAATGATTCAACTTTATTATGAATTGGTATGCAAGGTGAGTGACGCTAAACATTGACCAATCTCAAGCCATGAGAGGGGTGACAAGATTTATTATGGAAGTTGGAATTTGTTATGGAGTATATGCTTAGGTTATTGTGGATAGTGTAAAAACCCAGATAAGGTGATGGTAGATGGAGGAGTAGTGGCCTATTACACATGGTGCTTGTTTGCTAGGTTTTCACCATGGTACATACCCAAAGCACCACCAAAGTGGTTTTGACTATAGGTAAAATTATTTCTCTTTACTTTTTTTTCAATTTTTTATTTTATTTTTATTTTTTAAATTTTTTTACATTTTTTGTATTTTCTAATTGTTTTACTTTTTTTTTGAATTTTTTCACTTTTTTGTATTTTTTGAATAAATGAGACTTGATGATGTTGTGATCATGTGGATTCTCTTGAATAGATTGTTGGATGAACGAAGAAGAATGATTATCTCTACAGTTTTGTGTTGTCATTGATGTCACCATGTTGTGGTTACAAGTCTAAGTCAGTGCATGATCCGGTATTTTGGTCTGGTATATGAACCGGTTTTCAAGTTGTACTATCTGATATTCTAGTCTGCAATCCTCCATAGTTGACAGTTGTGGCTTGCGATTTTGGGAAATGGTTTATGGTTGTTGAAGGCATGGTTGTTCAAAATTTTGTGTGCTCCGGTGCTTGTATGGCATATTAGCATCATTCTATTGATTGCTTTCTACATTGAAGTCTATTTCTGGCCGACTTCTTAGATTAGTCATGATATGGTGAATTAATTTTGTTATGCAGATATATGTGCGATCTATCTTAGGTCTATGCCAACATGATGTAGCATATTAAGTGTTTGAATTTCTATTTGAGAAGATTTTGTGAACACTTGGAGTCGATAGGTTGGTATTTTTGATAAGCAAAGAAATGCATCTAATTAGGCCGACCTAATTGATGCTTGTGGATAGATCGAGTATATATATATGTGTGTTGAACAAGTTTTTAAAAAGTGATGTATAGTGTGTGTGTGGTTTTTCTGAGTAAATGCGAAAGTGAAGAAGAGTGAAAATGATGAAGTGTGTCAATTCAGTCTATTGAGCATCACTGGAACTACATTAGCACTTGTTAGGTGCACTTTTTTAGTTGATTTTTGGTTGTGAAGCCCAATTTTGTTTTGTGAATCCTTTTGTAGGTAGTGGGCCTCCCTTGTAAGCAATGAGATTTTGTATCTGGATAGTGAGTTTTTTTTGTAGGAAATGAGCCTTTGTATTTGGACAGTGAGTCATCTTCTGGGCAGTGAGCCTCCATATTCAATTTTATAATCTCTTTAAATTGTGAGTTAATTCTCACCGTGTTTTTTCCCTCATTGGGTTTTCCACGTAAAAATCTAGTGTTCATTGTGTTGATTTACTTTTTGTTATTTGTGTTTCATGCTCATACTTAATAATAAAATAGTATGGTTGTGGAATTGATAAGTGTTGAGGTTTTGAGTTTGAATTTGTGTGACAACTGATTCACCCCCCCTCTTAGCTATCTTATGCCTTTTTAAAATTGGTATCAGAGCTAGGTTCCTCTGGAAAAGCCTAACAACTTGAGGGAGATTCTGAAGATGGAAGAAATAAATGATAAAGGAGAGCTTCACACTGTTCTTGAAGATCTTGAGAAAGTGGAAAGAGAAAACATAGATCTGAAAGAGAATCTTGATGAAGCAAATGAATGTGTCCAAAAGCTGAAAGAACAATTAAATAAATTCAAGGAAAGACACAAAGAAGTAAGTGAGCAGCTTAAACAAGAGATTCAGAATGAATGTAACTATAGAAGAAAAGAAGAGAATTAAAGAATGTTTGAAAACAATGGTGCAAAATAAATTTGATGAATCCTCTAAACTTGAACAAGAGGTAGTAAACTTGAGGGTAGAACTGCAAAAAGAAAAACTATGTGAGAATAACTTCAGATCTAGTTATGATAAGCTTGGAGAACTACTTGTTGGACAAAAACCAAGTAAAGACAAAGATGGCTTGGGAAATGATGCAGGTGAAAGTTCTAAGGGTAATCAAATGACTCAGGACAAAGGGAAGTAGAAAGGAAAGTTTGCAAGGAGACAACCTATGAGACAACCTAATGCACAAAGGTATCCCTCTTTCAATGGTATTTGTCTTTTCATGTAAGGGTAATCAAATGACTCAGGACAAAGGGAAGTAGAAAGGAAAGTTTGCAAGGAGACAACCTATGAGATAACCTAATGCACAAAAGTATCCCTCTTTCAATGGTATTTTTTTTTTCGTGTAACAAATATGGTCACAAGGAAACAAAGTTCTAAGGGTAATCAAATGACTCAGGACAAAGGGAAGTAGAAAGGAAAGTTTGCAAGGAGACAACCTATGAGACAACCTAATGCACAAAGGTATCCCTCTTTCAATGGTATTTGTTTTTTCATGTAACAAATATGGTCACAAGGCAACAAAATGCAAGAGCAGGTAGAACCAATTTTTTGGTTCCTTCACCGGACAATGTTTTGGATGTAAGAAATTTGGACATAAAGCTACTGAATGCAGATTCCAGGTGAGAATGATTAGTCGGGTAAAGATGAACATGTTTCATGGAGGAAAAATGATTCAATCCTTTAATGGCTATTGCTATACCTATAACAAATTTGGACATAGAGAAAATCAATGTAGATCGAGAAGTAGGAGGTCAGACTAATCAGAAAAGTTTTTCCTACTATAATTGCAATAAACCATGACATATCTCAAAGGTTTGTAGAAGTAAGAAAGGAAAGCAGTCCTCTTTGGTAGAGAAGAATGATCTAGTAAAGAAGATCAATAAAGAAGAGATGAAGCAAGAGATGAATAAGATATGGAAAAAGAAAGAAGAAGAACCTAAAACTGTTGATGTGTTTGTGCCCTCATCTGATACAGATGATTTATTTAGAAATTAGACCTAGCATGGTCTTAGGGGGAGCATTATCAGAAAAATTATAAAAAAACCCCTGGATAAATGGCATGTTAAAGGTTGGCATGAGGATGGAATGTGAAGAATGAGTATTCAGAGGTTTTAGAAAAGGAACTAGAAGAAAACATGTTGACATGATAATTTGTAGACCGAATTAGGTTTTTTTGTACTAAGAAGAATGTTTTTAGTAGCTTTTTGATATTTGTTGCATTTAACATGTTCTAGGGAAAATTGATGGTGTATAAGTTGAAATTTGTAAGCCTTTTTGATTAGTTGAGAATTTGAAGAGTTTGAAAAGTGCCTTGAAGTGATCTTGAAGAAGGTTGAAGCAATTCTGAAGGGAATTTGAAGAAATTGTCACGTGTAATCAGAAATCATTTCTCAGTTTGCAAAAGGGAAGAAGGATAATGAAGATTTTTTTATTAATCATTAATGAATCTAAGAAAGTCAAGCATGGGAATGGAAAGAGAATTGAGTGGTGACATTCCACTGAAGCTGAAAGGAGTTGAATTGTAAGAATTTGATCATAGGAAGATGAAAGGAATGAAACTAGGGCTAAACGAAAATGAATTACAGGGCATAAAAACCCTAGGTATGGACTTATGGGGAGAATTTATGTGGTTTGCTGATAAATAGTTTATTTTGTTCTTGTTGAGTTGTTACAAGAATGAAAACATTGTGTTGGAAAAACCCTTCCTAATCATGAAGGAAGCAATCAAAGAGATTATTGGCTTATGCAGTATTGGGGATCTTCCTGGAAACAAAACCGTGAAATATAAAGATGTGGAGGAACTTACTGGCATTAATAAAGACCCTCGAGTTCTATTGATAAACACTCTTGTAGATTCAACCATAAGGTATGTTGTGTACGATGTTTCTTACAAAATCTATTTTAGAAATCGAGAAGGCTCGACATTGGCTATTATTGTTTACATTGCACATATGATGGTTAAGGAAAACAAACAGTTTGATTTGTGTAGCCTATTACTTGAAAATCTATCTGGAAATGCCCGAATGTTGGTGGTTGAGGGTTATCCCTTTTGGTTTGGATCTTTGCTTGTGTGCTTGGTCTTTTACTTTTTGAGCTCCCTACCGGGAAAAGAAAATGTTGTGTGGGAATCCAATATTCCTATTGGGAAACAAGTCTACAAATACCTGGAAGCATTCGTAGATAATGTAAGTGTGTGCAAATCATATTTCACATCCTTAAGAACAACTCTATGCTATGATATGTCAGCACTGAGTTAGTTTGAAGTGGGCTCATCCTCTGGTAAAAGAGAATTGGAAGTTGTCATTAGTGATTCCCCTTTGGAATCGAAGAAAATAAAAGCTATAACTGAAGATATCACTGTCTGTTTAGAAGAGAAGGAAAAATAATCTTTGCCTGGATCTGAATCCTTTGATCTAGATGACATTCAGTCTATGTTGGTTAAGGGAAAGATGAAGAATATTGGTGAATTATGGAATGCAACCTCCCCTGTTGATAGACTCAAAATTGATGACGCTCTAGTATAGTATCTGCTTCAAAAAGGTATTGATGTATCAATTGTTTCTAACTCCTTACCAGAGAATTTAGTTGAAATTGTTGAAGAAAGAATGTTGCTTGAAGGTTTGGAAGGAAGAAATTTTGAAGCCTTGGTTGAAAAGAGATGTACTAAAGCTAAAAAGAGACTATCTGAACTTATCATGGAAACGAGGAAATGCATTAAATAAATCTCAGATATTTACAAATATTGTCTTCGATGGCCTGTTGTGGTAGACAATTTTAGAAGTAGGATTGAAGCAATTGAATCTGAAGTGAAGAACACCAGAAAGAACTCTGATATCTTTGAAAACAAAGAAGGGAAACAAAGGCTAAGAGTTGGTGAACTTCAAGCTGAGCTAATCATTATACAAAGACAAAGAGATGACGTGGTAAGGACTTTTTGGATCCTTAAGGAGATTACTGAGGTTTGATTAGACCATCTTTCTTGAATACTTACTAATGAAGAAGATTGTGAAAGACAATACTCATATTGGTCATCTTCTTTTACTTTGTTGGCTCTATTGGAAAGCATCTGCACAAGAATGGATTAAGCTACATTCAACTGGAAGAAGTTACATCCAGTTATCAAAGAAAGATACAAGAAGGTGTTTGAGGTGAAGAGTCAGTTTTACTTGAATCCTGAATGTTTAATTTCTGCTGTTTTGTTTTGGCAAGAAGAAAAGAAAGAGAAAAAGGAATCTGAATAAGATAAAGAAAAAATGAATTGTTGAATATTTGAAAGTTTTTGGATGGCTGGAAGTTTTTGAAGAATTGGAATTTTTTTAAAATTTTTATGTGACCATGTTTACATCTTTTTGGTCACCCTTTTCCATTGATGTCAAAGGGAGAGAGATTTGGAAAGTTGGGAGAGATTGGAGGAGAGTTTTTGAACATTTTTTGGCACATGTTGCAATCAATGACAAAGGGGGAGATTGTTGGAAGAATGAAGAAGAATGATTATCTCTATAGTTTTGTGTTGTCATTGATGTCACCATGTTGTGGTTACAAGTCTAAGTCAGTGCCTGATCCGGTATTTTGGTTTGGTATCTTAACCGGTTTTCAAGCTATACTATCCAGTATTCTAGTCTGCAATCCTCCGCAGTTGACAGTTACTGCTTGCAATTTTGGGAAATGGTTTATAGTTGTTGAAGGTATGGTTGTTCAAAATTTTGTGTGCTTCAGTGTTTGTATGGTGTATTAGCATTATTCTATTGATTGCTTTATGCATTGAAGTCTATTTCTAGTCAACTTCTCAGATTAGTCATGATATGGTGAATTAATTTTGTTATGCGGATATATGTGTGACCTATCTTAGGTCTATGCTGACATGATGTAGTGTATTAAGCATTTGAATTACTATTTGAGAATATTTTGTGAATACTTGGAGTTGACAGGTTGGTATTTTGATAAGCAAAGAAATGCATCTAATTAGGCCGACCTAATTGATGCTTGTAGATAGATTGAGTATATATATGTGTGTGTGTTGAAAAAGTTTTTAAAAAGTGATGTACAAAGTGTGTGTGGTGTGTCTGAGTAAATGCAAAAATGAAGTAGAGTGAAAATGATGAAGTGTGTCAAGTCAGTCTATTGAGCATCATGGGAACTGCATCAACACTTGTTAGGTGCACTTTTTCAGTTGATTTTTGGCTGTGAAGCCCAATTTTGTTTTGTGAATCCTTTTGTAGGAAGTGAGCCTCCCTTGTAAGCAGTGAGATTTTGTATCCAGACAGTGAGTCCTTTCTGTAGATAGTGAGCCTTTGTATTTGGACAGCGAGTCCTCTTTTGGGCAGTGAGCCCTTGGCAGTGAGCCTCTGTATTCGGTTTTATAATCTCTTTATATTGTGAGTTAATTCTCACAGTGGTTTTTCCCTCATTGGGTTGTCCACATAAAAATATGGTGTTCATTGTGTTGATTTACTTTCTATTATTTTTGTTTCATGCTTATACTTAATAACAAAATAGTGTGGTTGTGGAATTAATAAGTGTTGAAGTTTTGAATTTGAATTTGTGTGACAACTAATTCACTCCCACTCTCAGTTGTCCTATGCCTTTTAACATAGATGGATGATGTAGTTGGATGGATGGATGTGGATGGAATGATATGGATGATGGATGATTTTTCATGCGGTGAATGGATGGAGCTAAGGTATGATTCCTAGTTTGCACACTACACAATCTATCACGCTTCACCTAAAAAGGAGCTGGGAGACCATTAAATTAAAGCACATGAATGGGTCACCATTCAATATCCCTCGAGAGACATCACCAAGGGGGATGGAGTGATATGATGTATGTATGGATATGGGTGGGTTAGGTTAGAGGGGCCCATATTGGAGCACCCTAACTTCACATTTCTCAAAATCCTTTGTGGAAATTTAAAATCACTCTCAATTTTGTACAATAGTTTATTTGGAAACTCGCATGCTTCTATATTTCATTTTAGGGCCACATCATCAAATATAATGCCACATTAGCATGCTTTTTGTTGAGGTATCCAAAAATACCAATAAAAAAGTGAGACCAATAGTGGTGCACTAAGACATGCTTTATTGGTGCGTTGATGTGGCATCACATGATTTGTCAGTTTATGTACTTTATGGATAAAAAATGTCTTTCAATTGGATATTAAGGTGCTCCACTATGGGGCCCACAAAGGACTACTATCCTCACTATTGGACCCCACTCCACTATGGGCCCCTCTCCCCTAGGTAGAGTGTATAGATTGAGTGAAGATGGCGAGGATAAAGACTTAGGATCAACAAACTCATTTCTTGATATTTTCCTTAGATAGATGCCCCTAGTTATTTTGGATGATGGGGCATGATTGGAGATCAATTTTTTCTTGCTTTTACTTTTTACTTTTATTTTTGATTTGTCCAATAGATTTTGATTTTGATTTTAACTAAAGGACCTTTCTTTGATTTTTCTTTTTCTTTTTATTTTAGATCTCCATTTGAAAAAGGCTTTTTAATTTTTGATTGATAGCCTTATTCTTTTGGGATGGTACTTGTTGATCCATGTCTAATAGGTGAATGAATTTGAATGAGTTGGATGGGATGGTAAGAATGTGTGGTTCATGGAAGAGATTGGAAATGCATGTGATGGATTCTTTGTGACTATCCTTTTTGGCATCGTTAATGTCAAAGGAAGCTTGCACATCTTTAGTGAGTTGAAAAGAAGGTTTAGTAGAGGTAGCCTTAGGAAATTCACAACCTAAACCAAGATGTGTGAGGTGGAAGGATGATAGCTTATGAGATGAAGTGGATGGTAGAGGGTAATGAGATGGAAGGGAATAATCATGGATTCCATCAATAGGATCATGATCAAAGAGTGGATTATCATAGATATCATGATCAAACATAGGATTATCATGGACATCAAAAGGTTGGAATAAAGTGGATGGTGGTGTAGAATTGATATGGAAGAATTATAGCTCATATTCTCCAATACCGAGGTCTTTGATCTTAGCCTTGATCTCTGAGGGAGTGCAAGAGGTGGGTAGCAATGAAGGATCAATGTATGAAGATGAAGATGAAGATGGTGATGTGGTGTTGGAAGGACAATATTGTGAAAGGCCATGAATTCTTTGTAAAAACTTGTAATATTGGAATGGATTGGGATCAACATGTATATTCACTTCAACTCCATTATGAGGGAACTTTGTGCATTGATGGTATGTGGAGGGGAAAAAATTTATGGCATGAATCCATGGACAACCAAGGAGAAAGTTAAATAGAAGGTCTAGGTCCAAGAATTGACACAATGTATTCCCAATTGTTGGAACAACTCTAATAGGAAGGGTGATAACACCCTTGGAAGAATGTTTTGCATCATCATAGGACCTTATGAAAACCATTTTTGATGCATCAATTCATGCCTCAAAGAATCCAAATATGGTGACCAATTTTAGAGTATAAATATTTAGGCTTGCTCCGCCATCTACCAAAACTCATCTACAAGATGGCGGACCAAGTCACAACCCAAATTTGAAACTAAGGTAGTTAAAAAGAAAATATTGTTGACATGGCTATACACATATAAATGAAAGGGAAAGACCAAGTATTATACATATCTTGGTGTGATAGCAGTAGCACCAGTTTCTTCTTTGGTTAACCTATCTCTTTATCCCTTTTCCTTTTTTTATCTAATTGTTCTTCTTCCTTAGGTGTTAAAGATAGTTTCTTACTGACTTGCTTGGCTAGTCTATCCATGAGTTCTAGATAGCTACTCAAATTTGAAAGTGTAGCTAAGGAAGCTCTAGAGGTTATGGTTCTAATTATGAGATATAGTTAGGATCTTTGACCATAAATTATTTATCTAGATTAACTATCTTGGTGTGTTTTATTTGAAACAATGGTTTTGATATCATGATGTACTTGTCACACTTGGTCAAAAATAATTCTACTAATGAAGCCATATTTCAGATTTTTGAGCAAGTTTATTTTACTACACTTTGACCCATTCATCCTAAAAAATCCTTTGATACAAACATGGAGGGTTCCATATCGTCTGCACCAATGTCTGATTGGGGCATCTTCCAGACCTAAAAGTTCTAGAAATTCTTTTTCTTCATCCTAATCTATTATCCCTTGGCCATGATAATAACAAATTGTTTGTCTTAAATCCATAAGCAATTTGTTAAGGAAGTAGGATTTAAGCAATAGTTCAACAATATGTTATGGTAAATAGGGATAATTCAAGCCAGTGCCTTCCAGAATGAACATTGGAGTGCCATATGATGTATATCAGTTTGGTTCTTTGAAAGTAATGCCATGGTAGATTGACCATGCTAGTTCCCTTGTTAAAGCATCAACCAATGGATTATTTTCACCTTTTATCCATTCAATCTCAAATTCATAGCCTAAAAATTCAAAATACTATCGGGAAATTCTTCCTTGGGCTATGTCTTTGTTCAACTTTTTTTTCAACAGGCTTCTCATGGCTTGGCTATTTGTCGCTACTATAAACTTTAATAGTTTGAGAAAAATATTAAATCTACAAAGAAGCTTGTAGAAATGGATATAGAGATGAAAGATGTAGTCACTAAAAATGTAAAACCTGAAAAATTAAGGCCTTGGACATCTTTTAGAGTTTCTTTAAGGAGAGTAATCAAAAAATCATCTTCGCCACCTAAAGATTGCTATGTTTCTGCCTCAGATGAGGAATTGCTTCTTTGTTTATTCAATCTATCCTTCAGATCCTTATTTTCATCATGTAACTTTTTTCAAGAACAATTTCAATTAGTTCATACAAATTATCCATTTTGAGGGATATATTTTTGCTATTTATAATCTCCCAATCCTGATTTTCATATTCAAACAAAGCATAAATCTCTGTACTAGGATTTATCTTCTTTGGAAAATTTGTAGCATAGTGAGGTCCCTTACAAATAAAGCACTTAACTCCTTTAGGGGCCTATTTTCTTCTTTTCTTCAAAAGGTAAGGTGGAGGTTGCTTTGAGAATTTTCTTCTTTTATAGGGAACAACCTTAAACCTTTTATTTCCATGCTTATTTCTTTTGAAGGTATATTCTCCTTCATATCTCCTTTTGAAACACTTATTGCATTTGTATTTTCTTCCACAACTTTTCTTTTTAAACTGCTTAAGCTGTGTGAAGTCATTTAGTAGATTGACAGGGGGTAGACCACATAATTATTTTAGATTACAAGTATAATTGTATTAATCTTGACTAGCTTGTAATGCACCTAACATACATTGTTTTTCAAGTTTATAGCCAATAAACCTCTTTAGCTTAGCAAATGTGCATTTTCTACTGTCGTATTCTCTTTTTTTATTATAGTCTTTTTCCCATCTCCCTAAACCACAGAGTAGGGAATCAAGATAATACTACTTCATGGTTAAATCATGTAGTTTATCAACAACTATCACATACTTTTCAAATACTAGATTATATGTATGAAATTTAGCCAAATTATTAAGTTTCATAGTTTGGAGAACTTTGTTGGCTTATGTGATTTGGTTGGCAGTATCTCCACAAAAAAATAAATGAGTAGAACTCTAAATTCTTCAAATCCCATAGTAAATATATCATTTTTTCCCATGTCCTTTTGTTTTACACAATCATCCTCTTCATCAAGGGGGTTCTTTTACCTACATTTGGTAGATTGTTCCACCAGTTTCTAAGTTTTCCTAAGAGAAATCTAACAACATATAGAATCTTTGCTGGTTCAGTCCATGACCCATTCCTATCAAACATATTTTATAAGGTATCTTCCCAAGTGAAAATAGTATCATAGGGTTCTACAATCTTATAAATGTTCAAAATATATACACTTGTAGCAAATGGACTTCATTGTTCAAGTTTTGCATTTTCAGTGACTGCATATTTCATCTCTATATCCATTTATACAAGCTTCTTTGTAGATTCCCATGATTCAATTTATTTCAATTGATTGTAACCAGAAAAATCTAAATCTAACTCTTCAAAATCATTATCAAAAGTATTTACAAAAAACTAAGAAACTTCAAATTCACTAATAGACATCTCAAAAGTATTTACATCAGATGTTTCTTCTTCTAATTCCTTAATGGAAAAACCAGGTTCATCCATGTAGACAAAATTTGCTTGTTCTTCCTCTATTTTCAATTCTTGGAGCCAATCCCTTATACCCTCTTCTTTTTTGGCTAGGCTATGTTCTTTAATTTTTGGCATTGGAATATTTTCATAAGGTTTATGAGTTCTTTCAGAGGATGATTCAATAATTTCTTCTCTTTCATCCTTTTTTGTGTGTGTCCTCCTTTGAACTATTATTTTATTTTGCTTAGGTATTGGTTGTTCTTGAGCTTTTCCTTTCTTCTCCTTTTCTTCTTTGGAAGAGCTATCATGACCAGTTTGTGATTTTCTAATTTTCTTGGTTACTAGCCTTATTTTTTCCAATTTTTTGGCCACAACATCTATGATGATCTTTTGGTCATATTCATCTTTCCTCCTATAATCCTCATGATTTTTCTCATGCTCATAGATGTTTGTGAGATAACTATCTTGGTGTGTTTGATTTGAAACAACAATTTTGATATCATGATGTGCTTTTTGCTCTTGGTAACTCACACCAAATAAATCATTTATGAGAGAAGAACAATGTTGTTCAATTTTGGTTACAAAAGAGCTAATCCTATTTTGTGCAGAAGAAACATCATTTAGTTTAATCTGGTTATCTAAGAAATTATTACCAGTACTTCTTATATCTATAGCCATGTCATCAATATTGTCCTGGGCTAAAATCATCCATTCAGCTATCCAATTTCTCTAGGCTTCTGATTCTTTTTGCTTTTCCCCTAGATCAACATGAAGTCTTGCTTCATAGTTTACCCATAGCTTTTTATCTAGATTAACTACTGTGAAGGTTTTTGGGGTTTTCCATCTACCAGGCTCATAACCAAACACCTCTTGGTCTTTCCCTTCCATTTCCAATTTTTATTCTTTTCAGCTCCTACTCTAGGGTGTTTGTCTCCTGCATTTATATGTGTATATATTTATAAGTATATATAAATCATCCATGTAAGATTTTCTTGTCATAGAAACACTTATTAACCTATCACAACCTAGATTCCTTAATGAAAAAAATACTGATCCTTATAAAATGACGGAAACCAAAGAAGAAAGGAAGAATTTTGTTCATCAACATTTAGCCAAACTCAAAAAAATGGGATCTAAAAAGGATGAGCTTCAAAAACAGCTTAAGCAATAGAAGAAGCCTAAGAATTTTTTTTCTAAAGAAATTGATAATGGTTATAGGATTCCACCCTTCCAAAAATCCAAGCCATCTTCTTCCAAACACTCTTCTAAGCATAAGGCCTGCGGTGATGAAGATGTTATTGCTATCTTCAAAAATCTCAATCTTCTCCTAGACAATGTTGTGGATCTCAAAAGGTTAGCTAAAACATAGCAAAAGGAATTGAGAAATATTTTTTTCTCAATAGGAGAAGTCAAGGATATTTTATTCAAAGAAAACCAACAAAACTCTACAAAAATCAAAATCAGAACAAGAACAACAAGAAGAGCTAGAAGAAGCAAGTAGTAGCAGCAGTAGCACCAGTTTAGTTCAAAAAACTAGAGATAATTCTTGTTCTTTATTATTGTCTAACAACGGGAATTATATCAGGATCAATTTATTAATTCCCAAAGAAAAAGTGATAGCTCTTAATTCCATTACTATAACTATGGAGCCAATCCATTGCAAGATTAAGCTAGTTATAACTATCTTAATTCCCTTAGATTTTTCTTATACATGGATGATTTCATGTCTCTTGCATTTTGGTTAATATTGTTTTGGGCTGAAATCATCCATTTATAAGTATATATATTTATATATACTTTTCTTTTCAGATCTTGCATCTACCAAAACTCATGAAAATTTTATAGTAAGGACATACATCCAAGCAATGAGAAGCATGCTGAAAAATAATCCAAACAAATAAATAGCCCAAGGAAGAATCACTTGATGGTATTTTGAATTTTTAGGCTATGACTTTGAGATTGAATGGATAAAAGGTGAAAATAATCCATTGGATGATGCTTTAACAAGGGAACTAGTAGGTTCAATCTACCATGGCATTATTGTTGACATAGATGCTAGTCACACACCATCATATAGATAAATTCTCACAGAGACACTGCGAGAACCTACCTTTCTTGAAAGACTCCACTAGGAAAAACCTAAATCTAAGGCTAACTTGGATTGATCCCCGGGCTCTTTTATGTTAGGTCTTGATGCACTAGGTTTGCTCAAGTTTCGTTGTGATAATGTTGTTAAACATGAGGGCTAAATGGTCCTTACGACATTGGTTGGTATCATAGAGATATTAAAATAATATCATCCCGATCATTCAATAACTTCATGAAATCAAAAAAATTGCAACATTATTTTGAATGAAATTCAAATAACTTGCATTCATTCAAGTAGATTTAGCACTAAGAATTCCACAATTTCATAGAATCAAAAGATTTGCAATAAAACTCCATGCATTTATCACTTTTTTGGAACATTTTCTAAAATATAAGCATCTATTCTAAAATAAAGCATAAAAAAATACTAAAAAGTAATTTTTTTCCCACATATAATCCATGCATGCCCCAATAAATAACCAAACCAAAGCAAAGAATTCCATATGTCACTAGATTTCTTGACAACTAGGAACAAAATAATGCAAGAGTTTAAAGAAAAGGGGTATTATTTGCTACTGGATAGTGTCAATATGCACCCTTAAATGATGCAACACACAGTCTTGTCCGATAGGAACAAACAATCAGCTACGTAAGATTTCATATCAGGAAATAGCTTTGAAATTGGCTTTGATGTTAGTTAACTTCTAATGAAACATACAAGTTTTTAATTTGGAATGGAACAAAAAACATGAAAAAGTTTTGGTTCTCCGACATCCACAAATTTTGAACTTAAAATAAAATAAAGTAGAAAACAACCTTTTATAGAAACAAGGCCCCAAAGAGTTTAAACTTAGTCTCATTAAAGAGAATAAAAAAAACAAATTAAAATGCAGCATGTGGCAGATGACAGTTGTGATCAAAACATTCTAGGAAAAGTCAAAGATACTTTGACTTCTTCATCGACAACAATCTTGAACTTCAGGCTCTAGGTCAAGAATAATTTTTACAAAAATAAGTTTGTCAACACTATTCAAAAACCTCAGGAATCAACTGCCTTCACTAGAACTAGGAACAAACCTGCAAATTCACTTTAAAAATATATCTGTGCACAAAACTTCTGGCATTTGATATCCGACTATCTATTATTCATTGAACTCTGGGTCCAAAGACTCATATTCGCCTTTCCTCTGTTGATATTCCTAAAAGAGATCAACACTTGATGCATACATTCTTTTTGAACTCCTTGAATCACCTTCCAACTGAATTTATGCCTAGCGTAATCTTCTGATTATGACGTTTTCATTTCTCTATATTATTTTTGCCTCATATTTAGTCATAACATTCCTACACTTTATAATTTCATCTATAGCCTCCCAACTTAATGAGTGAACATGATCCTTATTCACCTTTTCAATCCATTCCTTGAAAGCTTTTACCTCTTTATCATCATGTCCTAAAGTTTGGGGATCATAACTTTGTTGAGCTAGAATTTCAATGAAGCTCTTGTCTCTATCAATTAGCTTCTTGCATCTTTCAGTGACATTTTCAAATCCTTCTACACATTGCAAAAAAGTTTCACTTTCCCGATTCAATTGCTTTCTCCACTTCTCAAATACTGAAATTTCTTGTTCTGTGGTTATCCTTTCATTCACCAACTCTTGGACATATGTATGAAGAAGAGATTTTAGCTTTCGCCTTTGCATTAGCCTATTCTTGCTGAAATTGACATTCTCCTTCAAGTCTTTTGGACTTGTCACACCAATGGTATGCTTCCTTATGCTTCCCAGTTGCATCCTTTATTAACTCTTCTCTTTGACTTAATAGGTACTCCATCCATTCTTCAAATATGCTTACCTTATGGTTGATGTAGACCTAGGAGGCTCAAACCCAATCAATCTAACAACCTGCCTTTAAGAGTCATCTAACAAGATTAGAATGACCTATTTGAACAATCCAAACAACCCCTAATGCTTGACAACCAACAAAAGCATGATTTCACACTTTCACCCCTTGAACCCTAGTAGTAGTGGAAACTCAGTTTTTTCCCAATAATTCAAATGTTATCCACAACACTAGACAACATATTGATGGTTTTAGACACCCATTTCAGAGTTATAGCACATATCTCAAAGTCAAGTACAAGTCCTTTGGACCAATTTCCCAAAATCACCCCTTCTAAGCTGACCTAATTAGGCTGCTTAGGCCTAATTTACAAAGCAACATGTCTTTAAACTGATTATAGGGAATTGAAACCTTTAGGAAGCATTTTTTATGTTCTCAAACCTCCAAAACAACAATTGGATTCCACTAGTACAGACAACTTCATCCCAAACCTGAAAACCCTTATTTTCTGCATTATTCATGAGGGTTTATTGAATGTAACACTTCCACAACCTCCCAGATCTCAAAACCAACTTGAACATAGTCCAATAGCCCTGTACATGCTTAAAAGTAAAAAAAACAAGACCTCCCATATAGATTCTATCAAACCCTAGGTTAAGCCCCTCATTTACATGCATTTTTCTTCACAAAACTCATAGTAGGAGCAGGTTTATTACTCTTATTTATTTCCCAACCCCCTAATCATTCAGCCTACCATCTAATCAAACTCCATAGGGACCTTTACATGAGTTACAGTTTCCATAGATGGTGTAAGGGCCCTTTAAAGCATTATTCTGATCACAAACCCTCAAAATAGGGTTTCCTAGGGCTGTTCACAATAAATTGACTATAGAATGCTTCAAAATCCTTGTTAAATATTCAAACCTAGTGAAAAACACATAAGACACATGTCCCTACATTATTCAAAAGATATTTTCACAATAAAAGGGTTGTACATTACCGTACAGATCTAGAAAAGTTAGAAAATACAAGAAATTTGCTGCTAACTCAAAGAATTCAATGTATTTCTTCACAAAAATACAAAATCCCCCTTACATTCGGTGCCTTCATTCCTTTTAAAGGCTTCTTAAACCCAACCAACAACCAACCAACTTTCAATTTATTTTTAAAACACTAATGACCGTTGGAGGTCATAAATACACCCTTTTACAAGTTTTGTTAACATATACTTTCATACATTGCAATGGTTATACCTTTTGGCCTTCCAAGACACTTAAATACATTGAAAGCACTTATGATGGTCTATTTAGACCTTATGGAATCCTAACACATGACCTAATACACCAAAAGCACCCTAAACCTACTTAGAACCTTATTTGTCATCATTAACAATTGCTTCACATATGTAACCTTGTTTACAAGAATGAATCAATGAGACACCAAAAGTTCCTTAAAGACCTTATTGAACATAAATAAACATATAAAAAACCTATATCACCCCTAACTCAATAGATGATCAACTACAAATAATCCAAGGTTGATAATAGGGTATAGGTGCTCCTACACCATACACCTCCACAAGAAAAGAATCATGCCTCACGAGTGGAGGTTGATACCAACTCAACTACCCTTCCTACAGGCTCCTGTGGTTCATGAACACTTGCCATTGCTGTATGCTTTGTGCTTTTGAAAATTGCTCTGCACTATGGACTGGGTGTACACTTAAAAGTGACTATGCATTTGTATTCAGACCTGGTGTTTGTCCTCTCATCCTTTGTACTAAATTTGTTAGTTTCCCTGCACTTGTACCTACATACAAACAAGAGTTAGTAATCTCATGTACTGTCTTCTTTCCTAAGTCTCTTCCTTGCTTGCAATTTTTCTCACTGCCTTTTTCTTCTTGTTTTTTCTTCACTATCCCTCTAACCTCTCTTATCACTGCCCCATCAGACCTTTGTACTATGTTAGATTTTTGTACTCTTGAGTTGACAACCTTTGCATCTGTACCTCCTCCTTTTTGACTCACCAAAGGACATAAAATAGTCCCAATCATCATACCTTGCCCCATGAAATTCACTCCAAGCATTCCACTCTATTTCCCATACTGCCCTGCAAACTTATCAACATTTACATTACCTAAATCAAGCCTAAGCATAATGGCTTTCTCTACCTTTTGCAAGAATAAGCTTTCCACTGTCCTAACACCATTGGGAGGTGTATTCCTGCTGCCTTAACACCATAACTCTACTCCAAAATAGAAAAAAAGTTATTCTTACCATCCTCAAGCTTTATAAGTTCCTTTTTGCCAAAGATCACCACCTTAGTTTTTCCCTTGTCCTTCTCTTTTCCCTACAAAGGAGTTAGCTTGAAACTTTGATTATCCTTCCAAATGGTGTAAGTGTTTTCCCAACCATCATACATAGACTTCCTATCAAATTTCCATGGCCTTCCCAAGAGTAGATGGCAACAATCCATTGGAAATATATCACATAAGACTCTATCCTTGTACTCCCCAATCTGGAAATCCACATAGGCTTGTTCATTTACCACTAAATTCTGGCTATCATTCACCCAAGAAACTTTGTAGGGTGCTACATGAGGTATTTTTTCTAGACTCATCCACCATATTGTCTTGAGAACCAGAATCAATTACAACTTGACACACTTTACCTTTGCATTTGCATGAGGTTCTGAATAGGCTCCTTCTTTGGCTCAGATCTTCCTCTTTTGGTGCTTGCAACAAGGTCCTTCTCATCATGAGTGACTCTTCTACCTCTGGATCTACAGGTCTTCTTGTTGAACTAACACTATCTTCTTCATCCCCTTGGACAAATTGGAATCTTTTATCACCTTTCCTTTCACTTCCACCTGCTGCAGTACTAAACTTGTCAAGACATTTGAAGGCAGGGTGACCAAAATCATCACACTTGTAGCATCTTCCTACAAATTCATTTGAGTCTCTTCCTCTATGATTTTCTCTTCCACCTCTCCATCCACCTCTAAACTCAACTCCTTGTTCTTTTCCTTTTCAAACATCTTCTTGACCTTCTTTGGGTTTGCTTTGTGTTGAAAAGGTGCCTCTTCCCCTAGATGTACCACCTCTACCTCTTACTGCCTTCTCTTGTTTCCTTTTGAGTTTCTCCTCCACCCTAATTGCTAGTTGAAAAAATTCTTCCACGGATTTGGGGTTAGCAACCACAAGTTCATCTTGAATATTAAACCTTAAACCACCTAGATATCTAGCCACCTTTTCAGCCCCATCTTCATCCTTTCTAGATCTTATAATTAGTTTGTAAAATTCATCAGTGTAGGCTTTAACATCTAGTTCTTTGTTTCAAACCTTGCAATTTTTTATACAACTGAACCTCATGTTCCTTTGGAAGAAACTTACCCTTCAACTTCTGCACCATCTTGTCCCAAGAAGTGATTCTTGATTTTCCTTGTCTTCTCCTCTCTGTTTGTTCATAATCCCACCAAAGAAGAGCATGTCCCTTTAGATTTTTTTTTGCAACCTTCACCATCTGTTCTTCTGGAACATCCTCACTTTTAAAATAGTTATCCATGGAAGCTATCCAGTCAAGTAATTCCTCTTCATTAATATTACCACCATAAATAGGAGGATCAACCTTTACCTTATGAGTACCACATTTTATTTCCTTGAGAAGCTTTACCATCCTTTGATCTTCAGGATCGAGGTCTTCATCAACATCTTCATAGTCTTCTTCATCTTCTTTTGTTTCACTTTCTTCATCCACATCTCTCCTTTTCTTTGTCTCCAAGGCTGCAAGCCTTGCCAACACTGCATTATGAGATTCTAGAAGCTTAGCATGCTTCTCCTTTAGATCTTGCAACTCCCTAGTAGAACCAACATTCTTAGGAGGCATCTTCTTCAATCAACTTCCTTCAAGCCTGCAAAAACCAATCAAATTACTAACAAGGGATCCTTTCCCTGAAGCTCTGATACCACTTTGATGTAGACCTGGGAGGCTCAAACCCAATCAATCTAACAACCTGAATTTAAGAGGAATCTAAAAATATTAGAATGACCTATTTGAACAATCCAAACAACCCTAAAAGCTGGAATCAACAGAAGCATAATTTCACAATTTCACCCCTTGAACCCTAGTAGTAGTGGAAACTCAGTTTTTTCCCAATAACTCAAATGTTCTCCACAACACTAGAAAAAATATTGATGGTTTTAGACACCCATTTCAAAGTTATAACACATATCTCAAAGTAAGGTACAAGTCCTTTGGACCAATTTCCCAAAATCACCCCTTCTAGGCTAACCTAATTAGGCTAATTAGGCCTAATTTACAAAGCAACATGTCTTTAAACTGATCACAGGGAATTGAAACCTTGGGGAAGAATTTTTTATGTTCTCAAACCTCCAAAACCACAATTTTATTCCATTGGTATGGAAAACTTCATCCCAAACCTGAAAACCCTTATTTTATGCATTATTCATGAGGGTTTATTGAATGTAACACTTCCACAACCTCCCAAATCTCAAAACCAACTTGAACATAGTAAAATATCCCTGTACATGCTTAAAAGTTAAAAAAAACAAGACCTCCCATATAGATTCTATCATACCCTAGGTTAAGCCCCTCATTTACATGCATTTTTCTTCACAAAACTCATAGTAGCAATAGGTTTATCACTCTTATTTATTTCCCAAACCCCTAATAATGTAGCCTACCATCTAATCAGACTCCATAGGGCCCCTTACATGAGTTATAGTTGCCACAGATGGTGTAAGGGCCCTTTAAAGCATTGTTATGATCACAAACCCTCAAAATAGGGTTTCCTTGGGCTGTTCACAATAAATTGACTATAGAATGCTTCAAAATCCTTGTTAAATCTTCAAACCTGGTGAAAAACACAAAAGAAACATGCCCCTAAATTATTCAAAATAAATTTTCACAATAAAAGGATTGTACATTACCGTATAGATCTGGAAAAGTCAGAAAATACAGGAAATTTGCTACTAACTCAAAGAATTCAATGTATTTCTTCACAAAAGCTCCAAAATCCCCCTTACATTCAGTGCCTTCATTCCTTTTAAAGGCTTCTTCAAGCCCAACCAATGACCAACCAACTTGCAACTGATTTTTAAAACACTATTGACTGTTGGAGGTCATAAATACACCCTTTTACAAGTTTTGTTAACATATACTTTCATACATTGCAATGGTTATACCTTTTTTCCTTCCAAGACACTTAAATACATTGAAAGCACTTATGATGGTCTATTTAGAGCTTATGGAATCCTAAACATGACCTAATACACAAAAATCACCTTGAACCTACTTAGACCCTTATTTGTCATCATTGACAATTGCTTCACATATGTAACCTTGTTTACAAGAATGAATCAATGAGACACCAAATGGTCCTTAAAGACCTTATTGAACATAAATAAACACATAACACACCTATATCACCCCTAACTCAGTATATGATCAACTAAAAATAATCCAAGGTTGATAATAGGGTATAGGTGCTCCTGCATCAATGGTGAAGCATTATAATGGCATCTACTTTCTCCTTAGACACGAGTACCAGATTCTAGGGCAATTCAATCCATATTTGATAAAATTGGTCTAAAGACTTGATGAAACCTTCTAGGAAAGCAATCTGTTCCTTCAAATCTATTTTATTTTGCTTACTCTTCTAAACTCAGGTGGCAGTTGTTTCTAAATTTACTTTCATCTCTTCTAATTCTTGTCCCTATGATGAATGTCCAACATTAATTGTTGTTACCCTATAATAACTAGGTGTTATTTCATGCTTGCTCTTATCTCCCACTATAGTAGCTATTGGAGAGTTCTCCCTCCATCCGTATTCCTCTTCATAGCATTTCTTGTCTTTTCTCTACCTCTAGGTTTACAAGTTTGTACTTGTATTAAACTTCTGAGATCTAGAGGCACCAGTTCCACCTCCAATGGAAGAGCCATTTGTCTGACTAGCTAGTAAGGTGATTCTTTGTTCTATTTAGCCTCTTTAGTATTTCTTTGTTCCTGATGATTTGCATGTTTTGGAACTTCTCCTCTTGAACTATCAACATTACCTGTCACAACCCCTGAAACTTGAACAATTTTTGTCCTCACTGGCATGGATTCCAAATTACCCTGGTTTATCACTGTCTCTTCCTTTTAGAGACTTATATTCTTTTGTCTTGCCATGTGTTCAACATTAGTCCTTGGGGAATCATTTTCCTGTTGTCCTTAAACATCAAGATTCTCATCATTGCTTGGTTCACCACCCAAGGTTTGTGAGGAATCTACATTTTCGTTCTTATCCCAACCTTCTCTTGATTTATAATAAGTTTGTGCTTGCTCAATATTCTCTTTATTTCTTCCTTGTGGAAACTGATCATCAATTGTATCTTCATTATCAATATTATCAATGGGATTCTGACCTGCAGTGTCCCCTATTCTTCTTCCATCAATTTCTTCAGGGTTTCCCACTTCTAGGGTGAGTGATCCTCTTATAAAATCTTCTTCTTTATCTGTAGGATTTGACCCTGTATGTGACACTTCTTCCACTAATGGGTGTATTAGGTCTCAAAAACATAGGTTGTAAACCTTGAGAGGATGCCAAGCTCTATGGTAACATTTTTGGCTAATGAATAGGGTTAATTAATGTGTTTGAGAACCCCCTACACTTTAGGCTCTTCCAGGCCTAGGTGGGTGTACTAAATCACGGAGCATATTTAAGAGTTATATGTATAATCTCTAACTTAGGTGATCTATTCACAATGGCATGTAGAAGTGAAATAGATGCGAGGCTGACAACTAATCCTACTATAAATTTTTTGAAAATTAAATGTATGAACAAGATTTATATAGTGTATTGCTTGAAGTGAATATGACTAGTGCTTAATCCTATTGGGTGAATGGAGTTGAGATGTGTAAGATATGTGGATCCCTTTTTTTAGCTTAATTCTAGTTGTTCGACACTTTTGGATGTTTATACTTTGTATAAACGTGCAAGTTTGTCAATTATTTGAGCTCTTCTTACAAATCCTAGTGAATATCTCCCTAGGTTACTGTGATGTTTGAAAGGACTTTTAATTCTAATTTGAAGAAAACCGGTCAAGATAATCAACTTAAAAGGAATTTAATTCTCTTCTCATAGAAACCAATCAAGGAAATCACACAAGTGCAACAAATGTGTCTTGACAAGTTAAAATATATTGGTATACATAATTTGAATAACACAGACAGACCACTTCAGAGACAACCAAATAACATGTATGAATTAAGATTGACATAATAGTTCAACACCAGAAATTGGATCACTGAATTCAAACTTTCTCTTCCATCATGTTACTTCAAAAAATGATTTGATACATATTAGAAGTCTTTTATATGTTTATAGAAAATGATATTTCTATTGATAATCTATCCTACTGCTATGATGATGATTAAATTTGGCCTCAATTTCCCTTATATATGGGAAGCACACAAGCTTTAGTCCAATTTACAAAAAGACATATCTCTTCATTCATATTTTGTTAACATAACTAAAAAATTTTAACACATGAAAATTAATCGAGGATGTAATGAGGTTCATGGAATTCATAGTACACTGCAGTCCATTACTCTTCATGAGGTGTACGTGATCACTTAAGATCTACTCATGACCCTCTCAATGATAATGTACCTGATGCCAGGTGACTTCGACCCTTATACCATTCGAGCAATAAACATATTAATTCTGTAGAGATGCTCAATATAATTTTGGATGACACATGTATCTACATTGTTGATTATGTCCTTCATGGAAAATTATAAGGAGAAGATCTATCCAAGTGCACATGGGTATTTTCTATTACCATTTCTTCATCGTTCACCTTTTCAAGGGCTACTGGTAAATACTAGGTGATTTCATCTTTCCAAACACTTTTCTCTTTTAACTTTCCTTCATGAAATAAATTGGGGATAGGCATGTCGAGGGATTGATCAAAATCACTGAGTTCTTGAGTTAACACAGTGCGATATTTTTCATGCATTTCCATTAACTCATCATAAACCTTAAACACTTTTGGATCAATATTTTCTTTGGTTATCAATTCCTCTTTCTTCTCCATCATTCTAAGGAATATCCTTTTGTTTTCTTGATAGGCATTGTGTGTTCTATTGTGGATTTCCCAAACTTTATCAACTTTCCCAATCATCTTCTCAAATCTTCTATTTATCAGCTCTAAAAGTATTTTACACTTGATGGCCTTCATTTTGGTTTCCAATTTATCACCTTTCTTTTAGAAATTTTTAGCTTTGAGCTTCCAATAATTAGTCTCAGCCATAATAGATTCTATCACTTGTTTATCACCTTCCAACCATGGAGAGTATGTAGAGGATGTCAATTTGTCTTTATAGCTAGCAATCTCCTGCCTCAATTTTTCATTCTCGATCATGCACATCTTGTTACTTTTCACTAATATTTCTATTTGGTCTTTGGTGAATTCGACCACATTAACATTTAAGTTTACAATCTCCATGAGATCAGTATCCTCTACGCATTGTACCAGGAGATGACCAAATGCTTTATTAGGATCATCAATGACCAAAGGCTTTTGGTTGGGTGGGTACATACCCACATCAACAAGGTTGCATTGTTTATATTGAAGCCTGACTACCCGATCTACCCCCTCTATGCTTAGTTGCGAGTTTTTGTCCTGGCTCCTCCTAAAAATGTCAAACACAATAGCTAAACTCATGTCCCATCCAGGAAGCAACATGACCCCTACTTCTTCTAGTAGCTCTCTCCTTTTCTGGGGTAATGTCATCCATTTCTTTGTTAATCTCCCTCTCTATTTCTTTCAAAGCCTCTGATTCTTGTTCAGGAGTAACATTTTTAATTCTTTCTCTAACCAATTTTCCCTTGTATTCATAAATAAATTTTTTAAACTCAGGAGTCTTGACAAAGGCATCATCATAGATGATTTTTTTACTGGCCTTATGCCTTATATCATTTGAGATATCATTATGTGACTCCATTACAACTATGTTTCTCTCAGTTGGGGGCTCATAGTTACCCACAACAAGTTCAATTATTTTCACTTCCTCATCATCACTCCCTACTTCTTCCTATTCTGCAAGGGATGTATTAATGGAGAAACTTACATTAGGTGTAAGTTGGGGAAAAGGTTGGCACAATAGAATTTCATTTTTAGCTTGTACCTCCCAAATATCCAAAATTATTTTCTTCATGAAGACATAAGGAGGCATGTTCTTAGTTAATTCAGGCTCATTTGAAATGAGTGCCTCTAATCTCCTTATATGATCTTCAATTTCTAAAAAGGCTCCTTTGTATAGAGGATCATTGTTTGCTTTCCATGCCCCAACTGTCATGATTCTATTGTACAAGTTTCTCTTTCTAGTGGCATAATGCTCATCAATATTTCTTATCAAGTCATCTTCCACAAGGGGTATATGTGAATAGCCTCCTAATTTCTTGGTAATTTTGGCATTGCTGATGAAGTATTCAAGATCAAACTTTTCTCTTTCATTTTCTTTTGGCAAGTTGTAGTGCTCCAACTTTTTTTCAATTAACTCATAGCCTCTTTCAGACAGTACAATAAAGTCTCAAAAACATAATGTTCTAGGCATCAAGGATTGCTTGTTATTACTTTTAAGGTGCATGAAATATGCATAGACCAGTTGCCTCACAATTTCCAAAAAGGAAACCCTATTTGGATAGGTCTTTGGTAGCAGTAGTGGGGCTCCTTCATACCTATAAACCCTAATATTTGTGCAATCACTATAAGCATACCAATCACCCCAGTTGTGATTGAACTTGCCCATTTCATCTTTTTGCTTTGGCCTGAGAAACCTTTTTACTTCAAGTGATAAGTTATATTCACATGGGTGACCAAACATTCTGTATAGGGGTTTCACAAAGTATTCTTCAAAGTATATATAGTGTGATCTCAGGTATCTTCTATCCAAAATTGCTATCCACATTTGGATCGACCTGATATTTCCATCGTCATCCAAGTCTTTGATTATCAAGCACTCATCCCATATTCCCAAACCTTGTCCTTCATACATAAGGAGATGCATAAACAATGAGTAGTTTTTGAACCGAAACCCTCCATTAGCCAGATTGTTATGAATTTCATTATCCAAGAATTTTGCATAATCTAGGGGCCTAGCATCCTGACTTTGTATATTAGTTGCTATGACCATCGGTGTTATTTCCATAAATATTGGGGCATCTAAGCCAAGTACTTGACATACAAAGTAGTACATATACTGGTAATATTCTTCAAACCCATTCACAAAGTATGGATGGTTTTCTTCTTTTGAAAACACTTTGAGCTTATTTCCTTCTTTTCAGGGCCTATGCAGTGGTAGCCTCCACCTTTTGTAACTAGGTGCTCAATTTGTGATATTCGTTCAAGGGGTATTTGAGTTTGAATTTTATATCAAGAATGGTGTCAAGCTGGAACATCATGGAGATATGGTTCCTAGTGACCGACATGAAAGATGATCTATGTGGTAATTCAATCATATGGTTTTGAGGGTTGTATCTATCAACCATTAATTTGATTAATTCCACATCTATGAACACATTGGGTACTACCAGCTTCCCTAAATTAAGCCTCCATGGGTTTGAAACTGGTCGGTGTCTATTCATTTTCCTATAATGATATATAAACAAATCATACCCTCTGGTAGGAGTCCATGAGTCACCTACGTTTGTGTTCTTATCTTCTAGTTGTTCGGCCTAAGGGTTCAATTGTGCATGTCTTCTGGACGTTTTCCCAGAGTTGGGGCACTGATCAATTAAGTCTTGGTTCAAGTGTCTTTCATCTATATTTTTTCTCTTATTTTTAGGGTTCTCAGTGGTGGATGCCATTATACAAATTTATAGTAAAAACCCCTACTTCCAAGCTTTAATAATTTGAACCAACTTGTATACTTTAAAACTTTAATCTCAGGCTTCTAGGTACTTACATGGATAACACTTTCCTTGGTTCAAGTTGTGTCATCCTCTGTTATATTCTGCAACTTTGTTTTCTGGTTGCTTAGTGATTTCCAAATGTACTCAAAACTTGATTTCTAATGTTCTCAACATTGGTTCATTTATGGAAATTCTATGTCATTCAAGTGAGCAATTAATTATTTTGAATGTCATCCATTGATCTTCTATCACCACTTTCAAAATGTCCCCTCGCCATGCCACTATCTCATCAACATGTTTTTTCATTGGGATGACACATTTTTGGTCTTACCGATACCTCCCTCTTTCCCCAATATCTCCATTGATAGTATATCCTTCCATATTTTTGAAGGGACCTCATATGGCTTCATATTGATGACTTTATGTCCTGTCGAGACCCTATTTGTCTACAGTTCCTTCGATGTCTCATTATTGCTCCGTTATGTCCACAAATTTATCTCTCGAAGTGTCCTTGTTTCATCGAAGGGACCAATATTTCTATTCCTTCGATGTGTATTCTTTATTTCTATAGAATCCTTTGCTTCAATGGTTGGTTCTTACCTATTAGTTTTTTTCTCCTCGATGTATTCTTTCTCCTTATTTGGGTATTAGAGGGACCATAAATCATCTCTTTCTGATGTTTCATGCTCCATTTGATCTCCTTTATCATTATTTCATTCCTTTTGCTTTATTGAATAGAAAAAATATTTCATTCCACCAATGTGGAGCTTTTCCTTCAATGGACTTTGTCACTTGTGTGACATCGAAGAGACTCATAGCTTTCTTATCTCGATATTGTGTTTTGTCTGATACTTCATGTGTATTTGACCTTTTTTTTCACTTCAATATTTTACTTTATTTCATCCATCGAAGGTTATAAATGACATTTCCCTTATCAAAGAGACTATCTTTCTTGTCTATATGATGTATATTCTTTTCTTTGATGAAATTATTGACTTTATTTTTCACATGCTTGTTTAGGCCTATCAAAGGGACTGGTATTGGAGTCCTACCAATATAGATTTTTTTCTCCAATATTCCTTCAAGTGATATTCCTATTACCCTTATCAAGGGGACTATGGACCACTTTACTCTGATACTTCAGAGTCTTTTTGAACATCCTTTGTTACTTTATGTGATAACTATCATCACCTTATCGAAGAGATAAGTTCTTTGTCCTATTGATGCATATTTTTCTGCTCGATGAAATTTATTGTTCTTGTAATATTGAAGGGACTTATAAGTCCCTCATCTCGATATTATATTTTTCCAATTCATTGAGCATGCCAACTAGGATTTTTTCCCTTTGATCTTGTATCTTCACTCTAATACATTGATGAATTATGTCTGAGATATGTCTTTTTGTTTCCTGATTAATAAAGTATATCTTTTCCGAAAGTTGTGCCAAAGTAATCAAAATCTTTATATCCCTTAGTAGCTATTTTTTTTAGTTTATCGAAGAGACCCAAGGAATTGTCTTCCAATATTCCAAGGTATCCTCAATGGGACTTTAGTAGGATTATCCAAGAGACACAAAGATGACTCTCCTCAAAAAACTAATCTTACTTGGTAATATTCATACTATGCAACTCCATTGTTCTTTTGAAGAGACTTTGAAGTGAGTTAGGCCGATGTGGTATTGTCTTAGCGACATGACTCAATTATTATTTAGGTAAATGGTGAATGTGAATTTGTTAGGATGGAAGATGTATGGAAAATTTTAAGAGATAAAATTATAAAATGGCAGACTAGGTGATGAAGTGTTTTGGTGGAAGATGGATTTTGGAATATTCTTTGGTGGATTATTCTAGTCGTAATAACAACTTTGATTGGGGATGAATGACTGTGAGGTTGTTGCAAGAATCCATAATCATTCTCTAGGATGTAGACCATGGGGTGAAGGTGGAAAAATAAGAAAAAAGGTAAAGAAAAAGGGACCCTAAAACTACTATGCATGGAATGATATTTTTTTAAGAAAATAAATGCTTCAAGAATTGTCCATGCACTGGAAATTCTTGACTTTCTCTTGTCATATTTTGTAGATAGTATGAGTCTTCACCACATTTTTCAGTGATAACAAATGGTCCTAGCCACAAGGCTTCAAATTTCCCATGTTTTCCCTTTTCCTAAATTCTTGAATTCCACATAAGGACCATATTATCAATCTCAAACTTCCTATCCTTTTCCTTCTTATCAAATAAGTCTTTCATCTTTCATTTCATTTTTTGATTGCGTTATTGTGCTAAATTTTTGATCTCATCCGACTCTGCTAATTTCTCCATTCTGTCTTCCATAGGCTTAGGAATGTCCATATCTTCTTGTAACATGAATTTATAGACTAGTAGGAGATTTTTCATGGGCATCCTAGCTTGGATTCCATACACTAGTTCAAAGGGGGACTTCCCAGTATCTTTCTTTGTTGTGATCATGTCTTCCGAAACTACCAATCTTAACTTAGAATCCCATGCCTTTTTATTATTGTCCAACATTCTTTTGATTATCTTTATGATACTCTTATTGTTAGATTCTACCTATCCATTCGCTTGGGGGTGATATGGTGAGGTATATGAGATCATTATACCATATGATTCACAAAACCATTTAAATTCATCAAATCTAAAACACATGCCATTGTCTGTTATCAGCCTCAAAGGGACTCCAAATCTGGTGATAATATTTTTGAATAGGAAGTTTATCACAACCTTGCTGGTAGCTTGCTTTGTTGGTACAACCTCTATCCACTTTCTAAAGTAATCAGTGGCTACTAAGATCCACCTTTTCCCACCACTGGACTTGTCTGCAATCTCACCTATAAAAAAAAATTCCCCATTGATGGAATGGGGCCTCAACCTATATATGTCTCAATGGTAACACCCCCTGATACTTCATCTTGCCAGAGAATTTCTAGCATGCTTCACACTTTTTTACATAATTATAAGCATAATTGAAAACCTTGGGAAACTAATAACCTACTCTTAGAACCTTGTGTGCAATAGTCTTTGCTGAATAATGCCCTCCACATACACCCTCATGCATTTCTTTTAAAATATTTGATCGCACTTCATCCAAGCACAATAGTAATATACCATCCCTATTTTTCTAGTACAAATCTCCATTCATGAAGACATATTTTGTGGCACAAAGTTTAAGGTCCTTCTTTGATTTTTATTTAGTCCTTTGGGGCACTCCATATGCTTGATATAGTATGCTATGTTAGTGTACCACTATGTATTTCCTATGCTTAACACCCAATTATCTTCCCCTTCCATGATGCAAACCTATGTAGCATCTAGATTGGAATCAACCATCAATCTCAGTAGTCCCTATCCTCTTACTAATTTTGTGATCTGAATATTAATATTAAACTCTTGGATATGGTTTATCCATTGACACCTTCTTCCAGTTACCTCTATTTGTGAAAAAACATCTTTTATTGTAGCATTTAGCACATAAGTGATAAATTTTTCCCCTATTAAGTAAGGATTAAATGCCTTGAATAATTTTACTAGGAAATAAGCTTGCTTCTCAGTAATTCCATACTTTAGTTCTGCGCCCTGTAGTGATTTACTAAAAAATGAAATAGGTTGTTCATATCCTTCATTGTTCTTTTGTAGCATTTCTGTTGCTATCGTGTGGAATGATGTAAAGGAGAATATCTGAAAGGGCTTGTCAAAATTTGGGGACTTTAATACAAGTGATTCCTTGATAGCTCTTTTGATTGACAAAAAGGCATCAATAGCTTCTTCTATCCAATCAATCTTTGCATCCTTTTTTAACATCTTTGAGATTGGTTTTACAATCTCTGCAAAGTTTGAGATAAATTGCCTAACAAAGTTAATCTGTCCAAAGAAAGATTAGATGACTTTTACATTCTTTGGGATGGGGATCTTGTCAATAGCTTCCACCTATTTCAGATCAATTCGTACTCCATCCTTTGAGATAATATACCAAAATAGTTTACCTTCTGTGACAACAAAGTGACACTTTTTCAGGTTTAGAGAAATGTCATATTCTAGTGCTCTAATGAAAATCTTATCTAGATGTGCACAATGATCTTTTGAATTCTTGGAGTATGTTGTTAGTGTTAGTGTAATTAATTAATTATTACACTAGCATAAGTTAACTTAGGTATTGCATTTAATTAATTAAGTCATAGGTTGCATTATTAGATAAATCATTTAATAAATGGGATAATATTCCCTTCCTTATTTGTAGGAGATAAGATTCCTTCTAGAAGATGAGTTGTCCTTCTAGAACTTATCTCAACATTTAATGATCATCTAGATAGGGTTCACATGTTGTCACATGTTGTTAGATCAAGACACATGGCAACATCTCATTCATATTAGGGTTTACCTCTTGCCTATATAATCAGGCATCTTGTTCATTTGTAATATATCAATCAGATATCCAATATCAATCAATCATATCATATCAATAGAATCTTCAATCAGCATTCCATTGTTGCAACACTTTCTTTGTGGTTGATCATCTTTCCTGGCTTAAAGGTCCTCCATCGAAGTCTGTAGCTTCAAGGACTGTGTATCCATAATCTCAACATGGTATCAGAGCTTTTCTAGTGAAACGTCAACCCAGGATCAAGAAAGTTGGTGTGCGAGATTCTTGCAGGCTCGAAGGTTTCCATTGAAGGCTACTTGATTCCACCTAGGGACCAAGCTGATTTCTGAAGTAGATAGAGTCAAATCTGAGCTCGCCATTGTCTTCAGAAGGCCTCGAAACCCTAGGATCACCTGCCCATTCATCAAAATCGGATACATCAACCTGGGAGCTTCAGAGGTATTTTTAGGGTTTGCAAAATCAATCGTACTATCCGTACAATTTGCAGCAAAAAATCATCCCTTGTAGTTGTCCTCTGAGGCAAAATTTTTTTATACGTAGGCCATTTTCTATTTTTAAAAAAATCAAGGTTTTTTGCATTATTTCTTGGAAAAATATATATTTGGCATTTTCCTATAGTTTCAGGAAAAATATTTCGGGCGACCTGCATTTTATATCACAGTCGACATCAGGCTTAATATTTTGGACTATAGTCCATCGACATTTTTATTAAAAATTATGGGGTTTATTTTTTTTTTTTGGTCGGCATATTCTTTTGATTTTTTAATTGCAAATTCTTTGCAATATTAAAAAAATCTCAATTTATTGTTTGTCGGCCACATTACTTTCGGTCTGCAGAAGAAAAGGGTTTTTGTTTAGGTCGGCTACTTTTATTTGTGCAAGGTCGTACTCTGGGCAGGCCCATCCCATCACTGTCTCGTCCGTTGAAAAGTTTATCCGTCGCTGCCGAAGTCTGCCGACCACCGACCGCCGTGACCAGTACTCTCGCCGGTGTCTCATGTGTCGGCCACTCCATTCCCGACCCGACCATCAGTTATAGTTCTCCCGCTGACCGAATTTTTTTCTCGCCCCTACTGGTGACCGCTACCGACCACCCCGCCCCAGGTCCTATCACCGACCGTGGGGTCCGATCATCCGGCGGTGTCTCCTACCAGTGGCGCCGCCCCGGTACCGCCCAGCTCCGCCCGGCGGCTCCAATTTTTTTGCCACAACCCGAGCTAAGGTCATATCAGTGACCATGTTTTTAGCTCCCAGGTGCTAATTTTTTGAGCCTATTTAGCCTGCAGGTGCCTAATCAGGGCATTTTTTTCATTTTATCACAACTTTCACCCAAGATATCAAAATTTGGCAAACGATATACCATCAGAAAGGGAATTTCGCGTACTTTCTAGTGGTAACATCAGTTTTGCAAAATTTTTCTCGTAGAAAATTCTACATCCAACTAAAGACAAAACCCTAATATGGACTCAAAGCTGCATATCTTCTCAACCCTTCATCAGATTTCGGTGATTCCAATGGCATCGGGAAGGTGATTCAGAGCTTTTTTTCATCAGTCCAGCCCCTTGATCAGTTTCAGCTCCAGGTACTCTTGCATGCAATTTTTTTCAATTTGGTGCCTTTGATCAATAACTTGGTTACTCTGAAGCTTGGGACAAGATTTTTTTTATTCGGTTAGCATCACTTCAGTTGTACATCATATTTGGAAGCTTTTATTTTCAGTTGAAGGTCAATGCCTTTGTTTTTTGTGGAGAAATTTCATTATGGGACTTGCATATACTTCTTCTCTTGTTATGTTGCACAAGGATAACTATTCACAATGGCAAGATGGGATCAGCCACCATCTCTAATCACTTGATCTATTGCCTCATCTGTATGGTATAGTTCCTCATCTGAGTGAAGGTATTCATGAACTTGCTTGGAGTTGTTGCAGATACACTGTTTTGGAGATAATTTCTATGCAAGTTGATTGTGATATTTTGAATGCTATTGATCATTGTGATTGTCCTCACATTCTTTGGACTAAGCTTTGGGAGATCTATGGAGATTCAGATACTCCACCATTCCTCGTTGGTCAAGATTCAAAATGTCATTCTTCAGATCAAGTACCCCGTAATGCTATTGTTGTGCAGGAAGTTGATTACGTTGATCTTTCTGAAGAGGTTGACAAGGTTCCTTTCGGTGCTTCTTCTTCATCAGAGATAGTTGGTATCCCTTCACATTCAGTGATTCCTTGTCCAGAGTCATTGATTAAGGCTTCCACCATCATCATTCATCAGGACACATTCAATTTTTCAGACTTGGCATCACAGGATGGCTTCATTTCAGGTATCATTGACTTGGCTACTTCTACAGGTTTGGAGAACATTCTTGAGGGGATACCACTCCTCTATTCAGATATTTATTATCCGAGACTTCTTCCCTGTCATTCCATTTAGGACTTGCAGTTTCTTCAGCATCTACCATTGGATTTGCTTCAAATTTCTTTCAGTGGTTTTGCAGACACTTCATTCAGGGGGGCTATCAAGTCTCCATCACATCCATTCTATCTTCATCTTTGGATATTGTTCAGCATATGTTTCTGCATCATCCTAGTTTGTCACTCTCTTCATTGATTGTGGCATCCTCTTCATCAGGCAAGGAGACATTTGAGTAGAGTTCAGAGACATCATCGGCATCCACCTTCATCCTTCCTTCCTTCAATTCCTATCTGGAATGGGAAGCATCTATGCACTTGCACTTGGTTTTGTTTCTTCCGAAAGGGAGACAAGTTGTTTGTAAGCATTGGATCATGTTTTTTCTTCAGAGTACACTTACCAGTTTTGCATGTGATCACATCTTCTGGGGGGGCTATATAGTCTCTCTAATGTATCCATGTGATGGATGGTGTACTTGGGGGGTATTTGGGAGTCCTCCATCCTTCCCATCCTATCTCACATTTTTTGCATTTTCATCTCCTTTTTGGAGAGGGGTTTTGTTCCTACTGGGTTTTCCCCTTTTCTCCGATTGTGGGAGATTTTCTTCATCTTCATGTACATGGGTACCTAACATGGCCTCGTAGCCGGGACCCATCATCGATCATCATCTTGCATAATCATTGCATTTTCCTCCCTAAGTTGCACTTATGGGGGGGTGTTAGTGTAATTAATTAATTATTACACTAGCATAAGTTAACTTAGGTCTTGCATTTAATTAATTAAGTCCTAGGTTGCATTATTAGATAAATCATTTAATAAATGGGATAATATTCCTTCCTTATTTGTAGGAGATAAGATTCCTTCTAGAAGATGAGTTGTCCTTCTAGAACTTATCTCAACATTTAATGATCATCTAGATAGGGTTCACATGTTGTCACATGTTGTTAGATCAAGACACATGGCAACATCTCATGCATATTAGGGTTTACCTCTTGCCTATATAATCAGGCATCTTGTTCATTTGTAATATATCCAGATATCCAATATCAATCAATCATATCATATCAATAGAATCTTCAATCAACATTCCATTGTTGCAACACTTTCTTTGTGGTTGATCATCTTTCCTGGCTTAAAGGTCCTCCATCGAAGACTGCAGCTTCAAGGACTGTGCATCCATAATCTCAACAGTTAGATAATCCTGATATACCACCATTATAGAATTAATCAAGTTAGAAAAGGCTACATCCATGGCCCTTTGAAATGTTTCTCCAACATTGGTGAGACCAAAATGAATTTTCACATAAATGTTTGTACCCTAGGGTTTGGTGAAAGTAGTTTTGTACTGGTTCGAATCTTTGAATTTTACTTGGTTATATCCTGAGAAACATCCATCATGGATAATAGCTCACAACCTATCAATTTTTGTAGCATTGCCTCCATATTTGGCAAAGGGTAGCTGTCTATGAGTGATGCCATATTTAGATTTTTAAAATCTACACACAACCTTATGTCCCCATTTTTCTTTCTTATAGGTACCAGATTTGATACCTAGGAGGAATAGATGATTGGTTTTATAATGTCTCCATCTCTTAACTTCATAAGATCCTCCTGCATCTTTGGTGCCAACATAGGGTTTATGGGTCGCTGCTTTTATTGAAATGGTTTAGCATCGGGTTTTAATGGTATCTCATGTTGAAAGAGGTCCTCTTTGTATGCTTTCAAATCATCATAGGACCAGGAAAATACATTCTTATAGTTTCAGAGTAGGATTATAAGCATCTCTCTAACTTTAGGACTAATTTTTTTACCAATGTAAACTTTCTTAGGAGCAAGTTCTATCCCAAGGTTAATCTCTTCAACATCTTCATGTTTAACAGGTGTAGGATTTAGATTGAATCTATCATGTCCATCAAATACTCTTTCTAATGCAACAAGTCCTTTTGGGATCTTATTTGTCTTAAGTTGCACCACTTCTTGTCTGGAAAGATAGTTTCTTTGCCAGACAATTCTTCAACAAAAGCATTGAGGTCTATTTCCTGGGATTCACATTGATCAATACAACGAAGGAACTTGATTAGATCTTCATCATCATTTAATATCTGCCAGTTGTATATGTTATCTAGGACAACAGGTCTTGTCTTGAATTCCAATTTTTTTATTCCCGCTAATGTAATGTCATCCCTTTTAAGAGCCATATTTGCTAAGAAATCTGCCAGTATGTTCTTAGATATTTCTATACATTCTATTGAGAATACATCAAAGAGCTTAATGGTGTCCCCAACTGCATTTTTGTATTTATTTAACTTTTTTTCTTTGATGAGTGTTTGGATCTGACCTGAGAGACAATCAACTTAGAGTCTCCATAGGTTGTTAAAAGCTTAATCCCATATCTTGTAGCAATGTTCAATCCTAACAACAACGCTTTGTATTTAACTATGTTATTGGTGCATTCAAATGTTAACAAGAATGAGTACTTAAATGTTTTTCCAAAGGGTGATATGAATACTATTCCTTCCCTATTCCTACCTTTGTTGCATGCCACATCAAAATATATCTGCCATACACCCTTATCATCAAGTTGAGCTTCTCTATCAATCAGTTATCAATTCAGTTTTTGATTTTTCAATTCTAAAATTTCCAAGGTCCACATCATAGAAACAATTCATTTGGTTTGGATCAAAGTTCTCCATAACATGCTCATATTTGGGTTCTCTATATAACTTGAACTATTTCCCACTTACTGGGATTGTTGCATATGATAGGCCTAGTTGGGCATTTCCACCTACTGGAACAATCCATTGTCTGGATAACAACATTCCATAATAAGGAGGAGTATCCACCACAATTATTGATGTAGAGAAAATACGACAAACTAAACACATCACAAACAGGGTTTTCAATCTAAATGGCCAAAATGTGCATTCTTGTTCATTCTTGACAACTTTCTCTTAAAACCTAAAACATGGTGGCAACAATTTGGGTTTTTTGGTCATAACTTTCATTGTAGACCTAATATTGAAAATGTAAGACCTGTTTGGAAACCCTTTTGGCTCTTACTACACATATCTGAAAATGGGCTAGGGTTACTTTGTACGGAATAGGTCAAAAATGGACTATTACAGAATTAGAAACCCTTTTTTGTACTTTCTTGAAATAAACTGGTGAAGATTACTCCCAAACGTGAGCATTTGAAGTCATAAAACCAAAGCCAAATCAAAGTTTTAGATCAATACAAAATTTTGGATGGGTAGAAAAAAATTTACATTTTTAGTGCTTGCTGCCAGCCCTAGCTAGGGTTTAGACAATTTTCACCAAAATCACTATAACTTTCTCATTTCATCATGAAAATGCCTCAAAATCAAATCCAAAATAAATTAGAAACACATTACTTTAACATGAAAAAGGTTTCATTGCACAAACAAGGCCGTACAGGCCGTACCAAATCTAAAAACTTGCTACAACTACATAAAACATTGGAAAATCTTATTCAAATTCTTGCATGAACACCAAAAATCACTTCCCCTGTTCAAAACTCAACCATTCCAGGCTCCAAAATGCCTTTTACAATCCATTTTTTCAGTTACAAGACGTTTCCCATTTCCATTAATGATTTTTCATCATTTTTTCCAATTTGCCTTAATGCATGACACCCAAAATAGCAACTTTTGACTTTTTTTTTGAAAACTGCCACAAACTAAAAAACCACACCCAAAATGGATTGAAAATGACATTACAACATTAATAATGGCCATTAAAGACCTTATTAATCCCCTAATACCACAAGGACTCTAAAATTGCAAAATATGCATTATTTGAGCAAAAATTGCATATTAAGTGCTCTTGCACCATTCTCCTAAGGGGAAGAAAAACCCAAATCCACTTGAGTGTAGGTTTTCTCTCTCTTCCTAGTCTTCCAATTCTTTGGAAACTTGTCCTTCGTATTTGCAACTTTCCCTGGATCCTTTTTCTTCTTCTTGTACCATCTCTTACTGAGCGTCTTCTCAACTTCAAGGTACCAAAATTCAAGTTCTCATTCATATGCCTTAGTACCATCGTCTATGTATTCATCTTCATCATTCGAATACAATATGTCAGCATATTCATCATTCATAAAATCATAAAATGCAACCATTACCTTAGTTGGTTTTGCAACATTTTCATACTATAGTGTGTTACATTTGTATAACAATCTTCATACACTATATGCACTTCTCCTCTTTCTTTAGACTCCTTTCCATCTTCACTTTCATTTGTTGCACTTGTAAACACATACTCACACACATTGTTATAAATAAATTCTTTAGTCTCTTTCCTTCACATGTTTCCTCTTCCTCAGATGGCTCTTTCTCTTCCATCATCAACAAAGACTCCCCAATGCCTGGTTTTGTTGTCCTCTTATGCCTTCTCCTCTGAATGATCTTCTTGATAGGCCACTTTATCCTCTTTCTTATTGGTAAATGCCAACCACTTTCCTGGTTTTCTTTCTCAAGACACTATTGCATCTCAAGTTCCATCCTTTTTTCTATTTCTTCCAAGGTGTGCCTCAACTCTATTATCTCTTGTTCAACATTTATTTGTTTTTTCTTCTCATTTTTCATCTCACTTTTCTCTCTTCTTTTCTATTGTTGCTTCTTGCTTGGTAACTCCTTACTCTTCAAGTCTCCACAAATGAATCTTCTAAAAAAATTCATTCTTCTTTCTCAAGAAAGTCTCTTTCACCTTGTTTCTTCTCAATGCTTCTTCTTATCTTCGTGATACCTCACCTTAGGCCCCTTTCTTTCCCTTGGCCTAGTCTCTTGGTATCCAAACTCTTCCTTCAACCTGTAAAAAGACAATACAAAACTCCCAAAAATTTCTTTCCCAAATCTTTGGGCTTTGATAACAATTTGATGCAGAGAAAAGAAGACAAACTAAACACATCACAAATAGGTTTTTCAATCCAAATGGTGAAAATGTGCATTCTTGTTCATTCTTGACAACTTGCTCTTAAAACCTAAAACATGTGGGTAGCAATTTGGGTTTTTTATTCATAAATTTTATTGTAGACCTAATATTAAGAATCTAAGACCTTTTTGGAATACCTTTTTGGCTCTTACTACACATATCTGAAAATGGGCCAGGGTTACTTTGTATGGAATAGGTAAAAAATGGACTGTTATAGAATTAGAAAACCTTTTTTTGTGCTTTCTTGAAGCAGAATGGTGAATATTACTCCCAAACGTGAGAATTTGAAGTCATAAAAACAAAGCCAAATAAAAATATAGATCAATACATAATTGTGGACAAAATGTCAAGAATTTTGGATGGGTAGAAAAAAAGTTACTACATTTTTAGTGCTTGCTGCTAGCCCTGGCTAGGGTTTGGACAGTTTTCACCATGAAATGCCTCAAATAAAATCCAAAAGAAATTAGAAACACATTAATTTAACATGCAAAAGGTTTCATTGCACAAACAAGGCCGTACAAGTCGTAGCAAATCTAAAAACTTGCTTCAACTACGAAAAACATTGGAAAATTTTATTCAAATTCTTGCATGAACACCAAAAATCACTTCCCCTATTCAAAAATCAACCATTCCAAGCTCCAACATGCTTTTTAAAATATTTTTTTTCAGTTACAAGATGTTTCCCATTTCCATTAATTATTTCTCATCATTCTTTCCAAGTTGCCAAAAGGCATGACACCCAAAATAACAACTTTGACAATTTTTTTGAAAACTGCCACAAACTAAAAACCCACACCCAAAATGGATTGAAAATGGAATTAAAACATTAATCATTGTCATTAAAGACCTTATTAACCCCCTAAGACCAAAAGGACTCCAAAATTTCAAAAAAATGCATTATTTGAGCAAAAATTGCATATTAGGTGCTCCTACACCAGTTATATCAGTTTTGTATGTTGCCTTAGGGTATGCTACCAAATTCAACTCTACATCCCATATAACTCCAACCAATGGGACAAACCTATTGTCCATTGCATAACATTTTCCATAAGTAGTGTCCACCCATAGGCCCATTTCTTTCACGACTGCCATTGGCATGATATTTATCACAACTCCCAAATTGATCATACATTTTTTTACTAGCTTATTGTTAATCAGTAGTGTGGTGTAGAATGGGTCTATTTGAGAGGGGTTCTTTGTCAAAGTGTCACCAAGGTACACTTCTGGTGTTTTTTTGGTTTCTTTTTCAACATTGTTTACTTTATTTCCTTTATCTTTATTCTGGTTCTGCTGCTTAGTGGACATGTTAGAGATTAATTTAATAACACTATCTCTACACTCATCAAATCTCATCATTTCAAGTAATGGTACAAACATCTTTATTTGAGACAATGCTTGTGTTATGCCAAATGAAGGAGTGGTCAATGATTGTTTGATTTTCTCTATCTTAGTGGCATTCTTCTCTTCAGTTTGTATCTTAGCATTGTCTCCTATCTTCCCCTATTCTACCTTTGATATTTATTTTGGCATGACTCTATGAGTCTTTTCTTTCTCACCTTTCTTTTGATTATTAAGGGTCTTTTCCTTATGTTTTTGTTCTTTTATGAATAGGCTCCTAGGTTTTCCTTGATCAAAATTTGTACTTTTAATCCTCAGGTTATAGCCACCTTTGGGTTTTTCCACAACAACTAATGTAAGGGCTCTTTTTTCTTCTTCGGTTGGTCTCCTCAGCTAGAACTATGGTGTTACATTAGATGCATAGGTGGTTTATTCTTCATCACTCTCCTGATCAAAAGATGAGTATTCTTCAACAACTTGGTGAGGTCCTAACCCTAACATATTTATGGTATGATCATTCCTCTCCTGATCATAAGACCATTTATTTTCCTATAGAGATTGAGCTACTATGCAATATTCAGGTGCATATGGTAAACTGCATGCTAAACACCATGGACTACTTTCTACCACATGTGCTCCATGTTTCTTCAAAGGGTTTGGGGTGTCTATTAAAATTTTGTCTGTGATTGTTATCTACTAGTCTCCCATCTTTCCAGTTAGTATTATATGGCATGTACTGCAGTCTAGGCCTATCATTTCTGTAGTAGTTGTCATGTCTGGCTTGCTAGTTGTTGGGGTTTTATGGGATTTTGACATTATCCCTTTTTCCAATCACCTCTGTAGCTTTCCTATTATTTTCAATGTTGACAACGACCTTCTGTGCTTCTGCAAGGGTGTTAGGAAATCTATTCCTAAGTTCATACCCAGTCTTGGGGTCAAAAGCTCTTAAGTAAATAGACAAGGCCATACCATATGTGGGTTTTGATCTAGGGGAAATCTTGTTGCATAATTTTTGAAACCTTTTGTTAAAATCAATGACCGATTCATTATGGTGTTTTTGAATTCATGTTAATTCATGTATGGAAAAATATAGGTCATAATGACTTCCATATTGCTCCCTAAATTGATCCTTGAAGTTTGCTGAGGAACTAATTGAAATGTTAGGCAAGTTCTTAAACCAATCCCTGGCATCTTCAACCAAAGACATCATGAATAACCTCATGCATATTTCCTCATATTCTACATCATAGTCATCTATAAATGAATCAAAATTCCTTATATGCTCCTCTGCAGTGATGGCATTGCTTCCAAAAAAAATTGGGATTGCATTTCTTCAATCACTGCCAATCCGATATGGACATATCGAGTGTCTAGATAAGTCTAGTTGTCTATATCTATTTATATTTGGGGGTCCTTGTAAATAGGGGTTTTGGTTAGGTTGGTTAGGCTGGTAGTAAAATCCTTGTTGATATTGATGGTGGGGTACATTTTGTTGGATGTTCTAGTGGGGGTATATGTTTCCTTGCACATTTAGTTGAGGTACATGGTGTTGATGGGGTGGGACATATTGTTGGCCAGGATGTGGATAAGTGTTGGTCATGGGTTGGGAGATGGTATTCACATTTTGTGGTTGTGAAGTTTGTGGTGGGACATTCTGCTACACATAATTTTTGTGCTATTTGGATTCCCTGATGTATTGTAAGGTGTTCTTGGAACCTTTGGAACACCCGTGTTCTATTGTGACCCTTGGAAGCTACTTGTGCTGGCATGCCCACCCTGCTTGTGGGGTGATATATATTTCAAGTTACTTATCGTACTTTGAGATTCTACCTCTTGCAATTCTTTTTTCTCATTGTTCTTCCTTGAGTCTAGCTAACCTGGTCTTTTCTTGAATTACTTGTATGTTTTATAGTATCTGCTCAGCATTCCATGTATCTTCTTGTGGATTTTCATGATTTTTTGTAGACACCATTTGTTCTATTGGTTCATATTTGGTTTCTTCACCATGTTGAAGAGCCATTCTATGATCATATTCCTTTTGGATTTGTATCCTTTCAGATTCAAATTATGCTTTGAACTCATTCATCTTTTGGGGATTAGTCTCAAAGTATACTATGGTCCCTTGGTGGATATCCTCTATCATTGTGGAATTATGATCCATACAAAGGACTGAAACTATTATGTGTGATGAGAAGCTATCCTGTTGTATCTTGTTGATCACTATGGTTATTAATTTTTGTAACCTTTGGTTGACTTGATGTTGTTCCATCTCTACTAGTAGTAACCTTTGAAGGAGGTGACCCCTTTTTTTTGTCCACTTACCATCACTTTTATTTGGACTTCCTTTGTGAAGAGACCTTCTACCATCCATTTTGGGTGATATTGTGATCCTTTGGTACCTAAGATCCAATCTTTCTGATCTGATGTTTAGTTTGTTAGTCATACACTGATCTCAAATATTTTGTAGAGTTGCTACCTACTTTTTCAAAAGTAGGAAAATGAGATGGGTTTTGATCTTAAGGTCTAGATGAAAATTTTATTGGCTTATCCCAGTGGAGTCTTATTACTCAAGTATATGGAGGTGTAATTACACAAATGTGAATTTGTGGTTTGAAAATATGATCTAAAAATTTTAATGACTCTATAAAGCAAGATGGCTTGCTACTAGATTTTCTCTAGTTTGTTCCCCAGTAGAGTCGCCAATCTGTTAGGTCTCAAAAACACAAGTTGTAAACCTTAAGAGGATTCCAAGCTCTATGGTAACATTTTTAGCTAACAAACGAGGTTAATTGATGTGTTTGAGAACCCCCTGCACTTTAGGCTCTACCAGGCCTAGGCGGGTGTACCTAAATGATGAAGCAAAGTTATATGTATAATCTATAACTTGGGTGATTTATTCACAATGGCATGCAAAAGTGAAATAGATGCGAGGCTAAGAACTAATCCTACTATAAATGTTTTGAAAATTAAATATATGAACAAGATTTATATAGTGTATTTCTTGAAGTGAATATGACTAGTGCCTAATCCTATTGGGTGAATGGAGTTGAGATGTGTAAGATATGTGGATCCCTTTTTTAGCTTAACTCTAGTTGTTCGAAACTTTTGGATTTTTATACTTTGTATAAACGTGCAAGTTTGTTAGTTATTTGGGCTCTTCTTACAAATCCTAGTGATATCTCCCTAGGTTACTATGATGTTTGAAAGGAATTTTAATTATAATGTGAAGGAAACCAATCAAGATAATCAACTTAAAAGGACTTTAATCTTGGACATGAACCTATTAAAGATGATCTCTCAAAAGGAATTTAATTCTCTTCTCATAGAAACCAATCAAGGAAATCACACAAGTGCAACAAATGTGTCTTGACAAGTTAAATATATATTGATATACTTAAATTGAATAACATAGATAGACCACTCCAAAGACAACCAAATAACATGTATGAATTAAGATTGACATAATAGTTGAACACTAGAAATTGGATCATGAATTCAAACTTTCTCTTCCATCATGTTACTTCAAAAAATGATTTGATACATATCAGAAGTCTTTTATATGTTTATAGAAAATGATATTGCTACTGATATTCTACCCTATTTCTATGATGATGATTAAATTTGGCCTTGGTTTCCCTTATATATGGGAAGCACACAAGCTATAGGCCATTTTACAAAAAAGATGTATCTCTTCATTCATATTTTGTTAACATAACTAAAAAATTTTAACACATGAACATTAATCGAGGATGTAATGAGGTTTGTGGCATTTGTAGTACACTGCAGTGCGTTACTCTTCATGAGGTGTCTGTGACCACTTAAGATCTGCTCAAGACCACCTCTCAATGATAATTTACTTGATACTAGGTTACTTCGACCCTTATATCATTTGAGCAATAAACATATTAATTATGGAGAGATGCTCAATATAATTCTAGCTGACACATGTATCTACATTGTTGATTATGTCCTTCATGGAAAATTCTAAGGTGAAGATTTGTCCCAAATGCACATGGGTGTTTTCTATTACCATTGCTTCATCGTTCACCTTTTCAAGGGATATTGGTAAATACTAGGTGATTTCATCTTTCCAAACTCTTTTCTCTTTTAACCTTCCTTCATCAAAGAAATTGGGGATAGGCATGTCCAGGGATTGATCGAAATCATTGAGTTATTGAGTTAAAAAAGTGAAATATTTTTCATGCATTTCCATTAACTAATCATAAACCGTAAACACTTGTGGATCATTATTTTATTTGGTTATCAATTCCTCTTTCTTCTCCATCATTCTAAGGAATAGCCTTTTTTTTCTTGATATACAACGTGTGTTCTATTGTGGATTGCCCAAACTTTATCAAATTTCCCAATCATCTTCTCAAATCTTCTATTTATCAGCTCTAAAACTATTTTACACTTTATGGCCTTCATTTTGGTTTCCAATTTATCACCTTTCTTTTAGAAATTTTCAGCTCTGAGCTTCTAGTAATTGGTCTCGGCCATAACAACTTCTATCACCTATTTATCACCTTCCAACCATGGAGAGTATGTAGAGGATGTCAATTTTCCTTTATAGCTAACAATCTCTTGCCTCAATTTGTCATTCTCGGTCATGTACATCTTGTTACTTTTCACTAATCTTTCTATTTGGTCTTTGGTGAATTCGACCACATTGACATTTAATTTTGTAGTCTCCATGGGATCAATATCCTCTACTCGTTGTACCAAGAGATGACCAAATTATTTATTGGGATCATCAGTGACCAAAGGATTTTGGTTGGGTGGGTACAAAGCCCACAACAATAAGGTTGCATTGTCTGGATTGAAGCCTAACATAATATACACCTGATCTACCCCTTCTATGCTTAGTTGCAAGTTTTTATCCTGGCTCCTCCTAAAACTATCAAACACAATAGCCGAACTCATATCCCATCCAGGAAGCAACATGACCCCTTTTTGGGGTAATTTCCTCCATTTATTTGTCAATATCCCTCTCTAATTCTTTCAAAGCCTCTGATTCTTGTTTAGGAGTAACAATTTTAATTCTTTTTATGACCAGTTTTCCCTTGTATTCATAAATAAATGTTTTGAACTTAGGAGTATTGACAAAGGCATCATCGAAGATGAAGTTTTTACTAGACTTATACCTTATATTATTTAATATATCATTATGTGACTCCATTACAACTATGTTTCTCTCAGTTGGGGGCTCATTGTTACCCACTATAGCTTTGATTATTTTCACTTCCTCATCATCACTCCCTACTTCTTCCCATTTTGCAATGGATGTATTAATGGAGAAACTTACATAAAGTGTAAGTTGGGGAGAAGCTTGACACAGTGGAATTCTATTTTTGGCTTGTACCTCCTCAATATCCCCAATTCTTTTCTTCATGAAGACATAAGGAGGCACGTTCCTAGTTAATTCTATCTCATGTGAAATGAGTGCCTCTAATATCCTTATAGGATCTTCAATTTTGAAAATGGCTCCTTTGTATAGAGGATCATTGTTTACTTTCCATGCCTCAGCTGTCATGATTCTATTGTATAGGTTTCTCTTTCTAGTGGCATAATGTTCATCAATATTTCTTATTAGGTCATCTTCCACAAGGGGTATATGTGAATAATCTCCTGATTTCTTGTTGGTTTTGGAATTGTTGATGAAGTGTTTAGGATCAAAATTTTCTCTTTCATTTCCTTTTGGCAAGTTGTAGTGCTCCAAATTTTTGTCAATTAACTCATAGCATCTTTTAGACACTAAAATAAAGTCTCCAAAACATAATATTCTGGGCATCAAGGATTTCTTGTTACTGATTTTAAGGTGCATGAAATTTGCATAGGCCAATTGCCTCATAATTTTCAAAAATTCAACCCTATTTGGATAGGTCTTTGGTAGTAGTAGTGAGGCTCCTTCATACCCATGAACCCTAATTTTTGTGCAATCATTGCAAGCATACCAATCACCCCAATTTTGATTGACCGTGCCCCTTTCATCTTTTTCCTTTGGTCTGAGAAACCCTTTTAGTTCAAGTGATAAGTTATATTCACATGGGTGACCAAACATTCTATATAGGGGTTTCACAAAGTATTCTTCAAACTATATATAGTGTGATCTCAGGCATCTACTATACCAAATTGTTGTTCACATTTGGATCAACTTGATATTTCCATTGTCATCCAAGTCTCTAATTCTTAAGCACTCATCCCATATTCCCAATCCTTGTCCTTCATACATAAGGAGATGCATAAACAGTGAGTAGTGTCTAAACTAGAACCCTCCATCTTTACCTTTAATGGAAACCTTATCATTATGAATTTCATTATCCAAGTATTCTGCATAATCTAGGGGCCTAGCATCCTCACTTTGTATATTGTCTACTATGACCATCGGTGTTATTTCCATAAATATTGGGGCATCTAAGCCAAGTACTTGACAGATAGAGTAGTACATATACTGGTAATATTCTTCAAACCCATTCATAGAGTATGGAGGTTTTTCTTCTTTTGAAAATACTTTGAGCCTGTTTCCTTCTTCCCGAGGCCTATGTAGTGGCAGCCTCCACCTTTTTTAACTAGTGCTCAATTTGTGATATTCACTCAAGGGGCCTCCGAGTCTGAATTTCATATCAAGACTGGTGTCAAGTTGGAATACCATGGAGATATGGTTCCTAGTGATCGGAATGAAAGATGATCCATTTGGTAATTCACTCATATAGTTTTGAGGGTTGTATCTATCAGCCAGTAATTTGATTAATTCAATGTTTATGAACACATTGGGTACTACCAGGTTCCCTAAATTAAGCCTCCATGGGTTTGAAACTGATTGGTGTCTATGCATTTTCCTATAATGACACATAAAAAAATTATACCCTCTAGTAGGAGTCCATGAGTCACCTACGTTCTTGTATTTATCTTCTAGTTGTTCATCCTGAGGATTCAATTGTGCATGTCTTCTGGACCTCTGCTCAAAGCTGGGGCACTGATAAATTAAGTCTTGGTTCAAGTGTCTTTCATGTAGCTTTTGTCTCTTTTTTTTAGGGTTCTAAGAGGTGGACGTCATTATACAAATTTATAGTAAAAAACCCTACTTACAAAATTTAATCTCAGGCTTTTGGGTACTTACTTGGAGAACGCTTTCCTTGGTTTGAGTTGTGTCATCCTTTGTTATATTCTACCACTTTGTTTTCTCATTGCTTAGTGATTTACAAATGCACTCAAAACTTGATTTCTAATGTTCTCAGCACTGGTTCATTTATGGAAATTTTATGTCATTCGAGTGAGCAATTAATTATTTTGAATGTCATATGTTGATCTTCTATCATCATCATCAAAATTTCCCCTCGTTATGCCATTGTCTCATCAACTTGTTTGTTTCATTGAGATAATACATTTCTAGTCTTACCAATACCTACCTCTTTCCCTGATATCTCCCTTGATATTATATCCTTCCATATTTTTGAAGGGACCTCATGTGGCTTCATACCGATGTCTTTATGTCTTGTCAAGACCCTAGGTTTCTACAATTCCTTTGATGTCTCCTTATTGCTCCTTTATTTCCACAAATTTATCTCCCAAATTTTCCTCGTTTCATAGAGGGGACCAATATTCCTATTCCTTCAATGTGTATTCTTTATTTCGACGGAATCCTTTTCTTTGGTGCTTGATTCTTACCAATCAAGGATTTTCTCCCTGACGTATTCTTTCTCCTTATCTGGGTATCAGAGGGACCATAAATCATCTATTTTTGATGTTCCATGCTCCATTTGATCTCCTTTTATCATTCTTTCATTCCTTTTGCTTTATCGAATAGAAAAAACCTTTCATTCCACCAATGTGGAGCTTTTCCTTCAATGGAATTTGTCACTTGTGTGACATTGAAGAGACTCATAGCTTATCTTGATATTCCATGTTTTGTCTGATACTTCATGTGTATTCGGCCTTTTGTTTTCACTTTGATATTTTACTTTATTTCATCCATCGAAGGTACTAAATGGCATTTCCCTTATTGAAGAGAATATCTTTATTGTCTATTCGACGTATATTCTTTTCTTCGATGGTGTTGTTGACTTTATTGTTCATACACTCGTTTAGGCCTGTCGAAGGGACCAGTATTGGAGTCTTGCTGATATAGATCCATTTATCTGATATTCCTCTTACCCTTATTGAGGGGACTATGGACCACTTTACTCTAATATTTTGGAGTCTTTTCGAACATCCTTTGTTACTTTATGTGATAGCTATCATCTTCTTATTGAAGAGATAAGTTCTCTATCCTATCGATGCATATTTTTCTGCTCGATGAAATTTATTATTCTTGTAATATTGAAGGGACTTATAAGTCCCTCATCCCAATATTATATGATTTTCTAATTCATCAAGCGTGCCAATTAGGATTTTTTCCCTCCTATCTTCTATCTTCACTCTGATACATTGATGAATTATGTTTGAGAGATATTTTTTGTTTCTTGATTAATAAGCCATATCTTTTCTGAAAGTTGTGCCAAAGTAATAAAAATATTTATATCCCTTAGTAGTTCATTTTTTTGGTTTATCAAAAAGACCCAAGGCATTTTCTTCCGTTATTCCAAGGTATCCTTGATGAGACTTTAATAGGATTATCGAAGAGATGCAAAGATGACTCTCCTTGAGGGAATAATCTTGGATAATATTCATACTATGCTACTTCGTCATTCTTTTGAAGGGACTTTAAAGTGAGTTACGCCGATGTGGTATTGTCTTAGCGACATGACTTAATTCTTATGTAAGTAAATGGTGAATGTGAATTTATTAGGATGGAAAATATATGGAAAACTTTAAGGGATACAATTACAAAATGGCAGGCTAGGTAATGAAGTGTTTTGGTGGAAGATGGATTTTGGAAGATTTTTTGGTGGATTATTCTAGTCCTTATAGGGTGTATCATGGGATTTGTTTAGATCATTTTTCTTCAAACTGTTTCATCATGATAGTCAGTTTCTCCCATTGTTTTCTAACTTCTTCCTCAGTTTTTCAAGAATTTACTCTTGAATTACAGGAGTCCTCCCTAGGGTTTGTCTCATTGCTATCATATTGACTAATGGTGGAGAAGTAAATATATCTGCTACCTTTTGTGATGTAGACCTCTTCTTAGCATGTGTTTGTGTATTCATTCTTAGCTCCTCACCAGTCATAGGATGAGCTCTTGTATTTGCTATGGAAGAAAATGTTGTCCTAGGCTTCACCATTACATTGGCCAAATTGGCCACAGTCTCTTTGCACTGGCTAGCTGGTGTCATTGGAATTCTCTAGCTTGAAGTACCAGGAATTCCTTCCTTATTATGCCCATCTGCCTCTATTTTTCCAACATTTATTTTCTTTTTAGTAGTCTCCACATACCCTAGTTCATCCTCTAAATATTTATTTCTCTTCACATTAGGTGGGTATGTGAGCGTTACCCCAACTTCTTTTAATGCCTCACAGTAACCATTGATCCATTGCTAAGTGTATGTCAACACTTTCTTATAAATCTCCTTAATGGTTACAATATCCTTATTTGTATAATCTAGGTTTGGGATAGGTTCATCAAAGATATTTTCTATATCATAAATTGTATTCAATACTTCTCCATTATCTATATCCAACTACTTTGGAATATCATGGAGTCTAAGAAGCCTTGCTACTTGTAATGGAAATCTCTGGTATGATTGCTTCCTTACCTCATGCTCATCATCACAATTATGCCAAAAATATTCTAAATCATAAACATGAGCATACTTACCGCTTATTAGCCAAGCAAGGTTTCCCTCTAGATAATTATTCTTTTACCAGAGTGCAAAGAGCTTCAACTTATAAATCTTTAACTCTTCTTCACACATATCAACATTTTTGGCCGTAGCACATTTGTAATTCCCGATTGTGACGTGGGATTTGATGGAACATTTCTTGCGTGCTTAAGAAAAAAGGGCATGAGAAGGTTGCATCTATCTCACCAATTCTAATAATAACATCTTGTATGTTGCATACCTAGGTAGCATGAAGGGGTTTCCTTTAAATCCTTCCACCTTGATGTAGGTGAAAGTGGGAAATTGAATATACCAGCCCCCAACCGATTGGATGACACTCTATTTTTCTAGGGACAATCTTTTAGCTTTTTTTCCCTCCATTAATCTTACTAGCCTCATAGAAAACACATCATTAACCCTCTGGTAATGCTCCCAGTATTGGTAAATAGTGATATGGGGCATATGCACATAAATCAAATTATTCCCTAGTTCTCTACCCAGGGTACCAACTCTATCTAATCCTTGTATATTTTCCCTCAAGGTGTGGGAATAAATAACATATGAAGACATAGAAAACCATTGGGTGTCTAGGAACCTTATCAACTATCCACACAAATTTTTGATGATGAAACTCCCCTAGTGAATTTGCACAGGGCCTTCCATTATTTTTTCTATAAGCTCGACCATCTAGGGTTCGAATTTGCTGGCATCCTTGAGTCCATCTATCTTGCTTAATAGGGTTATTAAGTCTTGAACATTCTGAATAAACACAAACCTCGGGATTTGTCTCATTTTCTTTGTAATCTCCTCCCGACACCATGTCGCATTCATAAATTTCCTATTTTTTCTTCTGCATTTAGGTACACTATGGCTAGGACTTTCATATTCAACAGATTCATCTGTTTGAATGTGGGGATTCCAAATGTGCATACAATCCCTTTTATAGAGAGGTCTACATAGACTCTCCCTTCTTTCTCAATGACCCTCTTATTTGGGTCATACCAATTCATACATTCCATTACTAGTTCAGGAGCTTCCATTGCCAGTGGAAACCCTCCTGCCAAATGCATTCCACTTGCAATGATGTTCTTTACGCACTAAGAGGCACCCTCTTGTTGAATCCACATAACGAATTCAATGTCAGTAAACCATCTTGGATGGGTGTCTATAACTTTCCTATTGATTGATACAACCTATGAAACGAGGGATTAGAATTCCTGATCTATCAGATTCTTCTTGAAAGTACCCATATTTTTTTGTGTTTCCTACATTATTAGCAGATATGTGCCTTATGTGAAAATTAGGGTTAAATCAAACCATCCATTTTCAATAATTCATAAAACTTACTGTCTGCAATTAGGTTAAATTCCTTTCCAAATAATCAACATTTCAACGACCTAACCAGTGATAATAGCATTAACCCGATCCATGCATTCATAAAAGAATTAACAAAATTTTAGTTTTTCAAAGCATAATTGGTTTTGTTGATGATACAATTTTCTGAATGCAGCCTCAAAACCCTTGGCAGTTGTGTTCTTTAGCTTCTCAAGACTTACCTTTCTTTTTCTGCCATGATCTTGGTTTTAATTCTTCAATTTCCTTACAAGTGAGTAATCTGGCACAAGGTAGAGTGTTAAAAAAACAACTGTATGCACTAGGTGGTGCCAAGTATGTGTATTATTTTCCACCTTCATTAATTTCTTTTGTAATGCATTAATTACCTTGAATAAAGGTGCAATCATGGTAGATTAGGGTTCAAATCATGAACTATTTTGTTTTTGTACAAGGCCCACCATTAGAGAAGAAAGTGACATAAGAGGCTAACGTGGCACACTTATGTGTCACTTTAATTATTATGAGGAAAATTCCTTAGAGGTAATACCACCCTTGGATACTTAATTCACAATCAAAGGAAGTTTGAATCATTTGACACTGAACTTTGAAAAGATCATTGGGAGTCAATACTTTTAGCCATCGGGTTCATGAGAGTCATGTGTAAAGGGAAAATCAAGATCGGGTGCAAGCAAAACCAAATTGGTTAAAAAAAACATTTTCTGATTTTCAGTTCTAATGAAAAGAAAAGTCACTATTGGGATAACCAACAAAGAGGGGAAACACACACATCAAGACAATTTTATCTTAGTGATGTCTCACTAGGTACGACTATCAGTCAGGTGAAAAGTGAAGCTTATCGAAGATACAACATCCCTAGAGAAAAATCATTACCCAGGACTCGAGGGTCCGAAAAATTGATAAGGCTGAGAAAAATATTTTACAGTATCCTGAGTTCGACAAAGTAATAAATTATGCACAGCTAGGAAAGTTGGATTAAAACTCACCATTTTACCATTTCCTCCAAAAGCAGCACACTAAAGCAAGAAAAAACAAAGGAAAGGAAAGAAAAGTAGCAGAAAAGAGGGGGGTCCACATTTTGCTGAAGAGAAAAATGGGGCATGTTGTGAGAACACACAACAACTAGCAACCAAAAAAACCAAACAAAACAATAGAAAGTAAATTCCAAACCTAATAACCATACTTCAACTTTTTGTAGTCTTTAAATTATAAACAATCAGACCCTCATTTTGGAATTTCATCTTCACTTTATCCAGCATAAAAGATCAAATTTACTGAGCTCACATGTGTGCAATTGATTTATTCTACTACAGTAAATTCAAAACATAGCAAATGTTTACATTGACCTACATAATTTGGTGATTTCCTTTTTAGCTAACCTTGGATAGAGCCTTGCTGCCAGTCAAGCGTCCATAGCCCGGACAAGGTTATCTCTATAATCCCCCCTAACATAGATCTACTACTAGTCAAGCGTTTATATCCTCGGTAGAGATATTTGGATAGCCTAAAGAGTCGAATTTTCTCTTTTGATATTTCTTTGATATTCATTTTTTAATTTTTTCATTTGATATTTCTTTGTAAGCTCTTTTGCTTCAACTTGTAGGCAATGAAGCCCGCTATTAGGTTGGGAATTATAGCAGTATCAAAGGAAACCTTTTGATTTTTTGCTCAATGCAAAAAAATGCTATCCCAAATTTAGTAGAATGATTAAGGTAAGGGAATTTGTAGCTCAACATCAACTAAATGATTTATGTGAACTAAAGTGAATGAATCCAAATGATTCCCCAATCATCTATAATTAAAGGACTATTTATAGTCAAGGCATGAATCACATTTCCATAATTGACGTTCTATTATTTTGAACACCTTTGAAGGTTGCTAACTATTATATATATCTCTACAAGAAAAACCCCGAAAAGCAAACAAAACAAAAGAAAGCACCAAAAACCCAAAAAAGGAAAAAAAAAAAAAAACTATTTACATATTTACAACAAGGATGGGCAACCAACACTAGGCCTAAAAGTAATGCTTTAGGAATTTTCCATTGACATTCAATTGAACATTCTCTCCAGTTAAATTTTAAGCCTATAAGTGTTGTTGCCTAAGATTTCAGATAATTGGTAAGGACTAGTCCATAACTTATCAAACTTACCATGTTCACCCCTTATGCTCATGGGCTTTGTCCCAATACAGGACTAAATCAAATATTCTAAAAGTTTTCAATCTAGCCCTTTTATCAAACCACTATTTTACCATAGATTAGTGCCTAGCAAAGTGATCTATAGCTCTCGTACTTTTTTCATCTAAATGCATCAGTTGCAACAACCGAGCTTCAGTCTGATCATCTAATCCAATATATTATTGAGAAAATTTCCAAGTAGGGATTTTCAAATTTATAGGAAATATAGGATCTATTCCATAGAATAAGTGGTAAGGGGAATTCCCCAATATGGATTTCATCCTGGCATGATCTACCCAAAGGGTGAATTTCAATAGGGAATTCCATTCCCTAGGATTCTTTTCAATTAACCTTCTAATTATATCCAACAGGTTCTTGTTTGATGATTTTGCTAATCCATTCCCCTACAGATAATAATTAGACAAGAATTTCAATGTTATACCATATTCAAATTCCCAATTAGAAAATTTCAATGCGGAAAAAGTAGGGCCATTATCACATACCAAGGCATACGATACTCCAAACCTGGTAATAACATTTTCCTCCAAGAATTTAATTAGCACCTTTGAGGTGCATTGATTACTATGGAATGCTTCAGTCCACTTGGTGCAATAATCAGTGGCGGTTAGCACAAACTTGTGCCCTATGAACAATGGAGGATTAATTGTGCCGATAAAGTCTAACCCCCATTATGAGAAAGGGTGCATTTCCATCATGGGATGTAATGGTTGTGCATTAAATCTTCCTTTATCCACAGTAGTTTGACATGTGTAATAGTTCTTTATGAGCTCATATGTATCTTTGAAGATAGTTAGCCAATAATAATCGGCTCTCAGGATGAGATGTGCAGTAGCCAAAGGTGCTTTGTGAGCTATGCCAAAAAATTTATGTAGTTCTTGCAGCACTTCACTCACTTCTGTCTTATTTAAACATCTCAAATAGATCCCTTCATGATTTCTTTCGAACAAAACCCCTCCTTTAATCATGTAACTCTGGGCTTTAATTTTCAGGGCTCTTCTTTGATTTCTTTGCATATGGTCTGGGTAATTGTTGCTAACTAGATAGTACCTTACATCTAAATACCAATCATCTTGGTCTTCTACATCCAAAGTATATTGCTGGCTAGAAATTTGTGGATCAATTTTAGCAATGGATTTAACTAAGGATTTTCTAAAAAACAACTTCATGGGTATAATCTCTAAATAAAATTCTTGCAAGATCATAACCCATTTGGTTATTTTTTCTTCAAGCTCACTCTGTGTTAGTAGTATCTTTAGTACCGCATTGGGAACAATCGCCTTGACTATACTTCTAAGAATGTAATGTCAAAACTTTCTTACTGTCTTGAAAAAAGAAAAAGCTTGTTTTTCAATATCCATATATCTCAGCTTTTCCTCTTTAAAGGGAGAACTCATGAAAGAAATTATCTTTTCTTCTTTATTCTCACCCTTTTATGTCAATGCAGCTGCACATGTGTGACCAGAAGAAAAAGAGTAAATATAAAATGGTTTAATATAATCCAAACTTACCAGCACTAGTGCTTCCGCAATTGCAACTTTCATATTTTTGAAGGAGAGATTAGTCTCATTCGTCCACTCAATTTTTTGCATCTTTCTTCAACATATCATTGAGTGGTTTCCCTATCTCAACAAATCCTGTGATAAATATTTGGATGAAATTGATCTTGTCGAAGTATGAATTTAAATCTTTCTTACCTTCCAGGGGTTGTAATTTGAGTAAAGTGCTTATTCAATCCAGGTCTATTGAAATACCTCTTTCAGAAATAATGTGGCCTAACAATTTTCCTCTAGTCACCCCGAAAATGCATTTCTTAAGATTCAGTGAAACTCTGTAAGTTTCACACTTTTGTAATATTTCTCCGAGATCACGAACATGATCTCCTCTATTCTTAGAAAATACCATGAGGTCGTCCATGTATCTATTAATGCATTTTCCTACCAAATATTGGAAGGCATAATCCATAGCTCTTTGGAATGTGGCTCCAACATTTATTAGTCCAAACGACATCCTTTTGTCAGCAAAAGTTCCCCACTTTGTAGTGAATGATGTCTTCATCTGATCCTCCTTGGTGACCATTACTTGGTTATACCTAGAGAATCCGTCTAGAAAGGAAATCATTTCCGAACCATTAAAAATTTGTAGCATTTCATCCAACGAAGGTAGGGGATAATTATCTTTTTCAAATGCTTTGTTAAGATTTTAAAGGTCTACACATAGTCGTATGTCTTTGTTCTTCTTTCTGACTGGCACCAAATTTTCCACCCAGGTACAATGTCTGATGGGAAAAGTTATTCGGGCTGAAAGGAGCTTTTGTACTTACTTTTGAATCAAAGGTTCCAAAAGTGCATTTATAGGTCATTTCTATCAGAAAGGTTATGCATCAGGCTTTAACGGAATTGTATGAGTAATGATGGAAGTGTCATAAGTCTTTAGATCTTCATATGTCCATGCTATAACTTTCTAATAAACCCTAAGTTCCTAAGCAACATTTCTTCTTTCTTCCTTAGTACATACCTTCCCTATAAATATATTCTTCATATCTTCTTCAGTATTCAGATATATAATTTGGATTGTCCTCCATTGGTTTCAGGAAATCCTTTCTGCTAGACTATTTGATCCACATCAAATAATCTCTCTAGCTCAATTATTCCTTTCAAGATATTATTATATTTCACTTGAGCTAATTCTTCATCTTGAATTTCACCATCTAGGTGATCCATTGTTCAATTATCTATGCCTCGAATATACCAGTATTAGTGATAAACTCCATATGTGACGATCATTTTCAAATACCTACAAATTAGTAACATTATCAAGAACCAAGGGAAGTTGCACCAGCTCAATAGTAAATCTTCTCAAATCAAAAGCATCTAATGGTTCTAGAGCCATAGCAGCAGTAGCTAGAGCATCTACTCTTTGATTGAATCTTCGTGGGATGCAGTTGATGTTGAAGGCATCAAATTCTTCTATCAAGTCCCACACTTGGTGTCGATAACTAGAGAAGCATTTATAATGAAAAATATATTATTTCCAAACTTTCTTGACCACCAATTTTGAGTCACCAAAAAACCTTAAGAATCTTAACTTTATTCTTGATTGTGAGCATCAAACCGTGGATGAGAGCCTCATATTCTACCACATTGTTAGTACATTGAAATTGTAATCTATAGGTAGCAAGAAACAACTTACCTTGGGGACTAATGAGCTCAACCCCAACTCCAATTCCTTGTTTTTATTTTGACCCATTGAACCTAAGGGTCCAAGTTTGATCCTCAACAACTTTGAGCTTAGTGTTCTTAAGAGATGATAAATTAATATTTTTAGACTGCCTTGCCTACATTTTATCTTCAAGTGTCTTAGGCCCAGACCTATTAAGAGTTGTATTTTCCTGATAGTGTTGATCTCCAATTCTTTGAATGATCTCTAAGCACATCACACAACTGTCTTCTGAATGTGCAGGGTTATGTAACCTACACCAACCTTGCAATAGAATTTTTTTTAGTGAATCTTTAGTTTTCTTGCTCTTTCAAGCTTCTTTAGCAATGTTCTTCTAGAATTTTTCTAAGCGATTGTCTTCTCCTTCAGAAGAATCATAATATGATTGAACTAACATATCCATCCTGACAGTTATCTGATTATGCTTTTCAGCGTTACACATGAAAAATTCCTCTATTTTAACTTATAAACTTCTAATTCCATATACTCCTGGTTCTACATCTATGTATAGAAATTTATTTTTTTGATTATAATTGGTGATCATATGTTTCATGTGTGGCTCTCTCTCAATATTAATCTGATTAGGGACTCCTTTCTAGGGTAACCACATATGTGAGAAGCCAGTGGCCATATATCCATTCAAAGTCTTTGACCAATCTCTACTCAATAGCATCCTATAAGTATCTGATATCTCAACCACCTGGGTATCAATATAATACTAAATCTTAGGGTCTGACACTAATTGCATATGAATGTTGGTTAACTCTCTAACTATGTTTACCTCAATTTTTTCGAGTTGAGTAACTTTCTTTAGGGAATTTTTTGGGGTTAAACCTAGAGTCTGATATATGGAAAGAGGCATCACATTGGTAGATTCTCCAGAATCTACCAAGAAATTATTAATATTTGTACCAAATATTCTCAGTGTCAACAAAAACGATGGGGATTCTATCTTTCCTTTATAAGCTACTTGTGCATCTTCCATAGGAACTATGATTTTTTCTTTTTCCTTAATAGAGTTATCCTTTACTTGTGTCTCTTTACAAAGCATGCCTTCTTTGGAAAAATATTATAAGGTATTCAAGAAAGCTTTCTTGATCACAGGAATTTTGAGCAATTCTAATAGAGAGAGAGGCTAATTTTTACCTTTTTGATTTCTTTCACCAAATAATTAATCAGATTATTTTGATAAGTAGATTCTATTTTCCACTTTGTGAAATATTCGGTGAGTTAAATTGAGAGGTCACCTTGGGTAATCCTGGAGTGTTACTGTATTTCTTCTTTATCTTGTGAAATATGAGTTGTTTGACTCTCTTGAGTCTACAAAAAGAAAGAAGTTTTGTTCGGATGCACTTCTGTGATAGTTGGACCAAGGTGTGGGACTAAAGCTTGACTATTTCCTTGTTGAAAGAAACTATTTTGAGGAAATGTCCCATTCTGTACCACTAAAGGAAAATGATTAGGAGCAATTATATGATTTAATGGAAATCCATTTACACTTGGTATGGGATAGTTATTCAATCTGTTTCCACCATTTATAGACTATCCACTTCTGAGGTGTTCCATTTCTAGGTTTACACTTATGGCTTCAACATAGGCTTCAGTTAAGGTAGTAGGGGGATTTCCCCTCCATTTCACAAAAATCAAAGTTAAAGGATCCACTACCATATAATAAATGATGACAATGGACAAATTTTCCACTACATAGGGTGCTTGTAGCCTAGAATAAGCCTTTTGAAATTTGTCATTTAAAGTAGTTATAGGTTCGAATCGATGATATAGAAAGGCAAGATTGATCGGTGTTCTAAACATAGCCAAGAATTGACTCTCCATTTCTTGCCATGTCCTAATAGAATTATGGGTTAGGTTGATATACCATTGGTAAACTTCATCAATTAAGGTGTAAGGAAAAAACCTGCATACATCTTCATGTTGTATCCTTTCTCTAAAGCATGCATCCTTAAAGATACTGATTTGCTCTTCCGCATCTTTGTGAAGATAATACTTAAGAAACAATTTTTCCAAATTCTTTGGAAGATCATTATACACAATGAATTGAATTAGAGACTCTACATTAAAGAAAGTCATCACTGTAGGTGGGGTGGTATAACAACTGTCAGATTTTGTAGTACTGTGCTTGCAATCCTTAATCCTCTGGGCCTAGATGACATATAATCACTAAGTTTGGCTAATTTCACATGGTGATCGCTAGACCAAGACCTAGTGACTCTACGAGATTCCAACTTCCTTCTTAACAAAACAAAAAGGGAGGCCCTCCTTCTAGCACCACTCCTGTTGACATGGATGTTAGTCGCACACCAACAGATAGATAAATTCTCACAGAGACACCACCAGAACCTACCTTTCTTGAAAGAATCCACTGAGAAAAACCTAAATCTAAGGCTAACTTGACTTGATCTCAAGGCTTGTTTATTTCAGGTCTTGATGCACTAGGTTCACTCAGGGTTGATTGTGATAATTTTGTTAAACATGAGGGGTAAACGGTCCTTACGAAATTGGCTGGTATCATAGAGATATGAAAATAATCTTAGCTCAATCATTCAATAACTTCATGAAATCAACAAATTTGCAACAATATTTCATGAAATTCAAATAACTTGCATTCATTCAAGTAGATTTAGCATTAAGCATTGAACAATTTCATCGAATCAAAAGATTTGTAATAAAAATCCATGCATTTATCACTTTTTTGGAACATTTTTTGGAATATAAGCATCTATTCTAAAATAAAGCATAAAAATTTACTGAAAAGTAAAATTTCTCCCAAGTATTATCCATGCATGCCTCAAGAAATAACCAAACTAGAGCAAACCATTCCATACATCACCAAATTGCTTCACAACTAGGCACATAATGATGCAAGAGTTTAAATAAAAGGGGGATTATTTGCCACTAGATAATGTCAGTATGCACCCTTAAATGATGCAGTACAAAGTCTTGTCTGATTGGAACAAACAATTAGCTATGTAAAATTTCATATCAAGAAATAGCTTTGAAATTGACTTTGATATTAGTAAACTTCTAATGAAACATACAAGTTTTTAATCTGGAATGGAATAGAAAATAGGAAAAAGAACAAAACTTGAAATTTTTTTGGTTCTCCGACATCCATAAATTCTAAACTTAAAATAAAATAAAGCAAAAAACAACCTTTTATAGAAACAAGGCCCCAAAGAGTTTAAACTTAGTCCCATCAAATAGAATCAGAGAAACATATTAAAATGCAACACATGGCAGATGATAATTGTCATCAAAAAATTCTAGGAAAAGTCAAAGATACTTTGACTTCTTCATCAGTAGCAATCTTCAACTTCGAGCTTCGGGTTGAGAATACTTTGTACAAAAATAAGATTGTCGAAAATTTTCAAAAACCTCCAGAATCAACCACCTTCACCGGGACCGAGAACAAACTTGCAAATTCACTTTAAAAGTATATCCAGGTGCACAAAACTTTCGGCATCCGGTATCTGACTGTCTATTCTTCTTCATTGAACTTTGCGTTCGAAGACTCATCTTCGCCTTTCCTCTGCTGATATTCCTGGAAAGTGATCAACACTTGATGCATACATTCCTTTGGAACTCCTTGAATCACCTTGCAATTGTATTTATGCCTAGCATAATCTTCTAATATTTGAATGATGTTTTCATTTCTCTTCACTATTTTTGCCTCATATTTAGTCATAGCATTCCTTCACTTTATAATTGCATCTATAACCTCTCGACTTAATGAGTGAACAAGATCCTTATTTACCTTTTCAATCCATTCCTTGAAAGCTTTTACCTCTTTATCATCCTATCCTAAAGTTCAAGGATCATAACTTTTTTGAGCTAGCATTTCAACAAAGCTCTCATCTCTATCAATCAGCTTCTTGCATATTTCAATGAACTTTTCAAATCCTTCTACACATTGCAACAAAGTATCACTTTCCCTATTCAATTGTTTTCTCCACTTCTCAAATATAGAAACTTCTTGTTATGTTTGTTCCTTTCATTCACCAACTCTCGAACATTTGTCTGAAGAAGAGCTTTTAGCTTTTTCCTTTTTGCATCGGTCTATTCTTGGTGAAATCGACATTCTCCTTCAAGTTTGTTGGTTCCCAAAATTGCATATTGCAAACCGTAAGCGTATGTCAGGTTCTATGATCATTTTTAACAATGTTTTGGCCAACAAATGGAGTCAACCAATATGGTTTAGAACTCCTTGCACTTCAGGTTTTGTTAGACCTAGGTGGGTGTACCTTTGACAACTGAGTAGATTATGAATTTGGAGGTTGTTTGTACTCTTTAACTTAGATGAAATATTCCACAATGGCATATAAATGGGAAATAGATGCAAGACTAACAGCTATTCCTACTCCTAATGTTTGAAATTTGAATTTGTTAATAAGCTTTATATAAAGTATTGTTTTAAAATAAGTATGATCAGTGCCTATTCTTATTGGGTAAATGGAGTCAAGATGTGTATGGTATGTGGATCCTCCTTTTGGTTTAACTCTAATTATTTGGCACTTTTATAAGTTTATACCTTGTATAAATGTGCAAGGCTATCAATTATTAGGCTCATCTTAGAAATCCCAGTGATATCTCCCTAAATTATTGTGATGTTTGAAAGGATTTTAATTCTTTCTCGAAGGAAACCAGTTAATATAATTGATTTAAAAGGATTTGAATTCTGGGTAGAAACTAATTAAACATAATCTCTTAAAAGGAATTTTAATTCTCTTCTTCCAGAAACCAATCAAGAAATTCATGCAAAGGCAAAAAATGTGTCTTGACAAATTAGAAGTATCCTTGATACATTAATTTGAATAATAAAGGAAAACCACTTTGGAGATAGAAAGATAATATAAATGAGTAAATATCAACAAACAATTTGAACAACAGAAATTTAGCCACCAGATTAAGTATTCTCTTCCATTATATTGCTCCAAAAGATAATAGAATTCATATCAGAAGTCTTCCTATATGTTCTATTTTGTAAGTATGGCTAGATAGTATATGATTCTTATTATTATCTCTCTTATATTTAAAAATCGGCCTTGGTTTCCCTTATATACAAGAAGAAACAAGATTCAGGCCATTACATCTAAAGTGGTGACTTTTCATTTACATTTTGTTGAACATAACTAAAACCTTAACAACTGTAATTAACAAAGAAAACAACGAAGTCCACAACAATTGTGATGACACAATCTGTTAATCTTCGTAAGGTACCCATGATCACCTAAGATCTGTTCAAGGTCCTTTCTCCATGATAGTGTATTTGACACAAAGTGACTTAGATGAAACTTTTGACCCTTATATTGCTCGAGAAATGAACACATTGACTCTAGAAAGATGCTCGATATATTCTTGGTTGGTTTATGTATCCGCATTAGTGATGATGTCTTTCATAACAAACTCTAGAGTGAAAATTTGTTCAAATTGTGAATGTGTATTCTCCAACACCATTGATTCATCGTTAAATTTGTTGAGATCCATCAATAATAACCGAGCTAGTTCATTCTCCAAAATGCTCCATTCTTTTAGTTCTCCTTCATCATCAAATAAATTAGGCAAAGCCATATCTAGGTGATGGTCAAAGTCACCAAGCCCTTGTGTCAACACAGTACAAAACTTCTCGTGCATATCAATTATTTCATCATAAATCTTGAATACTTGCTTGTCAACATTTTCCTTGGCTATTAATTCTTTTTTCTTTTTCATCATTCTAAGATGTTTCCTTTTGTGCTCTTGGTAAGCAACATTTATTTTAATGTGAATTTCCCATACTTTTTCAGCATTCTCGTGCATCTTTTCAAATCTTTTCTTTGTCAGTTCTGAGACCATTTTGAACTTGATGGACCTTATTTCCACTTCTAATTTATCACCTTTCTTTGGAATTTCTCAACTCTGTGCTTCCAATAGGTTTTTTCAGACATGGCTTCTAATACCCTATTATCAGTGTCTAACCATGGGGAGTAGGTATTTGAAGAATATGACAACTTGTCTTTCTAACTAACAATCTCCTACCTCAGCTTCTCATTCTGAGTCATATATGTCTTATTATCTCTCACTAGCCTCTCAATTTGGGCCTTAGTGTACCTAGCAACATTAACGTTCAATTCTACATTCTCCAAAGGATTGGTATCTTCAACTCGTTGTACAAGGAGATGGCCAAATGCCTTATTAGGATCATCAATGACTGTAGGTTTTTTGTTCGGTGGGTATAAGGCCCACATCAACAAAGTTTCATTCTCTGGATTAAAACATGATCCTATATATACTTGATCTACTCCTTCTATGCTCAACTATAGGTTTTTATTTTGGTTTCTCCAGAAGCTATCAAATACAATGGTGGAGCTCATATCCCATCCAGGGAGCAACATAGTCCCTGCTTCTTCTAGTAGTGTTATTCCCTTTTCTGGGGTAATGGACTCTATTTCTTTATCAACCTCATCCTATAGCTCTTTCAAAGCTTCTGCTTCCTATTCAGATGCAATATCTTTAATCCTTTCCCTAATTATTTTACCTTTATACTCATACACAAAGGTCTTAAACTCAGAGGTTTTTATGAAATCATCATTAGAAGTAAATTTTTGGCTAGCACTACACCTTACATCATCTGAGAGCTCAATTGGGGATTCCATCACAACAATGTTTCTCTTATTTGGGGGCTCATAATTTCCAATCACATGCTTAATCACTTGTATAGCTTCATCGCCACTCTCTACTTATTCTTGTTCTACAATAGATGTGTCCATAGAGAAACTAATATCTAGTGTAGGTTGAGGAGATAGTTGACATAGTGGGGTTTCATTTTCAGCTTGTGTTTCTCCAACATCCTTATTTCTCTTCTTTGTGAAAACCCAAGGAGGCACATCCTTGGTTAACTCTACTTCATATGAAATGAGTGCATTCAATCTCTTTATAGGATCTTCAATTTCCAAAAAGGATCCTTCATACATGGGATTATTACATTTCTTCCAAGCTTCTGTTATTATCACTCTATGATACATGCTTCTCTTTCTAGCTGTATAATTTTCATTAACATTTCTTATTAAATCATCTTCCACAAAAAGTGTATGATGGTACCCTTTCAGTTTCTTGCTTGTTTTAACATCATTTATGAAATTTCTAGGGTTGAATCTTTCCCTTGTATTCCCTTTAGACAATTGGTAATGTTCTAGCTTTTTATCAATTAATTCATAGCCCTTTTCAAATACCACAATAAAATATCCAAAGCACAAAGTCTTAGGCATCAACAATTTCTTGTTATGACTTTTAAGATGCATGAAATATGAGTAGGATAATTTCCTCATGATCTCCAAATATGCAACCCTCTTTGGAAAATTTTTTGATAACAAGAATGGGGCTCCTTCATAGCCATATACTTTGATTTTTGTATAGTCACCATATGCATACCAATCACCCCAATTATGATTGACCTTCCCTCTTTCATCCTTGTCCTTTGGCCCAAGGAATCTTTGTATCTCCGGTGACAAGTTATATTCACATGGGTGACCAAGGAGTTTGTATAAAGGTTTCACAAAATATTCCTCAAAATACAAATAATGTGATCTTTCACATCTACTATCCCAAATGGTTGTCCACATTTGCACTGGCTTGATATTTCCATCATCATCCAAGTCTCTTATTCTTAAAAATTCATCCCACATTCCCATACTCTATCCCTCATATAGAATGAGGTGCATGAATAGTGAAGAGTGTTTGAACTAGAAACCTCCTTTAGTTTTGATAGAAACAAGGTAATTGTGAAGTTCATTTGCTAAGTGCTTGGAATAATCAAGGGGCTGGGAATCTTGACTCTAAACATCAATTGTTAGCAACATTGGTGCTATCTCCATAAATATGGGGGCATCCAAGCCAAGGACTTGGCAAAAAGAGTAATATGTGTATTGGAAATATCCTTCAAACAAGTTCACAGAATATGGAGGGTTTTCCTCCCTTGAAAATACTCTGAGCCGATTTCCCTCATCCTGGGGCCTATGTAATGGTAGTCTCCACCTTTTGTAACTAGTTCTTAGGGTGTGGTATTCATTTAGGAGATCCCTAGTCCTGAATTTCATGTCAATACTAGTGTCCAATTGAAACACCATAGATATATGATTCTTGGTAACAGGGAGGAAGGAAGACCCATTTTCCAATTTAATCATGTGGGTTTGTGGATCATATTTATTGCCAATTGCTTTGATCAATTTGACATTGATGAACACATTGGAGACAACCAACTTTCCCAAATTGAGTCTCCATGGGTTGGAGACTGGTTGGTGTCTATGCATCTTCCTATAGTGGTATATAAACAAATCATATCCCCTTGTCAGGGTCCATGTATCACCCACTTGCTTGTTCTTATCCTTCAATTTCTCAGCCTCAAGGTTTAATTGTGCGTTTCTCTTGGACCTTTATCCAGATCTAGGGAATTGATCAATTAGGTCTTGATTTAGATGTCTTTCTTCTAATTTTTGTCATTTTTTCTTAAGTTTTTTAGATGTACTAGCCATAATATAAGTTTTACAGAAAGAAACCCTACTTCTGTCCTTTGATAATTTGAACTAGTTTTTGGATACTAAAATTTTCAGCTCAGGATTGGATACTTACTTGAACAATAAAATGCTTTTCCTAGTCTTGGTGTCGCCATCCACTGCTATGTTCTACTTCCTTCTTCTCTAGCTGCTTAATGATTTCACAATGTTTTAGGATTCAATTTTTAATGTCTTTAGCTCTTGTTCATTAATGTAGTTTGATGGAAATTTCATGTCATTGAGAGTATAATTAATTGTTTTGAATATAGGTCGTTAATCTTTCATCATCACCACCAAATTGTCTCTTCATCATGCCGCTATCTTGTCAACACTCTCGCTTCATCAAGATGAGAATAATTGATCTCACTGATATTTTCCTTTTCCCCCGATATCCTTCTTACTGGTGTACCTTCTTTCTTCCCTTTGAGATTTTGAAGAGACTCCATATGGCTTCATCCTGATATTACATTGTCCTCTCAACCCTTCCTTAAAAATAGTCTCTTCAAATTTCTTTTATTGCTTTGATATCTCACTCCTCTTTTTGTATTATTAAAATCGAGGTAGTGAGTGTTATTGTTTTATCGAAGGTACCATTATCCTCATCTATTTGATATGCATTCATCCCTTCGATGAAGTCCTTGGCTTAATAATTCACTTTCTTGTTTAGGGTTTTCAAAGAGACCGATATTTGGTTCTCATCGATATAGAACCCTCTCCTCAACATTCTTTCAATTGATGTTTCTTTTTTCCTTTTCAGAGGGACTGAATTATCTTACTCATATATTCTGGAGTCCTTCCGAACCCCTTTTGATGTTCTTTTGTTCCCTTTTGTAATAAATACTATCATCCCGTCGAAGAGAAAAATTTCTCATATTGTCGATATACACATTTTTCTTCAATGAATTCTTCCTTTCTCGCTATGTCAAAGGGACTCATAAATTACTCATTTTGACATCCCAAAGTCTCTATGATTCTCAGGTGTACGTGTTGTTGCTTCGAATTTTCATTGTCACTTCGATACATTGCTGAGTCATAGCTGAGAGATGTTTTTCTATTTCTTGAATGTTGAAGTGTAATTACCCCATGCCAAAGTGATACAAATTAAAATATTATACTCCTTGGTAGTCAATGTGTCAGGTTATCGAAGAGACCCAAAATATTACCCTCTGATGCACCTAGGTGTCTTTGATAAGGTTTCAATCGGATTTTCGGAGGGACACAAAAATAAATTTCCTCGACATAGTATACTCTATTCGAAAGTGTTCATATTGTTTTGCTCCATCCCTTCTTCGAAGGGACCCTAAAATGAGTCTCGCCGATATGATGTAGTCTCGGTGACATGTCTTATGGATAGGATGAAGGATGTGAATTTGTTAAGATGATGTCAATAGGGTGGACGAATGGAATGTTTTGAGTGGTAAAGTTTTAAATGACATGTTAGGTGATAGGATTTTTGGTGAAGAAATGATTTTTTTTGTGGGAAATTTAAGGCTAATATTTTAGTCCTAACAAAGTCTTTTGGACTTGTCGCACCAACGGTATGCTTCCTTATGCTTCCCAATTGCATCCTTTATTAACTCTTCTCCTTATCTTACCAAGTACTCCATCCATTCTTCAAATACACTTACCTTATGGCAAAGCGTTGTAACAAAATCTACTTGCTCCTTAGACATGAGTACCAAATTATGGGGAAATTTAGTCTGTGGTTGATCAGCTTGGGCTAAAGACTTGATAAAACCTTCCAGGCAAGCAATTCATTCCTTCAAATCTCTTTTCTTCTGCTTACTCTTTTGTACTCTAATGACATTTGTTTCTAAATTTACTTTAATCTCTTCTAATTCCTATCCCCATGATGAATGTCCGACATTAATTATTGTTACCCTATAATCCCTAGGTGTTATTTCATGCTTTCTCTTATCTCCCATCAGAGTAGCTATTTGGAGAGTTCTCCCTCCATCTATATTCCTCTTCATAGAATGTCTTATGTTTGCTCTACCTCTAGGTTTAGGGGTCTCTACTTCTTGTATTAAACTTCTAAGATCTAGAGGAACCAGTTCCACCTCCAATGGTGGAGTAATTTTCCTAACTATCTAGTCAGGTGCTTCTTTTTTTTGTTTAGCCTCTTTAGTATTTCATTGTTCCTGATGATCTACATGTTTAGGAACTTCTCCTCTTGAACTATCAACATTACCTATCACAATGCCCAGAACTTGAACACTTTCTATCCTCATTGGCATGGATTCCAGATTACCCTGGTTTATCACTGTCTCTTCCTTTTCAAGACTTATATTCTCCTTTTTGTCCATGTGTTCAACATCAGTCCTTGGGGCATCATTTTCCTATTGTCCTGAAACATCAGGATTCTCATCATTTCTTGGTTCACCACCCAAGGTCTATGGGGAATTTACATTTTTTTTCTTATCCCATCCTTCTCCTAATTTCTTAGAAGTCTATGGTTGCTCAACATTCTCTTTATTTCTTTCTTGCAGAAGCTAACCATCAACTGTATCTTCATTATCAATATTATAATGGGATTCTAACCTGCAGTATCCCATGTTCTTCTTTCACCAATTTCGTCAGGGTTTCCTGCTTCTGAGGTGAGTGATCCTCTTATAAAATACTCTTCTTCTTTATCTATAGGATTTGAACCTCTATCTAACACTTCTTCTACTACTAGTTGCATCATGGGATTTCCTTTAGATCAATTTTCTTTAAACTATTTTGTCATGGAGGTCAATTTATCCCTTTTTTTTAACTTCTTCCTTAGTTTGTTCAAGAACTTCCTCTTGAATTACAAGAGTCCCTCCCAGGGTCTGTCTCATTGCTATCATATTGATTGAAGGTGGAGAAATATATCTACTACCTTCTACGATGCAAACCTCATCTTAGCATGTTTCTATTTTTTCATTCTCACCTTCTCGCTAGTCATAAGCTGAGCTCTTGGATTGGCCACAGTATCTTTGCATTCGTTAGTTGGCATCAATGGAATTCTTCGGCTTGAAGTATTAGGAATTCCTTCCTTACTATGCCTAGTTGCCTCTGTTTTTCCAACCTTTATTTTCTTTTTAACACTCTCCACATATCCTAGTTCATCCTCTAACTATTGCTTTTTCTTCACGTTAGGTGGGTATGTGAGCGTTACCCCATCTTCTTTTAATTCCTCACCATAACCATTGATCCAACGCTGAGTGTATGTCAACACTTGCTTAGAAATATCCTTAACAGTTACAATCTCCTTGTTTGTATAATCTAGGTCTGGGATAGGTTCATCAAAAATATTTTTTGTATCATAAATTGTATTCAATACCTCTCCATTATTTGTATCCAATTGCTCTGTAATATCATGGAGTCCAAGAAGCCTTGCTACTTGTAATGGAAATCTTTGGTATGACCACTTTCTTACCTCATGCTCATGATCACAATTATGCCAAAACTCTTCTAAATCATAAACATGAGCATACTTACCGCTTATTAGTTGATCAAGGTTTCCCTCTAGATCATAATTATTTTTTCAGAATGCAAAGAACTCCAAATTATAAAGCTTCAACTCTTCTTCACATGTATCAACATTTTTGGCTGCAACACATTTGTAATTCTTGATTGTGACAAGGAATTTGATGAAACATTTGTTTTGTGCTTGCACGAAAAGTGTGTGAGAAGGTTGCATCTGTCTCATCAATTATAGTAACAACATCTTGTTCATTGCATACCTGGGTAGCATGAAGGGTTGTCCTTTGAATCCTTCCACCCTAATATAGGTTAAAATTGGAAATTGAATATACCATCCCCCAACTAACCAGATGACACTATGTGCTTCCAAGGACAATCTTTTGTCTTTGTCACTTTCCATTAATCTTACTAGCCTCATAGAAAACACATCATTAACCCTCTAGTAATGCTCTTGGTATTGGTGAATATTGATTTGGGGCATATGAGCATAAATCAAAATATTCTCTGGTTCTCTGCCTAGGGTACCAACTCTATCTAATCCTTGTATATTTTCCCTTAGGCTGGAAGAATAAACAACATATGAAGGCATAGAAAACCATTAGCTGTCCTGGAATGTCATTAGCTTGTCACTGATGAAACTCCCCAAGTGAATTTACACAAGGACTTCCATTATTTTTATTATAAGATTGAACATCCATGGTTCAAATTTGTTGGTATCCTTGAGTCCAGCTATCCTACTTAATAGGGTTATTATGTCCTAAACATACTGAATAAACACAAACCTCTGGATTTGTTCATTTTCTTTGTAATCTCCTCTCGACACCATGTCGCATTCATAAATTTCCTATTTTGTTCTTTTGTATTTAGGTATGCCATGGCCAGAATTTGCATATTCAATGGATTCATCTTTTTGAATGTGGGGAGCCCAAATGTGTATACAATCCCTTTTATAGAGAGGTTTACATAGACTCTCCCTTCTTTCTAAAATGACCCTCTTGTTTGGGTCATACCAATTCATACATTCCATTACTAGTTTAGGAGCTTCCATTTCCAGTGGAAACCCTCCTACCAAATGCAGTCCACTTGCAATGATGTTCTTTATGCATTGAGAGGCACCCTCTTGTTGAATTTTCGTAATGAATTTAGTGTCAGTAAACATCTTGGATGGGTGTATGTAATTGTCCTGTCGATTGCTACAACTTGTGAAACAGGGGACTCAAATTCCTCATCTATCAGATTCTTCTTGAAAGTACTCATATTTCTTTGGGTTTTCTACATTATTAGTAGATATGTGCCTTGTGTGCAAGTTAGGGTTAAATCAAACCATCCATTTTTAATAATTCATAAAACTTGCAGTTTATAATTAGGTTAAATTCCTTTCCAATTGATCAACATTTCAGTGAGCTAACTAGTGATAATACCATTTAACCTAAGCCATGCATGTATAAAATAGTTAACATAATTTTTTTGAAGCATACCTAGTTTTGCTGATGATACGATTTTCTGAACGTGGCCTCAAAACCCTTGGTAGCTGTTTTCTTTAGCTTCTTGAGACTTACCTTTCTTTGCTTGCCACAATCTTGGTTTTAATTCTTCAATGTCCTTACAAGTGAGTAATTTTACGCAAGGTGGAGTGTTATGAAATCAACTGCATACATTAGGTGGTGCCAAGTACGTGTATTATTTTCCACCTTCATTAATTTCTTTGCAATGCATTCATTTCCCTAAATAAAGGTGCAATCATGGCAAATAATTGTTCAAATCACAAACTCTTTGGTTTCTACGCAAGGACCACCATTAGAGAAGAAAGCAGTGCAGGAGGCTTACATGGCACACTTACGTGTCACCTTAATTCTTACAAGGAAAAGGCCTTAGAGGAAATTCCACCCTTGGATACTTAACAATTCATAATCAAATGAGGTATGAATCATCTAACATTGAACTTTGAAAATATTACCGGGAGTCAAGACTTTTAACCACTGAGTTCATGTGAACCAGGTGCAAAGGGAAACCCAGGACTAGGTTCAAGCAAAACCAAATTGGTTTGAAACAAAATTTGCAACAAAACTTCTAGTCTTCGGTTCTAAAGAAAAGGAAAGCTACTATTGGGATAACCAACAAAGAGGGAAAACACACATCGGGATAATTTTATCCAGTTGATGTCCCACTAGGCACGACTATCAATCGAGCAAAAAATGAAGCTTACCAAAGATACAACATCCGCAAAGCAACAACATCACTACTCGGGACTCGAGTGTCTAGTAAATTAATAAGGCCAGGGAAAATATTTTTTAGCATCCCGAGTCTCGTAAAGAAAGAACTTACATGGGGCTAGGAAAGTTGTATTAAAACTCACCATTTTACCATTTCCTCTAAAAACAGTACACCAAAGCAAGAAAAAGAAAAGGAAGGGAAAGAAAAGCAATAGAAAAGAGGGGGGTCCACATTTTTTTGAAGAGAAAAATGGGGCATGTTATGAGACCACACAATAATTACTTTCAAAGAACTAGACTGGAATAGATTAAATGGCAATCCAATGTTCATTTTGGAAGGCACTGGATTGAATTATCCCTATTTACTAAAACATATTGTTGAACTATTGCTTGAATCCTACTTCCTTAAAAAATGGCTTCTAGATTTAAGACAAACAATTTGTTATTATCATGGCCAAGGGATAATAGATCAGGATGAAGAAAAATAATTTATAGAAATTTTTGGTCTAGAAGATGCTTTGATCAAACATTGGTGCAATCGATATGGAACCCTCCATGTTCGTATCAAAGGATTTTTTGGGATGATTTGGTCAAAGTGTAGTAAAATAAACTTTCTCAAAAATCTGAAATATGGCTTCATCAATAGCATTAATTTTGACCAATATTCATTTGAAGAATATACTAATTTAATTGGTGTCAGGTTAAACCTAGATCTAGATCCCTTGTTAAGGCATCAGCCAATAGATTATTTTCACCTTTTATCCATTCAATCTCAAAGTCATAGCCTAAAAGTTCAAAATACTATCGAGTGATTCTTCCTTGGGATATGTCTTTATTCGACTTCTTTTTCAACAAGATTCTCATGGCTTGGTTGTCTGTCCTTACTGTAAACTTTACTGGTTTGAAAAAATCTTAAATTTTTCAATCCCCTTCTTTACTGTTGTTGTCAATCAGGATTGCACCATAGCCAAGTTAAACTTAACTATCCTATTGAAACATGGAAACACTCTTAGGTTTTGGGAGACCTATGGCAAGAATGAATCTCAAGAGTGGGCTAGTTCCCCTGGCAGATCACCTAAACTATAGAGTTTTCTGAGGTAAAGGGTTTAGAAAGATAACTTGAAAATGAAAATCCTAAACTCCTAAGGGTGATACACTAGAATTTTAACTTATTTTGATAACTCTACTCACAATCAATTATTTTTTAAACAATAACTTTCACAATCTCACCTAAAATATACAACTCAATAATAATTTGCATGAATGCTCAAATATTGAACAAAATCACACAACCTAAATCATATGAAATTATTTCACATAGATTCACAATAATGACACATAACAAAGGACCTAATATTTATGATTACAATGAAACATCAAATCAATACTGTAAATATGAGGCAAAATACGAGATAGGAATGCTATGCTATTTTATTAAACTGAAGGAGTATGCAAATGTCAAATTTGAGTACAAATTACAAGCTTACAAAGCTCTCTACAAGTGAATATGAGAGTAAGAAGCAAATTTGAACTAAGAAAAACTAAGTTTTTCTCCAACTTATATCTCTAAAGTGTCTCCAATAGTGAGAATAGAAAAATTTGACTGAACTGATCCTCAAAATAGTAACCTCAAAGCCATTTTCCAGCTCAAAAGAAAAGCCTCAAAATTAGTGCCCAAATTTCCTCCACACTATATGAGAATGATGGAAACTTTCTATCTTAAGTGGGTTGACTCAAAAGGCTCAAAAAATCAGGCTCAAACTGTCTGAAAACTGAAATAGAAACTTCAATTTTCTCATCTTTTTCCCATTTCTCCCAAAAGACTCAAACTCAAATAGGAAAGCTCTATCAACACTTAATTGCATTTTAAAAAATAACAAATATTAAGGCAATTTGTAGCAACATTTCCTTAATAATGTTTTACATCATTTGCAGTTTTAGAATTACAAAATAGAAGGCTCTAATTTGACTTTTGCAACAATACAAGGTAAGCATGATTTTGATAATTTGCAAAAAATCAACACACTAAGGTTCAAATGGTATTGATTTTCTCCAAAATCAAAAAATTATCTAAGGCATGAAGATGCCTAGGGATGCAGAACACAAGGAGAGCCAAATACTATATGATTTCTTTAAAATCATAAGAAAATAAAAAGACACATAATACCATGATTTTCTAAAAAATCATAGAAAAGAAGGAAAATCATGACAAAAGGGCTCGACCTTAAGAAAAAGGGACCAAGGAATTAGTCAAGGCATTTGATTTTTAATTCAATGTGATAAAAATCACCAAGCTCAAATTAGGGAAAAAGGTAAAAAAAAACCCTAAACAAAAAACATTGAACCCCTAATTTTTCTCTTTCATTTCACACTCCAACTTTGGAAAAACTCGCTTTGCACACAACCACCCTGGGGTTAGGGTTTTGAGCTTGATTCTTCACCATTCTTGAGTTTTCACTGCTTCTGAAGGTTTCCATGGGGATTCTTGCAAGAAACAAGCTTGGGTAAGTTTCTTTGTCACCAATCTGAACATCGACCTACATTTTTAAAGCATTTTTTGGCTCTTAATCCATGGCCTACCATAATTTTTGGTGTATTTTCCTTGCTTCATTTTGCTAAAACTCTCCTCTATGTTTCTTTCCGCCATTAAGGATCCTTTGATTGATCATTTGGAGGCATTTTTGTGAGAAAAAACCTCGTATTTGGATGTATTTTTTTGCAGCAAGATAAGGTAAGCTCTTCATCATTCAAATCTCTACACTATCTCTTTATTTTCTATAAAAACTAGCTCAATTTGAGCTCATTGAGTGAAGAATATTTGTGTTTCTTGTGAAAAATATTCATGGGTTCTATTGTTTCTTCCTTAAACCTGTATATCTTCATATTCTATTTTCTCTTTTGTAGAAGAAATAGAGCCATTCTGTTAGTCTCCAGGTTGTGGCCTCACCTTGTATTTTTTTTTATTTTGCTGATGGAATGCTTGCTTTGAGCTTGACCAAAACAATATTAATGAATCTTTGTTTCTTCCATGCCCCTTTATTTTTGAAACTCCTCTGCATCTCACGGTGAGCTAGGGTTCTAAACCTGTAACCTCTTTATTTTACTTGCAGCAAGACATAGCTCAATAGCTTCTATCGTGACTTTTATTTTTTGAAGGAAACAAGAAGAACCCATATTTGGGCTCAACCCTTGAACATTATGTTTGTCTCCAACAGAAAAATGAAACCCTTTTACTATCTCTACATATTCGCTTTCACCAAATCAGTGAGAGATTTTTACATTCAATGCTTTCTTTGAAATAAAAGTTTATGTTCATTCTGAGTTTGTATTTTTGGAAACCCTCTTTTGAAATCAATGCACATTTTGGGTATCTCTTTACTTCGTTGAATGTGGTGAATAAGAGATAGCATTGTTTATTTGTTGAGAGAAAGGAAAGCATCTCTTGCTCTATTTTGGGTTTATATTTTGGAGCACATTATGGGTTTCTTTCTGCTTGCATCTCTCCTTTGAATCCTTACATGGCTGCCACTGTATTTTTATTTCCATTCTATGTAGAAGAAAAATGAAATTATTTTCTTTTCAACTTATTAACACCATCTTGAGCACTTGCAAACATTACACAAAGGGGAAATGTCAATCATTCATTCACTATGTTGTATGCTCACTTTCTTATGGCTATGCACTTTCAACACCTTATTACTCCTTCAAGCCTTGAAGAGAACATAGCTACTTTCGTATTATAGATACAATGATTCTTTGCAATGAGTACTTGTTAAATGCTTCTTGTGAGCATTGAACACTACACCCTTTGTTGTCCTCCACATGTGAGCTTTGTTTGTCATATCTCCTTGACTCTTGATGGATGCATCTTCAATGTATGCACTTCAAATACATAAACAATAGAAAATATGATGTGAGGTAGCAATAAAAGATATGAAACATGATGAAAACTAGCTTGTAAACAAGACTCCTTCAATGAAAAGAGGATGCATTTAAATTTTGTTCTGTACTTTGCTTAAGCTTTCAAATCATCCCATGTTCATTTATGATTTTTACTTCATTTCTATTTGAATTGATTGTCATGAATGAGCAATAAGCTTGAGGCTCTTGCAATAACTTTATGAGTTACTCCTTCAGTTGAAAATGTTTCTATTTGAGCATTATGAATATGAATTCCTATCTCATCCCCTTTTGAGGTTTAGGGGCAGCACGTTGGGCTCAACCCTTGTGGGAGCCCATTTTTGCACCACATGCTATGATGTCTTCATAAATGACTCTACAACATGATTTCTCCTATACTTGCATAGTGAACAAACATGTTAGATTAAAAAAAAATGAAGCTCAATGCTCCTGTGATATTTTATTTTTCAAGATCTCTTGCATACATATGATGTTTGTTCCACTGACTCAATGCATCATAGGAAATCTACTATATTTATGTTGATAGGGCACATAGGGAGATTCATATCCGGATCTCTAACAACTCTTCTTATCATGATGTAGGTTCACTCAAAGATTGAGAGCGAGGAGGAGCAAGCTGCAATGAAGACCAACTCAAGACTTTAATCAAGAAACGATGGATATGTCTCTTCTTATATGCTCCTTTTCCTTTCTTTATCTTCAGATGCATAGTATATTCCTTATTTTTTATTGGTTTAGCTATTCCCATAGCATGTGTGGGACATTTCATTACTCCTTTCTTTCTAATGAATATGAATGCAACACTTGTAGAATTTTGTGTATACTTCTGTTGCAAAAGGAATGAACATTGTAAAATGAATGAAATCATTGAAAAATGAATGAAGCAACTTCTTATAATTCATGTATTCTCCTTTGTGCTGCAAAGCATTGAATGACAAAGCATACTCTTTCTTTTTGTTAAAACACATTACACAATAACAACTGAACTCTTTCTCTTAAACTTTAATACATGCAATGGTTACGAAAAACAAAAATGTGTTAAAAATATTCACCTTTTAATATAATGAAACTACTCCAGCTCTTCCAATTTGAGCTATAGGTGAAAAATTGGAAACAACTGCTAGTATTTATTTTTCAAAAATATGGTACTTGCATTTTATCTCTGTGAATGTGCCATATCTATAGCTGTAGATAATCCTTTTCCCATATCCTTCTTCCTATATCAACACACCTGACCAAGTATTGTCAAAATCATCAGTATATAAATCAAAGGAAAATCTTGAGCTAGAATTTGTAAAGAAGAAAAATGTTGACATTTAGATTTAATTCTTTGTACTACCTTTGTTGCCTTAAGAGACCAACCTTCCTTGCTTTCCTTTAGATGCTCCTGGATTGCTTTCCTATCCTTTACAAATCCTTTGTAAAAAGGGGAGACATAATTCAAACAACCTAAAAGCCTTTGAATTTTCTTTTTATCTCAAGTATAATATCAAGAAACTCTTGAATCCTTTGGATAATATGTGGTTGTAACTAGATCTATCCCCTATTCAAATGCAACCCTAGAAAATCAATTTGTTTTTTACTAATGACCTTCTTTTTTAATAATAAGCATATTCCATTCTTTCAGATGGTTGTATATAGCTCCTCAAGATGATGTAAGTGTTAAGTTTTTGAATTAGAAAATACAAGAATATCATCTATGTAAACTACACAAAAATATTTTAAATGTCTTAAGGCTTGGTCCATTCTTTGCTTGAAATAGGTTGATACTGTGCTTATACCAAATGGCATGGAATTCCATTCATATAATCCTTGAGGGATAGAAAATGCAGTTTTTGTTGAATAGTTTGGATAACTGAGAGGGGGGGTGAATCAGTTATCCTAAACAATGTTCTTATCTTTGATTAATCTAGAGCCAACTTAAATTAATTAGATAAACATCTAGCAAACAAGAACATGAAAGCACATAACAACACCATGCACAATGAACACCAAAATTACATAGAAACCCAAGAAGGGAAAAACCACGGAGAATGCTAATTCTTAATTATAGAACACTAGTTAAGGTGACACCAATTAAGGTGATTTTACAAAAGGCTCACTACCAAAATGTTCACTGTAGGTAAGGCTCACTGTCGGTGGGCTCGCTGCCCGATTAATACAACTGATTACAAAATAGTCTCACTGACAAAAGTGAACAAATGAAATCGCATCTACAAATGCATGAATTCATTTCTAGTAAAGAGCACAACATTTGTCTGCAACATATCTAATCAATAACCTTCTGCATAGCTTCTTCACACAAACTCTACAAAATAGATTACTTCTTTCTTCACACCCTTTTATTTGCTCGCACACATCATACTCCACTCTCCTCATCTCATCAAATAAAAACAACCTTTAATTATACCATTCTATGTCATCATAATCTCCTAGGTCGGCCATACACCATGTCTTTATAGTCTTCCAAGTTAGCCATATATAATTTGAATTAGATCACCACAAAACATGTCGACATGAAGAACAACCTTGAGATATTCAATAAATCCTTGCACACTAACACCTGACCCAAAAGATAGGTCACACATAAATATCTTCTTACCATGTTACCAAGAGACCAAAAATAGGTCATACATAAGATAACATAATAGCCAAAAGATAGAAAACTTTGAATTACATGAAATATATTCCAGAGCCGATGAGAATGCCACAACCAAGACCAAATCTTGATTATCATCAATTTCAATGTCAATCGAAGAGCCAAAATTTGGCATAAAAAAAGCTTGCAACATGCTACATGAAGTTCCAAATAGCAAGGTTACCCAGAGTAAGCTTTGAGCAGTACATCCAACATCAAAATATTAGTCTTCATTATTTTGCATAAACTGACTTCCACGAATGTCCCAAAAGAAGTACTATCATATCTGGAGCAAGGATAATATCCATAGTATGTAACATCATAACAATCGATAGGATAGATCAAGTTCGTTCATCATCCAGAGCACATCCTTCCAGATCCAAGGTTTTAACATCAATGACAACAATGCTAAATCATCTTCAAAAACTTCTCAACAATCTCCCCCTTTGGCATTGATAGAAAAACAACAAAAACTCAAAAACGCAAAACTCCAAAATCTCCAAGTACTCCCCCTTTGTCAAGCAATTCAATACCTCTTTTTATTTTTGTTTTTCTCTTCATTTTTCTCCCCCTTTTTTCCATCAAAGGAAAAGGGCCAAAATTCGAACATTCAGGAACTCAAGTAAAAATAACACTTTTCACATGAAAAATTAGTGTACCTTTCTCTCACAATTGGAAGAATCCTCTTCCAAGCTAGCACCACAAAATCCAATCTGACACTCATACTATCCAATATAATCAACAACATAAATGAGGATGGTCGTTCTTGAGACAAGCATTGTCGTTCACAATCTTTTGCATCAGAAAGTATCTTGGAGAGATGATCCAACCGAACCTCAAAAAATTCCTTGACCAACCAGAAAGTCCTAACCAAGTCTTCCCTCTGTCTCTAAACAATCAATAACTCCGCTTGCAACTCACCAACTCTTATTCTTTGTTTTCCATCTTTTTCTTTGAATAAATCAAAACTATTTCCAATATTATTCATCTCAGATTCAATAGCTTCAATTATGCTTCTAAAATTATCAACAATAGCAGGCCATCAGAGACAATACCTGTAGATGTTAGACATCTCCTTAATGCATTCTCTTGTCTCACTAATGTGTTTGGATAAATTTTGTTTAGCTTTGACACACCTTCTCTCAATCATAGCTTCAAACTTATGTCCTCTAGGTCCTTCTAGCAACATTCTTTCTTCAACAACTTCTACTAGATTATCTGGTAACAATTCAGAAACATCTGAAATAGTAATGCCATTTTTTAGCAGATGATCAACCAAAACATCATCAATTTTAAGCCTTCTAATCGAAGAGTTGAAACACCACTTTTCACCAATCTTCTTCATATGACCTTCATCTAATACTGACTGAATATCATCTAGATCAAAAGAATCAAATCCAACCAGAGACTCTTCTTCGTTCTCCTTTTCTTTTGAGATAGTGATGACATCTTCTATGTTAAAACTTTCCTCTTTTTGGGTTCCGAAGGGGAACCGCCAATAAAAACTTCCAACTCCTTCTTACCAAAGGAGGAACCCTACTCAAACTGATTGGACACCATTACACCAGAGCATAGATTCATCTACAAGGATGAGAAATAGACTTGCATGCACTTGATTTATCTTCCATACATCCCAAATACCTGTAGAATTGATTTCTAATAGGGATGTCGAACTTCCACTTAACATTCTCCTTTGCTGGTAGCGAACACAAAAAGTAAAATACCAAACATATGAGAAGAGATCCAAAACAGAATGGATAACTCTCAACCAAAGACATTCTGACATTCTTAATTAGATTTTCCATCATGAGGCTACACAAATCAAACTATTTTTTTCCCTTCACCATCATGTGTGCAAGATATACAAAAATAGCCGAAGTAGAACCTTCATGATTTCTGAAATAGATTTTATAAGTGATGTCGTAAGCAACATACCTTACTGCTGGATTGACAATGGTATTTATCAGTAGAGCCCGGGGGTCTTTGTCAATATTAGTAAGTTCCTCCACATCTTTGTATTTCACTTTTATCTTCCTAGGGAGGTCACCACAAAACATGTCAGCATGAACAATCTTGAGATATTCAATAAGGCCTTGCACACTGACACCAGACCCAAAAGATAGGTCGCACATAAATATATTCTTACCATGTGTAGACACATAAAAATGTCCTAAGCCTTTGAGCATCATTTTTCTTCATCTTCGTCCTTTGATAATTGAATAATTTTAGTTATTCAATTATGTTTGATTATATTCCTCTATTAATTAAATGATTTTTGATAATTGTTTAATTAATTCACTTTCTAATCTTTATTCTATCCTGTCTAATTAAACAAACTAATTGTGTCACTAATTTCTCCCTCTTCTTCAATAGTTAAATGAATTATTATTTATTTAATTATTTTGTCATCTTTCATCTATAGTTAAATAATTACCATTAATTATTTATCTATTCATGGTCCTTTAATTCTTCTATAGTTAAATAATTATTAAAATTATTTAACTATTCCATGCCACCTCCCCTGTTAAATAATTAATCTAAATTAATTATTTAAGGTCTAATTTTCATCTCTCCATTTAATTAAATTGATAAATTTAATTAAATGTCCTTTTGTCATTTTCTCTAAATAAATAATTTGGATAAATAATTTATTTTCCACTTGTCATTTTCCTTCATTTTGAATAAATAATTTAAAATAAATAATTTATGCACCTCCACTTGGTCAAAGATACCCTGTCATTATTTCATGTCATAGTCTGCATGTCTGTCATAGTCTGCATGTCTTGCATGTCTGTCATAGCCGTCGGCATCATAGTTTTTGCCATGCATGGCATATTCTTGGTGCATCAATTATGGACCGTCGATTCGACCTTCAATCTCATCCGTCCATTCGAAATTGCCTTTTCTTATAAATTGGCAATTTCGAATTCATTTGGTCTTCTTCTTCTTCCTCTCTCTCTCTCAAGCATTCATACAAACTTTTGATCTTCATTTTTCACAACACATTTTCATGGATACTTAGAACTTGTCTTAGTCATTTAGAGTCACTTTGCATAGTAAAATCCTTCAACACTTGTGTAGGACATGGTATAGTCTTAAAGTTTCTCGAAGAATCTGAGGGCACTCTTCAATTTGCAGCAAGCTAGAAGGTGTAATGGAGGTTAGCCATGGAGATTGAAGATTTAGGTAACTTTGTTTTATTTATTTTCATGTTTTCTCCTTTGCACTCCATTATTTTCTTTGGATTTTTTAAATTTAGCAATTATAATCTAATCACCATAAATTTCCATAGATACATTTGGTGAGCCTGACATTTGTTTTTGTTTTTATTTTTTGCAGAGAAATTGGTTTGTTTTCTTGTTTTTTTTTGTTGTTTTGTAGGTTACAACCAAAAATTTGTATGAAATCCCGTCATCTTCTTTTGAGCACAGAAAAATGGGCGCATAAAATATTTTAAAAAAAATTCTGGGTTTTGTGGACCTCATTCTCAGATTTTTGGAACATTAAACAGTTTAAAATTTCGTTAAGATTTGAGAAAGTTATGGATGTTTTAGTATTTGTCATTTTTTAAATTAGTTTTTAAAACCCGCGTTTTGTTTTGCTTATAATTTTTTTTTTTTGTAGAATTTTGGAAAAATATTTTCTGGGTTTTGAAGGTTTTATTTTCAGCTTTCCATGGATTCAAATGATTTAAAATTTCATTAAGTTTTGAGAAAGTTATCGCTTTTTTAATTTGCTGTTGTCATTAAACTTTTCTTTTGAATTACTAATCTCTTGTTTTCAGCATGTGGCACAACTTGGAAGGAATTTAAAAAATTGTTTCTATAAAAACAAAAATCGAGCATTTTCATTTCTTTAGGCATAATAAATTTTGTTTTTTTTTAACAACAACAAATTGCATTTACACTCATGAGGATAAAATGAACCACAATTTGCATGTCACTCATTTGGTCTTAAAATGAACAACAAATTGCATATTTCATTCACGGGGCTTAAAACGAACAACAAATTTGCATGAATCACTCATTGGGCCTAAAATTTACAATTACAACTTGTATTGTCATGTCATTAGGCTAAAATGAACACAAACATGCATTGAAACTCATATGGTTAAAATAAACTTGCATTCTTACGACATGAGTTTAAAATGAACTTTTTTTTTCATATTTCAAATTAAAATTTTAAAAAGAACAAAGTGTCTTGTGTGTCATTCTCACATTATCATTTGGTAACTAAAATTTACAAGTGTCCTCAAATTTTGTCACCTTGATGCAATAATCAAAGTATCCTCTCCCCTTGCGCATTCATACGATCCCGGGTGTAAGAGAAACGGTTATTGCCTCTAGAACTTGGGTCTGCCTTGGTGGGAAAAAGTACTCACCCCAAGGCGACTCAAACCGAAAACGAAGCTTTTTGGCCAATCTACCTCTGACCGGAATATAAATGTGAATCCTAAGGGAAAGCCTAGGGTTACGAGTACGGATATGTCATATGGACCAAGTAGTACTCCCCAAAACCCTGTTGAGCTTAACCTCTTCAGGTTGGAGTGCCTCCTAAATGGAGCTTAATCTTGCGCCCTATGTATGGCCACTTGAACGGGGGTCCCGAATTAAACACCTTTGTGTAGTAGCCAAAAATCTTCTATTTGCTAGTGCAGCACTAGTCGGTGTGAAGACATCCACATCTTCGTAGTCTGTAGTAGACGTGATCAATCTGCCATGAGAGTTTCATGGGGGTTGGAAGCTTGGTTGGCCTAAGAAGAGAGTGCACTGTAAGGGGGAGCCCGTGCAGCCAAGCTTCTGGATTCACACGCTACTGATATGCGGTTGGGGAAACCCATGTGGAATCTAGCGAATATTGTCCTGGCCTAACCATAAGATTGTGTTTGTCTCATGTGTGTTTGCATACACCAAAACATCATGCTTGTCAAGTGTTTTCTAGATCTTCAAACAATATACACAAACATTCACAAATTTGGACACAAACAATCAACCTCAGACAACTTAGACTTTTCAATAAAACATCAAAACAACAGTCTTAGCCTACTATCAAACATCTTCTTCCAGAAGTCTTATGTCAAAACCAAATCAGGAAATTGCTCAAATCTCTCTTTCCTTGTGCATTTTAGCTTGCATCTTACCATAGGGCCATCTTTGCAAATATTTAGCTTCATCCTTAGGATTCACCATTTGCATTTTTAGTCATAAACTATAAACTTAGGTCCTCATCTCATTTTGCATATTTTGGATTAGGACAACCTTACCTCACTTGGAAAAATCTTTATTTTCAAAATTAGGTTATCATTGGACTTAGACATCATTATCTCCTTTAGTCATTGTCCTTTTGTGAGATCCTTCTGACTTTAAAGTCTAGTTGGGAAGACTCACTTGTCATTTTGTCCTTGTCATTTTGTCCTTCAAACAAGTCCTTTGATATTCCAAAATTGAGACATAGATCAAGCATAGGGTGGTTAGGCAACCTTCTTCCAAATCATTTTAGACCTTTGCATTTGCATACCTTAGACATTCAAATCATTTTAGTCCTCACCTTTCATATCTTTAAAATCCAAAATATTGTCATCATAGTCCTCATTTGGCATCTAGACTTTGCATTGGTCATTTCCTTAACCAACATTTTCACATTAGTCCTCACTGTCACCTTGACATTTGACATCCTTTCTTAACAATTTATCACCTTGCATTAGTCATTTTCCTTAGGCAAATATCATTATCACCTTGCATTGACATCCTCAAAAAAAAAAAAATTAGTGTCATAACTTGTCATCTTAGTCTTCATTGTCCTTTGGCATTAGTCATTTTCTTTAGACAACATGGTCATATTGCATCCCTTATTGTCAAAAAATTCAAAAACATAGTCTTGCATTGTCATCCTTTATCCAAAAAAAAATCCAAAAAACATAGTCTTGCATTGTCATCCTTTATTCAAAAAAAAAAATTCCAAAAATTATCATTCATCCTAGTTGTCATTTTGAACCCAGACCTTGCATTAGTTTCATCACCTTAGTCCTCATTTTGCACCTTGACCTTGCAATTTTCCTAGTCCACATTGTCATTTTCCTAATCAACATTGTCATCCAAGTCAACATCATCATCCTAGTCACCTTGGCTTTAGGCATACTTGCACTATCATCTCTTTGCATTGTCATCCTTATCACACAAAAAGACAAAAAAACATAGACTAGTGTCATACTTTCATTGTCATCATCTTCATTTGAGCAATTTCCTTAATGGTGGAAACAAGACTTCAAAGAAAGAAAAGACAAATGGTAGACTTTGAACAAGACTTTGACAACAACACCAACACCAACACCAACACCAATCCCAACATTGACAATAACACCTATGACACAAACCAACACTGGACTTTTTCTAACCCATTTCACAACATGAACACACAATCTTCCATGAGCATGCCATCTTCATCACAAAACCTTTTTGAACCATTCATACAAAGAGACCAAAATGGACAAGTCTATGCTAAAGACTTGGAAGCTATAGCGCAAAATCCCAACATAGCTTCCTTTGTGGAAAACTTAGTCCTACATGACCCTCAAAGGTATCTATCCATGCTCTTGGACCAAGGGGTTAAACTATCACATGGCTTTAAATTTAAAACTTTGAGACCAACATCACCTACATACCCTTCCTACCAACAACCCATCAGTCCAATTCCTCCATCCATCAACCCTCACTATCAAGAATCACTTAACGAAAAATCCTACCATTAATCTCAAACACATGTCCAGTTATTACCCTTATCCTAACCTTGACAAGGGAAACCAACTGTCCATTAGTCCATTACGAGTCTCCACACCATATTCTAGTCCTTCACCAACCAATCTCGTTCAAGTTTACATGCCTTATCAACCATCTACCAACTCATGTCAAGTCTCCACATCATACCTTGTTAATCCAGTCCAAGTCTCCATGTCCTATCCTAGTCCTTCATCCATTAATCATTTTCAAGTCACTCCCTCACAAGCCACATTTAGTCATGAAAATTATATCATTGTCCAAAGTCAAATCCCATTGTCTAAACTTGAGGATACATGTCAAAATGAAAGCCCAAAGCATGACATTATAACGTCACCTTCATGTCAGGATCAAGGTAGTCCATCCCATGACCTTATCTCAAAGTCCATTCAAGATGTCCTTCAAAATAATCATGACATCCAAAACACACCTATCCTTAACAAAAAATATATTTCTGATTGTATCATCCACGACAACCCCATCTTTGACCAAGACCCTACCATTGACCAAGATGTCCAAATCCATGACAATCCCATCTTTGACCAAGACCCTACCATTGACCAAGAAATCCAAAACGATCCACTGCTTGACCTTTATGCCATTCATGATCGAACACTTGAAGACGACCCTATCAAAACTCTGGGCATATCCATTTTCCAAAATGAGACACTTGCCTCCATGGGACACATAGATGATCTTACTCCAAAACAAGAGTCTTCTATGGACATATTTGTAGATGATCAAGCTATAGCTAAATCTGGTAGACTCTATGACAATGACCATAAAGACGGTTTCGACATCGACTTGGAAGCACCCATAGAATCATCTGAATTTGACATGTCACAAAATCAGACCAAAGACATCCCACATGTCAACAAAGTCACAACATCTTATCAGCTAGGGTCATCTATCTTTGTCAGAGCAGGCTTTCTTGTAGATGAAAACATTCCAGGTAACAGTGTCCACATACATCATGATGGGTTAGCATCTTACTTTCAAAACAATAAATACCCCATCGCAAATAGAATTTGTCAGAGCATGCATTATCAAGGCAAAGGACTAGGCATACACGAGCAAGGCATTCAAGAACCAATACAACTTTAGGAAAATTACAGACATCAAGGTCTTGGCTATTCTTCAATTAGAAAATCAAACGATGTCAATGGAACCTCCTCGATACTGGGGGAAACCTTTTTTTTTTTTTGTTAGATACAAACGTCAAAATAGAGTCCATGAGAAATTATTGTCATAAGATTGTTGCCAACACCCTGTCCACCCACACCATAAACCATTATTCTCAATATCTTAAACCTTCCCTTTGGAACCAACAAAAAAAAAAGTCTTACAAAGTCAAAAATCAAATTTCAAAGGCCATCGAATCAGACAAAAAGACAAGTAGACAAATGAAATTAAAATGGATCCCAAAGAAAAGTGGATCAAGCAAAGAAAATATGTCAAAAGAAAAAGTTAATCAAAATGTGGAGCCACAAGACAAGAGGACTCCCATATATAACACATGTCCACCTCCTTCAAAATGGTTATTAAGCAAGACATCTAAAGGTGTTGGTTCCAAACACCATCCCAATCAAAATTCCAAAATCCGCCATCCACCATCCCAAGTTTGGAAAATAAAAATTGATTCATCCAAATGTCCAAACAACCTTTCCATTTCTACCATCATCCGTCATAATCCTACATCTTGCCTAAAGTCCAAAAATCCCATGTCACAAATCCGTCGCATCATGGTAGCAACTCTTTATCACAAGGATTCTCATGGCACTTTATCGCGATATACGTATTTTGATAAGGCCAAATCTAGTATCAGAAAGGACCATGATGACATCAATCAATTGTATGCAAGTGATATCATTCTGACAAGCCAACTACTTCAGAAAGGACATTATTGGCATATCATGGCACCATTCTCTACATCGGCACCATCAGTGGATTCAGAACAGTCAGTGGTCATCTAAAGCATCCCCGCTATCCAAAAATACAAAAAAAAAATGGAAAATACAAAAAAATTGTCACCCTGATGAAAACTTGGCAAATAGGCATTTTGGTGACACCAAAAAAAGAGGAAAAACAAAGAAAGAAAATAGTAAAGAGAAAAAAATTTCATCCAACGGTGAAAACCTGGCAAACAAGCGCCCTGGATAAGTACCATGATGAAAACCTGGCAAACATGCGTCATGTGTAAAATAAATTATCTATGTAGACTATTACACTTGGGGGAAATTCGTCTCATTTTCCATGCTTTCCTCTTAACATTGACATTCGACCATTTGATCCATATCATTCCTACCTACCTTGGTCTTGACATAAAACTGACACACATAAATCATGCTTTGGGAAAATTCTTGACATGTCTATCCTTTGCTCATATATGATTCATGAAATGTCATGTCATTACTTTCATAACCTCATTATCCTTATGTGCAGTCCTTGAAAATCATATGACAATTCCCTTAGTCTCATGTCTCTTGTCCTTTACCAAGGCCACCTCTCATCCTTTCGTGTTTGTCACCTATCTTGAATTTCCCTTGTCAAATGGTCTAAGGATACTTCATCATCCCTTCTAGTCCTAACCAAGTCATTCCAAATGCAATAAGTTTCATCCATACAAGCACATTATTCAAAAAATTACTTGAATTTGTTTTTGGCCCGGCTGCAGACCTCGATACTTTCGTCACATGATCATTATCCTCACGTTGTTTCGGGATGCATCCTTCCCACGTCAAACAACGATGTCATCACCTGTCAATTGGTATTCAGCTTGACTAGGGGCACAATCATGTTTGTCCTTGGATTCTCTTGTGTTGGCATCAGTCACATGCATTTGTAGTGATCCTCTTAAACCATTCAAAAATTCCTAAAAATCATAAAATGTCCTTAAAAAAAAGACCTAAAAATTAAAAAATGTCCTAAAAAAGACCTAAAAATCATAAAATGTCTTGAAAAGAAGACCTAAAAATCAAAAAATGTCCTGAAAAAAGACCTAAAAATAGAAAATTTTCCTAAAAAAAGACCTAAACATTGAAAAATGTCCTGAAGAAACAAAAAAATAAAAATCAAATAACTCCCAAAAATCCCAAAACAGAGTCAACATTCATCACGCCACTCATATAAGTCAAACATAGTTGCATCAGTCAAATAAGTCAAACATAGTGGCACTCGAACAAGACAGTCATTCAAACGTCAACATTCCAATTGTGACCTAATAGACAACATAAGTCTATCAATCCTATGGTCAACATCAGTCAACTTGCCAAAACATTAATCACAATGTCAATCTCGTCACTCTTTGGTCCTCTTCAAGATGTGCCCTTCTTGGAGTTCAACCTCGTCAAAATGTCCTTTGCCTTTTCAGGATGTGTCCTTCCTGAAAATAGGCCCTGTCAAACCATCAACACTGTCAAATTGGCAAAACTCTTAAAACTGTCAAAACTGTCAAACCAACACAAAATCAATCTTTGGAAAAACGAACATTGGCAAACAAAATTAAATGGATGTTAATCTGTCTGGTCTATCTTGTTTTATCTTTTGACTATTTTGTCTATTTTGTCTTATCTTTTTACTGTCTTTTCTTTTTGGTCATGTTACTAGCTACCTCGAGGATGTCCCATGAAGGATTTAGAGGTGCGATGATGTCTCTTGGCCTATTTTATTTTCTTTGACTGATGTCTATGGATTGTCTTGACTAAAAGACTGGGGCATCTTTACCCTTAGTATGAGTTAGGACATTCCTTGTCTGTGACTATTTGTTTTTCAAGTGGATGACCTTGCACACCTTGGTCTACGTCATATCGTGGTGTTTGTTCTCCATTTGTATCATTTTTACTGCCCAATGATGATTAAGAACAATAAATATTAAAGTCCTATGGCAAGTTTTGAAGGATTCTTTCATCTAGTCTGCATCCATATCTTTTGCACTAACATTTCTTTGTCTCTTCATATTCTAGTCTTCTCAACAATTTCGAGAGCACACCCATGTTCTTGGAACCCATCTGTCCTCTCGAGGGGGCATACCGCTACCCTCCTCGTCATTCTTCCTCATCTTATTTTGCACTGGGGCATGACTTTGACTTATTTTTCTTTGTCACAATGCGACACGTTGCATTATGACAAAGAGGGGCAAAATGTAGACACATAAAAATGTCCTAAGCCTTCGAGCATCATTTTTCTTCATCTTCGTCCTTTGATAATTGAATAATTTTAGTTATTCAATTATGTTTGATTATATTCCTCTATTAATTAAATGATTTTTGATAATTATTTAATTAATTCACTTTCTAATCTTTATTCTATCATGACTGATTAAACAAACTAATTGTGTCACTAATTTCTCCCTCTTCTTCAATAGTTAAATGAATTATTATTTATTTAATTATTTTGTCATCTTTCATCTATAGTTAAATAATTACAATTAATTATTTATCTATTCATGGTCCTTTAATTCTTCTATAGTTAAATAATTATTAAAATTATTTAACTATTCCATGCTACCTCCCCTGTTAAATAATTAATCTAAATTAATTATTTAAGGTCTAATTTTCATCTCTCCATTTAATTAAATTGATAAATTTAATTAAATGCTCCTTTTGTCATTTTCTCTAAATAAATAATTTGGATAAATAATTTATTTTCCACTTGTCATTTTCCTCCATTTTGAATAAATAATTTAAAATAAATAATTTATGCACCTCCACTTGGTCAAAGATACCCTGTCATTATTTCATGTCATAGTCTGCATGTCTGTCATAGTCTGCATGTCTTGCATGTCTGTCATAGCTGTCGGCATCATAGTTTTTGCCATGCATGGCATATTCTTGGTGCATCAATTCTGGACCGTTGATTCGACCTTCAATCTCATCCGTCCATTCGAAATTTCCTTTTCTTATAAATTGGCAATTTCGAATTCATTTGGTCTTCTTCTTCTTCCTCTCTCTCTCTCTCAAGCATTCATACAAACTTTTGATCTTCATTTTTCACAACACATTTTCATGCATACTTAGAACTTGTCTTAGTCATTTAGAGTCACTTTGCATAGTAAAATCCTTCAACACTTGTGTAGGACATGGTATAGTCTTAAAGTTTCTCGAAGAATTTGAGGGCACTCTTCAATTTGCAGCAAGCTAGAAGGTGTAATGGAGCTCAGCCATGGAGATTGAAGATTTGGGTAACTTTTTTTTATTTATTTTCATGTTTTCTCCTTTTCACTCCATTATTTTCTTTGGATTTTTTAGATTTAGCAATTCTAATCTAATCACCATAAATTTCCAGAGATACACCATGTTACCAAGGGACCAAAAATAGGCCATACATAAGATAGCATAATTTCCAAAAGATAGCACACTTTGAATTACATGAAATATATTCCAGAGCCAATGAGAATGCCACAACCAAGACCAAATCTTGATTATCATCAATTTTAGTGTCAACTGGAGAACCACAATTTGGCATAAAAAAATTGCAACATGCTACATGAAGTTCCGGATCTAGCAAGGTTACCCAAAGTAAGATTTGTGCACTGCACCCAACGTCAAAATATTAGTCTTCATTATTCTGCATAAACTGACTTCCATGAATGTCCCAAAAGAAGTACTACCACATCTAGAGTAAGGATAATATCCATACTACGTAACATCATAACACTCAATAGGATAGATAAAGTTCATTCATCATCCAGAGAACATCCTTCTGAATCCATGGTTTTGACATCAATGACAACAATGATAAATCATCTTCAATGCTAAATCATCTTCAACAACTTCTCAACAGTTTTATACCTATCTATTTCTTTTACCTTGATCTGCTAGAAACCTGACTTACAATCAAAGTTAGAGAATAACTTTTTATTAGAAGCCATTTTAATGAAATCAGTGTTGAATGGTATTGGATAATTGAAAGGAAGGATAATTTCATTAAGAGGTTTATAATTTATGCAAAATATTTTCTTACCTCTCTCCTTCTTAACTTGCTTATTTACCAGAATTGTAGGAAAAGAGAATAGAATTTTGTTGGGACGAATGAAATGTGCTTCTATTAATTAATTAAGGTGTTCATCCATTTCCTTGACCTCAAAGGGGCTTATCAAATATGATAGCTCATTAGGAATCACTGACTGACATTCTATCCTAATCTATTTTTCACATTCTTCATGGTTTTTGGGACTAGAATTGAAGTGGGTTCATGTTACAACAGTCTATCTCAGATCTTTTTTTAATTTCATCAAACATTTATGAAGAGGATTTTATTAATTCTTTTATTGATTCTTTCTTTTCTCTTTTCCCACTGTGTTCAAATTTGTGATTAACAATTTTAAGTGCTAGAATATCTATCTAACCATCTTCATGTCTCAAAGAGATCTTATGTTTCCAAAACTAAAGTGGCTCATACTTAGTGAGAAACAAATATCCTAAAAAAATATCATCTTCGAGATCATTATATTCTATGAAATTTGTTACAAACATTTTTCCCATGATTTCTACATGAACATCTTGTGCATACCTGCCCATATGTATCTTTTCTCCATTGATAACATAACTATGAGGGAGATTAGGTCATGGCTTCTAGAATTTTGTAGGGATAGCATTTGTTTTTTCCAGTGATCTGGATGATCCTGTATCTACAAAGACATCCATTAGGATTTTATTGAATCCTAGGAAATAAAAATTAATCCTGATATAATTCCCATTGTTAGCCAATAATAAAGAACAAGATTTATCTCTGGTTTTCTGAACTAAACTAGTGCTATTGGTGCTACTACTTGCTTCTTCTAGCTCTTTGTGCTATTCTTGTTTTGATTTTTATTTTGTAAATTTTTGTTGGTCTACTTTGAATAATATATCCTTGACTTCTCCTACTAAGGAAAAAATAATTCCTAGTTCCTTTTGTTGTGTTTTAGCTAACCTTTTAATATCCACAACATCATCTAGGAGAAGATCAAGTTTTTTGAAGATAACAATAACATCTTCATCACCACTGGACTTATGCTTAGAAGAGTGTTTGGAAGAATATGGCTTGGATTTTTTGTAGGGAGAAACCCTATAACCATGATCAATTTCTTTAGATTTTTTTTTCTTAGGTTTCTTCTACTACTTAATCTGACATTCTGGTCCCACTTGAATTCTAGTCCCAAAACCATGAATAATACAAAATATAGACTAGGCCAGAATGTCAATCAGTGATTCCTCATGAGCTAGAATATTTGATGAGCTCCTCAAAGGTCAAGGAAATGGATGAACACCTTAATACATTAATAGGACATTTCATTCATCCCAACAATAGTCCATTCTCTTATCCCGCATTTATGGTAAATAAGCGAGCTAAGAAGGAGAGAGGTAAGAAAATAATTTACATAAGTTATAAACCTATCAATGAAATTATCCTTCCTTTCAATTATCCAATACCATTTAGCACTAATTTAATTGGAAGGATTGCTAATAAAAAGGTATTCTCTAAGTTTGACTGTAAGTTAGGTTTCTGGCAGATCAAGGTAAATGAAATAGATAGGTATAAAACTGCATTTTTTGTCCCTCAAGGATTATATGAATGAAATGTCATGTCGTTTGGTCTATGCACAACACCAGCCTATTCCAATGAAGAATGGACCAAGTCTTAAGATATTTAAAATATTTTTTTGTAGTTTACATAGATGATATTCCTATATTTTTTGATTCATAAATTGAACACTTACAACATCTTGAGGAGCTATATATGACCATATGAAAGAATGGAATATTCTTATCAGCAAAAAAGATGGTCATTGGTAAAAAAAAATGATTTTCTAGGGTTGAATTTGAATAGGGGATAGATCTAGTTACAACCACATATTCTCCAAAGGATTCAAGAGTTTCTTGATATTCTACAAGATAAAAAGAAAATTCAAAGGTTTTTTAGGTTGTTTGAATTATGTATCCCATTTTTACATAGGACTTGTAGAGGATAGGAAAGAAATCCAGGAGCATCTAAAGGAAAGAAAGGAAGGATGGTCTCTTAAGGCAACACAAGCAGTACAAAGAATTAAATCTAAATGTCAACATTTGACTTTACAAATTCTAGCTCAAGATTTTCCTTTGATATTATATACTGATACTTTTTACAATACTTGATCAACTGTGTTGATACAAGAAGGAGATGGGAAAAGGAGTATCTACGACTATAGATCTAGTAAATTCACAAACACATAATACATATACCATCTTCATTTATACTGATGCTTCTGACAATACTTGGTTAGCTGTGTTGATATAGGAAGAAGGATATGGGAAAAGAAGTATCTACGGCTATAGATCTGGTACATTCATAGATATTCTAGCACTTAAAATTGTTAATCACAAATCTAAACATAGTACCATATCTATAGCAGTAGATGGTATCTACATTTTTTCTCTATGAATGTACCAGATTTATAGCAGTAGATACTCCTTTTCCCATCTCCTTCTTCCTGTATCAACACAGCTGACCAAATATTGTCAAAAGCATCAATATATAATATCTGCATTTTGTCTCTATGAATGTACTGAATCTACATTTCTATAATATTCCCCTATAACCATGACCTTTAGATAATCATTTATCTCTAATAATTTATCTATTCCCCTATAACCATTTATGAGTTGATGATCATTTATCTCTGAGAATTAATCATTATCATTGTATCATATCATTATTTTTCTTTTATAGTTTGTTACTTTAAAGAGAAACCAACAATGAAGCAAACCAAGATCTCAGCTATGATGTCTTTCCTTGTTATCTAAATTCTATATTCTAACCCAAGATCTTGAACTTCATGTGTGATTGTGAAAGTTTGAGTTTGTATGTTGCTTGCATTTAACAATTCAAATTATATAGAAAAACCATTATTGTTTTTGACAAAATTTACATGATGAAATATAAAGATCTAAAGGATAGAATGAATAAAAAAAGAAGGAATTCCTCATTTGAGTAAAAAACAGAGTAGTCTTTAGATGACAAAGATGATTTTTTGGTTACTCTCCTTAAAGAAACTCTAAAATATGTCCAATTGAAGATTCATATTGAAAGAAATAAAGATCCTTATTAAATGATTGGAACCAAAGAAGAAAGGAAGAATTTTGTTCGTCAACATTTAGCCAAACTCAAAAAATTGGAATCTAAAAAGGATGAGCTTCAAAAACAACTTAAGCGGTAGAAGAAGCCTAAGAAAAACTTTGCTAAAGAAATTGACCATGGTTATAGGATTTTTCCCTAGTAAAAATCCAAGCCATCTTCCAAACACTCTTCTAACATGGTTATCATATTTCGCCCTAGCAAAAATCCAAGCCATCTTCTTCCAAATGCTCTTCTAAGCATAAGGCCAGTTGTGATGAAGATGTTATTGCTATCTTCAAAAAGCTCAATCTTCTCCTAAATGATGTTGTGGATTGTAAAAGGTTAGCTAAAACACCTCAAAAGGAACTAAGAAATCCTTCTGCCTTAGTAGGATAAGTCAAGGATATAGTATTCAAAGCAGACCAGTAGAACTCTAGAAAATCATAATCCTATAGCCATTATTCTACTATTGTATGCTCTTTTCTAATTATATATTCTTCTTCCCATCTCCCTAAACCACAGGGTAGGGAATTAAGATAACACTTCTTCGTGGTTAAATCATGTAGTTTATCAACAACTATCATATGCTTTTCAACTACCATATTATATGCATGAAATCAAACATGTTCTATAATATATCAAACATGTGCCCATAAGTAGCTCAGAAAAACCATTGTTCTATAATCCTTTCTCTCTTCATGCATGAGGGAAAGTGGTTTCTCTCATCCTTTCCTCCTTTGAACTATTATTTTCTTTTGCTTAGGGACTGGTTGTTCTTGAGCTTTTCCTTTCTTCTCATTTTCTTCTTTGGAAGATCTTTCACAAAAAAATTGTGATTTTCTAATTTTCTTGGTGACTAGCCTTATTTTTTTCCAATTTTTTGGACACAACATCCATGAGGATATTTTAGTCATTTGCATCTTTCCTCCCATAATCTTCATGATTTTTTTGATGCTCATAGATGTGTGTGAGATAACTATCTTGGTGTATTTGATTTGAAACAATGATTTTGATATCGTGATGTGGAAAATTTCTAATCACAAATTTGAACATAGTGGGAAAAGAGAAAAGAAAGAATCAGTAAAATAATTAACATAATCCTCTTTAGAAATGTTTGATAAAATTAAAAATATATTCAAGATAGACTATTGCGGCATGAACCCACTTCAATTCTAGTCCCAAAACCATAAAGAATGTGAAATACATATAAGGCCAAAATGTCAGTCAATGATTCCTCATGAGCCAGCATATTTGATGAGCCCCTCAAAGGTCAAGGAAATAGATGAAAACCATTTTTTTCCCTAAGAAAAATTGATAGCTCTTAATTCCAAATTTTTCCAATGGAAATTATATCAGGATTAATTTCTTAATTCCTAAAGAAAAATTGATATCTCTTAATTCCATTTTTTTCCAATGGGAATTATATTAGGATTAATTTCTTAATTCCCTAAGAAAAAGTGATAACTCTTAATTCCCTAAGCAAAAGTGAGAGCTCTTAATTCCCTAAGCATAAGTTGAAAGGGAAAATTAGTATATCTTGGTGTGTTTGATTTGAAACCACAAGCTAGGGAATTAAGATAATACTGCTTTGTGGTTAAATCATGCAGTTTATTAGCAATTATCATATACTTTTCAAATACTAGATTATATGCATGAAATTTAGCCAAATTATTAAAATTCATAGTTTGGAGAACTTTGTTGGCTTTTGTGATATGGTTGGAAGTATCTCCATAGAAAAGATCAATGAGTAGAACTCTGAATTCTTCAAACCCATAATAAATATATCATTTTTTCCCGTGTCCTTTTGTTTTACATAATCATGCTCTTCATCAAGGGGGGTTCTTTTACCTACATCTGGTAGATTGTTCCACCAGTTTTTGAGTTTTCCTAAGAGAAATCTAACAACATATAGAACCTTTGTTGGTTCAGTCCATGAACCACTCCTATCAAACATATTTTCTAAGGAATATGCCCAATTGTAAATAGTATCATAGGGCTCTACAATCTTATCAATGTTAAAAATATATCCATTTGTAGCAAATGGCCTTCATTGTTCAGGTTTTGCATTTTCACTGACTACATATTTCATCTCTATATCCATTTCTACAAGCTTCTTTGTAGGTTCCCATGATTCAATTTATTGTAATTGATTGTAACCAAAAAATTATAAATCTAACTCTTCAAAATCATTATTAAAAGTATTTATAGAAAATTGAGAAACTCTAGACTCACTAGTAGACATCTCAAAAATATTTACATTAGATGTGTCTTCTTTTGATTCCTTATTGGAAAAATCAAGTTCATCCATGCAATAATCAAGTTCATCCATGCAGGCAGGCTCTACTTGTTCTTCCTCTATTTTCAATTCTTGGAGCCAATCCATTATACCTTCTTCTTTGTTGGATAGGCTATGTTCCTTAATTTTTGGCATTGGAATATTTGTAGAAGGTTTATGAGTTCTTTCAGAGGATGATTCAATAATTTCTTCTCTTTCATCCTTTTTTGTGTGTGTCCTCCTTTGAACTATTATTTTATTTTTCTTAGGGATTAGTTGTTCTTGAGCTTTTCCTTTCTTCTCCTTTTCTTCTTCAGAAGAGCTATCATGACCAGCTTGTGATTTTCTAATTTTCTTGTTGACTAGCCTTATTTTTTCTATTTTTTTAACCATAGCATCTATGAGGATATTTTGGTCATCTGCATCATTCCTCCTATAATCCTCATGATTTTGTTGATGCCCATAGATATGTGCGAGATAACTATCTTGGTGTGTTTTATTTGAAACAATGGCTTTGATATCATGATGTGCTTGTTGCACTTGGTCCACCATCTACCGAGGGTTGATGAAGGATAGACAACCAAGCTATGAGAAGAAAAAGTCACCTATGGTATTAAGATCTATCACCCTACTCATGTTCATCTAGGTTCTTACTATTGGAATGGATTGGGATCAACATGTATAGTCACTTTAGTTCCATTATGATGGAACTTTGTGCATTGATGGTATGTGGAGGGGACAAATTTTATGGTGTGAATCCATGTACGACCAAGGATAAGGCTAAACAAAAGGTCCATGTCCAAGACTTGACATAATGTATCTCAATTGTTTGACCAACTCTAATAGGAAAGGTGATAACACCCTTGGAAGAAATTTTTGCATCATCATAGGACCTTATGAAAATCCTTTTTAATGCATCAATGCACACCTCAAAGAATCCCAATATGGTGACCACTTTTAGAGTATAAATATTTAGTATTGCTCTACCATCTACCAAAACTCATTTAATTTTGTGTTTATTGATAAATAATTCAAGATGGAGGGCATCACTATGGTGAGGCTTATGCGAAGGGACATCATGATTTGTAAATGTAATATGGTGGGTAGTAGCAAGATATCCTACCATGGATTGAATCTAGTTGACATTTAGATCAGTAGGAATTGAGGAATGATGTAGAGCTTTATCTAAGATAACCTTATATGTAGGGGATATACGCAGTAGCTCTAGAATGGACATATGTTTAGGTGTCTTACCTAGGTGATCCAAAAGGTTTTATGGGTTTGTTGGTTGAGATTTGGAAGTGGCCCCTTGTAGAGTCACTTTATATCTACGTGTGGTGACTACATTCAATATTCTTACTCTTGATGGTTATGGTTGAGACATTATTGTCATCTTGTTAGATATGGTTGACTACGTATTCATAGGTGACATTGGTTTAGTTGGCATTATCTTTGGTATTAGACCCTAAATTGGAGGTTTTCCCTTGCCCATGGTTTTGAAAAGGGTCTTTAAATATGGCATGACTAGTGTTAGAGGATCCAAGTGGGTTATTGATCACTACATCTCCTTGATCTATGAGATATAGGATGGTGTTCTTAAGTTTGAAGCATGTTGAATTTTTATGCCCCTTGGTCCTATGGTATTTGTAGAAGTCATTATCGTTCCACCTAGTGATGTAGGAGCATCAATGGTCATTGAAAATATTGCATCAACCAAAAGTATTTCTTTACTTTGTTTTGTATTTTCAATAAGGGCCAATGTTTGGGGAATTAATTATTTTAATTTCAAAATATTGTAATTTCCCCTATGGTAATTTGTAATTATAATTTTGGAGGTGGATTTACTTTGGTAAATGTTTCAAGGGCATTCCAAAGGAATATTATGGCCTAGGCATCCATTTCAAGGTGGGAACCATTCATCAATGCATGTCCTTACATGTTGATTTGTATGATTTGCACACTCTTGCATGTTGGGGTGCCCAAGTTTACATGTTGGTGCATGTTCTTTGATGGAGTTGTCACAACAGTTAGAGAATAATGAAGCACACCAAATTGAAAAAAATTGATTGGCCATGGTTTAGGTGCCTAGATGAAGGCCATGTGAGCATTGAGTAATTTTAGTTAATTTATGATTTATTCTTCGAATGGTGTGTGGGTTTTCCAAGAAGGTGCTTTTCTTGTGGTTTTGGAAAACCATAGTGGTTTTTCTCATTCACAAGTCTATATATTTAGGCCTTGTCATTTGGGAAGATGGCTTTGGGATTTTTTGTAGGTTGAGATGGGGAGATAATGTCAGATTAAAGATAGGATTTTAAGACTCCATTGTTGTAGATTTCTATTTTCATAAAAGCCCATGTTTTAGAGAGCAAGTGAACTTCACATTTTGGGATAGTGAGCTAGTGAAGTCCATGTGCAGGGAGCCTGAGAGCTTCAGTAGAAGAAGGGTTGAAAGAGACAAAGAAGAATTTTTTGTTGTAGGTTTGAAGGTGTTTGGATAGTAGAAAATAGACTTGAAGGTTGCAGGTTTATTGCCACAGTGATTTCAATTGAAGATTGCAGGTTGAAGGAGCTTGAACATTGTAAAAGAGGTTGGATTGAAGGAGACCATTTTTTGTATGAAATTTGTTGTAAATCAGATTTATATCAGTTTTGTAATGGTTTTCATCAGCCCACATGGCTGAAAAAAATATTTTTTCAGAAATGCTTTATTATTATGTAATTGAAGGAGAATTTGAATGAGAAGCCAAGACATTTCTTACATATTTTTGTGTTATTTCAAGTATTTTATGAGTTGCATAGTTTGTTGTTATGATTTTGTGATTGAGGGTTGGATTCCCCTTGCATCAATGGTACCATAGTGGGAGTTCCTGAGTGTGCAAGCATAAGCATTGATGTGAGGCAGTTTGCACCAAGGATTTGGGGTGGAGAGTGTTGAGGATTTGTAAATAGATCATCGAGTTAGGTAGTTTACATGTGTAGAACCTAATGGTTTTAAAAATTTGTGTTAAGGATTTGTGAGGCCCTAAGGATGGAAAAGAGGAAGAAGAAAAATAATTTTGTCATTGGATGGATTCTAAGGATTCTTGAACTTGAGAAAATTAGAGAGATACATTGAAAAATTAGAGAAGAATATGTGAGGGTTGAAATGATAAAGATGAAGTAATAGGTGAAAGAATGGAAGCAAAGGCTGAAAGTATGAAACAAGAAGAGAGGAGAGTTGGAGGTAATTATGATTATATTTCTAATGATATTTTTATTTTAGGAAATAAATATGATGTAGCAGAGTGTCACGCATGTGGCACAAAAGAAGAAGAAGAGGATGCATACGAAAAAATTGATAAACTTGAAGTTGAGACATGTCTTGTTGAAAGCATAATGGTGGAGAATGAGGAGGTTGTATGTGAAAAAAAAGAGGTTGCAAAAGAAGTTTATATGATGGAATTTGAGTGTCCTAAGTATGATGAGGTGATTGGAGAGGAAGGAGAAGATCTCCTATTGAGAGAGGAGATTAGGAAGATAGAAGAATTATTTGCAGCCAAAGAAACTGTAGCAATTTTTGTAGATGAAGTTGTTGTAGTGATAGAGCTTGAGAAGGATTAAACAAATAGAGAGGGTAAAGAATTACTATCAATAAAATAAGAGTGGCTTGCAAACTTACCGATGGAGGTGAGAAAATAAATATTGCAGTGAAGGATGAAGAAGATGATATTGGAGAAGAAAAGAAGGATGAGGTAAATTCTAATTGTGAGTTTTAAAAGGATGATTATTTTCCTTTTATAGAATAGATTGCAGTTGTAGAAGATGAAGTTGTAGTTATAGATTGGTATGTGGATGTTGCATGTTTATGTATAGAGGTTGTACATGATGGTGTAGGAGAAAATTTTTGGAGGTGGTTGGTTTGTGATGGGTTGAATCCCACAAAGAAGTAAAGAAAGGAAGAAGAGATGTGGCAAAGGAGGATGGTACATGGTGGATATAAGTCCATGAGAGGAAGCAGGAATAGAGTGCACACTTGGTGGAGGAGGATGACAAGTTTCACAGCTAAGTGATGGAAAAGGTGGAGGAATAAATTCTTATGTCTAATTCAATGATGGAGTTTGTTGAGGATTGCTTGCAATCTAAAAAGGGTGGTACTAGCTCTCAATTCCATTTTGTGAATCTATTATCACAAAAATTTTCCTACCTTGGGTGTCTGATGTAGGAGCATTCATGATCATCAAAAATCTTGCATCAACCAAAAATATTTCCTTGCTTTGTTTTGTATTTTCAATAGGGGTTAATGTGTGGGAAATTAATTATTTTTAACTTCAAAAAATTATAATTTTACCCTAGGAAATTTGTAATATAATTTTGGAGGTCTTTGGTAAATTTTTCAAGGGGATCCCAAAGGAATATTATAGCCTATGCATCCATTTAAAGGTGGGGACCACTCATCAATGTATGTCCTTACATGTTGAGTTGTATTATTTGCATACTCTTGCATGTTGGTGCATGTTCTTTCATGGACCCATCATAGCTATTGGAGAATAATGAATCACACCAAATTGACCAAATTTGGTTGGCCATGGTTTAGGTCCCCATGTGAAGGCCATGTGAGCATTGAGTATTTTTTGTTATTTTATGATTTATTCTTCAAATGGGACATGAATTTTCCAAGGACGTACTTTGCTTGTGGTTTTGGAAAACCATTGTGGTTTTTCTCATTCATAAGTCCATATATTTAGGCCTTGTCATTTGGGAAGATGGATTTGGGAGTTTTTGTAGGTTGAGATGGGGAGATGATGTCGGTGAAGAGAGGATTTGAAGACTCTGTTGTTGCAAATTTCTATTTGCATAGAATCCCATGTTTTATGGAGCTAGTGAGCTCCACATTTTGGGAGATAGTGAGCTAAGTCCATGTGAAGGGATCTTGAGAACTTTGGTAGAAGAAGGGTTGAAAGAGACCAAGAAGACATTTTTGTTGTAGGTTTGAAGGTATTTAGATAGTAGAAAAAAAACTTGAAGGTTGTAGGTTTATTGTAGTAGTCATTTCAATTGAAGATTATAGTTTGAAGGAGCTAGAACCTTGTGATAGAAGTTGGATTGATGGAGACCTTTTTTGGTATTGATATTTACTATTGTAAATCAAATTTATATCAGTTTTGTAATTTTTTTATCAGCCCATGTGGCTGAAAAATAATATATTTTTAGAAATGCTTTATTGCTATGTAATTGAAGGAGAATTTAAATGAGAATCCAAGACATTTCTTATGATTTTTTGTGTTATTTCAAGTATTTTTTGAGTTGCATAGCTTTTTGTTGTGAGTTTGTGATCAAGGGTTGATTTCCTCTTACATCAATAGGCTATTTTAAAAGGTCTTGGTTCATAATGTATTTCTTCTAGAAGTTGAATGACATTGGATTGTAAAAGCTTCTTCAAAGCTAATTCAATTGGTTCCCCTAGGGGTGTGTATTTTTGTCTTGGATTTATGTTAGTCCCTGGAGGACCACATTGTATGTTGTTCAGGATTTCGTTTGTTGATTGTGGATGAGTTTGTGATTGGTTATAGTTTGATGTTTTCATCCTAGATGTGGAAGGTCCTTTGAGAATAATAATAGGATGAGCCTTTTTTACTACTTTTGCATCCACAACACCATCATTTGTTACATTTTTGTTTCATGACCAAAATTTAGATTTATCATTTGATGTGCTTGGATTTTTGTTGGTATCTTTGAAGATATTTATGATTCCTTTTGTAATAAGAGCTTTATCGATAGTGATACCCTTCTCAATGACTTTATCAAACGTGTTGGAACAATGGACTCAAAGATGAAACATCAATTTTGAGTTAAGGTTTTCTACAAAAAATGAACTAATTTTTTTAGGGTATATGGCAAGGACATTTACTTGCAATATTTCTCCATCTCTATAAAAATGAATCAAAATATTCTCTCTCTTTCTGTAGTGTCCCTCTGTCTGTGATATCGTCATGTTGTTTTCAATTGTGGGAGGAAGGGTATCATTTGATTTTAAATTGTTTTATTGTTATTTCTTTGATTAAATAAATATTATTAATAATTTATTTAGTTTAAATAAATTAAGGTGAAAATATTTATTAAAATAAATATATTTTATTATAACCAAAAGAAAGATTAAATTATTAAATATTTATTAAATATTTAATAGTTGATCTACTTGGTTCATATATTAAGAGTCAATTATAAATTAATGAATGGGGGTAGTGGCTGGCATAGAATCGTAATTGTTGGAAGTGCAACGGTCTATTGATGGGAGTGGAAAAGGCACCATGAAACAAATTATAAACAAAGAATTCCAGATGGTGTGGGGGGAATGGGCAGCGTCTTCAACTTCAGCTATTGCGAGCATAGGAGTATCGTAGCTCTTGGAGGATCCAAATGGATGAAAGCAAAACCGATTTTCATCTGAGAAAGGTGAGGAATTCGTTCTTGATTTGTAACTGACCAAGAAATAAAATGAGGAAGAACGAAGGAGGAGGCAGGGAGCTAAGGAGGCAACCAGTCTGAGATAACGCAGGCCCTAAGGACTAAGAAGAAGAGACGGTTGGGAGAGGAATGATGGGGAAGATAGAAACATGGTGGAGAACGGCTCTACACCACTCTTCTGCATTCGCTTGTGAGTTTTCTTCTTCATTGTTTGAAAGTTTCTAGTCTTTTTCAGTAAATCTATCTTATGTACCTACGCCCCTGCAGCCAATCTCCTTGTAGTCTCCTCATTCAGTTGCCATGCATGCTATGCTTGTCATTGTCGGCATTGTTTTTCTGTAGTCATCTCCTATTTGTTTTCAGATCGTAAGTTTTCCTTGGAGATGCCTATTTTCCATCCATTTACCTCAACTTTTGGTTTCTGTGTCTTTGCCTCGTCTTCATTATCGTTGCTTCTTGAGGATGCAATATTAGTTTATACGTTGGAGCTAACCCCAGTTGTATTTCAGACCTTTAACCATAGCAACCGCAATGTTAGTAAGGAGTGTTGAATAATTATGTGTTTTTGAGTTACCAGTCTACAACTACAAATATTCAAAATATGTCACAACCGTAGCACTGGAATATAAAATATTTTGGACATTTAAATAACCTTCATGTTTTCATTGGCAATCTGTGACGTCTGATTACTTGCAAATAGAATGTTGAAGAGGTTAAAATAATCGCTCTGTTTCCTTTATCAACTTGTCTCAGCCGCAATACTTGGCCTTAATAGGAAGTTTAAAGGTTTAAATAACCAGCTTGATTCTCCTGCCAATCTATTGCAGCTGCAACACTTGAAAATAATTTTAAATAATGCAAGTAGATAGCGATATTTCCAAATTCCAATATTCACTTTCTAATACTTGGCAACCTGTCACTGTTACGACATTTAGAGTTGAGACATTGTTCATAATTAAATAGTCTCCCTGAAACCATAGGCGACCCATCTCAGCTGCAATGTTTAGACTTGCAAAGGAGGAGTAAATTAAAAAATCTCACTGGTTTCATTGATAACCTGTCAGTGGCGTATTTGAACATGGTAGGGTGTATAGATTTAAATAATCCCTCTGATTTCTTTATCAACCTGTCTCTGCTGCGGCACTGGACCATAATAGGAAGTTTAAAAGTTTAATTAATCTCTCTCTTATTTCATTGGCAGTCTGTCTCAGCCACATTCGACCCAAATCTTCTCTTCTTGTATGACTGCATGTTCTTTTCGATACAATTATCACCCATACCAAATAACTAGTATCACTTTAGAGAAGGACTATCCCTATTCCTTTTCCTTAACATGGGATATAGTACATTGCTTTGTGTTAGAAATAAATACATAAGTATCATCAAATTTTCCCTTTTTGCAGAAGGGAAATCTCTTTTTTTACGTGAACCTTAATATAAGATGGAATTGGGATTAAAGTGCCTCAATATCCATTCCACAAAAAAGGCACTATCATATTTAAAAGGCATTCTATTATTTATAATACTCTTTAAGATAAAAAGAGGGGATTATATTCCCATAACTTTAGAAAATATTTTGTGGAATTAAATTTATAAGAGAAGGGCATAGATATTGTAATATTAGGGATTCTTTGAAAATATTTACCTTCTATTTATATTCCCTCCTCAAGAAATTAAAATATATAAATATGTAGTGGATTTAAAATGTATTTATGTGTGTACACTAATAAATTTAAGATTTTAAGGTGGTAAGTTTTAATATGTAGTTTGAGTATTTAGAGGATGGTTATTATTATCATTTTAAAGTATAACAAATGGTCTTAAGTGGTTTGCGCAATTACTTTAAATATTGGAATTGAGTGTTAAGTTAGTAAGATGAAGGGAAGTGGAAATAATGTTTAAATTTATGTTTTGTATATAAGTGGTTATGAAATGGTAACGAGTTAACTACCCAACTATTAAGTAGTTTTCAATTATGTTGATAAAAGAAAGGTAAAATTTAATTGTATGGGCATGGTTAGAGATTGATTAGGGTAATTCTTGAATTGGATAGTTTATTGGTGAAATGGGATTTTAATCTTTTGAAAATTGACTTCCTTTATATTCATTTAATGGTTGATTTGTAAGTTCTCTTTATGGATAAGTCTTTTAGAATATTTGTGATGGTTATCATGAATTGTTTTAGTTAACTGTGTAATTTAGATGGGTAAGTTGTAAAGTTATTTAGCTCTGGTAGTTAATTGATTGGTTAATAAATATTGTTCTTGTTTGAATTTTTGGTTGTTGTTTATTATGCGAGTGTTTTGTGGAGTTGTGAGTGGTTGAGTATTTAAGGTGTTCTTTAATTTGGTGCCTTGGAAGTGTTAGTGAGTGTAGGATAATTTTGATGGTGTTGTCTCGGTGTGAATTTCTCTTGAGCTACTCCCGGGTTTTGAGAGGATTTCTATTTCTTAAATTTGTGTTGTTAGTTGATTGGAAACTCTTACTGTTTTGTCTTACCCTCGTTGATGAGTCCTTGAGTATTTGATTTGTTTTTGGGCTTCTAGAGGCGAGGGAAATCTTGTTGTCATGTTTGTTGATTTTTTCAAAGGTCTTTTGTTTACCAACTGCACGGGTATCTTGTGAGGAGGAAATTGAGGTCTCCCTTGGATGCCTGGTTGCATGCTTTTACCTCTGTTGTTGAAGGATTGTGTTTGGATGGTTTCGTTGGTGTGAATGCCTTTGGAGATTAATTTTGATTCAAGGAATCCTTGACATTTAATTTGTGTTGCAATGTAATTGGGAACTCGTGTTTTGTTTATGAGTTGTGGATAGTTGATCTTCTTGAATTTCTGATTTATTTTGTATCGAAGTTGATTATGTAGTCTGGATGGAGTTGTTGATCTTATTTTAATGTATTCACTCATTATATTTGAATTGAAAATAGTTCTTTAAGGTCTTGCATTTATTGTTGTCAGTTCTTTGATGTGGAAACCCTAGTGTAAACTTTTGAGAGGCTTCCAGAGGCTTGGTTGTTTTATTGTTGGTCAATGTCTCTCCTTTTATGTGCCCTTGGTGTGGCAAGTGTTTTGGTTTCATGATTTTGAAAGGGTTGTACGGGAATCGTTGAGATTTTGATTATGTATCTATAGCGAGATGGGTAATGCCTCGCATGTTTCTCTATTGTGATCTAATGTTCTTATTATGTTGTACAACCCTTGGTTTTTGGTTTGATGTTGTTGGGTCTCTAGGGAGAGTGGCTCCTCGTGGGGGCCGGCGCCCCGTTTAAGGGGAAGGGCACAGGATAACCCACGAGTGATTTAGTAATCAAGTGAAAACCTAATAATTAACTTAGGAGGGTTGGGTAGTAATATCATTATAAGATTTAAAAATGGATGCCTCGTCTTCATTAGTGCTTCCGCAGACTAATGGAAGGCTGAGAAGTCCATGGTCAAAGCAAGGTCGCGGACTGCTCTCACGAGAGGTTTACGGCTCTGCATGAGTCACCCTATGGACCCTTTAGTTGGGAGGAAGGGCACAGGACAGCCATAGATGGGACCGGCGCCTCCAGTTGGGAGGAAGAGCACAGGACAGCCCATGTAGGACTATGCGATGACACTCTCCCCTAGTTGCCCATGTGTTTACTTTATTGTGTTCCTCTGGAAGTATGTATGGGAGTTGGTTTAGATTGTGGTTGAATGGACTTATATTGATTTATGGAGTATTGCCTTGATACATCTTTGGTGTACTTTGTGGTCTTGTATGATCTTATTGATATTTGACTTATGACCTTGTACTCTTATGGTACTGTGATATGATGTTATTGTATTGTTTAGTTGCAATTTGGAATTGTATTATGTTTATTAATTCAGTTTGATTTGGAAGTGTTTCATGATCATCCTTTGGTTACTTGTTTATTGGTCATTGCTTTGATTTGTGTGATGGGATTTATGACTTTAAGTTATCATGTTGTCTCTTGGGTGTTGTTGATTATGTCATTGTAATCCTTGCGTTTTATGATACTTTTGTATGATGTTGAGTCTTGTGGTTCTGTGTTTGGATGTTCTTGGTTGAGGACTCTTATTGTCAGCTCCTTAGCATGGGGGGTGGGTCTTCGGACTCACATGGTTGGGTGGAACGTGCTAAGCACCCCATTGGGTCCCCAGTCATGGATCGAGAGGTGCGGATTGGTGTTGTTGCAGCGCCTCCAGAGTTGTATTTGTCTTGGAGCTAGTTATGATACTTTGTGTATTCATCTATTCATTTGTATCATGATTCTTGTTGTATTGTTTCCGTTCATGTTTGGAAACATTGTTGTATCATTGTACCTCTAGAACATTGTACTGTAATGTAATGTTAAACTCGGTGAGGATATTGGTCATGGTAGTTGTTATTCAATGTGTTAAGTTAATCTTGCATATGTTGTATTTATGTACACAGATGGTTTCTTATCAATGTTTTTCATGTATGTGTTATACTTGTTAATGTTTACTTTGTTATGGATTATATCTTTGGCTATTATTCTTTATTGTCATTGTGTGGATCTAAGTCGCGTAATGACTCCTCGTGTACCCCAAGGGATGTATTTGTTAGTGAATCTACTTAAATGAAATTTATGTCATGACTTAATGTGTATTACATGTATGTTATGTTAACTTAAAAAAAAAAAATTGTGCAGTAATTATTATTTAATTGTCCTTTGGGGTTCACACGGCGGGGCGTTACAACATGGTATCAGAGCCTAGGTTCATACACTAGGCACTATGTGTTCTCACTATGTAACCTTGCGCTTAGACCCGTGAGTCTTGAGTTTTACTTTTCTTTTGTCATTGTTGTGAACCTGAGTTTCTGCTATTAACCGGTGTCGGGTCAATGGTGCAGGAAACTGATGGGAAAGGATAGGACCCTCGGTGTAGTGCACAATGCACTGATATCCTTCCTATCAGGGATGCTCTATGGACCCTTGAGTTTTAGTGTGATGTGTTTTATGTGTGTGAATATGTCAAGTGTGCGTGGAATCTATGATTATGTTGTCCTTGAGTGATGAATTATGTTTCTTGAATCTGTGAAGGTGTAAAATTTTAACCTTTTTATTATTGATGCGAAATGTGGAGTTGTATAATGTTTAAAGTGGAGTTCTTTGTGTTAAAATGCTGAGTTCTAACATAGAAGTGAGGTTTTGTGGATAATTATTCTATGATTTTTAGTAGAATATAGTATCTTGAGGTTAAGATGCAACTTGAATTATTGGTACTAATGTGCAATGTTCTAGTGTAGCTTTTGATTTACAGGAAGTTGGCTTCAGAAAGCATAGTGACGAAGGTAATGTAATTGGAATATGTAGGTATAGATAATTATAATGTCAAGTAGTAATTCATTTTGATATAGTAGATGAATTAGGTTTATGGTTAGTATCCTTATACGAATATTTCCTAACTAATTAGAAGAAAATTATTTACGAGTTACTAGAATTGTTTTGACTACTATGTGTGGTTTGGTGGGAGGGACAGTGTGGTATCACTCGCTCGCGAGTGCCATACTATGCTGGGAATTCCTCTCACGATGTATTTGTGATATATATGTATTGCGCACAACATTTGTTTGCATGCAGGATTGCAGGAATTAACTCTCGATTCCACCTACATTGTCAGGACAGGGCAAGCATTATATACACCCAATGGGTTTGACGTTGAACATAGGAGCGGACAAGAAAGTTTCCCCAACCTAGTTCGTCATCTATCCTAGTGTTTGACAAAATTGGTTTGATTGCAACCCCATCACCACTTTTGTTTTGGCATCATTTCCTTATTTTGGTTTGTTTAATTTTCATTGCTTACTTCATGGCGTTTAATTGATGATTTAATTCATGGTGATACGATATTGTTAGATGAGGCTGAGTTCACTTCCGTGAGTAAGTCAAGCCTAGGGGAGGATGCAGTGTCCCTCCGTCTGTGATATCGTCATGTTGTTTTCAATTGTGGGAGGAAGGGTATCATTTGATTTTAAATTGTTTTATTGTTATTTCTTTGATTAAATAAATATTATTAATAATTTATTTAGTTTAAATAAATTAAGGTGAAAATATTTATTAAAATAAATATATTTTATTATAACCAAAAGAAAGATTAAATTATTAAATATTTAATAGTTGATCTACTTGGTTCATATATTAAGAGTCAATTATAAAATAATGAATGGGGGTAGTGGCTGGCATAGAATCGTAACTATTGGAAGTGCAACGGTCTGTTGATGGGAGTGGAAAAGGCACCATGAAACAAATTATAAACAAGGAATTCCAGATGGTGTGGAGGGGAATGGGCAGCGTCTTTAACTTCAGCTATTGCGAGCATAGGAGTATCGTAGCTCTTGGAGGATCCAAATGGATGAAAGAAAAACTGATTTTCATCTGAGAGAGGTGAGGAATTCGTTCTTGATTTGTAACTGACCAAGAAAGAAAATAAGGAGGAAGAACGAAGGAGGAGGCAGGGAGCTAAGGAGGCAACCAGTCTGAGATAACGCAGGCCCTGAGGACTAAGAAGAAGAGATGGTTGGGAGAGGAATGCTGGGGAAGATAGAAACATGGTGGAGAATGGCTCTACACCACTCTTCTGCATTCGCTTGTGAGTTTTCTTCTTCATTGTTTGAAAGTTTCTATAGTCTTTTCAGTAAATCTATCTTATGTACCTACGCCCTTGCAGCCAATCTCCTTGTAGTCTCCTCATTCGGTTGCCATGCATGCTATGCTTGTCATTGTCGGTGTTGTTTTTATGTAGTCATCTCCTATTTGTTTTCAGACCGTAAGTTTGCCTTGGAGATGCCTGTTTTCCATCCATTTACCTCGGCTTTTGGTTTCTGTGTCTCTGCCTCGTCTTCATTATCGTTGCTTCTTGAGGATGCAATATTAGTTTATACGTTGGAGCTAACCCCAGTTGTATTTCAGACCTTTAACCATAGCAACCGTAATGTCAGTAAGGAGTGTTGAATAATTATGTGTTTTTGAGTTACCAGTCTGCAACTGCAAATATTCAAAATCTGTCACAACCGTAGCACTGGAATATAAAATATTTTGGACATTTAAATAACCTTCCTGTTTTCATTGGCAATCTGTGACGTCTGAGTACTTGCAAATAGAATGTTGAAGAGGTTAAAATAATCACTCTGTTTCCTTTATCAACTTGTCTCAGCTGCAATACTTGACCTTAATAGGAAGTTTAAAGGTTTAAATAACCAGCTTGATTCTCCTGGCAATCTATCGCAGCTGCAACACTTGAAAATAACTTTAAATAATGCAAGTAGATAGCGATATTTCCAAATTCCAATATTCACTTTCTAATACTTGGCAACCTGTCACTGTTACGACATTTAGAGTTGAGACATTGTTCAGAATTAAATAGTCTCCCTGAAACCATTGGCGACCCATCTCAGCTGCAACGTTTAGACTTGCAAAGGAGGAGTAAATTAAATAATCTCACTGGTTTCATTGATAACCTGTCAGTGGCGTATTTGAACATGGTAGGGTGTATAGATTTAAATAATCCCTCTGATTTCTTTATCAACCTGTCTCTGCTGCGGCACTGGACCATAATAGGAAGTTTAAAAGTTTAATTAATCTCTCTCTTATTTCATTGGCAGTCTGTCTCAGCCACATTCGACCCAAATCTTCTCTTCTTGTATGACTGCATGTTCTTTTCGATACAATTATCGCCCATACCAAATAACTGGTATCACTTTAGATAGGGACTATCCCTATTCCTTTTCCTTAACATGGGATATAGTACATTGCTTTGTGTTAGAAATAAATACATAAGTATCATCGAATTTTCCTTTTTTGCAGAAGGGAAATCTCTTTTTACGTGAACCTTAATATAAGATGGAATTGGGATTAAAGTGCCTCAATATCCATTCCACAAAAAGGCACTATCATATTTAAAAGGCATTCTATTATTTATAATACTCTTTAAGATAAAGAGAGGGGATTATATTCCCATAACTTTAGAAAAGATTTTGTGGAATTAAATTTATAAGAGAAGGGCATAGATATTGTAATATTAGGGATTCTTTGAAAAGATTTACCTTCTATTTATATTCCCTCCTCAAGAAATTAAAATATATAAATATGTAGTGGATTTAAAATGTATTTATGTGTGTACACTAATAAATTTAAGATTTTAAGGTGGTAAGTTTTAATATGTAGTTTGAGTATTTAGAGGATGGTTATTATTATCATTTTAAAGTATAACAAATGGTCTTAAGTGGTTTGCACAATTACTTTAAATATTGGAATTGAGTGTTAAGTTAGTAAGATGAAGGGAAGTGGAAATAATGTTTAAATTTATGTTTTGTATATAAGTGGTTATGAAATGGTAACGAGTTAACTACCCAACTATTAAGTAGTTTTCAATTATGTTGATAAAAGAAAGGTAAAATTTAATTGTATGGGCATGGTTAGAGATTGATTAGGGTAATTCTTGAATTGGATAGTTTATTGGTGAAATGGGATTTTAATCTTTTGAAAATTGACTTCCTTTATATTCATTTAATGGTTGATTTGCAAGTTCTCTTTATGGATAAGTCTTTTAGAATATTTCTGATGGTTATCATGAATTGTTTTAGTTAACCGTGTAATTTGGATGGGTAAGTTGTAAAGCTATTTAGCTCTAGTCGTGAATTGATTGGTTAATAAATATTGTTCTTGTTTGAATTTTTGGTTGTTGTTTATTATGCGATTGTTTTGTGGAGTTGTGAGTGGTTGAGAATTTAAGGTGTTCTTTAATTTGGTGCCTTGGAAGTGTTAGTGAGTGTAGGATAATTTTGATGGTGTTGTCTCGGTGTGAATTTCTCTTGAGCTACTCCCGAGTTTTGAGAGGATTTCTATTTCTTAAATTTGTGTTGTTAGTTGATTGGAAACTCTTACTGTTTTGTCTTACCCTCGTTGATGAGTCCTTGAGTATTTGATTTGTTTTTGGGCTTCTAGAGGCGAGGGAAATCTTGTTGTCATGTTTGTTGATTTTTTCAAAGGTCTTTTGTTTACCAACTGCACGGGTATCTTGTGAGGAGGAAATTGAGGTCTCCCTTGGATGCCTGGTTGCATGCTTTTACCTCTGTTGTTGAAGGATTGTGTTTGGATGGTTTCGTGTTGGTGTGAATGCCTTTGGAGATTAATTTTGATTCAAGGAATCCTTGGACATTTAATTTGTGTTGCAATGTAATTGGGAACTCGTGTTTTGTTTATGAGTTGTGGATAGTTGATCTTCTTGAATTTCTGATTTATTTTGTATCGAAGTTGATTATGTAGTCTGGATGGAGTTGTTGATCTTATTTTAATGTATTCACTCATTATATTTGAATTGAAAATAGTTCTTTAAGGTCTTGCATTTATTGTTGTCAGTTCTTTGATGTGGAAACCCTAGTGTAAACTTTTGAGAGGCTTCCAGAGGCTTGGTTGTTTTATTGTTGGTCAATGTCTCTCCTTTTATGTGCCCTTGGTGTGGCAAGTGTTTTGGTTTCATGATTTTGAAAGGGTTGTACGGGAATCGTTGAGATTTTGATTATGTATCTATAGCGAGATGGGTAATGCCTCGCATGTTTCTCTATTGTGATCTAATGTTCTTATTATGTTGTACAACCCTTGGTTTTTGGTTTGATGTTGTTGGGTCTCTAGGGAGAGTGGCTCCTCGTGGGGGCCGGCGCCCCGTTTAAGGGGAAGGGCACAGGATAACCCACGAGTGATTTAGCAATCAAGTGAAAACCTAATAATTAACTTAGGAGGGTTGGGTAGTAATATCATTATAAGATTTAAAAATGGATGCCTCGTCTTCATTAGTGCTTCCGCAGACTAATGGAAGGTTGAGAAGGCCATGGTCGGCAAGGTTGTGACCTCATCTTCACGAGAGGTTTACGACTCTACATGAGTCACCCTATGGACCGGCGCCTTCAGTTGGGAGGAAGGGCATAGGATAGCCATAGATGGGACCGACGCCTCCAGTTGGGAGGAAGAGCACAGGATAGCCCATGTAGGACTATGCGATGACACTCTCCCCTAGTTGCCCATGTGTTTACTTTATTGTGTTCCTCTGGAAGTATGTTATGGGAGCTGGTTTAGATTGTGGTTGAATGGGCTTATATTGATTTATGGAGTATTGCCTTGATACATCTTTGGTGTACTTTGTGGTCTTGTATGATCTTATTGATATTTGACTTATGACCTTGTACTCTTATGGTACTGTGATATGATGTTATTGTATTGTTTAGTTGCAATTTGGAATTGTATTATGTTTATTAATTCAGTTTGATTTGGAAGTGTTTCATGATCATCCTTTGGTTACTTGTTTATTGGTCATTGCTTTGATTTGTGTGATGGGATTTATGACTTTAAGTTATCATGTTGTCTCTTGGGTGTTGTTGATTATGTCATTGTAATCCTTGAGTTTTATGATACTTTTGTATGATGTTGAGTCTTGCGGTTCTGTGTTTGGATGTTCTTGGTTGAGGACTCTTATTGTCAGCTCCTTAGCATGGGGGGTGGGTCTTCGGACTCACATGGTTGGGTGGAACGTGCTAAGCACCCCATTGGGTCCCCAGTCATGGATTGAGAGGTGCGGATTGGTGTTGTTGCAGCGACTCTAGAGTTGTATTTGTCTTGGAGCCAGTTATGATACTTTGTGTATTCATCTATTCATTTGTATCATGATTCTTGTTGTATGGTTTCCGTTCATGTTCGGAAACACTGTTGTATCATTGTACCTCTAGAACATTGTACTGTAATGTAATGTTAAACTCGGTGAGGATATTGGTCATGGTAGTTGTTATTCAATGTGTTAATTTAATCTTGCATATGTTGTATTTATGTACACAGATGGTTTCTTATCAATGTTTTTCATGTATGTGTTATACTTGTTAATGTTTACTTTGTTATGGATTATATCTTTAGCTTTTATTCTTTATTGTCGTTGTGTGGATCTAAGTTGCATAATGACTCCTCGTGTACCCCAAGGGATGTATGTGTTAGTGAATCTACTTAAATGAAATTTATGTCATGACTTAATGTGTATTACATGTATGTTATGTTAACTTAAAAAAAAAATTTGTGCAGTAATTATTATTTAATTGTCCTTTGGGGTTCACATGGCGGGGTGTTACACTTTCTATTTGGTGTTACATAAGTTTATTATGGATATCTCATGCTCAATGTTATAGGAGAAATGTGCAATGAATTTATCAACTAATTCATTCCAAGTCCTTATTCCAAGAGGTAAATGAGTGAACCATTCCATAGCCTATCCTCCAAGACTACATGGGAAAAGGTCCATCAGGTATGTATGATCATATGCAAGATTGAGACAAGTTGTGTAAAATTATCTGATGTGCTCTATAGGATCTCCTTTCCCCTTGAATTTGTCAAATTTTGGTAGTTCAAAGTTTTGGGTGAAAGATGGCATGTATATACTTCTATCAAAGGGGCAGGGAGATCTGTCCTCGATTGTGTATTTATTTTTGGTTCTAGTAACCTACATGTTTGTGATATATTGTTGAATGATTTGTAATTATTGGGATAGAATTTTTTATGGGTGATGGTGGTACAAGAATTGTGTTTGTTTCAGTATTATATGTTTGGCTTTGGGTAGGATCTATGACTAGGTTTGTGTTCTAATAGTTTGGTGTTTGATTGGAAGTTGGAATGTTTTGGTTGAATGTGTAGACATGTAAAAATTCTTAACTCGTATCACACATCATTAACATTGCATTTTTGGCATTTTTTGTTATATTCATTATTAATATCGTATTTTCATCACTTTCATCATTAATTCCCATTTTAACATCATTTCTCACTAATTAACCTATTTTCTCTATTAATTAAATAATTTTGAATTATTTAATTAATTCATCATTTTTCATTAATTTTCCTCTTATCTTCATTAATTGAATAATTTTAATTATTTAATTAGTAAAATCTAATTTTCTTCTAATGTCTCATGATTAAATAATTTAGAATTATTTAATTATCTAATTCCCTCCCACTTGCATGGAATATTCATTAACAAGGAATATCCTAATCCTCCATAATTAAATAATCTTGAATTATTTAATTGTTCAAATTTCCCTCTCAACAACATATTCCCATGAAATATTCTTTTTAAAAATATCTTAAAATATTTCAACTTCCTCTCATTCATCCTCAACTCTTCAAATATTGATCTAATATTCACCCTTCATTTCAAAATATCTTAACAATTTTCCTAAAATTGTGGAGATATTTTGAGTTCAAACTAATATTGATCCTTGATCCTCCTTGATTTAATCTTGACTCTTGATTTCAAGATCTATTCTCAAACATTGATCAAAATCTTGAAAATCTATAAAATAACCTTCATCCCTCCATAATGATAACCTAGAATTCTTGAGCAGGATCATGTCATTTTGAGTCTTTAGCATTTGAGCAATTTTATCATCTTATCTAGGTCATTCATGCTTTTGCAATCATGGGAGCTAATGAATTGAGCAATCCAACACACTATCAACCATTCAAAATGGAATGCTAAGTTTGCACTTGGTTTGTTTTCATGTTTTGAATTTGATTTCCATTACTATATGCTGATTTCCATCCTTGTTTGCATTAAATTTTATTTGTAAGTAGGATTTGATCATTTTATTGATAGGGGTGTTGTAAATTTTGACCCTAGTTGAATAATTCATGCTTCATTTCCATTTTCCACTCACCCCACTTCACATTGTGGCACACTAGGTGGGACCCATGTCCTTGATCTAACATTTTTTTATCAAATTTTAATAATTTGTAGGTTATAGTGGTGCATTTGGCTATTACAGAATTGTTGCATTTTTTATTTTTATCATGTATGATAGGTTAATTGGCATGTTTGATAGTAGCATATCACTAGGTTTGAGGGTTTTGATGTGCTTTTTGTCTATGTTTTGTAGGGTTTTCTACACAAAGTTGTGTTTGCTAATTTTTCCATGTTTGATAGGGCCATAGTGCCAAATGTGATGATTTCATCACATCTAGTAGGGTCATAGTGCCATGTTTGATGAAATTTCCATGTTTGGATATCTTTGGCCATGTTTGTTATATGTACTTTTGCTTTCCCAAGTTCTACACTTTTTAGTTTGACCTAACCCTAACCCTAATGTGCTCTGTTTGCTATGTGTTCTCTAATCTAACTTTTTTATGTAGCATTTGTTGGGAGAGATTAAAATTAAAATTACTACCTCATTTGTGGTGTAGGGTTTAAATCGGTTCCTAGACAAATAACTTGAAATTACTAACACATTTGCTACAGGTTTTTGTTGACATGGATGTTACACACACACACACCAATAGGAAGATAAATTCTCACAAAGTATTGCAGGAACCTACCTTTCTTGAAAGACTCCACAGGAAAACCTAAATCTAAGGCACACTCGGCTTGATCCCAAGGCTTATTTATGTCAGGTCTTGACGCACTAGGCTCACTTAGGGTTTGTTGTCATATTGTTGTTAAACATAAGGGGAAAATAGTTATAAAGAATTGGCCAGTATCCAAAAGATAGAAACATAATCTTAGTTCGGTCATTCAAATGTCACTTAATAACTTCATGAAATCAAAGAATTCACAATAATATTTCATGAAACTTAAATTAACTTGTATTCAAAAACTTCATGGAATTGAAATATTTATAATAACTCCATGTATTCATCATTTTTGAAACATTTTCTAGAATATAAAGTATCTATTCTAAAATAAAGCATAAAAAATTACTGAAAAGTAAAATTTCTCCCAGGTATTATCCATGCATGCCTCAAGAAATAACCAAACCAGAGCAAACCATTCCATACATCACCAGATTTCCTCATAGCTAGGCATAGAATGATGCAAGATTTTAAAGAAAGAGGGATCATTTACCACCGGATAGTGTTAGTATGAACCCTTAAACAATGCAGCACACAATCTTGTTCGATAGGAACAAACAATTGGCTACGTAAGATTTCATATCAAGAAATAGCTTTGAAATTGGCTTTGATATTAGCTGACTTCTAATGAAACATACAAGTTTTTAGTCTAGAATGGAATAGAAAACAGGAAAAAAATAACACTTGAAAAAGTTTTAATTATTTGATATCCACAAATTCTAAACTTAACTTAAAATGATACATCTTCCAACCTTTTATAAGAACAAGATGATCTAGAAATTCAATTAACACATTATACAAAATCCAAGGGATGAATCGTAGCAATGCACATGGAATATGACAATTGGAAAGAGAACTTCTGAATAAGTCAATAGATTTTGACCTTCTTCAACACTTGGAAACTTTTAGACCTATGTCTTTAAAATTCAATCAGGAAATCAAACCAGATTGAGTAGATTTTTCAAACAAAATGTAGGAACTTCCTCTAGTAGATATTTAGAGCGATCAAGTGGAACTAGTTATTCAAATCTGCTGACACTTTTTTTCCTACATTCGGGTTCGAGCTTCAGGCTAAAACACTCAGAAGTAAATCACCCCAGAGCTAGGCACCCTCCTTTGTCGCATGTATAATACTGGGGTTCCCGGTCTCCCGGTTGTCGGTGTTTCATTGTGACAAAAAAATTTCTCACATGAGCTTTTAGAGTGCACACCAAACTTGGTAATATCATTGAATCTCCTACAATCCTAATTTTCCTAACTTTCCATATCAAAACATAGTCCAACAACCTATTTCTCCTACACATAAAATTCCATATATCAATTCCCTTTTAAAAAAACAAAAATTAATACAACTCATTAACATAAAACCATCATTAACATAAATCAAATTTTAAACCAAGTCATAAATAACATGATTTTAATACATTCTCATGTAATTATCACTTTAGGTGGACTACCTGTCATTTTAGGAATTTGGGAAAAATTAAACAGCCAACTTTAACACTCCAACACCAATGCATCCTTCCATTCATGGCAACTTGCTAAAATTAACTTGGTCGACAATTTCGATTTTGGCAGCTCTACACTTACATTAATGCATCAGGCTTGTCATGATTATACTTAAGCCCAATCATCATACCCTTCATTTAATTCACACACCTAATCACACACGTATTACTTTCCTCAAGTTCTTCAACCTGTCGACATGTGCCACCTTACCGCCTCAACTTTCTTTCCGAACAACACACCTGGACAATTCATAATTAATGTGGCATGATGAAATAAACTAAAATGATCACCATTTAATCTTGAAATCACAACTTTTCTCAATTCATGATCTTCATATAGGAAAACCTTGAAGCAATGAACACTAGTTTCATGAGAATTTATTTGATTTAACTTTTAATTCTGGAGAAAAGTGTACTTTTTCCACCTCAAATTTTTCACACTCTTTCTTCTTGTTATCATCCACGTGTGTGAAGATTGGTGACTTGTTCCTTTCAAATTCACGCTTAAAACATGATATTTCCAAATATGCACAACTTTGCTTCTTTTCGTGCAAAACTTCTAGAATCTTTTCATAACAATTACAGTTAGTGAATCTATTTGGTACAATAGTTAACCTACTAATATTTCTATTTCAACTAGGGTTAAGCACTTTCCTAGAATTCAAACATCCTTCTAGTAATGGTTCTTTTTTTCTCACACTTAGGGACTCCTCTTTAAATGGAGTTTCCTTATGAGTAGTCAGACTTACCCTAGTTAGGAAAACTTTACAATCAAGTTCACTATGATAGGTTGTTTCATGGATCCTGCACTCTGTAACCCTACCAAAAGTGAACAGAATTAAGGGAAAAAGCCTTTGGTTAAGGGTTTTCTAGAGTTTATCCTTCTCTTTTTCACTCTCCATTATAAACTTGCTTAGACTTCCAAATCACAAGCAAATTTTGACTATGCAATTGAGACAATAATACCGGCTCAAAACACCAAAGTTCCCTCCTCCTAGCACCACTTCTATTGAAACAAATGTTACACAAACACACCAACAGGCAGACAAAATTCTCACAGAGTACCACAAGAACCTACCTTTCTTGAAAGACTCCATCGGGAAACCTAAATATAAGTCACACTCAACTTGATCCAAAGGCTCGTTTATGTCAGGTCTTGAAGCACTAGGTTCACTTAGGGTTCATTGTGATATTTTTCTTAAACACGAGGGGTAAATGGTTGTAAAGAATTGGCTGGCATCCAAAAGATAGAAACATAAACACAATCTTAGTCTGGTCATTCAAATGTCACTTGATAACTTCATGAAATAAAAGAATTTTCAATCATATTTCATGAAGCTCAAATTAACTTGCATTCATTCAAATAGATTTAGCATTAAGTATTCAACAACTTCATGGAATTGAAAGATTTATAATAAAACTCCATGTATTCATCATTTTTGGAATTTTTTTTGGAATATAAAGCATCTATTATAAAATAAATCATGAAAATTTACTTAAAAGTAAAATTTCTCCCAAGTATTATCCATGCATGCCTCAAGAAATAACCAAACTAGAGCAAACCATTCCATACATCATCGGATTGCTTCATAGATAGACATAGAATGATGCAAGAGTTTAAACAAAGTGGGATCATTTTCCACCATATAGTTTTAGTATGCATCCTTAAATAGTGCAACATAGTCTTGTATGATAGGAACAAACAATCAACTATGTAAGATTTCATATTAGGAAATAGCTTTGAAATTGGCTTTGATATTAGTTGACTTCTAATGAAACATACAAGTTTTTAGTCTATAATGGAATAGAAAATAGGAAAAAGAATAAAACTTTAAATTTTTCTAATTTTACGACTTCTACTAATTCTAAACTTAACTTAAAATGATACATCTCCCAACCTTTTATAAGAACAAGATACTTAGGAAATTCAATCAACTCATGATAGGGAATCTAAGGGATGAATCACAACAATGCACGTGACATATGATAGTTGGCAAGAGAACTTTTGAATAAGTCAACATATTTTGACCTTCTTCAACACTTTGAAACTTTTAGACTTATGTCTTTAAAATTTGATCTCGAAATCAAACCAGATTGAGAAAATTTGACAAACAAAAAGTAGGAATTTCCTATGTTGGATATTTAGAGCAATCAAGTGGAACTAGTTATTAAAATCCACTGACACTTTTAATCTTACATTCAGATTTGAGCTTCAGGCTAAAACACCCAGAAGTAAATCACCCCAGAGCTAGGCACCCTCCTTCATCACATGCATAATACCTGGGTCCCTAGTCTCCCAATTGTCAGTGTTTCTTCATGAGAAAATTTGTTCTCGCATGAGTTTTCAGAGTGCACCACCAAACCTAGTAACATCATTAGATTTTCCTGCAATCCCAATTTTCCTAACCGTCTATACCAAAACATAGTCCAACAACCTATTTCTCCTGCACATAAAACTCCATATATCAATTCCCTTTTAAAAAACAAACATTAATACAACTCATTAACATTAATCAAATTTTAAAATGAGTCATAAATAACATGCTTTTAATGCATTCTCATGTAATTATCACTTTAGGTAGACTATAGGACATTTTAAGCATTCAGGAAAAATTAACCAACCAACTTTAACACTCCAACACCAATGCGTCTTGTATCAATGGGTTAATTTCGTAAGGTTAGATTATCAAATAATAAAGCATACAAACCCAAAGAAGCTATCAAGAACAATGAAAACTAAAACAAGAACGATTATACCTGTCACTCGTTGAAGCTTCCATGATTCACCTTCATAGCACCTTCTAACTTGCTGATTGTTGCCCTCAGATCAAGTGTGTGAGCAATTCTTTGACTATGCCAATGTCCTAAACAAGCTTTGAAGGATTTGATTACTATGCCTATGATAAATAACGAAATGACTATGCCAATAAATTCCTAAGACTTAAATGAAATCAAGTATAAATGCTGCAATATCTAAGTATGAGTTGAGTAGTCAAAAATGTGAGCAAAATTGTCATTTTATAGAAAATACAATTTTGGATGGACGAACAAGATTGAAATTTGACGGAAGCCTAAAATCAGAGGTCTAGATTTCAAGTGACAATCCCTAATTAGGGTTAGGGTAAAATCATTAAATGAGTGGTCAAGATGTCATCTGAGAAGATTGAATCGGTGGTCGAGAATAAATGAGATAATTAATCAAAAAGATAAATATTTTCCAAAATCAAGAAGATAAAGACTGCTTGATTTATGAGATTCGAAAAATCAATAAGATAAGAGTTGAACTAAAAAGCAGATTTGGAAAATCAAGAATTTGCTCAATTGCTTGATTTTTGGAAGAAGATTACCATTTTGAATTAAATTAATTCAAAATATGGATTTTGTGTGATAATAAATAATCGATTTTAAGATTTATTTACTAAAATGAACTGATAGTCAAGAATGTGAGATCATTTTAAATAATTTCATTTATTTAAAATGAGGGAAATGTTAAATTTGGAAATTAAATAATTAAATATATTTATTTAATTTAGAGGATATGATTAATAATTAAATAAATTAATAAATTCATTTAATTATGAAAATTAGTGACATATTAAATAAATAAATGAAATTCATTTATTTAATAATCAGGAAGAATAAATGAACAAAGGTAATTAAATAAATTAAGAAATTTATTTAATTGTAAGAGGACAATAGACCCTTAGTGACGTATTGAATAAATAAATATTATTTATTTATTTAATAATCATGAAGAATAAAAGAGATGAATTAACTAAATAATTATAAATTATTTAATTAATAGTCAAATGTGGACCAAGGACATAATTAAATGTCATAATTATGCTAGGACGAAAGTGGTAAAATAGAGCTTGCAGGCCTAGGTCATTTTTATGTGTCTACACGTCCTTTACCCGGTACTCAACATATTTCAACTTTACCAAAAAAAATTTCACTTGGATCCCAGTTACTACCAGAACCTTTATACCACCGGAATTAGCTCTAGGATTGCAACAACTTGCCAAACTTTGCTTTGAACATTTCCATCAACTAGGTGTCCCAATACCTAGTATATTCAACACCCAGTACCTTGAAGCCATGAATTATTTCAAAGATTTCCAGTTCAACATTTTCTGCCTTGGTGCTCCTTATCCAACCAATGCTTTCCATAAGCATTAAATTTTCAATTTGGGTCCCTAAGCCTTACATTCTTGGGGTGTGTTGTAAGACCACAAAATAACTTGCAACCAACAAAAGAAAATTTAAAAGAAACCTGGGAATCAATTACTCATTATAAATTATAACTTATACATATTTTCCCACAATAACTCTTTGTGTTTTCTTGAATCCTGGCATAAAAATTATAAAACTCCGTCGAAAAGTATCAGTATGTGCATTGATTAACTCCCATCTCTAGAACTTGGTGAAAAGACTAGTTCATTAACATTGAGCTACATAATTTAGCAATCCTCCAAATCCAACTATGGATAGAGCCTTGCTACGAGTCAAGCTTCCATAGCCCCAACAAGGTTATCTCTATAATTCTCCCAAACATAGCTCTATTTCCAGTTAGGCATCTATAGCCCTGATAGAGATATTTAGATAGCCTAAAGAGGTGAATTTTCTCTTTTGATATTTCTTTTGATATTCATTTTTTCATTTTTTCTTTTGATATTTCATTGTAAGCTCTTTTGCTTCAACTTATAAGCAACAAATCCCGCTATTAGGTTTGGAATTACATTGGTAGTGAAGGTTACTTTATAATTTTTCACTCAATGTGAATACCCTTCATCATTTCACCAATTCCCAAAAGATTTAGTTAATGAATTCCCTGTATGTGAAACTCTCTAGCTAAACTTTACCATTCTTATGCTAGATTTTAGCTAACTACAACTCGTTATCTGCCCGAAAACAAGCATAAGTTAAAATTTAGCTGCAAGTTATCAAATCACAAAATTAGTTCTAAATTTTGAAATGTCAGTTACCACCCTTCCATTTACATTAATGCATCAGGATTTTCATGATTATACTTAAGCCTAATCATCATACCCTTCATTTAAATCACACACGTATTACTTCCCTCAAGATCTTCAACCTGACGATGTGTGCCACCTTACTGGCTCAACTTTCTTTCCGAACAACACACTTGGACAATTCATAATTAATACGTCTTGATGAAATAAACTAAAATGACCACCATTTAATCCTAAAATCTCAACTTTGATCAATTCATGATCTTTGTACTGGAAAACCTTGAAGCACTGAACACTAATTTCATGAGAATTTATTTGATTTAACTTTTAATTCTAGAGAAAAGTGTACTTCTGCCACCTCAACTTGCATTCCCAATATTTTCTATCCAGGCAACTATGTACCATAGATTTCTCACGGATTTCTATAAATTCAACACTTTCCTTCAAATTCCTCACTTCTATCTTCAATTTTTTCAATTTTCCATCTCTTATCTATGTGTGCTTTCTTGCTTCCAGGCTATGGATACTCCAATTTTCCTCACTTGTGTTCATCGTTGGATCAACTTTCATGGTCGAATTATAACCTAGAGGCGTGGAAAAGTGTTCTCCCTCTAGAAACCTTCCATTAAGGCATTTCTACGCATGGTCCTCAGGGAGACTTTCATGAACACCAAATCCTACTACAAGCTGAATTCAGACCTAGCTTCACAGTTTGTTACTTCTCTTCTGGACCTTCGCCTCTCTATAGTTGAAGTTCATTCTACTATGGTGATGATAGTGCAACCAGATTTCTTGGGAAATTTGGACCATGTTCTCATTGTTGCTCATCCGTCCATAGGAATTCCATCTGTTGAGGACATTCCCTGATTTCTGGAACATGGGAAAGTAGTTCCTCTTTTTCCTTCCTTACTACTCTACATACCCCCAACCTTGAAGACCATAGGGATAACACCTACATAGGGTACACACTCCTCTGGGATGAAGTAGACCAAATCGACTAATCTGCTTGCCAACTGTTCCAACACAACTTTCTAAACATCCAACCCTCCTTTTTGTTTCTCTTTTTTCTATCGCCTTACAACAATTTTTTTTACTTCCATGTTATATGAAATATAATGAAAAATTTTCTTTTCTATACTCACGCGTGTATTTATTCGAAATGGTTTTACATTTTTTAATTTATAGTAAAATGTTTTCAGAATTTGATCATCATGTGTTTTAGGTTAAGAAGGATTTGTTAATGCTCGGAATAAAACCAAAAAGCAAGGAAAAACTACTATAGAAAACTAACCTAACTAACTATAATTTACCCTAATCAAATGGTTAACCCTAATTAAGCAATTTACCCTGATTTGTACTACTAACTTAACAATGCTCTTTGTTCAAATCCTATCAAGTTTATCATTAAATTTTTCTCAATAAATTTCAGATAACCTACTGTAACAATGAATTATTTGAAATTTTTTGTGTTTAATAAATGAAAATTCAAATGCATAATTACCAATAATTTGGCTAAAATGTATGGAAACAACCTCATTAATAGTCGATTGCACACACCTTTTCCATCTTCTCAATCCTATACCTTCTTCCAGTCCTTGTTCATGATCTTCCATTTCATTTCACTCTGTTCCACAAAATTTTGCATTTATTTCTTGATTTTCTTTCTCTCTAAGACTTCTTCAATTCTCTACATTGTCTTCGACCTTAACATCACTATCCATTTCGATAGGCTAAACCTTGATACAATTTACACAATTGTCAAAAAGAGAGAAAGTAAAAACTTGATACTTTGCAATTTGTGTAAAATCGAGGATCCCTTCCCTTTTAGGTTTTGGATTTGCAATTAGGGGCAAAAAAAATGAATCCCCCGCTCATTTCACCCACTCTTTCTTCTTGATATCATCCACGTGTGTGAATATTGGTGACCCGCTCCTTTCAAATTCATGCTAAAAACATGATATTTCCAAATCTTGATGACTTTGCTTCTTTTCCTACAAAACTTTTGGAATCTTTTTATAACAATTATGATCAGTGATTTTGTTTGGTACAATGGTTAACCTGCCAATATTTCTATTTTCACTAGGGTTAAGCACTTTCTTATAATTCAAACATCCTTCCAGTAACAGTTCTTTTCTTCTTTCACTTAGGGACTCCTTTGTTAACGAAATTACCTTATGAGTAGCCAAACTTACCATAGTCAGGAAAAATTAACAATCAAGTTTACTATGACTAATTGTGTCATGGATCTTGCACTTTGTAACCCTACCAAAAGTGAACAAAATTAAGGGAAAAAGCCTTCGATTAAGGATTTTCTATAGCTTATCTATCTCTTTTTCACTCTCCATTACAAACTTGCTTAGACTTCCAACTAACAAGCGGACTTTGACTATGCGACTAAGACAACAATACTAGATCAAAACACCAGAGTTCCCTCCTTCTAGTGCCACATTTGTTGACATGGATGTTACACACACACACACCAACAAGAAAATAAATTCTCACAGATTACTGCGAGAACCTACCTTTCTTGAAAGACTCGATTAGAAAACCTAAATCTAAGGCACACTTGACTTGATCCCAAGGCTCGTTTATGTTAGGTCTTGATGCACTAGGTTCACTTAAGGTTCATTATGATATTATTGTTAAACATGAGGGGTAAATGGTTGTAAAGAATTGGCTAGTATTTAAAAGTTATAAAAATAATCTCAGTCTGGTCATTCAAATGTCACTCAATAACTTCATGAAATAAAAGAATTTGATATAATATTTCATGAAACTCAAATTAACTTGCATTCATTCAAATAGATTTAGAATTAAGCATTCAAAAAAATCATGGAATCAAAATTTTTATAATAAACTCCATTTATTCATCATTTTTGGAACATTTTTTTGAATATAAAGCATCTATTCTAAAATAAAGCATAAATAATTACTGAAAAGTAAAATTTCTCCCAGGTATTATCCACGCATGCCTCAAGAAATAACCAAACCAAAGAAAACCATTCCACATGTCACCAGATTGCTTCACAACTAGGCATAGAATGATGTAAGAGTTTAAAGAAAGGGGGATCATTTTCCACCGGATAGTGTCAGTATGCACCCTTAAATGACACAACACATAGTCTTGTCTGATAGGAACAAACAATCGGCTACATAAGATTTCATATCAAGAAAAAGCTTTGAAATTGGCTCTAATATTAGTTAACTTCTAATGAAACATACAAGTTTTTCGTCTAGAATGGAACAAAAAACAAGAAAAAGAATAAAACTTGAAAGAGTTTTAATTCTTTGACATCCACAATTTCTGAACTTAACTTAAAATCATACATCTCTCGACCTTTTATAAGAACAAGATACTTGATAAATTCAATCAACACATGATAGGGAATCCAAGGGATGAATTGTATCAATGCACGAGGCATATGATAGTTGGCAAGAGAATTTATGAATAAGTCAACATATTTTGACCTTCTTTAGCACTTTGAAACTTTGAAACTTATGTCTTTAAAATTTGATCAGGAAATCAAACCAGATTGAGTAGATTTGTCAAAAAAAATGTAGGAAATTCCTCTGATGGATATTCAAAGCGATCATGTGGAACTAGTTATTCAAATCCACTTGCACTTTTGTTCCTACATTCAGGTTCGTGCTTCAGGCTAAAACACCTAGAAGTAAATCAGCCTAGAGCTAGGCACTATCCTTCGTCACATGCATAATATCAGGGTCCCCAGTCTCCCGGTTGCCAGTATTTCTTTGCAACAAATGTTTTTCTCACATGAGCTTTCAAAGTGCACCACCAAACCTAGTAACAACATCATATCTGCCTAGAATCCCAATTTGCTTGACTGTCCATACCCAAACATACTCCAACAACCTATTTCTCTTGCACATAAAATTCCATATATCAATTCCCTTTTAAAAAAAAAACATTAATGCAACTCATTAATATAAAACCATCATTAACATAAATAAACTTTTAAAATGAGTCATAAATAACACGCTTTTAATGCATTCTCATGTAGATATCACTTTAGGAAGACTACCAGACATTTTAGACATTCGGGAAAAATTAAACAACCAACTTTAATACTAAAGCACCAATGCATCCTTTACTTGATACCCGACATATTTCAACTTTACTGGAACAAAATTCACTTGGATCTTTGTTACTATCAAAACCCTTATACCCCTGGAATTAGCTCTCGGATTGCAACAACTTACCAAACTTTTCTTAAAACATTTCCATCAACTCAGTGTCTCGATACCCAGTATATTCAACACTCAGTACCTTCAAGACATGAATTATTTCAAAGATTTCCACTTCAACATTTTCTCCCCTGGTTCTCCTTAGCCAACCAACGCTTTCCATAAGCATTAAATTTTCAATTTGGGTCCCCAAGCATTACATTCTTGGGGTGTATTGTGAGACCACACAACTTGCAACTAACAAAACAAAATTTAAAAGAAACCCAAGAATCAATTACCCGCTTTAAATTATAACTTATATTTATTTTCCCAAAATAACTCTTCGCCATTACTTGAATACTGACACAAAAAATTATAAAGCTCCGTTGGAAAGTATTAGTGTGTGCATTTATTAATTCCCATCTCTAGAACCTGGTGAAAAGACTAGTTCATCGACATTGAGCTACATAATTTAGCAATCCTCCAAAGCCAACCTTAAATAGAGTCTTGTTGCTAGTTGGGAATCCATAGCCCTAGCAAGGTTATCTATGTAATTTCCCCAAACATAGCTCTACTTCTAGTCAGACATCTATAGCCTGGGTAGATATATTTGGATAGCCTAAAGAGTTGAATTTTCTCTTTTGATATTCATTTTTTCATTTTTTCTTTTGATATTTCATTGTAATCTCTTTTGCTTCAACTTTTAGGCAAGAAAGCCTACTATTAGGATGGGAATTACAGTGGAAATGAAGGTTAATTGTTTATTTTTCACTCAATGTGAAAACCCTTCATCATTTCACCAATTCATAAAAGATTAAGTTAATGAATTCCCTATATGTGAAACTCTCTAGCTAAATTTTATCATCCTTATGCTAGATTTCATCTAACAACAACTCGTTATCTACCCAAAAAAAAATAAGCATAAGTTAAAATTTAGTTGTAAGTTATCAAATCACCCAATTAGTTCTAAATTTAGAGATGTTAGTTAGCACCCTTCCATTCACAACTACTTGCTAAAATAAACTTGGCTGACAATTTCAATTTTAGCAGCTTTGCACTTACATTAATGCATCAGGCTTGTCATGATTATACTTAATCCCGATCATCATACCCTTCATTTAATTCACACATTTAATCACACATGTATTACTTCCTTCAAGCTCTTCAACCCGCCGATGTGTGCCACCTTACCAACTCAACTTTCTTTCTGAACAACACACCTAGACAATTCATAATTAATACAACTTAATGAAATAAATTGAAATGACCACTATTTAATCCTGAAATGTCAACTTTTCTCAATTCATGATCTTCATACTAGCAAACCTTGAAGCACTAAACACTAGTTTCATGATAATTTATTTGATTTAACTTTTAATTCTAGAGAAAAGTGTACTTTTTCCACCTCAACTTGTATTCCCAAGATTTTCTATCCGAGCAACTATGTATCACAAATTTCTCATGAATTTCTATAAATTCAACACTTTCCTTCAAATTCCTTATTTCTATCTTCAATTTCTTCAATTTTCCCTCTCTTCTTTGCACGTACTTTCTTGCTTCCAAGTTGGATACTCCAATTTTCCTCACCTGTGTTCATCGCCAAACCAACTTTCTGGGCTGAATTACAACCTAGAGGCATGGAAAAGTGTTCTTCCTCGAGACCCCTTCCACTAAGGCATTTCTATGCATGGTCCTCGAGGAGACTTTCATGAATGCTAGAGCCTACTACAGGTTGATTTCAGACCTAGCTTCATGGTTCATTTCTTCTCTTCTAGACCTTGGCCTCTCTGTAGTTGAAGTTAATTCTACAAAGGTGATGATAGTGTGGCCAAATTTCCTAGGAAATTTGGACCATGTTCTCACTGTTGCTCATCTGGCCATAGGAATTACATTTGCTGATGACATTCCTTGATTTTTGGAACAAGGGGAAGTAGTTCCTCTTTTTCCCTTCCTTAATGCTCTGCATACCCCCAACCTTGAAGACCATAGGGACAATACCTACTTGGGGTACACGCTCCTCCGAGATGAAGCAAACCAAATCGACTTTCTTGCTTTCCAACTATTCCAACATGAATTTCTAAATATCTAGCCCTCCTTTTTGTTTCTCTTTTTTCCTATCGCCTTAAATTGAGATTTTTTTACTTCCATGTATATATTAAATATAATGAAATTTGTTCTTTTCTATACTCGTGTGTATTTGAGTTATAGCGACACTATCGTAAATAGCAACACTATTGTCATTTTGGGGGGATAAAAACTCCAAACTTAGCTAGTTTCCATGATTTTTGATGTTGTGCACTTCATGGGTGTAGGGGGTTATCCAACCTTTGATGTCCCATGAACACCGGCTGATTTTTTTATCTAGACTTGGTGATTTGTCTGAGTTGCGATAGGAACACCTAGGGGAGATTGGTTTGTGGTACGTTGCATACATGCACATTGTCCGGACACATTTGGCGATGATGATAGTGCTATACGAGCAATGACATAGTGATACCTCATCGTTCCACTTACCTACTGGTGAGGTGACAATGATGCTAGAGGATGTATGGCATATTTTGTGATTGCTGATATATGGTGAGTGTGTGATCTATGATGTTGATGCTAGCTATAATACTTGCCATGAGGTTCTTGACTAGGAGTCTATTGTCCTGGTCAACTCCTAGATAGACCTAGAGATGTACAAAGGTCAAGCGTCAAACTTTAGATTGATCATTGTAGTAGTTATCTTAGGTTTGGTTGCTCCAGATCAATAGAGCAAATGATTCAGTCTTGGATGGGGTTTGGCTTGGTACATGATGCTTTTCCTAAGGACCTAGTATGCATCGGGGCTAGTGATGTTGGCCTCCCTTTCCCATGATATGCATGATTTTGTTTATTTTGATGGGAGATTTTTTGGCACAAGGGTCACCCTTCTTCACATTTGGGCCTAGGAGCACATTGTCATGCTCCAACCTATTGTTCATATGGCAGATGTGGAGCTACATGATCTAGTTGTCTGGAGATATAGGGGTGTCATCACATTACAACACATAGGGTAGCTCAACATTCCCTACTGGCATTGAGTGATTGACAATATGACAATGTTCAGATGGCGGTCATGGCTTCAAATGCTAGCTTGGTACGATGATGTGTAGTAGCTTTTCTATGCTCAATAGACCTAATATATGCAGGGTCAAGGGCACACAATTATTGAGAGGTACCTGCCTGATAGGGTTTCCAGATAGTTTGGTGAGAGGCAGGAGAGGCCCAATGATGCATACACCACCATTTTTTCTAGGTCAGCTTGAGAGACTGCATGGGGAAACATGATCCCAACCCATGAGGTTGTAGAGGGATTTTGATAACTGGTTGCTAGGCTATGGGCCTATGATTAGGGATAGGCGGATGCACAAATGACACCTGCTTATGATTCATGGTTCGTACCCCCTCCACGATTTACAGATCCAACAGGTATACCTCCATGAGGTAGGTAGAGAGGGAGGGGTTCAAGTAGAGGAAGAGGTCAGCTATATGACAAATAGGGCAAAGGACAGAGCAAAGGTCTAGATGGCAAGGGTAGAGGATAGGATTGCCAGATGTTGGAAAAAGCAAGGATAGACAGCTAAGAGGAGGGTGAATTAGTTGTCACATAAATTTAAACTTTACAAACTTAACTTAAATTTAATCTCAAATCTGATGAATAAACAATTAACCATAAGTAATTAACACATCAAAGAGACAAAGAACACCAAGATTTTTTATGTGGAAACCTTATTAGGGTAAAAACCACGGTGGATGTCAGTCCACAAGATTATACTCTATTAAAAGTATAAAGGAAAATAATAAGGGGAATGCACATGCATTCAAGCTCACTGCCTAGAACTCACTACTCAATTACAAATAGAAGACTCGCTGTCTTACAACAAGATTCAGATTAAAACCATCCAGAAATTTGAATTGAGAGAATGGCTTATGTCCAAGCCTGATTATAGTTCCAATTAGGCACAATACTTATGCATACTTCGCTCAACCTTCTACACACTTGCTCCTCAATGGTATTCACACTTATGCACACAAGAGCACACAACGCATACCCAACACACTAACCACACTTCACATATTGCTCATACTATCCACACAATTGCTTCTTATATATCTGCCACAAAGATTTCACCATAACAAAGTCGGCCAGAGGAAAAGAATATATTTTCAATGTCGGCTCAAATTCATAATTAAATTTTCAATGCGCACCCATCAAGGTCAGCCACAACATAGTGGGGACCCAAATTCACTTATCCAAAACAAGAATACTCCAATTAATCATGCCTATGTCGGCCAAGAACAAGAAAAACCGAACATGCGCAAGAAAATATTTTCACTGATGAGCTTCACCGGATCATGTGGACATACCACAAAGATAGAGGATGAACTAGAGACATCTGAAAACACCAAGAAATAGCAGAGATACATCCGTGACAACCAAGATAACTAGAAACATACAATCTTCACTCAGAAACTATGACAGACACCAACAAAACACTGTTAGACCACAACTTGCACAGGAATTCATGTGGACCTCTGAAACTTCTGGTAGATAATCTAGACATACTCAACATTAAACCCTTTGATCCACAACAACTAACCTTTTACATACATAATGTAATGCCTTCATAACCTGCATAGTTCCACTAGGAATGTGGAACACATTTACTTATAATTTTCTCAATATCCTCGACATATACAACACTTAGAACATCAAATGCTAATAGTGTTGACATCAATGACAACCACGTATCAACACATCACACCATCCAACAATTTCCCAACACTAGGATGGAAAGCATCATGATGGACGGGTCCCAAGTGCACCACCATTGCACCAGTAGCCTCCTCAACAACCACCACAACAACCATTGTCGGGGCCAAATCCCCATGATGCATAGATACAACAGTTATAGGTGGTGACGAGTGAGAGAGATTAGGCTCATCATCATATTTTTGTCATCACCGTTGAGAGAGAACATGCCAAGCAATAGGTAAAATCCTTGATAGATGAGAGGGACTAGGAGCATCAGCTCAAGTAGATTGCCGATATGCAATTAGCACAGGAGGTCGAGTGGCACTAGGAGTTAGAGTCTATGACCACTGCAGCTCAAGGATGGATAGTTTCTACCCAATTGTATAGAGAGGTTGTTACAGAGGTAGCCTATTATCGTATGCATTACCACTAGGATGTCCCTGTGGTAATTAGGTAGCTAGATTACTCACAAAGGAGTGGGGCACATCCTCGGGCCGAGGATCAGCCAGAGATATAGCCTGGTGAGGGGAGCAGTCATCAGGGCTAGCTAGCTTGTACAAACAATTTTTGATTATTTTTTGATTCTTTATACAGAGATACATTCATGGGATCCTTTTTTATAACCTTGTGGATATTATACTTTGATCGATATACATACACTGACTCAGATATTGTATCATGAAAGTCACCATTTTTTGATATATATATGATATAGATTTGATATGATGTGGTTTTTCATTTCATACTTTATGAATGTATGCATGCATTTGATGTTTATATAATGTGATATTCTTATATATTATGATCATGTATGGATGCAATGTAATGATTAGATGTGTTTCCTTTTATTCAATGTTACTATGTGATGATGATATGTGATGTGATGACATGGAATGGATGCAATGTTATATTATTTTTCAGTATTTATTTTTGATATTCCATGGGATGGATGATATGATATGCTTATGTGATTCTTATCCAAATGATATGGATGCATTTCTTTTTGTGCATTTTTCTATGCAATTTATGATACAATGATGTATGCATGTAGATTTTTATGCATATGATATGATAATGTGATGCATGTTTATGATATGTATGCAATGATTTAAGATGCTTAGAATAACAAATCCATATTAGTCAACACAACTTAAATGATAATGATGATGCAGTGGATTATGTTTTTCATATTATGATATGTCGTGATTTATGCAAGATGTATGCATGATGATGATTTATGGATGCAATATGGATGCATTGATGATATTGTTTTTGTTGACTACCATGATACCAAGTTAGCATGGAGAGAATATAGAAGAAATAAGATGATTGACCATTTATTTTGATGATTGATTCAAAAAGGTCCAACAAGTCTATGATCCACCAAGACTTTATTAGAGATGATGATGATAAATGCATGATGATGATGATCTACTCATATCTTGGGATTGGGATTTTTTGTCATTCCTTACTATTTGATATAACACATAGATACGATGCATCAAGATATTAATAACTAGGATGGTGTTGTATATAGTGTAATGGAATTTGACTCTACAAACAGATAAGATAGTTCTTGTTCACACCTTGAAATACGAAAAACCTCATTGGAATGTAAGTTAGAAGCTTAGAATACATTGGACCAAAGCATACACAATAGTCAACAATTTACTCCAAACAACTTCCCTACACACAACTAAGCAAGTATGTGCCAAGATTATTTTACAAGAATATCCACAAGCACTGCAAATGAAAGATAATGATCGATGCCCCATTCCTTTCTCTCTAAATCATTTTGATATCATCGAGAGGTCCTTGGAATAAGTCATTAAGATAAGTCATAAGCAAATATCACAGACAAATAGTCAATGTTATTGATATCTCTTACCAGTTTAATTTAGTTAAGGTGATTTTTGATGTTGATATCCATTGCAGGAAGGATTCATCCTAGGACATATTGATCAAATGGTTTGATTTAGGATGTTGTGTATGATAAGTCATTGATACAAACTTCACTAACTCATTTACCTATGATCTATACTTTTAGATTTTTAAACTTAGGTTCTCACTTTACGACTTGTGGTACTTCCTTTTTATTTGTGTTTACCAAAGGTTGAAGATGACAATTGATTTATTATGGGTGAAGGTTTATTGTGGGTGAAAGCGAAGTGCGATGGGTGGTTTTGTAATTTTTGGAATATTTCAATGTTTTTGGTATTTTGAAAATGTTTTTGAGGCTTTTTTTTGGTATTTTTGAAAGTTTACGTTAATGTTTTTGTTTTTGGTTATTTGAGGATTTTTAGGGTTTTCTTAGGCTTTCCGATGTTTTTGTGTTTTTCCAATTTTCAAATGTTTTTGGGGTATTCTGTTATCTGAATGTTTAGGGCTTTTCCGATGTTTTTGAATGTTTAGGGATTTTTTGATATTTGGATGTTTAAAGATTTTTTTATATTTGAATGTTTAAGGATTTTTTGAGTTTCGACCAAGAACCTAACCTAAAAGACCTATCCTAGGGGCCTCGGGGGCTGATCAAAGATAATCCTTGCCTACGTTATACATGTAGAGACCACGTAATTTGACTAACTTGACTCATTGAAGATGTGATGGAATGGTAGGGGTCCAAAATTACACAACTCTCAACAATAGGTTTCACTCTACTTAGTTCACCATCCTTCAAGGAAAATTTCCTTCACAATCCCTTGATAAAAACACCCATACAGAGTTTTAGGAAATAACTCACTTGTTGATTCCTCAAAACACTTTAAACAACATCAAATGATAGACTCAAACCCAATTCCCAACTTGACATTTCAAATATGAGAACTTCTCAAAATAGACCGTCCTAACCAGCCAAAATGGGCTTCTTGTCACCATTCAATTTGACATCCAACAATAAAAGATTCTCAAGGATTCTCAACTTTATTCAAAAGCATACAAAACTCCATAATAGATCACCTTTCAATTGTTTTTTATGGCCACTCAAAATAGGAAACTCCAACTATGCAAAACTTTCCTAATTAGGACTGTCCCTAAACTTTCTTTACATGCTAGTCATCAATAAATAGACTCAAGGATTAAAATTTCACCAAAAAAAATAAGGAAATGGCCTCAAATACACCCAAACACCTTTTCAAAACCATAACACTCAAGAAGGACTTCTCATACCATTAACAAAACTCATTAAAACTCCATTGTACCCTGCTAATTCCAGATTTTACACATTTTCGAGTCCTAGGGCATCATAGAATCTGCCCTAAATCACAACCATCAACTGTGAAACTTTAAGAAATTTTAAAGGAAATTTCAAACTACCTTCTCACCAATTTCCAAAAGTTTTCAACAGTAGAATTTAGAGAAACACAATTTTTATATCTCGCTACTTACCCTAGAAGAGGGTTTAACTTGCCTGAACAAAATTTTCTATAACTTACACAAAATAGAATGGATTTTTATGAAACCAGATGAAAATTAAAGTAGGCTCATAGGGTCTTGACTACCAATGGAGGAGGATTGGATTCAAGCACAAAATATGGCCGTACAATGGCATGAAAATGGGAAATTGCAGGAAAATAACAGAATAACAGTATTTTTCATTGAAATTATTCTTCATACATCCTTTCCCAACCTTCCTAGAAGTGTGTGAGGATTAAACATGCCTTTATAAAGAAAATCCAATGCCTCAAACTAACTCTTTAACTAATTTTCCTCTTCATATTCCCCCATTTTACAATTTGTTGCATTTTGCAATATTGACATGACAACAATTTGTCAATCTTTTGCAACCTTTACATTATGTATCCAATGACCCCAAAATGATCAAATATGACATAAAAAAAACTCAAAATGATCAAATTGACCTTATTACAACACTAGGACATCATTTTTATATCAAAAACTTGAAGTTGCCTCATGGAGGCATATCCTTGCTATGGTGGACTTACACCATTCTTCCGGCCAAATAAAAAAGTTCCAAGTACTCTTGGATCATTAAATGCTCCTCCTTGTATTATTTTATGCCCTACAAAAAATTTCATCTTCACTTTTGGTTTGATTTGGTCTATGCCAACTTGCTTCCATGTTGTCTTTCCACCTAGAATCTGCTTCTTCATGCCTTGATATGTCTCAATCTCCTTTTGTCCCTCTTCAATTTGCTGCACCTTGATCTTCAAATTGTTCCCCGTATAAAATATTAGCACAACAAAGAAATGATACATTATTCCCACCACAATACCTCCATCTTTCTTCAACTCTTTGTAAGCCTCCAAGATCAATTCATCCTTGATCTTCTCTTCATCCAATCTTGACACCAACTCAATATCTTCTCCCTCTGAGATCAGGTCCTCTATCTCTACTACACCTTCACCTTCATGCTTTGGAATGACTGCAATATATTTGTCTTCTTCATCTATGAATTCTTCTTCTGCATCTTCAAATTCTTTTTCCTCTATTCTCTTCATTTTCTTTCTCCTTTTGACTATCTTCTGAATGGGCCATGTAACTCTTTTCTTAATTGTCAAGTGCCAAATTATCATTTACTTGATCAACTATTCCATCTTAATTTGGAACTCCTGGAACTCCAAATCAAATATTCTTATGTCTTGCTTCAGTGTTGCTATCTCTTTCTCAAACTCTTCTTGCCTCTTTCTCACTTTTTCTTCTTTCTTCCTTTGTCTCTGTGAATCCTCTACCTACAAATGTATTCTCTAAAAATCCATCTTATTCTCTACTCAAGCAAGCTTCTCCTTGCTTCTCAACTCTCTGCCTCACCTAGGTCTTTCCACTTTTCTTCTACCAATTCTTTTGGCCACCAACCTACACACAACCACAAACACACAACTGCAAACTCTTTTCCCAGACCTTTCTGAGCTCTGATACCAACTGATGCAATGACATGGGTCCAAAATTACAATGTTAGTGTAATTAATTATTTATTACACTATCATAAGTTAACTTAGGTCTTTATTTAATTAATTAAGTCCTAGGTTGCATAATTAGATAAATCATTTAATAATGGGGTAATTCCCCCTTCCCTGTTTGTAGGAGATAAAATTCATTCTAGAAGATGAGTTGTCCTTCTATAACTTATCTCTATCTTTTTATCATTTCCTAGATAGGGTTCACATGTTGTCACAGGTGTGATTTTAACACTTGGCAACATCTCATGCATTTTAGGTTTTCACTCATGCCTATATATTCAAGGCATTTTGTACATTTGTAATCATGTCATATTCAATTTGGCATCCTTGCATCTTAATGATAGCATAATATTTCTGCTATTTCTCTCTTGTGGAAATTATTTTGTCTTGTAGGTGATTCTGGGGTGTTTGAGGAGTTCACCTAAACTCCTTCATACAAAACTCTCAACAATAGGTTTCACTCTACTCAGTTCACCATCCTTCAAGGAAAATTTCCTTCACATTCCCTTGATTCAAAACACCCATACAAAGTTTTAGGCAATAACTCACTTTTTGATTCCTCAAAACACTTTAAACAACATCAAATGACAAACTCAAACCCAATTCCCAGCCTTGACATTTCAAATATGAAAACTTATCAAAATAGACTGTCCTAACCGGCCAAAATGGGCTTCTTGTCACCATTAAATTTGACATCCAACCATAAAGGATTCTCAACTTTATTCAAAATCATAAAAAACTCCACAACATATCACCTTTCAATTGGTTTTTATGGCCACTCAAAATAGGAAACTCCAACTATGCAAAACTGTCCTAATTAGGACTATCCCTAAACTATCTTTACAGGATAGTCATCAATAAATGGAATCAAGGCTTAAAATTTCACCAAAACCAATTAGGAAGTGGCCTCAAATACACCCAAACACCTTTTCAAAACAATAACACTCAAGAAGGACTTCTCATACCATTAACAAAACTCGTTAAAACTCCCCTGTACCCTGCTAATTTCAGATTTTACACATTTTCCAGTCCTAGGGCATCATAGAATTTTCCCTAAACCACAACCATCCACTCTGAAAATTTAAGAAATTTTAAAGGACATGTCAAACTACCTTCTCACCAATTTCTAAAAGTTTTCAACAATAGAATTTAGACACACAATTTTGATATCTCACTACTTACCCTAGAAGAGGGTTTTACCCGCCTGAACAAAATTTGTTATAACTTACACAAAACATAATGGATTTTTATGAAACCAGATGAAAATTAAGTAGACTCACATGGCCTTGACTACCAATGGAGGAGGATTGGATTCAAGCACAAAATATGGTCGTACAATGGTCTGAAAACGGGAAATTGCAAGAAAATAATAGAATAATAGTACTTTTCATTGAAATTATTCTTCATACATCCTTTCCCAAACTTCCTCAAAGTGTGTGAGGCTTCAAAATGAATTTATAAAGAAAATCCAATGCCTCAAAATAACTCTTTAACTACTTTTCCTCTTCATATTTTCCCATTTTACAATTTGTTGCATTTTGCAATATTGACATGACAACGATTTATCAATATTTTGCAACCTTTACATTATGTATCCAATGACCCCAAAATGATCAACTATGACCTAAAACAAACTCAAAATGATCAAATTGACCTTATTACATCACTAGGACATCATTTTTAAATCAAGAAATTGAAGTTGCCTCATGAAGGCATATCCTTGCTAGGGTGCACCTACACCAAGATGAGATATTAACAATTGATGGATTGCTAGTTTATTATGAAAGACTCCTAAATGATTGACCTAGGGTGTCTTGGGGGTACATTAATGATGGACTTGCCTATGTTCAAGCTCTGAGACCCATAGTTCAGCATGGTACTATTTTTTGATTTTCGATGTTCGACCTTTTTAGGGATTTTTGATGTGATTTGGATATTTTGGATTTTGAATTTACAAATTTTCAAATGTTTTTAGATTTTAGCTATATGGGATTTTACAAATATTTTGGGATTTTAGTTTTATAATATTTTGAGTTTTTTGGATTTTGATGAGATTTTATGAATGTTTTTGGATTTTCAAATTGCGATTTCCAATAACCTTAAGATATACAAGAACTCAGTCTGATCCATAATGAATTTCCCCTAGTGTGACGTAATAGAATACCTCAATATAGGTAGGACAAATTGACCTTTGGAATATGCCAAGTAGTTTTAAGGGGATAGGATACTTCACAACATCAAGCTATGATATGAACGTGGATGGGTGATGGATGGAAATAGGATGAAGGATGAGATGCAATGGATGTAATGATAGGATAAAGAACAAAAGAATAGATGGAGGTGCTTTATTTATGCAAGGAACTTTCTTTCTAGGATTTTACCAAGGTACTTGCCCAAAGCGCCACCAAAGTGGTTTTCACTAGAGGACGATTGTTTTTCTATACATTTTCAATCCTTTTTTTTTTTGGATTTTGATCATTTTTCTAATTTTTTTGTATTTTTAGATTTACACCCTTCAAGCCTAGGCATAAAACATTTTGAGATGCAAGTTGTTGGTTGGTTCTTGCAAGGATTCACCTTCAGGTGTTGATAATTGATATGCTCTTGATCCATAGCTTGTGGTGATAACAAAGGGACCCAACTAGTTAGGCTCAAACTTTCCTTTACTTTCTTGATCTGGAAGATTCTTCTGATTCTGCTTTAGGACAATATCCCTACCTGGAAAGACTAAAATTTGATCTTATTGTTATAGCTCTATTTCAGTTAGTTTTGATATACTTGTAAGTGATTAAGGGAATCAAGACTATTCTCATCCGAGAATTCTAGCTCATTCAACCGAGATATTATGTATTCTTCATCAGTGATTAGGTTTTGAAGTGACACTCGTAGTGATGGAAGCTCGACCTCAATAGGAAATATGGATTTTGATCCATAGACCAAGGAGAAAGGGGTTGTACCATTAGGCATGTAGATACTGGTTCAATAGGCCCAGAGGATTGGATTTAGTTGCAAATTCCAGTCACGACCAGCTTCATTGACCATTTTCTTTAGGATCTTTAGAATGGTCTTGTTTGTAGCCTTAGCTTGATCATTTCCCTGGGGGTAATATGGGGTAGAAATGGATGTTGATTCTTTGACATATCTCTTTCACATCTTGATTCTTGAAGGGTGTTTAGTTGTCTAAGATAAGAGTTTGTGGAACACCATAATGGAAGATGAGGGAATTTAGGATAAACTTAGCAGTTTGCTTCCCCATTATGTAGGTCATAGGAATGGCTTTGACCCACTTGGTAAAGTACTCAGTGGAGGTTATGGTGAAATTGTGGCCATTAGTTGAAGTTGGGGTAATATTTCCTATGAGGTCAAGCCCCCAATGCGAGAAAGGCCAAGGTGTGACCATTGGTTGCAACACCTGAGATGGAGCATGAATCAGATCTCCATGTTTTTGACACTAGACACACTTCTACACATACTGATGGGCTTCTCTTTCCATGGTTGGCCAGTAGTACCCTGTCCTCAATAGTTTCTTAGCTAAGGTCATACTACTAGAATGGGAACCACATATGCCATTATGTACTTCTGTTAAAGCGATCAAGGCTTCCTCTTGGTTAAGAAATCATAATAATTTCCCCTCGATTCTTCAATGGTAAAGGGTATCACCTAGGATCACGAATCAAGATTCCTTTTTAACAAAGGTATTATTAAGGTTTAAGGTAATATTGGATGGGAGGGTTTCTCTACTTAGGTAGGTCAATATGTCATGGTACCACAGGGATCCAAGACCAACAATGACACACACAAAAAAATTCCAGGATTTTGAAAGTTGGTATGAGAAGTTTTTCTACCAAGATTCACATTGTAGGATGTTGTTTGGCATGTCTAATAGTGACTTGATTGTTGCCATAGCATTTGCTGCTTGGTTGTTCATACGAGAAATCTACTCAAAAGTCATATCAATGAAAAGGTACTTGAGAATTTCTACCATATTCTTGTAAGGAGTGAGCTTATCATCTTTAGTTTGGTATTCATCATTGACTTGGTTGATAACCAGTTGTGAGTCTCCATAGGCTTTCATTTCTTGTATCTACCATTGAACTTCTATCCTTAGACCTATGATTAGGGATTTGTACTCAACAATGTTGTTAGTACATGGAAATGATATCTTGTATGACTTTGGAATGCAATCACCTTAAGGGGTTATGAAAATATTACCCACTCCCGATCCATGTTGGGTTAATGATCCATCAAAGTACATCTTCCACTGATTTTTTGCATTGACAAGGAATACTAATTCATTTGGGAACTCAGATATCAATGGATTCTCTATGTAGATAGGTACCTCTGCCAGTTGATCTATGATCACTTGTCCTTTGATTTCCTTGTACTCTACGTACTCTATGTCAAATTCAATCAAGATCATTACCCATTTGGCCATTTTCCCAGTGAGAGTTGCTTTGGATAACATGTATTTCAATGGGTTGATTTTCGTAATGAGCTTAATTTGATGTGACAACATGTAGTGTCTAAAATTTTGTGAAGCAAAAACCAATGCTAAGCATGCTTTCTCAATGGATGAATAGTTCATTTCATATCCCACCAAGGTCCTACTAATGTAGTAGATAGCCCTTTCTTTTCCATTTCATCATGTGCTAGAAGAGCACCTAGTGTTGCTGATGTTGTTGAGACATACAAGATCAATGGTTTGTTTGGTATTGGTGGCATGAGCACTGGAGGTGTCAATATATAGTCTTTGATCTGTTGGAAAGCTTTGTCACACTTCTCATCCCACTTGTAAGTTATTCCTTTATGGAGAAGATGAGAAAAAGGGTGGATTTTATCTGTTAGTTGCGTTATGAACCTCTTGATGGACTACAACCTTCCTTGTAACCCTCTCATCTATTTTAATGTTTGCGGTGGTTCCATGTCTAGGATTTCTTTCACTTTTCTTGGATCAATTTCTATCCCTCTTTGTGAGATGATATAGCCAAGAAGCTTCCCTGATGTAACCCCAAAGACACACTTTTTCAAGTTTAGTCATACCTTGTATTCTTCGAGCCTGTCAAAGATGGGTCCTAAGACTTGTATGTGTTCACTCCTTTTCTTTGATTTTTCCAAAATATCATCCGCATAATCTTCAACTATTTTTTGGATCATGTCGTGAAAGATGAGGTTCATTTCTCTCTGATAAGTTTCTCCCGCATTCTTTAGCCCAAATGACATCATGTTTCAGTAGTATGTCCCCCATGGATAAGTGAATGCAGTTTTGTGTTGATCCTACTTGGTAAGTCATGATTTGATTGTAGCCCAAAAAACCATCCATGAGTAATAGCATTTCATTCCCAGCTGTTAAGTCCACTGTGATGTCGATGTTAGGAAGAGGGAAATCATCCTTTGGACATTCCTTGTTCAAGTCTTTGAAATCAGTGTAGATTTTGATGCCCCAGTGGGTTTGGAGATTGGTACTAGGTTTGAAACCCACTTAGGATAATCTATGGGTCTGATGAATCCAACATCAAGGAGCTTTTGTAACTCAAGTTTGACCAAGAGTGCTATTTGAGGGTGCATCTTTCTTAATTTTTGCTTTACTAATTTGGCTTCAGGATAGACTGCTAGATGATGCACAACCACTTTTTGATGAAGCCCTGGCATATCCATGTATGAACATGCAAAGTTGGATCTTTGTTCTTTTAGGAATGCTTCTAGGTTCTTTTGTTCTTCATCCAACAAGGATTCAACATAGAAAGTGATCTTTGGTGCTTCTTTTGTTCCCACATTGACTGGAGTAGCCTTCTCTACTAAGATTACTGATTTTTTTGGATGCATAACACTAAGGGGGAGATTTAATCCCTCATCCTTGGGTGCCTCGGAGAGGTTTTCACCCTTGGATATGTCATTTCCTTTTATTATTTTAAAATCAGAGAGTGCCATAGTGTGGTTTTCACTCAAAGATCTGCAAGTTAGTTGCATTTCATCCATTATGTGACTAAAGGATTCAATCACCTCTCCATAGTATGCCCCTGTATCGAGCTCTATGTCAAAACCAACCTTGTGATCTACCCAAGGTAAGTTATCTCAGAGCCCCATGAATTTTGAGATTGCTTCATCATTTTTGGATAAATTTAGAATCGGTGGTCCTTGTTGGTCCAAGTCAATGAGTTGCGGGTATACCAGGTGTATTTCATTTGGTCGGTTGCTTGGGGTGAAGGTGGATGTAGATATCATAAATAAGGAGTTATTCTCAAATAGGTTAGCAACATCGAGGGGGAAGTCATCTAGGGTAGTATCATGTGATGTAGGTAACCAAGAAGAAGCCTCAACCTATTTAGCGGAAGTACCTTTTCCAATAAGGGTAACCTTGCTAGTAGTGCAACCTAGGCCAAAATTCTTTGGATGTTTCTCAAGAACAATAGGTTCTAGCAAACCATTGTCATTTTGTCCCAGTTTCTCATTCTTGGTATAGCCCATGCTCTTCATTAGCTGTAATCCTTTGTTATCATCTTCCATGGGAAGAACAACGACAGGTCTTTCATTTTGATAGAGCAATTCAGAGATATCCTCCTCATTGACATCTTTGTTAAGGTCTCTCCACTTGGTGAAGGTAGTAGCTTCCATCTTAATAGTTTTAGGGACATTGTTGCTAGGTGTGGGTTTCCCATGAGATTTTGGAGAAAGAGGTAACTCTCCCAGCACAAAATTATCCTTTGTTATCTTATATTTTCCACAACCATCATCCTCGATTACTGCTTTGATGTTGGGTATGCTTTGCATAATGGGTTCTTTTGTTTATGAGGTAGATTCAAGGGATGATATGTCAAAAAATGAGGTAGAAGGTGTAGGCCCTTCATAATTCTTGGGTATTTGGGGGATCTTATAGAACTTCGCCTCAAGATTCTTGCAATAGTAGAAAGGATCAGGATCTCCATGGATGGTAACTTCTCTACCCTCAAAAGGAAACATTTACACACTGATGGTAGATTGAAGCTATAGTTGTTAAGGCATGGATCTAGGGTTGACCAAGCAGGATGTAGGGAAGATTAAGGTCTATTACTTGGTATGTAGTTTTGGTGATGAGGGGGCCCACTTGGATGGCTAGTGTGATAATGCCTTGTGATACCCATTCTTGGTCATCATATGCCCTAATAGTGGCGCTCTTTGTCTTCTCAATAATATCCTCTGAATAGCCCATATTTTTTTATCAACTGAAGGGTGTAAATGTGTTATATGGTGTGTATGATTGTGTATGATAAGGTGATGATGGTGTAGGCATATATGTTCCTAACGTGTGTGTGTTGACGATGTTTTGTTGGGGGTTATAATACAAACCCTATTGTTGTTGTTGTTGTTGTCAATAGATTTGCACCATGCTGAATGCAATATTCAACAATCTATTGAAACATGGAAACCTTCTTTAGATGTGGGTGATCTGAACGAAGAAGGAATCTCCAGAGCGAGCTGGTTCTCTGAATGATAAATCCTATTCTAAAACAACCTCTAAGGAAAGGGATAAAAGATGATTGAACATAAAAACCTATTTCTAACAGATGACCTTCAAAACTTAATAACGATTTAATGATGATTATGATCTCTTCCTCACAAACAACTTTCAAAAAGATGCAATATTTCACAACTTCTCATGAACAATTGATACATAAATAATTTGCATGAAGACTTGACTTGAAGCACAACATGCAACCTGTATTCTGAACTCTCTACATTAAGAATTACAGTTTAAGGACAAAACAAGGACTCTGTAAACAGAAATCACAAGATAAAATCAAACTGAAACTGCAAATGGACACAGACATGAGAAGTAGGAATGTTGTCTTTATTCAACTGAAGGAGAATGCCATAATCTGAAACTGAGTACAAAAATGTGTTCGCAAACTCAAAATTGTGTCTGAACGGGAACTGCTAACTGAACTCTAACCAAGAGAGCTAAAAAAGACTAAGTCTTTTGAAAGGAATCACTCTCAAGGAAACCCTAATCCGAGCTCAAAAAAAAAGCTCAAGAAAAAAGGCTTCAAACTATCTCAAAAACTGCATAAAAGCAGAAAAAAGCAAAATGCTTTTATGATCACACTGTCAAGCCTTTAAAAATAGGATGAATCTGCTTTAAAAGCCAGAAAAACACCTTATTTCTCCAAGATAAGTTACAAATCCGACCAAGAGGAAAAGTCAACAAAAATATGCTAAAAATAGCAAGAAATCATAAAGCAATTTATAAAAGATTGCTTTACGATTTTGCTTTACATGATTGCAAATTTGCACAATTTATCCATTTTTTGCAATTAAAGATTAAAATCTTTTGCAAAAAGAAAAGCTCCTTATCTCTCCATTACAATAATTTGATTTTCTCAAAAATCATAAAAATAAAACACATTACTTCCCTCATAACTTCAATTCTCATTGATTTCTCAAAAATCAACTAAAAAAAAAAAACATAGAACCCTAAAACATAATTGACCCTAAGTCATAAGATATTCATTATTGATCTCCTTCAAAACAATTAAAAATAAATACTTAGGGTAAGACACACTTATTCTCCCTAAGGCACTTATCAATCAATTCCTTCAATAATAAATAAGCCTAAACCTTAGGCAAATAATGCATCACCCCTAGGCTTGACTTAGGCATATAAGTCTCGGCCACCCTCAAATGCATTAGACTTCAGAATTTGATAAATAAATCACAAGGATGCCTAACTCAAAATTCCCATGTGCTTCAACCGAATATTCCAGATCATCATAAGGTCGAATTAGGGTTTCGATCAAAAGGAAGTCAAACCCTAATGATCACTTCATTTTGCACTCTCCAGCTTGAAGGAAAAGAGCTCTGCCAGTTGACATGCCGCCGCCATGAATTGAGTTGAACTCGAGCTCATGTGCTTTAGTAATTATCACCATGCTCTTCAGTGGTCGAGCTTCAGTGGGTAAGCTTTATTTTGCTTTGTATTGAAGCTTCTTTTTCCTTCATTCTGGAATATCAGAAGATCTAAGGCCGTGGCCTATCATGCTTCTCTTCTGACTTCTCTTTGCACTTTACTTTACCTTGGCCGATATGAGCTCGAGTTCAATTGAAGGCTCTATGAGAGAGCTCACCTTGTGTTTTTGCTCTGTCTACTATGCATAAGGTAAACTTCCTGTCATAATTTCATGGCTTCTCATTTTGTTTCTTATGGCTTTATAGCCGCGGCTAACACAACCTTTTAATGCCTTTGTCTTGCATTTTCGGTGCTCATATCTATTATTTCGGTGCTCCATTCTCACTATGAAAGCTTGACTATCATTTAAGGGCTCAAAATCTTGTCTTTTGAACTCTTCTTGAAACTCTTGGTCACGACTATGGTGCTTTTCCACATATCTAGATTGGTGAGTCCTTCTTTGCTAGACATTTTCCTCTCCAGAGACTTAAAGAATTTCTTTTTTACTCATGAATTTTTGGCCATGTTCAGGCTGCACCATATGTATACTATAGAAAACATTATTTGAAGATTTGGGCTCAACCCAAAATAGAAAATTCATCTTCATGTCTATTTGAGAGCATTTTTGCATATGGGTATCATAAAAAATAGAATAAGGCTATGTTTTCTTCATTCTGGAACTCAATTCATTACAAGAAACTCACACTTTAATGTCTTCTTGTTGTCTCGTACAAAACTTCATGTGGGTATCGGTATTATTGCTTTTCCTACATTTTGAAAGCGAACCCAAATATGGGTATCATAAATGGTTGAAAATAGTGAAAATCAGTGTGCTCATTAGAAACCCCAACCGTGGGTACTTGAGATTCAAAACTACAACTTCATTTGTTTGGTTCTATTCCTATGAGCTCGACCCAAAACAACTGGTGCTTCATCTTGGACCCCTGAAACAAAATAATGACATGGTATTTGTATATTTCTGAAGAAAACTACCATTTATTTAACAAACCCTCTCCTGGGTATCATTGGAAATGAAAAACTACATGTTTTTATGTACTCCAAACCTTGACCCAAGAATAAAAATTCACCAGTACCTATTAATTCACACAAAGATATTCAGTTGGGTTGATAGAACAAACTGATTTGTTATTAAAATAGGAATATGCACATGGATGATTGAAAATGGTAAAAATTCTGTATACTTGCTGTATTTAGTTCATGACTCGATCCATTGCAAGTGGTGTCTTACTTTGATATTCTATCTTTGAAAGGAGACTCAAATGATGATCTAAAAACACACCTGTTATCTTTAACATTCTCATGCACTTAGCACAATCACCATAGTCTCTTTTGCACTTTCAGTTGCAAAACCCATAATTGACATTTGTTATCAAAACTGATTTTGAACTCCCTCCAATTTCTGCATTTCAATTAATCATGAAAAACTATGCTTCTAAAGCATTTGAATTTCTTACCTCCAGCATGATTTTGTGGTTGTTCATTATGAAGAGAAGGACCTCTTAATGTATACTGTTCTCATACTTACATTCTGTATGCACAGTAGTGTCTTTTGACTCCTCAATTCTAGCATAGCACCCTTTGCCTTCTGCTCTTGGACTTTATGTAGAGAATTTAAATTGAAACATTGCAACATCATGACCACATGCTACTTGATTTTCCCTTATCATTATGGAATGAACACTTCTCACCTCAACACCCCTAATATTGTATTTGTCTTTACCAACCAACTATAACTGATGATTCATTTAGCCCTTGAATGCACTGTCTGTGTTTCATACTCAGCTGTAACATGGTACTCTTCATGCATTTTTATGTTTTCACTTAATGAGCTATTTTCTAAAATCTGCTCTCTTTCATGATGAAAATCAAAACATAACTCTTAATTAAGGCATAAAGTATGTCTGTTCACTATCCTTGATTGTGAAGAGAATGAATTGATGAACTGGAACTTGCATGACATATATGATTATGATAAAACACAGAACATGGAAATGAACTATGCAACAATGTCTGATATAAATGTACTCAGCTGAATTGATTGAGTGAACTAAACTCACTGTTCACCTGTAGCCTTCAGAAAGAATAACCTAATCGTTATGAATGCATAGTTGGTTTAGTAGCTTGATAGATAAATATGTTTACTCTTTCAGTTGTATTTCATTTCACTTTGATGAATATGATGATGTACTCTTTAAATCAGCCCATTAACGAATAGGGCAGCATGCCGAGCTTTACCCTTGTGGGAGTCCATTTTCCTCCACATGCTTGGTCTTCAAATAATGTTCAGCTTCATGACTCTACCTATACCTACACAAGGAAACAAACAATGTTAGCATAAAAACAGAATATGATGATCATGATATTGTTATTTCTCCTTCAGCTCATTTCCTTTGCACTGCACTTGATTGATTGTTTCAATGCATGACTAATAGTAGGTTGTACTATTGTGGGTGCTTCATATAGGTTATTTCATAATCGAAGCCACTGACACCCCTCTTTCCTCTTACAGGTCGATGAAGCTTGAGAAGACAAAGGTGCACCGTTCATCATCAACCATCGGCCAAAACAGGCAATGATGATTATGTTGCTTTCTTATGTGATTTCTTTTCCGCATCTTCAATAGTATAATGTACTATTAGTTACACACTGTGACAGTTACATCCACGGCTTGTGTGGATATTTGATTTCGTCTTTTATGCTTTTCATTTGAAAAGAAAATGCATTCCAATGCAAATCTTGTAATATCTAATTCTTGAAATCAAATGAAGCCTTGTAAAATATGAGTCTTTTCATGAAATAAAAGAAAGCATCTGAAATGCTATTTTGCTCATTTGTTCAATTCTGTATTTCTTTTAATTCTGGAATAGCTGAATGGCATTATGAAAACTCTATTTCTTTTTTAAAATTCATAACTGTCACTCAATGCATAATGATAAAAGAATGCAACGGTACTTAAACTCAATCTATAATTTCACCCCATGATGTAATAGCGTTCAACCAACTCCACCAATTGAGCTGAGGAAAAAATTTGGTAACAGTTGTGTGAGCAACTATTGTTGTTGGGAATACTGTTGAGCTTGTTTCTCTTGTTGGGATTTTTGTTGTTGTTGTTGAGCTGCTAGGAATGCTTGTTGTGTTGCTAAGGTTGCTTGATGTTGTTGTTGTTGTTGTGTGACTAGGGATACTTGTTGTGCTTGTTGTTGTTGTTGTGTTGCCAGGGCTGCTTGTTGTTGTTGTGCTACTAAGGCTACTTGTTGTTGTTACTACTATTGTTGTGTTGCTAAGGTTGCTCATTGTTGTTGTTGATATTGGAATGCTTGTTGATAAGCTTGTTTTTCTTGTTGTACGGTTAGGGAATGTGCTTGCAATGTAGGATCAACTAGTGGTTGGGACATCTATGATGGGTTTTGGGTGTTGATGTTTTGTACGGATTATAGATTGTTGATGAGAGGTTGGGAATTCCCTTGGTTTAACATTCCTTGTAAGATAGTGGATTGTGGTGGAGGAATGTAAGTTTGAGGTCCCATTTGATTTTGCATGATTTGGGGAACAAACAGTAAAGATGAGGATAGCACCGTTAAATATTGTGATGTCAAAGGAACATTAGGACCTTGAGTCCATTGATTGAAAGGATTCCCTTTACCGATGTTTTGGAGATTACCTTTTGTTTGAGATGTGGTCAAGGTATTACCTTGGTTGATAGGATTCGTGATTAAGGGATTTTTTTGTTGTGGGTTGATGATGGATGGAATAAATGTGTTTTGGACAACTGTTGTGTTGGATGTATCAATGGGAGGATTGGATGAAGAGGTCCCATGTGGTGTTAAAGGCTGATTTTTCATGAGGTTACTTCCTTTCCCTTTAGGGTCTAGTAGTTCCACACTACCTTGCGTGATGTTGGGTACAATTGTGGTATTTGTGGGTAAGGATGAAGAGGGTTGTCCTTGATATTTTGAGGTTGTTGTGGAGTAATGAAGTGTAAGTGATTTATGCAACTATTTTGGATCCTTCAGAATGAGAGGAGTGCCAAATGTTGGTGTCCAAGTGGTTGTTTGGGATGGAGGATTGGTATCAAGGGCACCCACAAGTGTGTTACTTTCAAATGGAAGAGTATGGCCAAAATCCTTAACAAGACTAGCTACAATACTAGGTGTTGGTGTTTGATTGAGCCCTAGTGATGGATTTTTTTGAATAGTGGATGAAGTCAAGCCTTGTGTTAATGATTGTGCAACAAAAGATGGGGAATTAGGAACTATGTTCTCTAAGGCTTGGTGCTCCATGATTTCTTCCCTAGTAAGTCCAAATGGATTGTTCATGATGACCTCTATCTCATATGGCCCTGATGGTGATGAAGGTTGTTGTGATAGGGTAACATAACTTTTTAGATCGAATTATAGAAGATTTGGATCACTTGAGGTAAATATGATTTTGGTTTTATCCATGATTCTCTTGTGTTGTGATCTTGTTTTTACCATAAATTTTGGGTCACCTTTGGGAGAGTTGTTTTGAGATTTGTAATGTTTGAACTCTCTAGTTGACTCAAATCTAGGCAAAAGGGATGTTGTAAGTCTTTTTGGAGCAATGATGGTAATGGGAGATGAAAAGGTGGATGACATGGGAAGTAATCTTTGCAAACATTTTGGGAGAACACTTTTTAGTTAAGTTTGATGTGTTTATGTTTGGATAAAAAATATTGATGAACTTGGAAATCTTTAGGGTAGAATCGTGACCTTTAAGATGAACTAGTTCAAAGATGATAACTAACTTAACCAAATGCATGGAAAAGGATTCATTTCACATACAAAATAGCTAAGTTAGGGTTTGATTTGATAGATATTGAAGTCAAAAGGTGTTGGTGTATTCAAATTTTTTGCAAAGTTTGATGAAGTGAGGGATGAAATTTGATGAAGGGGTGGATGAAATGTTTGACCCAATGTTGAATCAAAGTGAACCTTTGTTTGATAAGACCAGGGTAGTGAGAAACATGCTATACCTCTAAAGTTTTCAAATCCTAAAGACCTAATGATTTAGATAGGTTCAAGATCAAGAAAAAGACCAGGGTTTTGACTGTAAAAGAATGAAGACAAGTCTGGGTTGTTCCTTGAAGCACGTTTGTAGAAGTTGTATACCAACCTAGTTCTATTTTGGTGAACTACTAAAAGGTTTCTTTTGAAGGCTTTTGGACTAAGATGCCTAAGTTTAAAGTGATGACTTGTATACCTTCTCTTGGGGATTTTGACTTTGTGTGAGATCATTTAAGACAAGCCTAAGATTGTTTGAAAGACAAATGTTTTGACTTAAATGAGGGGTTTGTATTAAGCATACATGTTTGGATTATTCAGTAGGATAAGTCTATAAAACCTTGTTTCCAATTTGTTCCTATTGTAGGACTATTTTTGGATACGTCTTCTAATGTATTTTGAACTATGATGTCTAAGTTTGAAATAGCGGCATGTAGACCTTCTCTTGGGGATTTTGATTTTGCATGAGATTATTTAGAGAAGTTAAAATTTATGGAAGAAAAGAGGATATTTATTGCCATGCAGGTGGTGGTAATATGGGCCTTCTAGTCACAATATTTGCTTGTTCCTCTTCTTCATCTAAGAGTGTTGTGTTTCTCCACTGAATGGGTGTTTATTTTGTTTCAAAAGTTAAGCTTCTCAAACTACTAATTATGTCAGTTTGTTCTCCCTCAATTAGTTTAAATTTTGGCTGAATGATAACACCTGTAAGGTCGGGTTGTTCAATCAAAGCGATCGGTCTCCAAAGGGTCATGTGGGATTCAATTCTGTGAAGTTATCTTGCTTAAGTGAGTTTCTTTTACCAAAAACACTTGACTTGATTAAGTTCAAACTAAATGTCTATGTCAACAACATCGAGTGATCCCACAATATTGGTTTACAATTTCTGAGAGATCCTGATTTTTGCTAAATTCACATATTTTTAGAAAATATTATGATTTAAGCCTTGAAAATTTCTATTTAAAGGATTCCAATTGAAGAGGGTTTGATCAAACCACCTTTGATCAAACCCCCTTGGATAGAACCCCGCTAGTTTTAAACTATACCTATAATGGAGTCTCCTTTACAACTATCAAAATGCTGATAAAAAACCACTTTTGATTTACCTTTTGGGGGATCAAATGAATTCATTTAAAATTTATTTTTGGTATGTAGTCCTTATTATAAGCTTCCCAAAAAGTATAATTTTAAATAAATTTAATTTGATTATTATATTTATTTTATATTTCTTGTGAATGTAGGTTTTTCACAGAAAATCAAGCTCTTTGTTTTGTACATGTGGAAAAATAGCAGATTATCAAATAAAAAATCTGAAAAATATCTATGCACTAGATATTGATGTCCTTGATCCAACAAAAAATAAAATTGAATTTCGATACATAAAAAAAGTTATGGTTTAGTCAATAAATCATGTCTAAGTTGTAATTGGTTGGACTCTGAAACTTAATTAAGAAAAAAATGTTCAATGAAATGCTATGAAACCAATTCCATGCACTATATATCGTAGTCATGAATCTAAATTCAAAAAATAGAATTTTCTCCTTCATAGAAATTTTTTATGTGTTAGCCAATAACGTCACTCTTTAAAAATGGTGTTTATTGTTAAAAACTAGTTTTTCAAGGAGATGGAAAAATAAGTGCAATTTGATTCCAAAATTTTTGAAAAAATAATATTTAGAATCTGTAGACAAAATGTCACAAATTACTACTTTGCATCATCTTCAAATTCCTCATGGTTCAACCGCTATAGGTACCCAAAAGTGAATATTTAGTTAAAAAGATTCAATTCAATGTCCAGTTTGGCCAAAAATTGTGTTGAGACTTTCAAATTTTACAAATTTGAAGTGCCCATATTGAAAATTTTTCCTTTGCACACTTAGAAGTGCACCTGAAAAATCTGCTTAAGTGACCTACTTTGGAGGGTTGTAATTCAGAGCCAGTTGATTTTCGTGCAAAACCCCTTTGTGGACACACTCACGTGAAATATGTGAATGTGCATGTCAGTTTTTAGCCTCCCATGGTGAGTTTTGATAGTGTTTTGAAAAGCGAAGCTAGAGGGTTTTGGTACTTTTCTGTTGTTTGCAAATTCTCTATTCTGCGAGGTGGCCTCCTGTTCGAGCTTGTATTTTGCAACTCGTTGATTTTCATGATGAAAAGATTGTTGTTCTCCGTTCTCCCTACCTTCATATGTTTCCTGGTCCAGTTTCAGAGCTTCATGATCTGATTTGCTATTTTTTCGAGATCAAAAGCAAATGCAATTTGTTTAGTTTTACATCTACATTTCTGACAGTGTTTCAAGGTGGTCAACTTTGACCCCTAATATCTTGTGAAGATTGACGATTGAACGAAATTCCTCTTGCACACGTACTTAGTGTACCTAAATGAGCTCATGTTTCCAATGGCAGCCTCTCAGAATTTGATTTGATATTTTTTAAAATTGGTGATTTGATGAGTTTTAATTGGTTTTGAATAGGCACAGTTGTAGAAAAGTCTGATTGAGCAACTTTAATAGTGAATATCTTTCACCTCATGACCTTTTTTTTTGAGCCATTTGTTGCACTCCATTGTTAGGTCAAATTTCTACATGCATGTAAGTTTTCATGGCACCAGGAGGTCATTTGATTGATTTCCTGAGGTGATTCCAGAGCCAACATGACCAATTTTAACCATTCTACAAAACTGCCTGAAAGCAAGTTTTATTGATAACCCACTTGAAATTTTTACTTCAAGAGCATTCAGAAGCTATGTTAGGACAATTCAAGGTAGAACTTGTTTGAAAACAATTTTTTTTTTATTCGGGCCCACATGGGACCTGACATGCTTTGCATAGTCATGAACTTGTAATTGTTGCAGTGTTGCAACCACATCAAGTAAATTTCATTGAGATGGTCAGTAAGTGGAAATGTATACAAATGTCATTGCCTTCATGAATTCAAATGTAGAGAAAGGTCCATCTTCTATTCAAACACATGGATTAAGAACTGAGCATAATTCAAGCTTGTGAATGGTAACTATGTCCATCAAAAAACAATCATTGGGAAGATGGTGTTTCATTTGAGTCACCAAGGAATTGAAGCCACAACGCTATTAGATCTTGCTGGGTTTTTGAAAAGTTACATGGCATTGAAAGAGTAGATATGTTCTCTCTTCCTATTGGCTTTGGTTCCCCTCATAGTGGTTATGTTCAAGATAACATTTCCATAAAATATTACCATGCTATTTGGTCAGAAGGGATAGTGGTTTGTTCTGCAAAAAATACACAAGATGGGTATGCTGAAAGTCTTAGAAATTTTTAAGCAAATGCATGCAAACACAAGGAGATGTATCCCAGCCAAGAATGGCTACAAGTAAGAAGGATATGGAAGCATAAGCAAAGGGAACACAACCCGCTTGACAAAATCTTTGTTAAATGTGATGTCATGGAACATTATGAATGCAAGATATGCACACAAAGTGGATGCGTTGAAAAAGATTTAGAAACTTTCAAGAAAATGCATTTGGCTCAATGCACCATGGGACAGAGCTATGAAACAATTTAATCTTGTTCAGTTGTTTGAACAGTTACATGATACTGAAAAGGAAACATAGTTGGCGCCTAGTTGAAATGAGAATAAATGGAAATGACAACCTAGCTTGAAGTTCATTGGAGGGCTGATTATTGGCTTAGTGAATTCTTTGTGCAAACTTGATGGCAAGGAACTGCAAAAATATACTTTCTAAATGCAAACAAAATGGCTAAGGCGCAAAAAGTGAGTCAGATGCAAAGCAAAGAAAATATTGATGAAGGCATATAAATAAGATGGATTTGTTGAAAAGTCTTTGAAACTTTCAAGCAAATACATTTGGCATATGCAAGGAGAGCCAACCCATGCTTGGAAGGAAGTATCATGGGCATCAGTGGGAGCCGCCATGATCACAGATGGAAGGTGTGCACTTGCAATAAGAATGTATGAAGGATGTACAGACGAGATGTGCCTAGGGTGGATGAAAGCATTTCAAATGCTTTCTATTTGCTAGGGTGCCATTCAACATGCTTGCAAAGGGATGCCATGAGTGCAACATATGCACAAAATAGTTTTGTTGAAAATACTTCACAAAATGTGATCAACGGTAGAGAACAGAGGTGAATTTCTAGCCAAATCTTGGCCCTTAATCACAAACCGCGCGGGATAGTTGATGATGTCAGGGAAATAGGTGCAAGGCTCACGAGATTGAGCCAAGGCTCACGAGATTGAGCCACATTGTTAGCGGGCTCAAAACAATTTGAAGGCACAGGTGTAGCTTCATTTTTCCCGATGGAATTATTGAAAGTGACCTCCATTTTATTTTAAAATCAAAGCATTTTAAGACTAAAGCATTGCCCAATAACTCTTTTATAAGGAAAATGTTTTTTTTAAAAGAAGGAAAATAGCTTGAAGGTGGGTGAAATACTTTACCCAAACAAATTTTAAACCGCTTCACCATTAGAAATATAGAGTGAGGTAAAAGACAAAAATGTCAGATGGAATTTTGTAAAGTGCCTTCAAACGTTAAAAGCAAATTTTTTTAATGGTAAAAAGTGAAAGGCAAGGTGAGTTCATCTTAAACTTTAAAACATTGCCCGTGAAAAGTTAAATATTGAAACTATGAAGTTGAATATTTTATTGGTTGGGGTGAAGTAAGAAAATGCAGTAGAGTAAGATTTTAAAATGTGAATGGTTTGCACGGGTAAAGTGAATAAAATATTCACTAATGTTTTCATTTTGTTGGGAATTAAAATGAGATGCACGAGAAAATAAAGTGCAATAAAGGCAGAAATAAAGCTTTTCATGGGCAAGCAGATATTTTTCAACTTCCAGAGGTAAAATGGAGAGATTTTTCACGTGGGGTAGATTTTCTATTTCAGAGCAAAGGTGAATTTTCTATTGCAAAATAGAGGAAAAGTTTGTTGCAAAATGAAGAGAGAAGAGAGAGGCTTTTCTCCAATTTCTTGTTGTTGATTAATGGTGGATGGAGCTTCCATATGTCATCAATAGATCATCTCTTGGGCTTCTTCTGTTTCTTTTTATTCTCATTCTCTTCTCATTGTAAAGGTTTCTAAATTTCTGTATGGGTTGGGTAGATAGAGAAATGTTGAGTCTGAGTCATAAATTGAGTTTGTAAGTTGTAATTGCCAATTTCATGAGTAAATATCAGCCAGTTTGTGCAAGTGAATCATGAATGTCATCAAATTGTCTCTAGATTTGTACACATTTAGTCATATGAATTCAATAATACAAAGTATTGAGAATTTGTCATCTCAATTTTCCTAATATTGTGTTATGTGTTCATAGTTCTATTTCAAAGTAGTTAAATTACCTTGAGTAGATAATTATGATTTCAAGTGTCCAGGTTGGATCTATAAGAATAATTTGATTGACAACAGGAATGGATCTATTGGTGTAATGCATTAGTAGTTGGAATTCACTGGTTGAAGTTTTTTTATTGATGAAATTCTTTGTTATGAATATGCATTTGACTCCATGGCCCAGAATTAGGCACTAATTTGTCATTCAACTTAGTGCATTTCAAAAACAATTCATAAATTCAAAATCATTTTAAATCCTTGTTGTTTGGTTGAGGTTTAATGTTTAATTTTGCTTCTCAATTGCTGAGTGGGTGTTGATACACCAAGAATTTAGCCAAATTTGAAGTTGTAAGTACTTTCTTTGGTGTAATTGAATTGGGAATTATCTACTATAAAAAGCAATGTCTATGTATAACTGAATTGTGTCTTTAGGCATTGTAAAGGTTGAACCACTTTGATCCTTCAGAGCCAAAAGTGTAGGAGATTTCATTCTTTGATTGAATCTTTTCAGTTGGCCAAATCCACCTGTGATTCTAAGCATTAGAAAAAGGCTAGTCTATAGGATTCAATGGATTTGATCGATTTGGAACACCAACAGAATGGTGACTCTGCTAGGGAAAACTTTGAATCTCCAGTTGCAGACTGTTTAATTAGAGAGTCATATCATTTGCATAGAGTCGGTTATTTGCTATTCTGAATTTGGTTCAAATATTGAAGAAATTCAAACCTAGAGAAATAAATTGTTACAATGAACCTAAAAGTTTCATGATCTATGGTGCTTTGCTAGTGAAAGGAACTCAGAAGGAGATTTATCTTTGAAAGAGCTTCATGTTGTTTAAAGTTCAATCCTTTGTGAAGAGAGGTGATGAATCTATCAAAGGAACCTAATGAAGAGGTGAATACAATTTTAGATCTACTATATTTCCAATTAGGAAGAATAATTTGCAACAACTGCAACATTTCTAGGTATTCTTCACTTTTGGTTTTCAAGAAAATTATGTGTGAAAATCATATTTGAACGTCTTAAGAAAAAAAATTGATTCTCTATTGAGTGAATTAGCACTAAAAAAGGGAAAGGATAGTAATACTGAGTTTGCACACTCCTATTTGTTGGATCTATCATATTAAATGTAATTGCAGTTCCATTGAAATATTTTGTCTAGTGCTCAAATATTTGCTAGTGTGGATCGTTAGAATGCATTTGTCTATCCTAGGTATTTCCATCCATTTGCATTATCATATGTTGCAAGCCCAGGTTATCACCATGTCAACAACTGTCATAGTAATCCTTCATTTGGTCAGGGTTATGATTATGCATAATTAGTTAAGCCCTGATTTGCAAATATCTATGGATCCTTAAGATAAAATAGCCATACCATTAGACACCTTGATGCAGCTTGTCAAGAAGCTTTAGAAATCTAATAATCATCAAACACTTGGCACCCCAAAATACAAGAACCTAAGTGTTAACAAGCCTAAGTTTAGTCGGGAATGGAAAGCTATGTTCGAAAGGGGAATTAAAGTGATGAGAAAAAGGAACCAGATGTGTCTACAAGCCTAGTTAACAGACAATCATAATGTATCTACTTGCTAAGTTAATGCACCTTTTGTTAATTCTTTTGATCCATTGTATAATCAATTAGATTTGTCATGGGTTGATTCATGGAGAAACACTCATTTGGATATCAGGATATGCAGATGATATTTTTTGTCAGATCTCTTGAAGCAAGAGCTAGGGATTGGTACTTAGGTTTTCCTGAGAAGTCCTTTCCTTGCTGGGATAAACTAGTGGATGCTTATAGAAAAGAACTTGCAAGAGAACCTTCCGACCTTGTCACAAGGTTAAAGCAGATTAAAAGACAAGATGAAGAGTCAAGCATTGCTTTCAGTCATAGATTTGTTGCTTCTCTTTCACTAATCCCTTAAAATTTCAGACCTAGTACTCCAGATTGCATTCATATGTATTTTGAAGCTTTTGAGGAGAGATCTAGTTCATTGTTAAAAGATTTTAGAATATGAGTATGAAAATGGCTTACACATTTTTAGACAATTTGGAGAAAGTGAGGAATGAATATGTACAAAGTTTTTTGTCTTCAATTGTGGCTAAACATGTTGATAACATTAGCAATTGTGTGAATACAAATTATCAGATGTCTTCAGTCCTAAATACAGACAAATGCATACTTGAGAAGGTGGAAGACAAAAATGATGCATCATTAGGTGATGAGGAAGTTATTTTTGAACAACCTACAAAATAAATGTACCCAGCTGAAAATTGCAGCCATAATGATGAAAGACATGATGATATAAATGAGACATTTGAAGTTTCTTCTATCTCCTCTAAAAATGTGAAAACATAGAGTATATTTTATATATCAATTGGAGGCTGCAATAATGCAGATAATTTATTGAATGATCATCTCAGTTCAAACTGTGTTGATGATGTTTTACCTTCAAGCAATGAGTGTGATTTTGCGAAGAACAATGGGATTCCAAGTTTTCAATGCCAAGAACATGATAAGGGATATGAATTGGATTTGATTTTTGCAAAGGATATGTGCAATCAGCAATGTTGTGGTACTATTGATCATGTCAATTCTACATGTGTTGAGTGTAGCTTTGATGCAAGTCTTCATGATGAGACAAAGTAATTTTTTGATTTAGGGAATGCTCTTGAGGATGTCAATTTATCAGATGCAAGTGATAGAGTATGCAATGAATTTCAGTTAGCAAGACCAATCACAAGAAGTTATAATGAAGAAACCATTGCTGGTTTTCAGTTTGACAGTGGAAATGTTTGTGTCTATCCTCAAGAGGATGTAAATGAAAAAATCAATGATGACACTCTATTCAATACTGAGATGCAAAAATATGTGGATTGTTGTTATGACAACCTAGAAGTAAGCAAGAATGAACAAATGGACAGCCTGTTCTCTGTGATAGATTGTGACCATGTTTTTGACAAGGTTGTTGGCAATTCAATCTCCTATGATTGGGGAAATTTTGTTTATGATGAGCCCATTGATTTTTCATATTTTGATGATGATGACATCATAACATCTCCCGATTTACAATTTGATAATGCATTCAATTATAGTGAAGGTCAAGAAGAGGAAGTGGTTGAAAAAATGGATCAGAGCAATGATCTATTAAGCAATGAACAAATTTGAAATCTGTTGACCACTAAATATTAGAAATGTGCACATGTGAATAACTCTCCATTGTTGTGTGTTTCCCCTATTGATTTTGATAGTGATGATAATCTTCACTTGGAAAGGTATGATGCATATGTTTTTAATCTTCCTTTCAGTTATGAACCAGTTGATCAACATGATGATAATGTGGATGAAGACAAGCAACCATTTGATTGTAATGATGCAATGTATGATGGGTATGAAATTGTGCATGCTGATGCAAAATCAGAAAGTTGTTTTGATGAATTTGAAACAATAGATGACCATGAGGTTTGCATATCCAATGAGCCAAGTCTTGAGAATTTTAATGCTGATTTGGAAAAGTTTTTGTTTGCTGACTTGAATGAGCCTAGGCACGAGTCTTTTTATGTGGATGTGTATGTTGACTTCAAGGAAGAATCGTATTATCCTTCTGAACCAGAATTGCTCATTGGTGAGCAAGCTTGGGATGTTGAATATTTTGATATGTTATGTTCATAGGATAACAAAGTGAGTGAGGACGATGATAAGTTAAAAATCCTTGATGAGTCTTTGTACCAACATGATGGAGGACAGTTGCAGAGTGTGCCAATGTATGAGTGTATCTCTTTGCATACACTTGGAGATAGTTTGCATGATGTGCAAGATATTTTGGTAAGTTCTTGTGATAGTTTCACTTTTGATATTCAAACTAGTAATCAGATTGAGCTTAATGGTACTAGCCATGTGGTAGAATGTGTGTTATTTTTGTCAGTTGGAAGAAGTTTTCATAAAGTATGGCGCATGCAAAACATTGAAGAAAGTTGTTTTCAGCTTGAGAATGATTTACATGATGAATATAATAAGTTGTTTCCACATGATAATCAACATTTTGAGAGTATGCCTGACTTTAAGATGCATAGTGATTATGAACATGTTGATAATGTTGTATATGATGGGTTGTTAGGAGATGCCAACATGTTTAATCAAACAAATGGTAGTGATGTGGCCTATGTAATTTGGTTTCTGTGTAATAACAAAGCCAAATAGAGGGCAAGTTTCCACTTGTACAAAGGCAGCTTGATACTTCTATTTGTAGAGGTGTAGTCACCCATGTTATTGTGGTGTGATAGATACAAGCATGAGTTGAGGGAGATTAGCTCCTTTAACATATTGGTGTTTGATAGAGGTAAGAATTGACTCCCCATTTTCATTTGGTGGCCTGGGGTCACCAAGTGAAGTTGAAAAAGAAGATGAATAAATGAGCAGTTTGAGAGTGCCCATTGGACTTAGCATTTGGTCTACTCCCCAGAGATTTGGAATCTTGATATGCCCGTAGGGGGCATACATCCCCAGTCGGAGCCACTGTTGAGAATTTCAAATTTTACAAATTTAAAGTGCCCATATTGAAAGTTTTTCCTTTGCACACTTAGAAGTGCACCTGAAAAATCTGCCTAAGTGACCTACTTTAGAGGGTCATAATTCGGAGCCAGTTGATTTTCGTTCAAAACCCCTTTGTGGACACACTCATGTGACATATGTGAATGTGCATGTCAGTTTTCAGCCTCCCATGGTGAGTTTTGACAGTGTTTTGAAAAGCGAAGATGGAGGGTTTCGACACTTTTCTATTTTTGCAAATTCTCTGTTCTTCAAGGTGGCCTCCCGTTCAAGCTTGTATTTTGCAACTTGTTGATTGTCATGATGAAAGGATTGTTGTTCTCCATTCTCCCTACCTTCATATCCTCCCTAGTCTAGTTTCAAAGCTTCATGATTTGATTTACTATTTTTTCAAGATCAAAAGCAAATACAAATTGTTCAGTTTTACATTTGCATTTTTGACAGTATTTCAAGGTGGTCAACTTTGACCCCTAATATCTCGTGAAGATTGATGATTGAACGAAATTCCTCTTGTACACATACTTAGTGTACCTAAATGAGCTCATGTTTCCAATGGAAGCCTCTCAGAATTTGATTTGATATATTTTCAAATTAGTGATTTGATGAGTTTTAATTGGTTCTGAACAGGTATAGTTGCAAAAAAGTTTGACTGAGCAACTTTGATAGTGAATATCTTTCACCTCGTGACCTATTTTGTCGATCTGTTTGTTGCACTCCATTCTCAAGTCAAATTTATACATCCCTGTAAGTTTTCATGGCAGCAGGAGTTCGTTTGACTGATTTGCCAGGGCGATTCTAGAGCCAACTTGACCAATTTTGACCATTCTGCAAAAATGCCTGAAAGCTAGTTTTAATAATAACCCATTTCAAATTTTTACTTCAGGAGCGTTCAGAAGTTATGTCAGGACAATTCAAGGTAGAACTTGTTTGAAAATGATTTTTTTTTTAGCTGGGCCCACATGGGACCCGACATGCTTTGCATAGTCATGAACTTGTAATTGTTGTAGTGTTGCAACCACATCAAGTAAATTTCTTTGAGATAGTCAGTAAGTGGAAAGGTATAAAAATGCCATTTCCTTCATGAATTCAAATGCAAAGCAAGGTTCATCTTCTATTCAAACACATGGATTAAGAACTAAGCATAATTCAAGCTTGTGAATGGCAACTATGTGCATCAAAAAACAATCATGGGGAAAATGGTGTTTCACTTGAGTCACCAAGGAATTGAAGCCACAATGCTATGAGATCTTGCTAGGTTTTTGAATAGTTACATGGCACTGATAGAGTAGATATGTTCTCTCTTCCTATTGGCTTCGCTTCCCCTCATAGTGGTTATTTTCAAAATAACATTTCCATAAAATCTTACCATGCTATTTGGTCAGAAGGGATAGTGGTTTGTTCTGCAGCAAATACACAAGATGGGTTTGTTGAAAGTCTTAGAATTTTTTAAGCAAATGGGACACAAACACAAGGATATGTATCCCAGCCAAGAATGGCTACAAGAAGGATATGGAAGCATAAGCAAAGGGCACGCAAATCACTTGACAAAATCTCTATTAAATGTGATGACGTGGAAGGCTATGAATGCAAGATATGCACACAAAGTGGATGCGTTGAAAAATCTTTAGAAACTTTCAAGCAAATGCATTTGGTTCGGTGCACCATGGGATAGAGCTATGACACTATTAAATCTTGTTCAATTGTTTGAATAGTTACATGGTACTGAAAATGCAACATAGTTGGTGCCTAGTTGAAATGGGAATCAAAGGACGTGACAACCTAGCTTGAAGTTCATTGGAGGTTTGATTACTGGCTCAGTGAATGCTTTGTACAAATTTGGTGGCAAGGAACTGCAAACAGAGACTTTCTAAATGCAAACAAAATGGCTAAGGCACATAAAGTGATTCAGATACAAAGTGAAGAAAATATTGATGAAGGCATATAAATAACATGGATTTGTTGAAAAGTCTTTGAAACTTTCAAGTAAATGTGTTTGGCATATGCAAGGAGAGCTTGGAAGGAAGTATCATGGGCATTAGTGGGAGCCGCCATGATCAAAGATGGAAGGTGTGCACTTGCGATAAGAATGTATGAAGGATGTGTAGACGGGATGCGCCTAGGGTAGATGAAAGCATTTCAAATGCTTTATGTTTGCTGGGGCACCATTCAACATGTTTGCAAAGGGACGCCATGAGTGTAGCATATGAACAAAATAGTTTTGTTGAAAAGACTTCACAAAATGTGATCAATGATAGAGAAAAAAGGTGAATTTGTAGCAAAATCTTGGCCCTTAATCACAGACTGTGTATGACTGTTGATGATGTCAGGGAAATTGGTGTGAGGCTCGCAAGATTGAGCCATGTGGCTGGCAGGCCCAGAAAAATTTTAAGGCACAGGTGTAGCTTCAGTTTTCCCAATGGAATTATTGAAAGTGACCTCCATTTTATTTTAAAAGCAAAGCATTTTAAGACTAAAGCATTTCCTGGTAATTCTTTTATAAGGAAAATGGTTTATTTTTTAAAAGGAGAAAAGCTCGAAGGTGGGTGAAATAGTTTACCCAAACAAATTTTAAACTACTTCACCATTACAAATATAGAGTGAGGTAAAAGACAAAAATTTCAGATGGAATTTTGTAAAGTTCCTTCAAACGTTCAAAGAAAATTTCTTTAATGGTAAAAAGTGAAAGGCAAGGTGATTTTATCTTAAACGTTAAAACATTGCCCGTGAAAAATTAAATATTTCAACTATGAAGTTGAATATTTTATTTGATGGGGTGAAGTAAGCAAATGTAGTAGAGTAATATTTTAAAATGTGAATGGTGTGCACAGGTAAAGTGAATAAAATATTCACTAATTTTTTCATTTTGTTGGGAATTAAAATGAGATGCACGAGAAAATAAAGTGTAATAAAGGCAGAAATAAAGCTTTTCACGGGCAAGTAGATATTTTTCAACTTCTAGAGGTAAAATGGAGAGATTTTTCACGTGGGGGAGCTTTTTTGTTTTAGAGCAAAGGTGATTTTTCTGCTACAAAATAGAGGCAAAGTTTGTTGCAGAATGAAGAGAGAAGAGAGAGGCTTTTCTCCAATTTCTTGTTATTGATTAACGGTGGAAGGAGCTTCCAGATGTTATCAACGGATCAACTTTTGGGATTATTTTGTTTCTTTTTATTCTCATTTTCTTCTCATTGTAAAGGGTTTTCAATTTCTGTATGGGTTGGGTAGATAGAGAAATACTGAGTCTTAGTCATAAATTAAGCCTATAAGCTGAAATTGCTAATTTCATGAGTAAATATCAGCTAGTTTGTGCAAGTGAATCATGAATGTCATCAAATTGTCTCCAGATTTGTACACATTTAGTCATATGGATTCAATAATACAAAGTATTGAGAATTTGTCATCTCAATTTTCCTGAGATTGTGTTATGTGTTCATAGTTCTATTTCAAAGAAGTAGTTAAATTACTTTGAGCAAATAATTGTGATTTGGATCTATAAGAATAATTTGATTGACCACAGAAGTAGATCTGTTGGTGTAATGCATTAGCAGTTGGAATCCACTAGTTAAAATTTGTTTACTGATGAAATTCTTTTTTATGAATATGCATTTGACTCCATGGCCCAAAATTAGGCACTGATTTGTCATTCGACTTAGTGCATTTAAGAAACAATTCATAAATTCAAAATCATTCTAAATCCTTGTTGTTTGGTTGAGGTTTAATGTTGAATTTTTCTTCCCAATTGCTGAGTTAGTGTTGATATACCAATAATTTAGCCAGATTTGAAGTTGTCATTACTTTCTTTGGTGTAATTAAATTGGGAATTATCTTCTATAAAAAGAAATCTTTGTTTATAATTGAATTGAGTCTTTAGGAATTGTAAAGGTTGACCCACCCTTGTCCTATAGAGCTAGAAGTGTAGGAGATTTCAGTCTTTGAATGAATCTTGTAAGTTGGCCAAATCCACCTTTGAGTTTGAGCATTTGAAAGTGGCTAGTCTATAGGATTCATTGGATCTGATCGATTTGGAACACCAACATAATGGCGACTCTGCTGTGAAAAACTCTGAATCTCTAGTTGCAGACTGTTTAATTATAGATTCATATCATTTGCATAGAGTCAGTTATTTTCTATTCTGAATTTGGTTCAAATATTGAAGGAATTCAAACCTGGAGAAATAAATTGTCACAGTGAACCTGAAAGTTTCATGATCTGTGGTGCTCTGCTGGTGAAAGGAACTCAGAAGGAGATTTATGTTTGAAAGAGCTTCATGTTGTTTGAAGTTCAATCCTCTGTGAAGAGAGGTGGTGCCTCTATCAAAAGAACCTGATGAAGAGGTGAATATAGTTTTAGATCTACTATATTTCCATTCAAGAAAAATAATTTGCAGCAACTGCAACATTTCCAGGTATTCTTCACTTTTGGTTTTCAAGAAAATTGTGTGTGAAAACCATATTTGAACGTCTTAAGAAAAAAAATTGGTTCCCTATTGAGTGAATTAGTACTAAAAAATGGAAAGGATATTAATATTGAGTTTGCACACTCCTATTTGTTTGATCTATCATATTAAATGTAATTGCAGTTGCATTGAAATATTTTGTCTAGTGCTCAAATATTTGCTAGTGTGGATCGTTAAAATGCATTTGTATATCCTAGGGATTCCAATCCATTTGCATTATCATATGTTTCAAGCCCAGGTTATCACCATGTCAATAATTGTCATAGTAATCCTTCATTTGGTCATGGTTATGATTATGCATAATTAGTTAAGCCCTGATTTGCAAATATCTATGGATCATTAAGATAAAATAGCCATACCATTAGACACCTTGATACATCTTGTCAAGAAGCTTCAGAAGTTTGATAATCCTCAAACATTTGACATCCCAAAGTACAAGAACCCAAGTGTTAACAAGCCTAGGTTTAGTCAGGAATGGAAAGTTGTGTTCGAAAGAGGAATTAAAGAGATGAGAAAAAGGCACCGGATGTCTCTACAAGCCCAGTTAAGAGACAATCATACTGTATCTACTTGCCAAGTTAATGCACATTTTTTGAACTCTTTTGATCCATTGTATAATCAATTAGATTTGTCATGGGTTGATTACAAAGTTGAAATTATTCCAGCTCAAGTTTATAAGAAGATGCCTAGATTTAATGGATGCAATGCGTGTGAAGGAGATGCACATGTCAAAAGTTTTTCCGGATTCATGGAGAAATAGTCATTTGGGTATCAGGATATTTGGATGAGATTTTTTGTCAGATCTCTTGAAGCAAGAGCTAGGGATTGGTACTTAGGTTTTCCCAAGAAGTCCTTTCCTTGCTGGGATAAACTAGTGGATGCTTATAGGAAAGAATTTTCAAGAGAACCTTCTAACCTTGTCACAAGGTTAAAGTGGATTAAAAGACAAGATGAAGAGTCAAGCATTACTTTTAGTCACAGATTTGTTGTTTCTCTTTCACTAATCCCTGAAAATTTTAGACCTAGTACTCCAAATTGCATTCATATGTATTTTGAAGCTTTTGAGGAGGGATCTAGTGCATTGTTAAAGGATTTTAGAATATTGAGTATGTAGATGGCTTATACATTTGTAGAAAATTTGGAGAAAGTGAGGAATGAATATGTGCAAATTTTGTTGTCTTCAATTGTCGGTAAACATGTCGATAACATTAGCAGTTGTGTGAATACAAATGATCAGATGTCTTCAGTCCTAAATATAGACAAATGCATACTTGAGAAGGTAGAAGACAAAAATGATGCATCATTAGGTGATGAGGAAGTTGTCTTTGAACAACCTACAAAAGAAATGTACCCAACTAAAAATTGCAGCCATAATGATGAAAGACATGATGAGATAAATGAAACAATTGAAGTTTCTTCTATCTCCTCTGAAAATGCAAAAAATAGAGAGTAGATTTTTAGTAGCAATTGGAGGGTACAATAATGCAGATAATTTCCTGAATGATCATCTCAATTCAAACTGTGCTGATGATATTTTCCCTTCAAGAAATGAGTGTGATGTTGCGAAGAACAATGGGATTCCAAGTTTTCTGAGCCAAGAACTTGATGAGGGATATGAATTGGATTTTCTTTTTGCAAAGGATATGTGCAATCAGCAATGTTGTGGTACTATTGATCATGTCAATTCTGCATGTGTTGAGTGTAGCTTTAATGCAAGTCTTCATGATGAGACAAAGGAATTTGTTGATTTAGGGAATGCTCTTGAGGATGTCAATTTATCAGCTGCAAGTGATAAAGTATGTAATGAATTTTAGTTAGCAAGATCAATCACAAGAAACTGCAATGAAGAAACCATTGATGGTTTTCAGTTTGATAGTGGAAATGTGTTGAAAGTCCAAGATACTGAGAGGGGGGGTGAATTAGTATATTCTTAAATTTTCTGATCAGATGCAGTCCAACTATTCCAATGCATACAGTAACAAAGATAAATAAGAGCATTAATAGAGCATGGAAACACAAGACACATGAACACCAAAATTTTTACGTGGAAAACCCAAAATGGTAAAAACCACGGTGAGTGTTAGCTCACAATATAGTATAACCAATTATAAAATATTACAAAATGGGTGGCTCACTGCCAGGACTCACTGTCCAGAAACAAAGGCTCGCTACCTACAGAATTACAATGATTGAATGGCTTTCAGCTAGAAAATGAACTGACATATTACACCTAATGAGTATAGATTCAGTTCCAAATAAGGCTCAATAAATGGACTTGACACACTTCATCATGTTCGCACTACTTCGCATCATCGCTTCACTTCTCCAAAAACTGTCTGTTATATATACCCAATCTCTTCACAACCATCAATTAGGTCAGCCTAATCAATATGTCAGCCTCAAGCTATGAAAAATATAACCCACACACTTCAACAAGTTGGCACATACCTAAAATAGGTTGCACATATTTCCACGTAGCAAAAAGTTAATTTACATAATACATCCATCAAGTTGGCCAGAGATGGACCAAAAAACATAACTGCAAAACACCAATGTGACACCATACGAAGAACTAGATATGTGATATCTTGTATGAACATGCTTTTGACACCTGTAAATCATTTCCCAAAACCACAAGAAATAGTGATCACCGAAGAACAAATGTGGACCACAATACCAGAGGATGTAAGAAAAATACTAGTTCAGATACCAGACTAGAATACCAGAGTAACTTTAGTCTTGATCTTATAGTTGCAAATCATATACCATGGTGACATCAATGACAACAAAAAGTAACAAAATGAGATGTTCTTCATTTTTCCAACAATCTCCCCCTTTGTCATTGATGGCAACATGTGCCAAAACCAAAAAGAATATTTATAGAGTTCTCTATTTATAGTACTTCTCCCCCAAACACCAACATTTCACCACTTCACTCTCCCTTTGACATCAAGGAAAAAGGGTGCGCCAAGAACAACTGAAAAAACATTAAAGAAAAGAAAACAAAGAAATGTATATCAACTGGAAGATGATGAGCCTTGAAGATCCTTCAAAATACCTTCCCAAACTATTTTTCCTTTTTCCCAGCCATCCTTTGCTGCAGTCAACATCTTGTTCAGAGATTCCAACTCTATCAGAGTTTCTTCAGCACCATCTGGAGTATCAAGAATTAGGTTTATCTTCTCAAGCCTTCCAAAGCAAGCTAGAGCCTCTACAACGAGAGCGTATTCCATTCTTACAATGTCACTTAATTGAATGAATTTTTTGATAATTTCTTCTTTCTATTTCTGCAAGGCAAATAAATTTTCTCTGTGTGTAGTGATGGCCTTCCAGATTGATCTGTCTTTATCTTTAGATACACTATAAGCACTGGAAATGGTAGACAACTGAGACTCAATTGAGTCCATGAAAATCTTGATATTCTAAGTGGCATTTGACCGCTTCAAGCAATAAGAGAGAACAACATCTACCTCTGACTCACAAAACTTCGCCACTTCTAGACACTTTTTGACACATGAATGTGCAAGAACACATTTTTCATGTAAATCCAACAGCCTTTTCTCTGCCAAATTTTCTTCTATCTCCTATCTTGTCTTTTTGTTAAGCCCAGAGGAATACTCCTTGAAAGAGTCTAACAATAATCTCATATTTTCAATAGGGGAAAGGGATGTATCAATGGATGCATTGAGTATAGCTTCCTATAAATCTTTCAGAGCATCTTCTATTAGTTATGTTCTCTTTTGATGTGTTTCAAGAATTTCCTTTCTTTTGGATGCTTGCATTGCATCACCCAACAAAACTTTATGTACTGGAGACATCTTTTCAACATCAAAAAATCCCTCAATCATAGGGAGTTTCAAAAGTTCTTGGGGAATAATTAGTTGAAACCTAATTTTCTTAGATAGAAAACCTTTCAGTACATCACCACCAGAGGACGAATCACCAGGATGCTTTAGTGATTTTACAATCTATTTTTTTCTTCATTTTTTCTGGAGGATTCCAAGACCTTCTTTTCTTCCTCTCTCTTTTCCTTTTCTTTATCTTCCTCTACTGCCTCTTCTTCTTCCTCCTCTTTCTTTTCATCCTTTTCGCCTTCATCTTCATCTTTATCTTTATCATTATCTTTGTCATTATTGTCTTCTTCCTTGTTTCCATCTTTTTCATCTTTATTCTGCTCTTCTTCAGGATTATCTTGACCTTCTTCTTCATTTCCCTTTCCATCCTCTTCAGCATTGCCTTGCCTATTACTACCTTCTTCTCCTTAAGTATGCTTCGGCGGATCATCATTATGCACCTCAGGCTCAACTTCTCCTTCATTCTGCTCATTAACTTCATCACCAATATTAATTTCAAAATCAAAATTATCAGGAATGTCTTCATTACCTATATTTAGAGAAACATTTTCCTTAGCATTTTCAGCAGCAACATCATCAATTTTGAGCATACCATACTTTTTTGCTATCTCCTGGATTACCTTTGTTGTTTCCTTTCTTACTTTCTTTTCCAATTTCATATTTCTTGTCATCAACATCTTCACTCTACTCTTCATCTGAAACATTTCAGCACAAATATTCTTTAGAGATTTCAGATCGTCAGGGGTCAAGGAAGACCCAATATTATTATATACTGCATTTATAATCTTTTCTTCAAACACAATGGCCTCAAATCTCCTTTTCATCAGATCATCCAACATGCTTTCAGGAACATCTTTCCTTATGTTATCCCATTTTACCTCTAAGACAATAACGTATTGAATAATAGCTAAAAGTAGTGTTTTCTTGTCTTCTTCTCCATCTTTATCATAGTGTTCAGTTGTGGGTTGAAGCATATTCTCAAAATTTAGCAAGGTGTTAAGAGTTGTATCAAGTTTATATTGGGGGCCAGAACTTACCGAAATATCTTGTTCATCTTTCTGGTCCGGAGAGGTCTCACCGGCTACCTTAGCCTTCTTTGGTTTAGGCTTGGTGTGCACATGTATATCAAAATCATGCTCTTCTTCATCCTCAAAAGATGAAACAATATGTACTCTTTTAGAACCAACAACTTTTGTAGATGCACCTTCACTAGAGGGTAAGCCTCCTCTTTTTATCCTTACCAACTTTGCTTCTTGATCCTAATCATCAGTAATACTAAGATTCTTCTCTCTTGTTGTCTTTTCTTTCTTTCCTCTCTTTGTAGGGGAAACCAGAGGGGTCTCTTTCCTCTTCCCAGATCTTGTGGTAGGTCTGGAGGAAACAAGACCTTTTCCCTTATCAACAATACTAGTTTCATTCTTCGCTGTAGGGAATGTGGAGGATTTTGCAGGGGTATTCCTTTTGGATCTCTGAGGGCCAGATGATTCTGCTTTCAGTTGCTCTCCCCTAGCTCTTCCAAGAGCAATTTCCTCATCAGTGAAACTAACACCTTTAAGTGTTTTATCCAGTTTCTTCCTAATCTTAGGCTTCTGTTGTTGCATATGAATTTCCATAGATTTTTCAACATATGTCCCAATTTGAGGTTCATTGGGGTCCTTTGGATTCTTTAGCAATATTTGCACATAACCTTCAGTGTCTTCTTCTGTTATCTCATATCCAAGAGGCTGAATCTAGATAGTTTGAGGTTCTATAGCCTCAATCATGCATTCATTAGTGGAGACATGAAATATGATGTCATTCTTATATTTCTCCACAATTTTTCTCGGAATTCTATTCCTTTCATTCATATTTCTTTTGAATACATCAAAGAAATTTGTTAGGGCATGCTCTTGAGCATTCAAATTACCAAGATTATGCATGTGATAAAAAATTTGATTTCTGACTCATCTGGATGGGTTCTAGAATACTTCTTCATTCTTTATGGGGATCCTTTTCATGAAATAAAATAGTAAACACAAAATCAGGGAACCAAATTTAAATGCATACTTTCTTTCCTTTGATGACTTCACATTCTCGAATGGTTGTAACCAGAGTAGCTCGCACAAGTCATAATCAGCACCGTTCATGACCATATCAAACCCAGTGTAGATAGTAGTAGCTGAAACATAGTTCTCTTTGTTTGTGAAATGTCTTGTGACCTATCATTAGAGATGCATACTTCATTGTTGGATTAGTAATGGTTTTCGTTGCTAAAGCTCTTTTATCATATTTGGCTCCTATAAGTTCTTCTACAACCTCATTCTTTATATATTTTAGTACGGGCACTGTACCTTTGTCCCATAACCTAGTAACGACCCTAATCACTTCTTTTGTTATAAGATGTGGCCGGTCAGTCCACAAATTTTTTTCATGGATTCTGTTTAGAACTAATTTCACAAATTTGTCATCACAGCTAAAATTAGGGAAATTGTTCCAGACATCCAACCTTTTATCAACTGCATTCAAATACTCAGGTTTTACCCTGAAATTATCACTAGTAATCTCATCTCGCTAGATGTCACTTAGCTTTGCATGATTTTATTCTTTAAATTTTACCTGAATCATCATCCTAGTATCCTTAGTTAGCATTACACCATGTGTAATTGATGAAAATGCGCTCATGGGATCATCTTTGAAAAATTTTGAAGAGTACTTTCTGTAAGAGGGTATCGGCCTTTCTGACACTTTAACTACCATTGGAGTAGCCATACTTCCAATTTCAAATTCAAACAACTCAAACAAACTGAACACAACTGCATAGAAGATTAAAATACCTTTTTCTCCATGCAAAATCTGAAACTGGGGTTTGCATTGCTCGCACTCCAAATCTCTTCAAGAATGCTCCAACAGTTCTTCAATTATTCCAAATGCTTGAATGATCAAAATACCTTAAACATTTCTTTATAAAACATCAATCTTCCCTAATCCACATTAAATGCGACATATTTCAAAAAGCTACTAAAAACATTTTCTTACCACAGAAAACCCTAATTCAGTCCGCAAATTATCATGTCAATATATTTTCTTCTGGTTCCTTTTCCAAAGCCTCTAATAATTCATTCTTCACATTTCAACCTTGTTCTAGCCTCTAACATGACATTTATCTAGGGGGTTCTTATGGTTTTCTGATAATGCCCCCAGTTCGACCTTGCTAGGTCTAATTATCGAATAAATCATCTATACCAGATGAGTGCACAAACTCATCAGTAGTCTTTGGTTCTTCTTTCTTTTTCCAGATCTTGTTCATCTCTTTCTTAATCTCATATTTTTCAACCTTATTCACATATTCATTCTTTTCTACCAAATTGGTCTCCTTACTCATCTTGCTTCTGCAAACTCTTGAAACATGTCTTGGTTTGTTTTTGATTGATTAAGCAAGGAGAAGGTCCCTGACTCGAATAGAAAGTACATCATGAAAATAATAGAAGGTGGTGAGAAACAACAAAAATAGGAAGCCCACCAAACTTCCCATTCCCCCAACCAAAATGCTTAACCAATCCATTTTTGATCAAACATATCAGTTCTATCATACAAATCAAAAAACCAAAAATTATCATCAGTAGCACCCTTCCCTATCCATCTATAGTACTTATAAACATCAATCATAATGTTCCTACTTAAATATACACAACATTATATAAATTTAAGTTTAGGAACCCACACCTATAACCAGTAGCAACAGTCCTATTAAACATAGTAGAAATAAGCATAAAAAAAAAGAAACCAGCACAGCAAAGCAACCGGGCTATGCATCCTCGATCAACTTCCAAGCTTTGACCAGATCTTCAATAGTGTTGTGCACAATTTCCTTCAGCTCCATCTTACCAGCTAAGTCCTCACCATCACCCACTACTTTCTTCTTTTGTTGTTTTTTGATTTTTCCCATCCCTGAGATGGTAGCCATAATTGCTTTCTTCATCACAACATCAACCACCATGCACACATTCTTAACTGCTTCTTCAAGGGTCTGAATGATGTGGGATTTCCTTTTGCTTCCATACCTTTCTTCAAAGCCTTCAATCTTTCCTCTATTATTCCATTAATCATATTTTCCAGGGCTTGGAGTTTGTTGTCCCTCACCTTCTCAAGTATCTTCTGCTCCAGTCTTTTAAATCTCCCGTTCTCATCCTCCTAAGTTTTAATTTCCTCTTTGCTAGCATTCTTGACCCCATCTTTATTTTCCATTACATTTGCTTCCTCCTTGTCTCGAACAATCTCATGTTGTGACTCCTCCCTTTCCTCATCACCCTTACCTTCCTCGCTATCAGCCTCTGATTCCTCTTCTTCAGTCGAGTCTCCATCGAGACTGTCTGAAATTTCTTCAGTTGAGGAATCATTTTCCTCTTCTTTTTTCTCAACACTTTCTGGAGGGCTTTGGGTTCCTTTTTCCTCCGAGCTTTGTTCATTTTTCATCTTCTCTTGTCCTTTTGATGCCGCCATAGCCAATATTTTTGACCTTCTACCACATTGGTTTAAAAATTCCTTCTCATTATCATCAGGAATAGTTATAGTGTCCACCTCTTCTCCCAATTCACTCAATATCAATCTCCTCCTTTTTTTAGTTCCTAGCTCCATCGAGATATCTTTTCTTTTTTCAAGAGTGACTGGAAGTAAATCCATCCACATGGTAGTATCAGGGCTTTGGGCTTTCTTACTGGAATTCTTAGGGCTTTGGTATTTCTTGCTAAATTTTTTAGGCGTTGGGGATGGGTGGTCTTCAAGAAGCTCAGTTTTCACCGAGGTTTGGGGTTTTCAATATTCAGAACTAGATTTTTCTGCGAGGTCCTAGAAATCACAAATTTACAAATGGATCCTATGAGGCCTTGATGTAAAGGCAAATTGGATCCATGAGTAATACTCTAGCTTAGGGAGGAAAACAAGAAGAAAGGAAAGTTAATTTTTTCCTTATGCCTAATGTGGTTGAGAATGGGGAAGTGATAACCATGAATTTCCTGGTATCGACCTTCTAGAGTAAAATATTTTATTACTAAAAAATAGACATTGTGATATGGTGGAAACTTAACCCTAGAATACCCATTTTGAAATCTTTCTGGTTTTTCTTTTCCTTCAAAAAACTTTTTGAAATAATCTTGATACTTACCATTAACCTTTGCTACCTTTGTGCTTTCATATGCCAAACCCATCACTTCTGTAATCAGCTTAGCATCCACCTTAAACTAAAGCCCTCCTAGAGTAACTTCTCCATTTCTCCAAGAATTAGCAAAATTGTAGCTAAGTCTCTCATTATAGCCCTCCATAGCAACAAAATATTGAGTGAAACTTTCCTGTTTGAAAAGACTCCAGAGCTCCTCATTATTGTGAAGCGAGTCAAATTTGTGCGGCTCGGTGCACTTTCTAGGGCCTCCCATATTATTATCAGAGCTATCGTAGCTTTTAGGGATGAGAAGGAAATCATTCCTATTACCATTTGCATCCTCAACACTTGCAACCAGTAACTCCACACACTCTATTCTAATGGAAACTCTATGATTATTCATTTGGGAAATAAATAGCTTAGGGTTTTTTCTATAATTCATAAATGAATTCACTCCACAATTGCCACCTTTTCGCCAGTAATCATTATTGCTTGCAGTAGCTCCGCCTCCATTTTTAGCAATGATAGTATTTTTTTTATTCCACCTTTTTATTATTGTCAATGCATCTCCATCTATCACATCAGAGATCAATCCACCAATTACACCACATGCTATTTATGTCCCGATTTAAATTTTTCCTTTCCCGATACTCATCCTTGTCGTCTGATTGTCCATTCCCACGATTGGAAATCCTTTTATAGAGATTTAGCAATCTTTTTTAAATATTCCTACAACACCTTCCACTCAGCATGCCATCTTTCATCTGTGGGGACCACATCCTCATTATCCTTCTCATCCCGCCACTCATTTTAATAATTAAGCAATCCCTCCTCATAGACCTTTATTTGAGTATTTCTCCCCATGTCTGTCTTTCACTAGGACTTCCTTAATTTGATTAGGAAAATAATTGAAGTCCTAATTTATTAAATTTTCTTCATTAACACCAAGGTTGGCCATTGCATCCACCACCCTATTTCCTTCCCTTAATGAGTGGAAAATTTTAACACATTGAATCTCTTGCAAAATTCTTTTACAATCTTCCAACATATCTTTAATTTCCCATGGAATATTTGCCTTACTATTGAGATAGTCTATTATCAGCTTAGAGTCTCCTTCCACAATAGCCTTATTGTATCCCCTTTCCTTGAGAAGTATGACTCCTATCCAATAGCCAAAGCCTCAGCGAAGTTATTCATAGTTATTCCTAAATCTTTGTTGTATCCAATCAGATAGGCTCCCTTATCATCTCTTATCACACCACCAGTTGTAGCCCATCCAGGATTCCCCTTCGAGCAACCATCAAAGTTGCATTTCACCCATCTTGGGTCTGTGGGAATCCATATTGTGCTTCTTCTTATCATCTCTAAACACTCTATTATTCCTCTCCTTCCACAAAACCCAAGCCAAAAATGGGGGAATTTGTCCCCACAGATCACAAAATATATTGTGGGAATAAGGGAAAAAGCTCCATCCTTCCACAAACAATTGGACATTAATAGGGAAAACCCACTCCACCTTCAGAGTGTTAAGAAAAAAAACCCAGACTTCTTGGGCATAAGAACATTGAAAAAATAGATGTATGATATCTTCCTCTTCTTCATTACAAAGGCTACATCTATTGACAAGGTACAAACCTATTTTCTTAAGGTTGTCAATCATGAGGATCTTACCATGAATAACCATCCACCAGAAGCAATTAATTTTTGGGATGAGGTTCTTCCTCCAGACCTTAAGCCAGTCAAAAGAGCCCAAGATCATAGTCAGCTACATCATAGAGTCATAAGCAGACAATATTTTTCTGATTATATTGACTTCTATTGACTCTTGTTCTGCACTGATTAGCTTTATGTCCATACTTGTTGCAAGTATAACAGTAGCCATTAAAGGATTGGTTCACTCTTCCATTAAACTGATTCATCATAAAATTTCTGCATTCACTTTCCCTATGTCCAAATCTTTTGCATACAAAACATTGACCACAAAAAGGACCAGGGAATTGATTCATCCTACTTCTAAATTCAGTTTCCTTGTGACCAAATTTATTGCATGAAAAACAAGTGCCATTAAAAGAAGGGTACCTTTGTGCATTAGGCTCTCATCGGAGGCCTCCCAGTTGAGTTCCTTGAATTTTCTTTTTGCTTTCCTTTATTCAAAATCTTCTGATTGTTCATAGTCTTAGAACTTTCACTGGTATCATTTCCCAGACCACCTTTATCTTTACTTGGTTTTTGTCCTGCAATCAATTCATCAAGCCTATCTGAGCTAGATTTGAATTTGTTTTCATAGAGTTTCACCTTCTCTAGATTCACACTTTCTTGTTCAAGCTTAGTGCAATCTTCACACTTGCTTTGTACCAATTTGTTCAGACACTCTTCTATTCTTTTCTTCTCTTCCACTTGCACTTTTAGATCGACAATCTCTTCATTTCCTTCTTCAACTAATTAATCACTTCCTTATGCCTTTCTTTGAACTTTTTCAATTGCTCCTTAAGTTTTTGGACACATTCATTCACTTCTTCAAGATTCTCTTTCAGATCTTTGTTTTCTCTTTCAACTTTATCAAGATCCTCAAGAGTAGTCTGAAGCTCTCCTTTGTCATCCATTTCATCCATCTTCAGAATCTCCCTCAAGTTGTTAGGATTAACCAAAGGAACCGAGCTCTGATACCAATTGTTGAAAGTCCAAGATATTGAGAAGGGGGTTGAATCAATATCTTCTTAAACTTTATGATCAGATGCAGTCCAACTATTCCAATGCATACAATAACAAAGATAAATAAGAGCATTAACAGAGTTGTTGATGGCGATTTTGGCACCACAACAATGCAAACAAAATATTTCTACTCTGCTTCTCTTGAAAGAGAAAGGCAACACATGGATGCCTTAGCTCCCAAGGTCTTTGTAGTTGGGTCTCAACTGTGTTGATGTTACTCAGTGGTCAATGCAACAGTAATATTTAAGGGGCTTGCTGGTGTTGAGCTTCTGGATTGTTATCAAATCAAGCATAAAAACAAAACCTACTTTAACAAGGGTTTTAAAGAAATAGAAAAGATAGATCAGGGTTTTGAAATAGAAAAGAACAATAGTTCATCCAATCTTAACCAGACTTGTTAACTTCAAGGAATTATAAACTAAAACTGCGGAACAAGATAAGTTTGTGATTGACACACAACCTCTCTTTCACAGTGCTAATTTGAATAACAAACTTTTACCTATCATTAAATAAAACACAAATAACCCTTTCATTCCTTGGAGACTTCACAAATCAAATGATCAAATTAAGACAAATATCATTCAGGAACACAACATGAAGTAGATTAAACTCTGATTGCTTCTACTGTTATTAAAAATAGATAAACAATATTTACAAAGCTGGCACAATCACAAGTGTACAGAGAATCTGAGTCTCCAGATTGTTTCCAACTACACTAAGAGAATTTAGAAAATACATTACAGTTTATACTGAAATCTTTCTTCTAACCAAGAAGACAAGAGAAGCTCTCGTCACTGAGAATCAAGATGCAACTCTCTATCCTTCTGTTAACTGACGAACTCCTAACAGTTCTAATTCTAAACAGTTCTCAATCTAAGAGTCCTCTAAACCTAGAAGTTCTAATCAAAAAGTGCTAACTTTCTTCTAAATCTTTTTCTCACTCTTTTACAGAGGCAAGAATGCCTTATATAAAGAATTTACCAACTTGAATGTGACGTCCCCTATGCTAGGGTTTACAAAATATCTACACCCAGGAGAGTCGGCTCTCAGATCTTTCTGAGGAAATTCAAAACTGCATTCAATGTGAATCCTTGTTCTCCATGCTAATGAAGGATTTCTACTCACAGGAGAAGTCTTTTTAGATCTTTTGACAACTGCATCATTAACTCTAGCATCTTCGTGTCCACCCTTGAAATCCCTCGCGGAGTCTCCTTGAATGCTCCAGGATATTTGCATTAATATTGATATGCCTCTGTCAGGGGTCGCCACAGGTGTACCTCTGAGTGATGGCTTCTTCACTCTTCAGCCTCCCCTCTGTTCTGGAGTCCCCTGCTTGTTGACTATTTTTTGGAAGTACCATCATGCCTCCTTGTAGATCTGAACACTGTCGCCTGAGCAGATTCATCGTCAATTGTTCTCAGGAGGAATCTATCTTGCTTGCATTCTGCTAGTCCTCTTAAACAGGGGCGGTCAATTGGTCAATGGCTCATCTTAGCTCTCTTTCTAATTGGACAATCACATGCCATGCCAGATTTGAGGCAGTCAAAAGTGGTGTAGATGGTATCACATGTCGGTAAGACACTTATCGTGTCTCCCTGATGTGATTTTTCCTTCTAACAGTTATTGTCATAGCACGAGTCAATTGGTGAAACATTTCGGCGGGCTACAAAAGTCACATCGAGCTCATTTTTCATGTCAGCAAGAGTTTCAGTGAACTCCGTTTCATTCTCGCTGAACTCAAATTCCTTTCTTCCTCTCGGGCTCGAGCTCTTTCCACTTTGGTGAAACCTTCTTTCTTCACCAAGACCTCCTGGCGCACATGTTTCTTCTCCCCAAACCCTTCTTCTTACCGAGCCCTCCTTATCTTCGGCAAGACATCCCAACGAAGGCACCTCATTCGCTTAGAGTCTTCCCGACTCCCTTTTGTTTTCTCTGGGTTCCTTTTGCTTCGGTGTGAGCTCCCTCAACGAGACTCCTGGTGATCTACTTCCGTGTTACTGAGACTTTCGTATCGTCAGGCCCTTTCGCTGATTTCTTTCACTCTCATCGAGCTCATTTCCTTTCGGTATGACCCTTGGAGTCACCCAGACATTTCACCGAGTGCCCTTTATTCTTCTAGGGTCTCCTTGACATTGTTTGTTTCAGCGTGACCTCCCTTCTTCGTTGAGACTTCTTAGCGATCTCCCTATGTCATACCGAAGATTGATCCTTCAGTAAGACCTTTCATTTCGGGTAGAACTCTTGCCGAAAGTATCATCCTTAGAATATTTTCCATTTCGGGGAGACATCTGATGTAGTCGTGCCGAGATGGGTTTCATCGTTGCATGCGCTTCGCTGTAACATCCCTTTGTCGGGAAGGCGTCCCATAGATACCTGATATCTTGGTGAAAGGTTTACTAGTTCACCCTTTTGTCACTATGACACACCGGTTCTCTCGCCGAAGTTCCTTCATGTCACTCAGACCTTTCTCGTTCAGCGAGAGAATATAGCAATCCCCCTTATTTCCTTTGGAGTCTTACTGACCCCTCATTTTGGTGAGACATCCACCATTCAGCTAGACCTCTGGGCGATGCTATGCTGCTTCGCCGATATGGGGACCCCTTTTCATTGGCAAGACTCCCAACGTTCGGTGAGAGCACATACCAAAGTGAACAACTCACGCCGAAGTGTTAGACCCTTTTTGCTTAGTCGATGAGACTTCGTAAACTTTCTGAAACATCTTGGCAGGGATAACACCTTATGCCGAAGGGATCACCTCTTGATAGCGGTCGGTGAGACATGGAGACTTCGCCAAGACCATACGCTGATGAAGATGACTCCGCTGAAGTGTTTTTTGGTGGTGGGGTAGTCGGTGAAAGTTTAGGGATTCACCAAGACATCTCGGTGAAGAGAGAGCATCCGTCGACAATGTATGCCTTTTATCGCCGGTCGGTGAGACCCGAAGATCTCGCTAAGACATCTCTCTGAAGGAAACCCCTCATGCCGATATGAAATTCATGTCACTAGGATGATGACCCTTGTCTTGCTGATAGATCCTGCATATGATTTCTAATCGTTGTGACATCTCTGGGGTCTTGCCGATAGGCAACATAAACACAGATTTGAACCAAATGAACCATGAGGTCGGGGAGACCATGATAATCCTGCGCCGATAAGATGCACAATGGAGGAGTATTCTGATTCTTTGGATTTCGAACAGTCAGAGCCGAGCCACTAGTTAGTAAGAGTCTAGAAAAGTCTTGTCGACTTTTGCCTTAACTGATTTTCATAACCAACTGGATTGAGGACAACCCTCCAAGTGGACTCACTTGAGAAATATCATCATATGCGTGGCCTGTTCCTGCAAAATAGATGCTTCCTTTAGTCATCAGAAGGACATAAGATACACCATTATAAGATACACTTTAGCTTGTGATTACTCCACTGAATACTTAGCAAGAAGGGAACCAAATCAAGCTGAAACAGAACCAAAGGTTTAACAAAACCATAAGAGAAAACTCAAGCAAAAGATAGAAGCAACCCAAAAGAGAAAGGGGGACCCATTTTGATCTAGATCAAAGTGGGGTGGTTATGCAAGGCATAATAAATGGTGACTCGGCTGGGGAAATTGTTTAACCATTTTCATGAATCTGAAGGATTCAGCTACCCAGAACTCTGGTTCATGAACATCACAACTCCAGTTAGGTCAGTTAAAACAAGCAAGGTAGAGCTAAAATCTCAAATGTAAGTCAAACAATGGCTACCCCTGAATCTATGTGTGTGCTTGATAGTGCATCATTCCTTTCATAAAGTTCTTCATCTTTTGAATAACAATGTGTTAAATTTGGGCTACATGAGTTGATTTCCTTCGTGCAATTATATCCTGGGCGTTGCTCCACTGCCAGTCAGGCATCCATAGCCTCGACGGAGATACCTCTAGTTCTCTCATAGCATTGCTCTACTGCCAGACAGGCATCCATAGCCCCGGTAGAGATACTGGAATCACCCATTCATATTGATTCTTCTTCTTCTTTTGATAATTCTTTTCTTTTCTTTTGGAGTTTCAAATATTTCATTTAATTCTGCTTTTTCTTTTCAATATGTCAGATGTTTAATATCTGATCTAGGTTGAAAACTACAATGGACCTCATAATAGCACTTGGAAGTCATATTTTTCACTCAAATTTTACAACACTGTCCTCCTAGGAAAAATACATTACTAGAAGAGGAGATGATTTTAATGATTTGTGATAAATTCAGGGGAGCTGATGAATGTTACTTACTTGGTACCTTGTTCTCCAAAACTTTCCACAACCTTTATTGACAACAAACATGAAACAATGAATTGAGGACAAAATCATCCAACCAGCAAGCTTGAAAATACCTAAACCACTTCTCTCCTAATGACCATAGTACACTTCAGATAACAACCCATAGCTTCAGATAGAAAGAAATAGATTAAACCCCCAAAGAACAGAACAGACAGAGAACAAAAGGCAAAGAAAACAAAAGGAGGTAGGGACAAACGTATAAACAAGAAGCTATTTACAGGAAAGAGCCACATTATTTACACAAAGAGCAGTAGATTATTCACAAACAGGAGACAAAATAAATTATAAGGAAAACAACGAATTACTTATATACATAACAGAAATTAACAAGCCTCAAGATTCAAAATAGTGCTTAAGGAACTGCCCATTAACAGGAAAAGGAACTGATTCTCCAGTTAGACTACTCAATCTAAAAATATTTTCCCCTAGGATCTCAACAATTTGATAAGGACCTAGCCATAGTTTGTCAAACTTTTGGTGGTTGCCCTTCTTTTCATTGGCTTTATCCCATAACAATACTAGGTCTGATATCCTAAAAACTTTTATCTTAGCTCTCTTGTCAAACCAATGTTTGAAAACAGCCTAATGCCTAAAGAATTGTTGTAAGGCCACATCTCTCTACTCTTCTAATTTCAACAAAGCAGCTAACCTGATCTCTATCCTATTGTCACTAGAGTAAAATTTCTGCATGAACTCCAGGATAGGTATTTGTAGATGGATAGGAAAGAAAGACTCGTGTCCATATACCAGCTTGAATGGTGAGGTGTTTAAGGCAGCCTAAATCCTAGTCCTATCTGCCCATAATGTGAATCTCAGCTGGGTATGCTAGTCTCTAGGGTTATGTTCTAACAGTTTCTTAATCACCCCTAAGAGATTCTTATTGGTAGACTCTGCAACTCCATTGCCTTGTGGATAATAATTTGAAGAATACTTCAAGACAATCTTGTGATCATACGCCCAGGAAATAAACTCAGCAAAAGAAAAAGCAGAACCATTATCACATACCAGAGCGAAGGGTACCTCAAACCTTGTAGTGTTGCATTCGGTGAGGAACTTGATCACTACCTGTGTTGTGCTATTTTTGCAAGGTATGGCCTTTGTCCACCTTGTGCAGTAGTCAGTAGCAGTCAAGATAAACTTATGCTCTGCAGAGGAATTTAGGTTAATCACTCCAATGAAATCCAGTGCCCAATGGGCAAATGGTCTTACCTCGTAGACGAGTTGTAGTGGCATGGCTGTATGGCGTTCCCTTGGTGCAAAAATTTGACATACGTGGCATGTTCTTACATGTTGATGGGAATCTTTGAATACATAAGGCCAGTAATAATCAGACCTAAGGATCTGGTGTGCCAGAGCATCTGCAGAACCATAACCTGTGCCATGCTTCCCATGAAACTCATAAACCACCTGCTTGGCCTCTTGATGATCAAGGCATCTCAGGTATACCCCCTCAAAATTCCTCCTGTACAACAACCCTCCTTTGAGCATGTAATGAGAACTCTTCAATCTTAGGGATCTCCTTTGAGTTGCATCCATTCTTGCTGGACATCGATTGTTGAGCATAAAGCAAATGGTATCAACATACTAGGGGTCGTTAGAGAAAGATTGGGTCATGTACTGCTGACAAATGATGTTGTCGCCAATGTTCGCCATGGACTGAGATAAACCCATTCCCCTAACTAATTTCATGGGATGTATCTCCAGATCGAATTCTTGCAGGATGGCCATCCATTTGCCCCTCCTTTCTCCCAGCTTGCCTTGCATCAGTAAAGACTTCACAGCTGCATCTGGAACTACAGTGATGACTTAACTTCAGAGAATGTAATGTCAGAATTTCTTAACAGCCCGAACCAACGCGAAAGCTTGCTTCTCCAGAGGTGGGTATTTGATCTCCACATTTTTGAATGGAGAACTCATGAATGCAATCGGTCTCTCCTCTACCTATTCTTGTCATTGGGTTAATACAGCTACATAGGAATGGTCAGAGGTGAAAGAGTAAATGTAGAATGGCCTCTTGTAATCAGGGCTGGTGAGAACAGGCGCTTCTGAAATAGACCGTTTGACTTGTGAAAATGCATCCTTTGCTTCATCAGACCACTCTACCTTGGCGTCCTTCCTCATCATTTCATTTAGTGGCTTTGCAATCTCTGCAAAGCCTGTGATAAACTTCCTTATGAAGTTGATCTTTCCAAAGAAAGATCTTAACTCTTTCTTGCTCCTTGGTCTAGCGATCTTCAGAATGGATTCAACTTGATCTGGGTCGATTGAAATCCCTCTTTCAGAAATTATGTGCCCCAATAGCTTCCCTTCCAAAACTCCAAACACGCATTTGTTAGGATTCAAGGAGACGCCATATTGGATGCATCTCTCGAGAACTTTGGCTAAGTCCGCAGCATGATTCAGTCGATTCTTGGAGAACACTATCAGGTCATCTATGTAAACAATAATACATTTTCCAATCAGATCCTTGAAAGCTATGTCCATGGTGTACTGGAAAGTTGCTCCACCGTTTATCAAGCTGAATGGCATCCTTCTATATGCGAACGTCCCCCACTTGGTGGTGAAATCCGTCTTCATACTGTCCTCAAAGTTGACCATTACCTGGTTGTATCCAGAGTAACCGTCCAAGAATGACATCATCTCTGCTCCATTGACAGTCGGTAATACCTCATCCAAGGAAGGGAGCGGGTAATTATCCTTTTCTGAAGCCCTATTCAGGTTTCTAAAGTCAACACATAGCCTAATCTCCCCGTTCTTGCGGACTGGGACTAAATTAGCCACCCACGTTGAATGGTGCACAGGGAAAATTATCCTTGCAGACAACAACTTCTGAACTTCTTTGTAGATCAATGGCTCAATCAGGGCATTGACAAGGTGTTGCTTCTGTCGGAAGGGTTTAACCTCGGGCTTTAAGGGGATAGTGTGGGTGATAACCGAAGCATCAAATGTCTGGAGGTCTTCATACCCCCAGGCAATCACAGCAATATCCTTTTTGAGTTCCCTCAATATGTCTTCTTTAATTGCTTCAGGGAAGTCCTTCCCTATGTAGACATTCCTTTCAGGACCCGAGTCAGCTAGGTTAACCATGTCATATTCGCCTCCTTTTCCTTCAGCTGCTATCTTCTCTCGAGCCCTTGAATCTGAGTCAAAAATTCTCTCTAAGGCCACCATTCCCTTGGGAATTCTATTGCTCTTTAAGTTAATAACTCCTCCTATATCACATTCCTTAGGGTTCCAATCCCCTTGATCTCTGTTAGACTCCTCAATAATTTGCCCCTCAAAGACATCTGAGCTTGCTAAGAAGGCCAGAATATGTTGATCATCATCAAACACCTGGAAATTCTTGATATTGTCAGGAACAGCTGGGGTGGACATCAGTTCCACTGAGAATCTTTTGAATTTGGAGTCTTGCATAGGCTCCAAGGTGCTTGCAGCAACAACCAGTGAATCAGCTACTTGATTTTCTTCTCTAGGGATTAAAATAATCCCAAAGGCATCAAAGTCCTCAATCAGGTTCAATACCCTGTTTCTATATGCTACCAACCTTTTATTGTGACAGGTGTACTAGCTGCGCACCTGCTTGACAACTACTTCTAAATCTCCTTGGACCACCAAGGCAGTGACCCTTTTCTTATGTGCAAACATTAATCCTTGAGCCAGAGCTTCATATTCAGCTACGTTATTAGTGCACCTGAATTGCAACTTGTAAGAAGCAAAGAAAACTTTTCCTTTCGGGCTGGTTAGTACAATTCCAACACCACAACTGGTCTTGGACTTGGATCCATCAAAGGTAAGGGTCCACAACTGATCACAAGCAGGGGTTAATCCTTTTGAAGTTTTCATAGATATTTGAATAGGATTAACCAAAGGTGGGACTTCTTGATCTCTTGGACCAGACACAGGAAAATGATTGTCTAAAGGTTCTCTAGGTACTTCCTCCAATTCTTGCTCAGTTGTATTATGTAACCTGTGGTTATCTTCCTGGCCGTCACTTGTCCCTTTGGTTGATTCCTTGGGCTTTGTTTCATTTGTGAGTGCAGGGGTACCTAACAGACCTTGAGGCTGCTCCTCATCAGTATACTGATTTGGACATGTGTCTAGAATAGGTTTGATCTGAGAAGGGATTTCTTTTGAAAGTATGGTATCCCTGGTTAACATGGTTGCTTCCTTGGCCTCAAATGAGAATCAATCTACAATGGTCTCAAGGTGACTTGTACTAGCTTCCTCAACTTGGGAAACCTGATTTAAAATATCCCTGCAAGGTTGACAAGTCAATTCAGAACGACTTTGGTAATGTACCCTGCACCAATTAGGGAGCATGAGACTTTGTAGATACATATCTGCCCCCAAGACCAGTTGGTCTTGTTACAACTTTCTAATAAGGGCCTGCTGATTTTCATCAATGGTGGGGTCAGGGGTTTTTTGTTTTGACATGTTCTTAGCATTGAAAACCAAGAAGGTTAGAATTTCCTCTTGTTTATAAACCCTCATATCAGTCTCAAAGTAAGCCACCTCATTGGGACAATCATATTCTATGATGATATGCTTGAGGCGAGGCTCACTTTCAATCCTAATCTAATTAGGAATCCCTTTCCATGATAGCCACATATGTGAAAATTCAAGGGAAAGATATCCCCCTAAATTTTTCATCAAATCTCAGCTTAGTAGCATACCATAGGTCTCAGGAATATCTGCCACGTGAATATCTATGTTGGTTAGGATCCTAGGATCTAATCCTACTTGAACATGTATGTTTCTTAATTCCCCTACCACATTAACCTTTGTTTTTTCAAGTTGAATGACCTTCTTATTGTTTTGAATGGGGTTTAATCCTAACTTCTTACATATGAAAAATGGCATGACATTTCCCGAAGCCCCTGAATCCAATAAACAATTATCTAGGTTCTTTCCAAAAATCCTTAAACTTAAAAGGAAAGGTGGAGTACCTACCTTGTTTTTGTATAAGGCTGCATTCACGTCCCCAACAGGTGCCACCTTGCTCTTTCCTTTTGACTTATCAGCTTGTTCTAGAGCTTTCAGCAATATCTCCCTTTGAGCAGGGCACCACTTTAAAATGTCAAAATATGACAAAGAATCTTTCTGTTTTTGCATCTCAGAAACAATGTCAAATTTTGTATTATAACTCGAATTACTTTTGAAAACAGTAGAGGAATTACCCTTATTATGGAGGTCAAGCAGGCCTTTTGGTGGAGGAGGATTATTATCGGCACTTTGATTTGGAGGCACCATGTGAATAGGAGGCACTGAGGTAGTGAATGGACCTTTATTCTGATTTCTCAGGAAGTGTCCTCCTTTGGCCTGAAAGGCTTGGGCATCATATGTGTTTTCCTCTTGTTCATTCTCACTTTGCATTGGGAATGAGGGCTCTTCTTCAAAGATATCATAAGCCATTGCAGTATCCATTGAGTCACCTCCTTTGTGTTGAATTCCCCTGGAATGTGTGAGCATCTTCGTGTGCCATCTTGACAACTTTCTCCATTTGAGGGTAGTTTATCTCAGAATGGGTTGCAATATCATGCAGTCTACACCAATTGGTCATGAAGTTGAGGTTGGCCACATTTGCAGTATGTGTTCTTTCCTCACTTGCTTGATAGTTGTGAGAGACTCCACCATTATTGGGCCCTGTATTCCATTGTCTGTTGTTGTTTGGCCTTTGATTATACCCTCTATTCTGATTCTGATAGCCCTGATTAGAGGAATTTTGGCCCTGATAACCCCTTTGGTTGTAATTGTTGTTATTCTGATAGCTACCTTGATTGTTGTTGTTTTGATTAGGATAATTACTTTGGCTTTGAGGAGGATTTAGCCGAAGTTGAGCCATGTCATTTGTAACCTGAGACAGTGTTTTCTTCAAGGTTTCTACCTCATTAGTAAGTTGGACTATCTTTTCACTTTCCATGCTCTTAACAACAGGCAGCTGATCAACATGACTTGGAGTTCCAATTTGGTTCTGATAACCATGGAAGCTTGGAGGAACCTGCGGTTGTTGGGATAAGTCAGGAGTTCCCTTAGCGAAGAATGGAACTGGTGGTTGGGTTTGTAATTCAGACACAAGCCCATAGTGGGAAGGAGACATCCCTGGGACAGTGTTGAATTGAGGAGTTGGGCTATGCATCTAATGTCCTATCGAAGGGAAACCTCCTCCCAGGCCTCCTTGTTGAGAACTGATTTGTTACTGTAGCTTGATAGCTAGATGATAGACTTTGGATAGAGAGTCAATATCAATTGGTTGATAGGTCCTTTGCAAGAACAAGCCCAGCAAGGGGTCTATAACCCTAAAGTAAGCTTGGATGGCACTATTCTCAGTGACTAGATAGGGATCTTGAAATATCCTATACATTCGTTGGAACCTGGTGTTGAATAAAGGCAAGGGTTCACCTGGTTCCTTTCTGATGGTAGCGAATTGGTGGTATAAAAGAGTTGGATCCACATAGATTCTGAACTAATTAATGAGAGCATTTTTTAGGTCTGTCCAGCTCAGGATAGAACGCTGAGGAAGATTAAGATACCAGTTGTAGGCCATATCCCCTAAGGAATATGGGAACAACCTACAAACTACATCATGGTGGGCTATTTGAGCCCTAGTACAAGCATCCTTGAAAGCTTGTATGTGCTCTTCAACACTTCTCGATTCACCATGAATGTACTTAGGACAGAATTTCTCAGGGTTCTTAAGTAGATCGTGAAAACCTCCAGGGATAGTCCCCAATGGAGAGGGATTATTCTGAAAGAATTCCATTGGTGGCGGTGGTGGTGGTTGAGCCAACTGTTGTATGGGTTGAACCAGCTATGATGACAATTGAGATGGACATGATGGTGGATTGATAGTTACCCACTGGGGTATTGGTGAGAAGCCTAGTGGAGTGAGCAGAGTTGATAAGGGTGCTATGATAATTGCCCCAGTCTTTTGACTTTTGTGTCTCGTTGGGGTCTTGAGTTCTATCAGGGGTGGTGGATTTTTAGTTGATCGGAGAACTCTATCGGACCTTTTTAAAGAAGAAAACCCATCTTTATCCAGCTTTCCCTTTTAGGCCCTCCTTCTAGCGCCAGTTCCTGTTGATGGCGATTTTGGCACCACAACAATGCAAACATAATATTGCTACTCTGCTTCTCTTGAAAGAGAAAGGCAACACATGGATGCCTTAGCTCCTAAGGTCTTTGTGGTTGGGTCTCAATTATGCTGATGTTACTTAGTGGTCAATGCAACAGTAATATTCAAGGGGCCTGCTGGTGTTGAGCTTCTGGATTGTTATCAGATTAAGCATAAAAATCAAAACCTAATTTAACAAGGGTTTTAAAGAAATAGAAAATATAGATTAGGGTTTTGAAATAGAAAAGAACAATAGTTCATCCAATCTTAACCAAACTTGTTAACTTCAAGGAATTATAAACTAAAACTGTAGAACAAGATAAGTTTGTGATTGACACACAACCTCTCTTTCACAGTGCTAATTCGAATAACAAACTTTTAGCTATCATTAAATAAAACACAAATAACCCTTTCATTCCTTGGAGACTTCACAAATGGAACGATCAAATTAAGACAAATATCATTCAGGAACGCAACATGAAGTAGATTAAACTCTGATTGCTTCTACTGTTATTAAAAACAGATAAACAATATTCACAAAGCTGGCACAATCACCAGTGTACAGAGAATCTGAGTCTCCAGATTGTTTCCAACTACACTAAGAGAATTTAGAAAATACATTACAGTTTATACTAAAATATTGTTGCTAACCAAGAAGACAAGAGAAGCTCTCATCACTGAGAATCAAGATGCAACTCTCTCTCCTTCTGTTAACTGATGAACTCCTAACAGTTCTAATTCTAAACAGTTCTCAATCTAAGAGTCCTCTAAACCTAGAAGTTCTAATCAAAAAGTGCTAACTTTCTTCTAAATCTTTTTCTCACTCTTTTACAGAGGCAAGAATGCCTTATATATAGAATGTACCAACTTGAATGTGAAGACCCCTGCGCTAGGGTTTATAAAATATCTACACCCAGGAGAGTTGGCTCTCAGATCTTTCTGAGGAAAGTAAAAACTCCATTCAATGTGAATCCTTGTTCTCCATGCTGCTGAAGGATTTCTACTCGTAGGAGAAGTCTTTTTAGATCTTTTGACAACTGCAGCATTAACTCTAGCATCTTCGTGTCCACCCATGAAATCCCTCACAGAGTCGCCTTGAATGCTCCAGGATATCTACATTAATATTGATTTGCCTCTATCAGGGGTTGCCATAGGTGTCCCTCTGAGTCATGGCTTCTTCACTCTTCAGCCTCCCCTCTGTTCTGGAGTCCCCTGCTCATTGACTGTTTTCTGGAAGTGCCATCGGGCCTCCTTGTAGATCTGAACACCGTCGCCCAAGAAGATTCATCGTCAACTATTCTCAGTAGGAATCTATCTTGCTTGCATTCTGCTAGTCCTCTTAGATAGCGGTGGTCAATTGGTCAATGGATCATCTTAGCTCTCTTTCTGATTGGATGATCACATGCCACGCCAGATTTGAGGTGGTCAAAAGTGGTCTAGATGGTATCGCATGTCGGTGAGACACTTATCGTGTCTCCCCGATGTGATTTTTCCTTCTAACAGTTATCATCATATCACGAGTCAATCGGTGAAATGTTTTGGCAGGCTACAGAAGTCACATCGAGCTCATTTTTCATGTCGGCAAGAGTTTCAGTGAACTCCTTTTCATTCTCGCTAAACTCAAATTCCTTTCTTCCTCTCGGGCTCGAGCTCTTTCCACTTCGGTGAAACCTTCTTTCTTCACCAAGACCTCCTGGCGCACATGTTTCTTCTCCCCGAACCCTTCTTCTTACCAAGCCCTCGTTGTCTTCGGCAAGACTCTTCCATGTTGGTAAGACATCCCAGCAAAGGCACCTCATTCGCTTAGAGTCTTCCCAACTCCCTTTTATTTTCTCTAGGTTCCTTTTGCTTTGGTGTGAGCTCCCTCGGTGAGACTCCTGGCGATCTTCTTCCGTGTTACTGAGACTTTCGTATCGGCAGGACCTTTTGCCAATTTCTTTCACTCTCATTGAGCTCATTTCCTTTTGGTATGACCCTTGGAGTCGCCCATAAATTTTGCTGAGTGCCCTTTATTCTTCTAGAGTCTCCCCGACATTGTTTGTTTCGGTGTGACCTCCCTTCTTCCCTGAGACTTCTTAGCGAGCTCCCTATGTCATACTGAAGATTGATCATTCGGTAAGACCTTTCATTTCAGGTAGACCTCTTGCCGAAAGTATCATCCTTAGAAGATTTTCCATTTCGGGGAGACATCTGATGTAGTCATGCTGAGATGGGTTCTGTCGTTGCTTGCGCTTCGCTGTAACATCCCTTTGTCGGGAAGATGTCCCATAGATACCCGATATCTCGACGAAAGGTTTACTAGTTCACCCTTTTGTCACTGTGACACACCAGTTCTCTCGCCAAAGTTCCTTCGTGTCACTCAGACCTTTCTCGTTCGGTGAGAGAATATAGCGATCCCCCTTGTTTCCTTCGGAGTCTTACCGACCCCTCATTTCAGTGAGACATCCACCGTTCAGCTAGACCTCTGGGCGACGCTATGCTGCTTCGACGATATGCGAACCCTTTTCCGTCGGCAAGACTCCCGACATTCGGTGAGAGCACATACTGAAGGGAACAACTCACACCAAAGTGTTAGACCCTTTTTGCTTAGTCGGTGAGACTTCGTAAACTCATCGAAACATCTTGGTGGGGATAACACCTTATGCCGAAGGGATCACCTCTTGATAGTGGTCGGTGAGACATGGAGACTTTTCCAAGACCATACGCCGATGAAGATGACTCCGCTAAAGTGTTTGTCGGTGGTGGGGTAGTCGGTGAAACTTTAGGGATTTGCCAAGACATCTCGGTGAAGAGAGAACATCTGCCGACAGTGTATGCCTTTTTCCGCCGGTTGGTGAGACCCGAAGATCTCACCGAGACATCTCTCCGAAGGAAACCCCTCATGCCGATAGGAAATTCATGTCACCGGGATGATGACCCTTGTCTTGCCAATAGATCCTGCATATGATTTTTGATCGCTGTGACATCTCTAGGGTCTTGCCGATAAGCAACATAAACACAGATTTGAACCAAACGAACCATGAGGTCGGGGAGATCGTGATAACCCTACGTCGATAAGATGCACAATGGGGGAGTATTCTGATTCTTTGGATTTTGAACAGTCAGAGCCGAGCCACCAGGCAGTAAGAGTCTAGAAAAGTCTTGTCAACTTTTTCCTTAACTAATTTTCATAACCAATTGGATTGAGGACAGCCCTCCAAGCGGACTCACTTGAGAAATATCATCATATGTGTGGCCTGTTCCTGCAAAACAGATGCTTCCATTAGTCATCAGAAGGACATACGATACACCATTATAAGATACACTTTAGCTTGTGATTACTCCACTAAATACTTAGCAAGAAGGGAACCAAATCAAGCTGAAACAGAACCAAAGGTTTAACAAAACCAGAAGAGAAAACTCAAGTAGAAGATAGAAGCAACCCAAAAGAGAAAGGGGGACCCATTTTGATCTAGATCAAAGTGGGGTGGTTATGCAAGGCATAACAAGAGCATGGAAACACAAGACACATGAACACCAGAATTTTTACGTGGAAAACCTAAAATGGGAAAAACCACGGTGATTGTTAGCTCACATTATAGTATAAACGGTTATAAAATATTACAAAATGGGTGGCTCATTGCCAGGACTCATTTTCCAGAAACAAAGACTCACTACCTACAGAATTAAAAAGATTGAATAGCTTCCAGCTAGAAAATGAACTAACAGAGTACACCTAATGAGTGCAGATTTATTTCCAAATAAGGCTTAATAAACAGACTTGACACACTTCATCATGTTCGTACTACTTCACATCATCGCTTCACTTCTCCAAAAACTATCCTTTATATATACCTAATCTCTTTGCAAGCATCAATTAGGTCGGCCTAATCAATCTGTCAGCCTCAAGCTATGAAAAAGATAACCCACATGCTTCAACAAGTCAACACAAACCTAAAATAGGTCGCACATATGTCCGCATAGCAAAAAGTTAATTTACGTAATACATCCATCAAGTCGGTTAGAGATGGACCGAAAAACATAAATACAAAACACCAACGTGACATCATATGAACAATTGGATACATGAGATCTTGTATGAACATGCTTCCAACACCTGTAAACCATTTCCCAAAACTGCAAGCAATAGTGATCACCGAAGAAAAAATGCGGACCACAATACTAGAGGATGTAAGCAAAATACTGGTTCAGATACCAAACTAGAATACCGGAGTAACTTTAGTCTTGATTTTGTAGTTGCAACTCATATATCATGGTGACATCAATGACAACAAAAAGTAACAAAATGAGATGTTCTTCTTCATTTTTCCAATAGAATGTTTGTGTCTATCCTCAAGAGGATGTAAATGACAAACTCAATGATGACACTTAGTTCAATACTGAGATGCAAAAATATGTGGATTGTTGTTATGACAACCCAGAAGTAAGAAAGAATGAACAAATGGACAGCCTATTCTCTGTGACAGATTGTGACCTTTTTTTTAACAAGGTTGTTGGCAATTCAATCTCCTATGATTGGGGAAATCCTATTTATGATCAGCCCATTGAGTTTTTAGATTTTGATGATGATGACATCATAGCATGTCCTAATTTACAATTTGATAATGCATTCAATTCTAGTGAAGGTCAAGAAGAGGAAGTGGTTGAAAAAATGGATCAAAGCAATGATCTATTAAGCAACAAACAAATTTCAAATATGTTGACCACTGAATATCAGAAATGTGCACATGTGAATAATCTCAGTTGTTGTGTGTTGCCCCTATTGATTTTGATAGTGATGATAATATTCACTATGCAAGGTATGATGCATGTGTTTTTGATCTTCCTTTCAATTATGAACCACTTGATCAACATGATGATAATGTGGATGAAGACAAGTGGCCATTTGATTGTAATGATGCAATGTATGATGAGTATGAAAGTGTGCATGCTGATGCAAGTTCATAAAGTTGTTTTGATGAATTTGAAACAACAGATGACCATGAGGTTGTATTTTGCAACTGGTTGATTGTCATGATGAAAGGATTGTTGTTCTCCATTCTTCCTACCTTCATATGCTCCCTAGTCCAATTTCAGAGCTTCATGATTTGATTTTCTATTTTTTCAAGATCAAAAGCAAATGCAATTTGTTTAGTTTTACATCTGCATATCTGACATTGTTTCAAGGTGGTCAAATTTGAACCCTAATATCTCGTGAAGATTGATGATTGAACGAAAGTCCTCTTGCACATGTACTCAGTGTACCTAAATGAGCTCATGTTTCCAATGGAAACCTCTCAAAAGTTGATTTGATATTTTTTCAAATTGTTGATTTGATGATTTTTAATTGGTTCTGAACAGGCACAGTTGCAGAAAAGTTTGACTGAGCAACTTTGATAGTGAATATCTTTCACCTCGTGACGTGTTTTATTGAGTTGTTTGTTGTACTCCATTCTTGGGTCAAGTGTCTACATTCCTGTAAGTTTTCATGGCACCAGGAGGTCATTTGACTGATTTCCTAGGGTGATTTCAAAGCCAACTTGACCAATTTTGACCATTATGCAAAAATGTCTGAAAGCAAGTTTTAATGATAACCCACTTCAAATTTTTACTTCAGAAGCATTGAAAAGCTATGTCAGGACAATTCAAGGTAAAAATTGTTTGAAAATGAAATTTTTTTTATTCGGGCCCACATGGGACTCAACATGCTTTGCATAGTCATGAACTTTTAATTGTTGCAGTGTTGCGACCACATCAAGTAAATTTCTTTGAGATGGTTAATAAGTGGAAAGGTATACAAATTCCATTGCCTTCATGAATTAAAATGCAGAGCAAGGTCCATCTTCTATTCAAACACATGGATTAAGAACTGAGCAAAATTCAAGCTTGTGAATGGCAACTATGTCCATCAGAAAACAATCATGGGGAAGATGGTGTTTCACTTGAGTTGCCAAGGAATTGAAGCCACACCGCTATTAGATATTGCTAGGTTTTTGAGTAGTTACATGGTATTGAAAGAGTAGATATGTTATCTCTTCCTATTGGCTTCGGTTCCTCTCATAGTGGTTGTTTTCAAGATAACATTTCCATCAAATCTTACCATGCTATTTGGTCAAAAAGGATAGTGGTTTGTTGAAAGTATTAAACTGATTCACAAGAATTTACAACCTTAGGTTCAGAAGATACTACTTGTTGAATCCCCACTTGGATTTCTCCAAACACTAAGACAATGCGAATAGATAGAGATTTGGCGACACTGGCTCCCCTCCATGGCACACACTTCTTGAGACCACCAAGTCTCAAATCTTGAAGATCCAAAGATCCTAAGGATTTTCCTATTTCGATAATGTAATAGTACAATGTGGGGCAGCTTCAAAATGACTGTTCGTACACCAGCAAGCATAAGGGTTTTTCGCTTCTAAACAATTGGTTTGTAATAACGGCTTTTGTACAAGGTGGCCATACACGTTGCAAGATTAGCTCAATATTATGGTTAATCAGGAGGTCTCCCAGTCTCTCCCTAAGAAGATATTTTAATGTATCACATGGATACTAAGGGTGACACTTGTCGGTATGACACACTTGCACCTATTTTTTTTACTTTCATCATAAGCACATTATTTATATAGTGGCTTGAAAGAGCTAAGATTTAGCTTTTTTCCACATGGTTCATTCCCTCCTTTCGAAGCAGGGAGGCAAGCTATCTAAAGATAAACAAAAACAAGGAAGTACATTTTTAGTTCGATCTCCCCGATCACATGAAGCAAGGAGAGAACATACACAACGCCTTTTCCCTACACTAGCATGGGGTTCATTTTAATCCAAATTGAGATATGTGGATGATTATACTAAATTTCAAGGAAATTCTTTTGATTCTCAAGATTGTCGAGTGGTGCGAGAGAACTACATATGCATTCAATGACACAAATATAAATCACAAAACATAGCAAACACTTGTTAATTTTAATCCTCAAAGTAAGGTAAGTTCATTTTATGCACTAAACGAAGTGTTAAGTTGTATTGTTCAATTTTAAACCCAAAGTAAGATGAGATGAGGGTTCAATTTTATCTAATTTGAGCATTTATTTTAAAACCCAATTCAAAGCTAGTGTGGTCCTAAATCATAAAATGAAAATCATGATGAATGGTTTATAATTTCCCCAAAAGTGTTGAAACACTTGTTACAATTATAAGATGGAAATATAAAAAATGCTTCTTCACTTCAAATTTTGTTGTCCAACCTACAAAACCCAATTAGCCTAAAAACCAAAACAATGTTAGAGGCATGTTAGTGATTTGAGGAAGTAAAAAAATCAAGGAACATACTAGAAATTGATCATAGTTTTTCTTACCAGAGTAGGGCATCATTTTTCACAATAGTGTCACTCTGATGAATTGTAGCATCACTCTGGTGAATTGTATCATCGCTCTATAGAAATCTAGTGAGGACAATAGTGTCACTATTTGAGAGTGTTTCTATTTGCAAATCTTTGATACCTCTAAAAGTATTCAATGTCGTTTATTTTAATAAGTTCCAGGGAATTAATTAAGCATTGTTGTTTATGATGATGATAGCATTGATGTATGGTGACACCTAAGAAAGGTGTCACTAAAATTTTCTGGAGCATTGTTGTATCATGCAAGAATTAAAAAAAATAGAATTTGAGATAGAAATTGATTAAATTTGATTGGTTATGCCCTCCTTCTAGTGCTAGAATTTGACTGACATATTAGTATGGGACGATTACACTTGATCCATGAAGAATCAAAGCATAATTATCCCACTAACATCAATCTCAATAGGATCAATCAAATGCAAATTAATCAAAGGATCCATTAAAACCAAGCATACTAAACTACAAAAGCTTCAAAACACCGCCTCTAATCCATTTGAAACTTATCCTATTGGGGGAGTGGTGTCGTGTTGGTGTGGAATGACAACCCTTTCACAAGCCCAGGGATAATAATCTTGTTTCAATCAGTTTTATTGAAGAAAACTGATGAAACCATTGATAGATGTGTATGAAAACATGATTTTAATCTAATGAGCATGATGCAAGCTAATTTATCATAATTTTATGCTAAAATGATCTAAATATATGAGTGCAAAGCTAATCTATATGGATTCTAAGCTAAAAGATTCAAACCCTAATTAATAAACAAACTAAATGTATGCATCATGTTACCATGGAAGCCATTAATGAAAGATAAGCTAATTAATGCCAATATTTAAGCTAAAATGATATTAAGCAAATGTTAAAAGTGAGTGTGAGTGTGATTGATTTCAATAGCATGAGTTTGCTTTGAAAATAGATGGATCCATTTATCTCCAAATAGTGACCTATTTATAGTAGAACAAATGAGAAATGAATGGTTGAGATCAAAAAGCTAATCAACGGTCAAGGATGGAAGAATTTGGAGGCATGGATCATGGATTCTCATAAATGGATGAGAATCAATGATGGGATTTAATTAAGGGTTCCCCTTTGTCCAAACAAACACACTTTCAACTTGCCCAAGAGGTCACAAGTTAACATGCACAAGAGGTCAAGTAAGTTTGTTAGAAAAGGAATATTCTCCTTTTCAAATGAGTGAAGAGAGAATATTTTTTTGAATATTCTCATGGGTGAAGGAAAATAATCATTTAGCAAATTAAAATAAATTTTAATTGTGCAAAAGAGGAATATTCCATAGGAATATACCTTTTGGAGGAATGTGCAAAGAGGAATATTCCATTGGGATATTCCCTTGCAAATGGGGGGAATTAGATTAATTAGTAATTGATAATTAAACAAAGGTTTAATTATACAATTAGGGGAATTATAAGATTCTCACTAAATAAAGTGATTTAATGAAAGGGGAAAGTGAAATGAGATTTAATTAAATAACTTAGGGTTATTTAATTAAATAAGAGGAATTAGGGATTAAATTAAATAATTTAATTTATATAATTTAATAAGATGAAATGTTAGCATGAATGGGGGTGAATTAACCTGATTAGATCAATTAGGTTAATAGATGAAAATGATGTTATTAATTAATTAGCTAGGCTAATTTAATTAATTAAGTGAAAAGAGGATGGGTTTGAAGATGAAACTGTGTGAGTATACCTAATTCGAGTGTATGACATCATTCAGGAAATTTTTTAGTGTCTACAACCCCCAACATGCATGTCACAAGGTAGATAAAATTTTACACAACATAAGACTCTAGCCCCTCTATACGGGATGAGTCATGCTTTACATGGTAAACACAAGGGTCTTTTTGGTTGCCTCCAATTCCCATGGCTATGGAAGGTTAACCTACACACTCCATGTAAATATTAGTCCAACTGACAATGCAATTAAATCATTTAATATACATATAAGAATATTGATTGTTCACATTTTCCCTTCTAAAATCTAAGCAATTCAAATATACATATAAGAATATTGATTGTTACAATTCAAAACAATATCACTTTTTCTTCTACAACATTAATCCATGATGTTCATAATCACTTTCATAGTAATTCAAATATTTTATTTTAATCACAACAATATCATAAATGCATCACATTGCATGGTAACTCAATAATTCACTTTGGATTGAGATGATACCACATTTTATTTTGAGTATGTTGTTTCATATTTCATAACATTCAAAATATAAGTTTGGTCAACTAACATACTTATAGAATTATGATTCAAAAAGTAACAAATCTAATAAGCATATTAACAATTAAGCCTAATGTTTATAATTAACTATCATCAAAATATAGAGTAAAAGTTAAGAGTATATCAAAATCTAGTCATGCAACTAAAACAAAATATGGGGGTTGTGTCCAAATGATGATGGGCCTCACATCCTCCCCCTCTAGGAATGGACTTCTTCTTGGAAGTATCACAAGCATAAGATACGTTGCCCAATTTTAGGGTTAGAGAGTACATATTTAACAAGGAATTCTTCAATTTAGATAACCTAACTTAACAAGGCTTGGTACTTCCTCCATCATGGGAAGTGAATGGTAGCAAAGATTAATACCTAACTTAGAACAATATAATTACTTATTTAATTCTAGTATATGAACACCAAAAAGGGGTGCCTAAAGGAAAATATTTCTAACAACACAATTTAAACACATTTCGATCTACGGGCCTACCACAAAATGTTATATGAAAATATCAATTCTTTAGTTATCAATTATGTAGACACTCAAGAGTCTATAAGGCATAAGAGGAAACATCCTTAAGCCACAAGTTACAATAAAATATTTTTCCCTTAATCTAACAAAAATATTCTTACTTGACTTATTTATTCAACCTTATAGATATTATATGTTAAAAGGAGACAAAGCCTCATACTCAAACACACTTGAGCAAGGGATTCATTGAGGTTTGAAACAATTGTATGAATGTAATGAGGTTACAAGGGTATAGATTTAATCCACATCCATAAGATCATTTATTTAAGTTTTTCAAGTGAGAAGGAAATCTTACCTTCTTGGAGATGTTGTCACACCCTCCAAACATCATAAATTAATGAAATAAAGAGACTTTAATAACCTTGGGGAATTGAGAATCCAAGTTCTACTCCTAACTACTAAGTTTAAAGACCACAACGCCCTTCACAATCCCCTCCCCAACCACCTTCTTCCCCCTTTTATGCAAATCATTGAGGTGCATCTCAGAATCATAATTATAACAATATCTTCAAAATACCAAGAGAAATGGAGAATATAAGCCTCTAAAGAAATATAATTCTCAATAATTCAAGGGATCATTAATCAATTTCCAAAAGAAATCATAAATGAGGTAACAATGAAAATGTGGCCACTAATACAACAAATTTAAATTTAAACAAAGCTCACTAAAAAATTCCTTGAGGCAAGGGACCATATAGAAACTAATTGGCCAAGTATCCCAAAACGTCAAAAATAAATAAATAAAATTGTATTGATAATCTAGTTTTCAAGATTGTAATTTTAAAACAACTGAATTTTAAGTCGATAAATTTCATAATGAAAGAATTTAACCATATTGACACTAAGAATAAGTTGCACCTCAACACCACATTATGGATTAATCAAAAACTAGGAAGGGAAATAAGATGATAGGTAGGTCCCTCTTTAAGGGTGCATTCTAGAATCAACCCTTAGCTCAAAAGGTCATTTTTTACCTATGATTTAAGGTAGTTTCAAGGCCTAGGAATGATAGTCCTATAGATACTAATAAATTACTAACAATTTTAACCTTGAGGACACCTTAATCACAAGAATGGGAGCTAAATGGGTTCATCCAAGGTTGCACAGTGTTATCCCAATTTTCTACATTTCTATCTTGCTAGGAGTTCTTTCCAATAACAAAGGTTTCTCTATATTGACATTATTGAAGGATCATTGTGAATACTTGATATTTCTAAGCTTCATTATCAATACATACCACATCTTAACAAGGTTAAGACACTTTTAGGAGTTTTGGGTCTTGCTAGGTTATACACATATGTGTCTAGCTCGATCATTCTTTCTTTGGAAGGAGTTATAGATTGCTAAATCAACTATATAGGGATATAATTAGCTAATTTTTCAATCATACATCAACATGTATTGAGTATGGTTTGGTTTTCATTTCAAGTGTTATTATACATGTGTATTATGTTTTCTATACTAATTTTATTTCAATAGATCTTACTTGTCTAATTCTAACGACCTTACCATTTTGTTGAAACAAAAAGGGTGAGTTATTGTTTCCCTACACTTTAGCTCATTTTATTTTCCTTCCAGATATATCTATGTTATGCCACCTACACATTAATTTCACATACAAATGAAATTTTTAGGTATACAAAATATTAAGCAAGGAGGATCAACCTTCTTATTGGACTTCTAACCTTTGTAAAAAGGATCAAATGTACCTATTTTCTTGATCACACACTTATTAGCACATAGATCTTGTTAAATGAACAAGAAAACTGAGAGGGGGTGAATCAATTGTACCAAATTAAAACATCAAAACCATCAACAGTAATCAGATCCACATGCATTCATTAAGCCCTTAATCTATTATAATGCTTAAACATGAAAAGAAGATAATTGAAACTAAAAAAGCCAACACCATACACAAGAGAAAACTAGATTTACGTGAAAAACCCAATGAGAGAAAAACCACGATGAGGATTAGCTCACAATATAAGTAGTAGCAAAACCGGTACAAGGGATCACTACCAGAATAGGACACATTGTCTAAAAAGGATCACAACCAGGGCTCACTACCAAGAAAGAAAAAGAAGATAGAAGAGAAATGTTACACAAAGAGCAACTTCTCAATGCAAAAGAGAATCCAACACAATAGCTCCAACACCTTTGTAGTCTTGTTTGAATGATTACAAACACCTTTAGCTCATTGCATTCAAAATTCCAACACTTTGAAGTTCACATTGCTCCACTCAATCTCACACTCTACTCTTTGGAAATATGCATCACTTGCATCATACATATCTATCCTTTCTATCTTGTCAACCCTCAACATCTCAACTCATATTTATACCATCCTCAACCTTGAAAATTTCTCCAAGGTTAGCAATACATGCTTCACACTTTGTAATTTCAAATTAGGTTGGCACTAAACATTCCCACGATGGATAGGAATGAAATTGGACCGAAGCAACACTTAAATTGGACCCAAATTAAATCTCACATGCCACACTACACCTTTATTAACACTTGAAAATATTTGAATGTAGTGTAAACACCAGGTGGGTCGTTACCTATGAAAACACATTAAACTTTGAATTACACACTTCCTTTGATTAATCTAACATTTTTGGACAACAAACTTTACCTGAATGTGATCCAAGAACATCCTAGAAACCAACAAAATCCTTCACAACAAATCTCACCTAAAGATTATAAACATTTTTTTATCCAAATAACACTACTAGACACTGCAATACTCTATAACTCAAAAGACCTTCTTCCAATATGCTTAACCACGAATCATCTTGACACAAACAAGAGAACATCATTAGATATCCTTCAAAACCACAAGTTTTTGAAAACAATTGCAAAGAAATGCAAAGCAAATACATTTCTCCCAGTCATCTTTGTACACAATACTGCAAAACCAGTTCACACACTAGTGTTCACATAACTTCCTTTGACTAATGATCTAGAAGCCAAAATTCCAGATAAAGAAACTCTATACATCTCATAATCAAAATATCCAAACCAAAAAAGCATATCTTCAACCCAAAAGAAATGTGAAGCAAAACTAGAACACCTTGTTTCCTTATTTTATCAATTTTCTGAAAATCCTTGACATATGAACCATAAATCTTATCAAAGAAACAATATCTGCTCAACCATTTCACTACTATCATCAATGATAACACAAGTTTTTTGACATCAATGATAAAACCTTCATACTTGCAACAATCTCCCCCTTTGTCATTGATGAAAATACAAGATGTGAAAAACCATCAAAGACACAATAGCTTTTAACATACTTATTTCCTTTTATCTTTTCTCCCACTTTCATGATTATCTCATGAATTCTCTCTTTTCCACATGAATTCTTTCTCTACCCCTTTGACATCAATGGCAAAGGATAAGGTATTTTGCATTGTTCTCCTCCTTTGGCATAGAGCCAAGATACTTGCAACTGCTTTGAATACTCCCCATTAGGAGTACACACCAATCAACTCAACAACCTATACATCATGAAAACATAAACTTCATAATGCAATAATGTTACAGCCTACTCCCTCTGAGAGGTAGCCACCAACATCAGTCCAGAAAAAGAATGAATCCATAGATCCACTGGATTGATTCATCTCCATATGCATCTAGTTCAAATAAGGAGGGGAAATAACCCCTAACTTCTCCCAAAGATACTCAAAAGTATCCTTAGGAAGAGTCCTAGTGAATATGTCAACAATATGATCCTTTGTAGGTACATATTCAAGCTTCACTTCATTCTCCACAAATTTCTCTCTCAAAAAGTGATACCTAATTCATATATGCTTTTTCCTTGAATGCATCACTGGATTCTTTGAAATGTTAATTTCACTTGTGTTATCACAAAAGATAGAAATAGACTCATCATACACTACTTTGATATCCTTCAATATTTGTCTCCCACAATAGTTGTATGCAACAAGATACTACTACAATATACTTAGCCTTTGCATTAGATAAAGAAAAATATATATTGTATCTTACTTACCCATGCCACCAATCTACATCCAAGAAAGAATGCACCACCACTTGTACATTTCTTGTCATTAATACATCCAACCCAATCTACATCTATGTATGCACTTAATGTGAAATCAGTATCCTTAGGATACTATAAGTCATAATCCAAAGTTCCTTTTAAATATTTGAATATCCTTTCTATTGCAGCAACATGTGACTCTTTAGGATCTTCTTGAAATCTAGCCATGAGACAAATTGCATGCATGATATCTAGTGTAGTAGTAGTTAGATATAGCAGTCCAAAACCATAGATCTATACTTGCTCTGATTAGCCTTATGGGATTCATCATCCTTGCTCAATTTTCAACTAGTAACCATAGGCTTACATACCAGTTCGGAGTCATCCATTCCAAACTTCTTCAACATCTCTTTGAAATACTTTGACTGTGAAATGAATATACCTTTGTTTGTTTGATTAATTTGTATCCCAAGGAAGAAATTCATCTCCCCAAACATAGACATCTCAAACTCTTTCTACATTTCTTTTGCAAATTTCTTACACATTTCTTCATTGCCTCTAAAGATAATGTCATCCACATACACAACCACTATCAAGATTCTATCTTCCTCAAATTTAAAGTAAAGATTACTATCTGTGGTACCCTTGTTGAATCCTTGTTGTATCAAATATATGCCAAATCTTGCATACCAAGCTATGGGAGCTTTCTTTAATCCATACAATTCCTTTTTCAATCTGCAAACCATGTCTGGTTTATCTAATAATTGAAATCCTTCTAGTTGTTCCATGTAAAATTCTTCCTCCAGTTTTCCATTTAGGAAAGAAGACTTCACATCCATCTGATAAACTTTAAAGTCTTTATGTGTTGCAAATGCCAAAAACATTTTGATTGCTTCCATCTTAGCCATCGGGGAAATTTTTTCTTCAAAGTCTATTCCTTCCACTTGTGAGTAACCTTTACACACAAGTCTTTCTTTATTTCTTACCACTTCTCCATTCTCATTTAGCTTGTTTCTGAATACCCACTTAGTTCCAATTATGTTCTTATTTTTAGGTCTAGGAACCAATTCCCAAGTTTTATTTTCTCAATTTGTTCCAACTCTTCTTCCATTTCCTTCATCCAATATTCATCTTTGCATGCCTCACTCATCATTTTTGGTTAAATTTTGGAAAGTAAACATAGATTTACCTCAACTTCAACAACTCTTTTTCTTGTCAATACACCTTTTCTTTTTTCTCCAATGATCTTTTCTTTAGAATGATTTCATTGCACATACTTGGGGGTCTTAAGGGTCTTCTTCAGAGCTTCTTCCTCTTCATTCTACATTTCTTTTTCCTTAGATTTTTATTCTTCTTCATCTTCTCCGCAAGCAGGTTCATCTGACACATATCCATCTATAACAACTGAATTATACAAATCTTCATCAACCTTGACATTTGCACTCTCAACAATGTTTCTTAGCCTTTTGTTGTAACATCTATAAGCTTTTCTTTTAGTAGAATATCCAAGGACTATACTTTCATTAGACCTTGCATAAAAATTTCCCAAGTTTTCTTCATCTCTTCTGATATAGGATTTGCTTTCAAATCCTCTAAAGTACTTGGCAGTAGGAATCCTTCCATACCACAACTCATAGGGAGTCTTTGTGTTGTTAGCTTTGGCTTGAACTCTGTTAAGTATGTAAATAGTAGTATGAATTGTTTCTCTCCAGTAAACTTCCGGTAGTTTAGCTTCTTTCATCTAGTCCTTGCATCTTCTTGAATAGTTCTATTTTTCCTTTCAACAACTCCATTCTACTGAGGAGTTTTAGGTGCATACCAGTGTCGCTTTATTCCATGATCTTCACAAAACTTGTTAAAATAATTGGAGGTGAATTCTCTACCTCTTTCAGACCTCAAACATTGGATCTTCAAATCCATTTCATTCCCAACCATAGCTTTAAATGCTTTAAATTTATCTAGAGCTTCATATTTTTCTGTAAGAAAAGTAACCCATGTCATTCTAGAATAATCATCAATCAAAAGCATAAAATACTTGCCACTTTGAAGACTTCTCACTCTTGTAGGACCACAAAGATTTATATATATATTAATTCTAGTAGTCCAGTAGTAGATTGCTCTTTTCCTTTGAAACTACTCCTTGTTTGTTTTCCGAATTGCCAATCTTTGTAAATGACATTGATATGCTTTGTGATTCTTGGTAGGTCTCTTACTGCTTGAACTGAACTGATTCTAACCATATTGTCAAAATTCATGTGACACATCCTTTGGTGCCATAACCAACTATCATTAATCTGAGTCATAAAGCAATGACCATCAAGACCCTTGAGTTGATAGATAATTCTATCTATCATCTTACCAACAGCAATCACAGTTCCAAATCCTTTTCTAATCTCACATCTTTCATCCTTAAACAAAAGATTAAATCCTTTAATACACATTTTTCCAACACTCAAGATATTATGCCTTAATATTTTAATATAGTAAACATATTTAGTATTATGCTTGCCATCAAAATTGTTTGAAGCTATTCCACAAATATTAGTTCTTGAATCATCTCCAAATTTAACTAATCCTCCATCATATTTTTCAAGTTTAACAAACTTAATTTTGTCTTTGGTCATGTGATAAGAGTAGCCATTTTCAACAACCCAATAGTTCTTATCCTGTCTAGCATGAAAAGTATATACCAAAGTACCTTCAATCTTATCCTTCTTTTCTGGAACACTTTCCTTCGCACAATTTTTTAGAGTTAGCAGAAGTAGATTCATCTTTTATAGCCAAGGAAAAGAATTCATCATCATCTCCATAACTAGATTCATCATTAGAAATACCAGCATCTTCTCTAACATAGTAACTTCTCTTAATCATCTTTTCTTTGTTCTCCTTACTTTTATTGTTCACAACTCTATTTGAACATCTTGAAGAATAGTGACCTATATTTCCATAGCTAAAACATTTGAAAGGTAGTTTACCTTTGTAATTATTGTTTCCCTTTTCATCCTTACAATGTTAGTTTCCACATCATCAAGATATTCTCCATCTGAATCTTCAACCTTTTCTGATTTCCAACCTTGAAAGCAGTTTCCACTTTTGTTCCATTTTTCCTTCCATGTTTTCTCATTTCAAATGAAGTTAGTGTACCCAAAAACTGATCTCTAGAGTAAGTACTTGTTGGAATATGATTTTGAGAGATGTTTTTTGGCTTCTAATGTTGTCATTGATGGCAACTGAAGTCATCTCCATGGTCCACTAATATCTATCCAGTCATACTAGTAGACGAAGTGGAATACTATGCAGTTTCGGTAGAATACTTGTGGAATAGGGTATCTGGTCAGATTGCTTCACCAGATCATTGTTTTGTGTTGTGGATCTCCAAAATTGCTTGTTAAGCATGTGGATCATCTTATCATTGAATTTTGGGGTGTTGCATTAGTTTCTATACGAGTTTGGAGGTCTGGTAGGACATTTTCTACTTATTTGCTTGATAGAGCCGACTCAGTGTAAGTGGTGCGTTGTGGATGTATAAAGTGAACTTACTTAAGTTGTCTTTAAATTCAAATGTTTAATTATTGGTCCTAGCTATTGTCTAGTCGACTTGTTTGGATACGCATCAAAAAATTTCATGATTTGGGCCGACAAGTTGCAAATATTATTAAGTTTTGTTGAGCCCACCTATGGTGATTAAATCCTTAGTCGCAAATATATTTAGATGATCGGATATATCATTGTGAGTAATGAAGAAGGTGCATTTGTGTGTGTTGTGAATGTCTAAGGAGTGTTTAAGTGATATCATGCGTAGTTTCACTTGCGCATAAGGATTTTGTGTGCGAACTTGAGTAGAACAAGGAAAAAGTTTGGTATCAGTCATCAGGACAGAAGTTTGTCATCGAAGCTTAACCAGAACTGCAATCAAGCATTGGTAGATGCTATTTATTCAGTTCATTCTCTTTTAGAACTATTCCAAACTACTGTAAGGATAGCGAGTCCATCTTTGAGTAGTGAGCCTGAATGCAAGTGCATTCCCATTTTGTAACATTTATCATCTTTTGAGTATACTCAAAACTTATTGTGGATTGGCCATCCCCCGTGGTTTTTCCCCTAATAGGGTTTCCATGAAAAAATCCTTGTGTTATGGTTTTGTGGTTTCTTGCTCTCAGTTTCTGCATATTGATTTTAATTAAATGTTTTAAGTGGATTAAAGATCAGAATAAAAGGACTAATTTTTGCACAACACTGATTCACCCCCCCTCTTAGTGTTGCTTGTTTCCAACAATTGGTATAAGATCTTGTTCCTTGAAAGAATTCTAATAGCTTGGGGAGATCTTGGAAAGTATTCTCAATGGATACAAGCAGTCTTCAATAGCAACTCATGGTGGCCTTGGATGATCTTGACCTATCAAAATTTGAGATCTGGGAACTACAAGAAAATATTTAAAATGCAGAAAAATTCATCCAATCATTGAAATAAAATATCAATGAATCAAGGGAGAAAAGAAAGGAATTATGTGGTCAGCTTAAGTAGAAGAGAAAAACCAGTGAAGATGAACAACTCAGTCAAGCCCTAAAAGAGAAAACAAAAGAATGTGAAATTTTTTCCCAAGAGAATTTTTCTCTGAAGTGTGAGATAGAATCCATCATGATGAAGATGACCAAGGAGTTTGAGGACAAAAAGAAGAATGAAGAAAATCTTGCACAATCCTTGAAAGAAAAGTCTAAACAATGCAGTTGACTAGAAAATGAACTAGAGCAATCCAAGAACAAAGAAGAGGAGCTTGAAAAACAACTTGATGATCTTTGAGATGAACTTGCTATTGCAAATGAGTTCAAGGAGAAATTCAAAGCAAGTTCAGCCAAACTTGATGAATTAATCAAGGGATAAATAACTGATGGTGACAAACGAGGTCTCAGATATGAAGAAGGAGAAAGCTCCGGATCTGGACAAAGGAGCTCTGGACAAAGGACTTCAAGACAAGGAAAATTCAGACAAGGAAACCAGATGAATGGACCCAGAAGGAATTTGGTATGGAAACCTAATGCTCAAAGATTTAATGGTTATTGCTCTACTTGCAACAAGTTTGGTCATATGGCTTCTCAGTGTAGGAGTAAGGTGAGCACAAGTAGACCATCATTCTCAGGTCAGTGTTTTAATTGTTATAAATATGGTCATAAGTCAAGTGATTGTAGAAATGTGATGCATAACTTTCTTAGAAATGTCAGATGCTATGCATGCAATAGATTTGGACATATTGCTAACCAATGCAGATCAAGACAAAATTAGTGGAATGGTTGGCCTAGATAGAGAAGTGTTGTGTGCTACAACTACAAAAAAATTGGTCACACTTCTAGATTTTGTTGGGACAAAAGAGGTCCGATAAGACAGAACATGCAACCGGATGTAAAGGGAAAAGGAAAAATCATTACTGATGAGATTAAGAAGCAGATGCAGAAGAAATGGGTGAAGAAGAATCCCTCTGCAGAAGGAAATGGATCGACACCAAAATTCACTTCTGGTAATACCTCTGGAAATTAATTTTAGATCTATGCCTTAGGGAGAGCTGTCAATAAAATTTATTAAACCCCCTACAAGTGATTGATATTGGAATTTGGATGAGTCTAGTAGGAAGTTGGATATTATTCATACATTGTGAAATGAAGCTAAGGCATCAATGTAGAATATTGTAGATCCACACAAGAATTATCTGCCCTGGAACATAAAAGATAGAGAACCGGTTGAATTAGGGCAAGAGAATTTATTGCAAAAGTAAGGAGTTAGGTTCGATGACAATAAAATAACGGTTTTCAATTTCATTTGTCACATTGCATTCAGACGAAAGAAGATTGGAGTGCTATGAGGTGATCTTTGCCAAATTGTGAAGGGATTCAAGCAAAGAGGAGAATCTCCGATCAGTTTCTATTTCGTCTCCAAAAGGTATTTATTGCAAAACCTGGGAATTTGTTTGCTTGCAATTATGTCTACCCCTCTTATAGTTGAATTCAAGGATAGGTCATGACCAAAGTTTAAATGGAATCCATACAAGTCAGTAGACACATAACCCCTAGGTGCATTTTTGTCGGTTTCGTACGGAGTTCTACATATAGAAGATATTAGGGAATATGTGCACGCTAATATTGAGGATTTGGGTAGTGCACATTTATTGGAATTGTATTCTAATCACATAGTTCAAGAGGATTTCTTTGTGAAACCTGAATTCCAAACCATAGTGGACAAGAAATTTGTGCAATTCACGAAGTTTCCTATATTTGAGGAGGATGAGTGGGTTTGATACATATTGAGTCGTGTGCATGATAAATTTATGTGGCTGGATGTGCCATTCAAAATTTCCAAGGAAGCTATTTGTGCAGTTATAGGTTTGAATTCCTTTGGTAGACTTCCAGTATTAAAGTCGGTAAAGAATGATGAGGTTACTAAAGTGATTGGCTCGCATTGGGATAGAAGGGAAATGACTATAGAACATATTGTCGAGGTTGATGTGAAATTTTCATCTATGGTCATAGGGTACAAGATTTATCACTCGAGTCGGGAAAATTCTGTATCTGACACTGCCATCTATACAACATATGAAATGATCAAACAAAATGTAGATTACAATATATGTGAATTACTCAGAGGTCAACTATTGGAGAACTTGAATAAGATCAAGAAGGAAAAAAAGAATGTATTCAAGTTTGGAAACTTGTTAATCTACTTGTATTTCTACTTCTCAGGTGAGGTACTAGGAATTGGTAAAGCCCATTGGAGAAATGACATTCTGGTAGCCATTCAGATCTGGGATATGTTATGTAGTCTTTGGGATCGGCAGACTCACAACACAATCTTGTGGGGTCATTTTAAAATCTTTCAAAATCAGATGTATGCCAGAGAGAGAATCCCTAAAGCTTTAGTGGAATAGTATAAAGACTCTATATGCTTCATGGTAGACATTGACCAATGTCACATGGAAGCAGCTGATCCTAGAACTATTTAGATCATGCCTATGGGATATGAAGTGGATGAAAAAATTATGAGGATGTACACATAACATCTACTAAATTCACCACTGGATCCTAATGAAGAAAGGTTTGGCACCTATGTAGAGAAAAGCTTACAAGTTCACTCTAATTTGAGAAATCCCATGTTAATCAGAAAGGTAAGAAAGAAGACAAAAGTCTTTGCAAAGAGAATGGGTCCTCCAGTTGAAAATATGAAAGAAATAAGGAGACAAAGAGATGAAGCTGAGGCAACCAAAGAGAAGGAAAAGGCAACACTAGCTGGTCTGAGAAGATCTTCTGCTAGAAAAACTTAATAAGAGAAAGAAACAGACTCAGAAGAAATAGTTTGAGAGATAAAGGCTACTGGGACTCATGTCAAACTTAATAAGAGAAATCCTTCCAGGAAAGGTGAAGAAGCAAAGAAAAAGCCCAAAGTTGATAAGCCCATTATATCTATGGAGGAAGTTGAGAATGCAATAGTAAATGATGGAAATCTCAAGACACTCTGTGACCTATATGAGACTTTTGATGAATCCGGTAAGAAGATTCTTGAAACAGCTGCAGTCAAGAACTTAAATATTTTCAATAAAACTTTGATTGAAATCATGTTTGGGTTACCTACAAGCTTATATGAAGCTTTGGAATCCAGGAAGAAAATGCCAAAACCGAGGAAGAAAACTTGAGGAAAAGAGTTCTTGCTGACTTGTGCCTGGAAATGGGAATTGAAGAAATGAATTTACTTCTTAATAAAGCTAAAAAGGATTTCAGAAGCAAGTCAAGAATAAACAAAATCATGATTGGTGACACTGATGTTGTTATCAGTGAGACTAAAAAAATTCTAGAAGAGTACTTGTCAAAGGAAAAGGTAAATATTGAGGAGATCAATACTGAACATGTTGAAGGTCATGAGGAAGTGAATATGGAGGTGAATACGTCAGAAGAAGGAAATTAAAATGAAGAAAACATAAATATATCTAATCCTCCAACATTTGAGGATATTTTGACTTCCCCCAATGTTGAAAACACTGAGACACCTATGGTGACTAAAGTCCAAATTGAGGTGATTGTTGAAGAGAAAGAAGTGCCTAATGAAGAAAAGGAAATACCAAAATTAATTTCGGAAGCTCAACCTAAGATTGATAAGGGAAATAATCAGGAGTTCAGTCCAAAAGAGGTAAAATAATCCCTATTGGAGTAGCAGGTAGAATCAAATCTTGAATTTGATGTGAGTTCAATCAACTTATCCACTTTGTCCCCAATCCAGATGGTGAAAGTTGCCAAAATAGCTCAAGATAAAGCCAATTAGAAAATATTGCAATATCACATTGAAGATAATGAACTGCTGAAACTCGTTTCCAGAGTTCTACAGAAATTGATGCCTACACATGTTATGAACCCAATAGGCTCCTCCTCTAGTGAGCTGAAGAGATTAATAAACACTGTAGATTCTCATTTCAAATATTTTGAGGACTCAACTCTAGTTAAAGTGAAAAGGGAATTTAAGGAGGGAAGAATTGGAAGCCTAAAAGAATTGATTGCCAAAGACAAAGCTCTGTTGAGTACTTGCATAGAGAATATCCAAGGAGCTATAACTGAAGGAGGAAATGTGTACAAATCCTGCTTAATCTTGTCAAAATTTATTGAGGCAAATGAGAAGAAGATAAAAGATATTGAGCAATAGTTGGTTATTATTTCCAACACCTTTGATCCATTGGCCGGCAATGTTTATCATCAAGATAGTCAGGTAATGTCTCTACTTGACCAAATAAAGAATCTAAAGTCTGAAAATGAAAGGGTTATTAGCAGAGTAAATGAACTCAAGGGGCTGGTAAGTCCAAAAATTGAGATATTGGTGAATGCATTGAAAGAAGCAAAAGATGTTGTGATTGCCCCTGATCCGGTAGGTTTAGAAGCTATAGAAACATTGTATTATCTTCTCTATGGTCATATTACCATTTTGGAAAGTTTGAAAAGTGTGTGGGACTCAAATTTAAGTGGACTGAAGAATGTCTTTGCAGACATCTTCAAATTTATGTAAGTCTCCAAATATACTTGTATAGTTTTGTAATTTTGGTTTCCCAAATTTTGTCATTGATGTCAAAGGGGGAGAGAGAGTGAAGTGAAAAATGCCTTGATATTCTTAGGGGGAGTAATATTTTGCAATGAAGCAGTATTTTGAATTTTGGCAGTGTGCTTATCAATTTTGACACTTAGTCATTTTTCTCTAAGTGTTGCCATCAATGCCAAAGGGGGAGATTGTTGGAATATGATTTTGAGAGATGGTTTTTGGCTTCTAATGTTTTCATTGATGGCAATTGAAGTCTTCTCCATGGTCCACTAATCTCTATCCAGTCATATTGGCAGATGAAGTGGAATACTATGCAGTTCCAATAGAATACTTGTGGAACAGGGTATCTGGTCAGATTGCTTCACTAGATCATTGTTTTGTGTTATGGATCTCTAGAATTACTTGTTAAGCACGTGGATCATCTTATCATTGAGTTTTTGGGTGTTGCATTAGTTGCTATACGAGTTTGGAGGTATGGTAGGACATTTTCTGCTTCTTTTCTTGATAGAGCTGACTCAGTGTAAGTGGTGCGTTGTGGATGTATAAAGTGAACTTACTTAAGTTGTATTTAAATTCAAATGTTTAATTATTGGTCCTAGCTATTTCATAGCCAACTTGTTTGGATACACATCAAAAAATTTCATGATTTGGGCCAACAAGTTGCAAATATTATTATTTTTTGTTGAGTTGACCTGTAGCGATTAAGTCCTTAGTCATAGATATATTTAGATGATCGGATATATCACTATGAGTAATGAAGAAGGTGCATTTGTGTGTGTTGTGAATTTCTAAGGAGTTTTTGGGTGATGAGCATTTTCACTTGCACATAAGGATTTTGTGTGTGAACTTGAGCAGAACAGGACATAAGTTTGGTATCAGTCATCAGGATAGAATTTCATCATCAGAGCTTAACCGGAACTGCAATCAAGCATTGGTAGATGCTATTTATTCAGTTCATTCTCTTTTGGAACTATTCCAAACTATTTTAAGGATAGTGAGTCCATCTTTGAGCAGTGAGCTTGAATGCAAGTGCATTCCCATTTTGTAACATTTCTCATCTTTTGAGTATACTCAGAACTTATTGTGGATTGGCCATCCATCATGATTTTTCCCCTAACAAGGTTTCCACGCAAAAATACTTTTGTTATGGTTGTGTGGTTTCTTGCTTTCAGTTTCTACATATTGATTTTAATTAAATGTTTTAAGTGGATTAAAGATTAGAATAAAAGGACTAATTTTTGCACAACACTGATTCACCCCCCCTCTTAGTGTTTCTTGTTTCCAACAATACTAAAATTTGCAACTTCCTCAATAGAAGATACATTTTCATTGTAAAAATCAAGAAGATATATGAGAACTTTCTTTACCACTCTAGGTTCTTTGATTGCGGACCAAGACCTCTCATCACACTTACTAGCTCATCAACCCTCTACATATAACTTGTAATTGTTTCATCTTCAAAAATTCACAAAGTCTCAAATATTTCCTTCATATTGTGCAAATTTTCTTGTTTAACCTTATCATCTCCTTCATAAATGCTTTCTAGCTTATCCCAAAATTCTTTAGAAGTCTTAAGATTCATAACTTTTACCAATTCAAAATTTGAAAGACTATTCACAAGAATAAATCTTGTCTTACCATTTATTTCATGAGCCTTGATCTCATCACTTATGCTCGGACCATTTGTAGGTGCAACATATTGATTCTTTATTTCCTTTTCAATCTCATATTCAAAGGATGTCATATATCCTTCCATCTTTATCTTCCAGAAAGAAAAATTCGTGCCATTAAATTTAGGGCAATCTATCTTGTTCGTTGTCCAATATCTACCTCAAGTGGTTAAGCTTTTACCCAAGGAACCTTGCTTTGATACCAATGTTGGCATATGGCTTCTAGTGTTGTCATTGATGGCAACCTAAGTCATTGACCAGGTCTGCACTGCAGTATTTGATCATACCAGAAGATTGAGTAAAGAATAGGGTATCCGACTAAAGTTGAATTTGTCAAGTGGTTTGCATTACTAGTCTATCAGTTTGGATTTTGGATCTCAGGGAAGGTCGATGGGTATCTATAATTTCTTATCCTTGAGTTTTGTGCTGTCACATTAAGTGGTGTATGAGTTAGGAGATCCGATCGCTCGATTTTTTGTTCATCAGTATATGAAGGCCAACTAAGTGAATGTAGGGTGTTGTGGATGTTTAAGGTGAAATTGTTTGGAGTATTTTCATATTAGAGATTTAATTTTGGGTGTTCACTATGTTGTGGCTAACTTTGGTGGATGCACATTAAATTTTGTTTATGATTTGAGCTGATAGTTGGTAAATATTTCTTATTTTATTGAAGCCGACATATAGAAATTGAATCCTTGGTGGCAGATATATATAAGAGATCAGTTAATTCATTTTGATGTATGTGTGTGAGTGTTCGATATGTGTTGATGTATGTTGTGAATATCAGGGGAGTAGTTGAGCGATTTTACTTGTGTAGTAGAGGATTTTGTGAAGTGAATTGAGACAGAACAGAGCGAAGTGCAGAATTTGATCTATGAGCCTAACTGGAACTGTATCTGGCATTTGTAGATGCTACTGTCTTAGTTCAACCTTTTGATGTAATCCAAATATTTTGTAAGGTAGTGAGCCTTCTTGATTTTGAGTAGTGAGCTCCAGGAAGTGTGTCTGAATGCAAGTGCATTCCCATTTTGTAAAACACTTATATTTTGAGTACTCAAATTATGGATTGACCTCCACCATGGTTTTTCCCCTAACAGGGTTTCCACGTAAAAATCCTTGTGTTACGGTGTTGTGGATTATTGTTTTATGTTCATGCATCCTTCTTTTGATTGAATGTTGTAGGAACTTGAGAGATTAGTTTAATAAAGTTAAAAATTGTACAACACTGATTCACCCCCCCCCAGTGTTGCTTGATTCCAACAATTGGTATCAAAGCTAAGTTCCTCGGAAGAAGTTTAACAGCTTGAGGTAGATCTTGGAATGTAATGGAATCTGGTAGTCTTCAGTAGCATCTTTTGGTGGTGCTTGATGATCTTGATTAGTCTAAAGTAGAAGTTCAGGAATTAAAAGAAAATCTTAAGGATGCTGAGAAATTCATTCAAAAATTGAAGGATCAGATTATTAAGTCTAGGGAGAAGAGAAAGGATCTTTGTGACCAGATTAAGAAAAAAGAGAGAAAAAGCATGGATGATGTTTACCTGAATCAAACCTTGAAGGAAATAACTGAAGAATGTGTAAAGCTTGCTAGAGAAAATGCTACCCTAAAGCATGAGATGGAATCTATGGCGTGAAGATGACTAAGGATATTGAAGAAAGTAAGAAGAATGAGGAAAATATTTTCTAGTCGCTAAAAGAAAGATCTGATGAATGTAGCAGATTTAATGGCGAATACATTCAGTTGGAGATTGAACTGCAACAATCTAGAAACAATGAAGAAGAGCTTGAAAAATAGATTATTATTCTCAGGGATGAACTTGCTACTACAAATGAATACAAGGAGAAGTTCAAGATTAGCTCAGTTAAGCTTGATGAGCTGAATCAAGGTTAGAAGAATGGAAATGACAAGTGAGGTCTTGGATATGAGAGAAAAGAAAGTTTCAGATCTAGACAAAGGAATTTCAGGCAAGGAAATTTGATGAACAAAGAAAAAATACATTCGGTAAGACAGCCTAATGCTCAAAATTTTAATGGATACTATTTTTTTTGCAATAAATTTGGTCAAATGGCTGCTCAATGTAGGAGTAAAATGAAATCAAGTGATCCATCATTCTTCGGTTAGTGTTTCAATTGCAATAATTTTGTTCATAAGTCAATTGAATGTAGAAATATGTCAAACAACTCTGTCAATAGAAGGAATGTTAAATGTTATACTTGTGGAAGATTTGGGAATATTGCTAACCAGTCTAGATCAAGAAGAAATTAATGGAATGACTGGTCTAGACAAGGAAATGTTGTGTGTTTCAATTGCAACAAATATGGTCACATTGCAAGATTCTACAAAAAAAAAATTATGGATAAAAGAGGTCCGACATACAAAGGCAGAAATATGCAAAAATATGATAAAGGAAAATGGAAAGTGACTATGGATGAAATAAGAGATAAGATGAAGAAGACATGGGTGAAGAAGAGTCTCTCTATTTTAGAAAATGAGTCAACACCAAAACCTGCTTCTGGTAATTCCTCAGGGAATTAACTTTAGGCCTCTGGCCTAGGGGGAGTTGTCAAGAAAATCCTTCAAACCCCCTGCTGGTAATTGACACTGGGATGTGGATGTGCAGTGGTTGCATTGATGATCTATAGATTTTTTTGGAACAATTAGAAAGAGTGTTATGCTGAGTTGAAGGTCCGTAGAAGTTTTTGTTTGATGACTGAGAAAATAGGGTATCTGGATAAGTTAGGGAAAAAGCATTTATTACAACAAAATTTAAGTGTGTGAGTTATAAAAAGAAAGTTGAAACCCTTATTTTCCACTTTATATCGAAGAAAAGAAGGAGAGCACTCTACATTAGAAATTTGAAAGTGTATTCAATGGAAAAACCCTAATCAATCAGGTATTTCTATTATATTGAGAAATTTCAGTCTAATTTGGTGTGCGGTTGAAGAACTTATTTTCAAGACATGTGTACAGAAGAGAAAATGGAACAAATTAAAGGAATATGTAAACCTAGATGAGTATAGCAGTGAGAATATTAGAACTGCAAGAAACATGTTGTTGCATGATGAATTGAAATTGCTAAAAGAAACGAAACACAAAAGCTTGGATATTTGGAATGAATTCCCCTATTTCGTAAAAGCGGAAATGGTTGAGTTTATTTTGGACATATTGAATGATGATATTCTAACTTTGGATAAACCCTACCTCATCTCAAAAGAAGTGACTGAAATTGTAACTAGGTTATGCAAATTTGGGGATGTGCCAAGAAAGAAATCAATCCAAAATAAAGAATTTGAAACCCTAACTGGAGTAATTGAAGATCAAAGGGCATTGATAATATCCACAATTAAAGATTCAGTGACAAGGTACATTGTGCATGGAATATCCTACAATTTTTTTTTCAGAAACAAAGAAGGTGCAACTTTGGCAGGTGTTGTTTACATTTCACACAAGATGATAATGGAAGATCAGGACTTTGACCTTTGCAGATTACTAAAAGATCAACTGATGGAGAACATGCAATTAACAAAGAAGGTAGATTTCTCTTTCAGGTTTGGTACTCTTGTTATATGCCTTGTGATGTATTTTCTGAATTGCTTACTCCTGAACAACAACATAGTATGGGAAGAGAGTGAACCAGTTTGCAAGAAGATTTACATATACTCTAACAATTTGGCAAAATGTGATCAAGTATATGAAAATTTATTTAAGGTTTTGTTAAGAAAGTTTGGGTCAACTGGTATTCCCATTCTGATAAGGGCACTTGAAGTTGGTTCCTCCTCTAGTGAGATGGAGAGAAAGAAGAAAAGAGTAAAATAAATTGTTGTTTGTACTCCTCCACCATGCAAAACTCCAAGAGTTGAAGGGAAAGGAAAAGAACAAGTAATTGTGGACATACCAGATGAGGAATCTAATAAGGAAACTGAGGACAACCTAGGAAAAGAATTGGAAACAACTAAACCAGAAAAAGAAAAGGCAATGACAAAAGAAAGTGAAGAAGAAGGTGATTTAACCAAAGAAGAGCTAATACAACTTATTCATGAGGAAGATGGAATGTAGAAAATTGGGAACATATGGTCTATCAGACCTTCATATGAGCAGGACATGATCTTAAGCATACTAAGTTATTATCTTGTGCACAACCATATCAAATTAGAGATTTTGTAGAATACCATGCCAAAAGAGATGATTGAATGCATCAAGGAAATCATGGACTTTGAGCCTCAGAACAAGGAAGAAGAAGAAGTCATCCTACACCTGAAGAAGCAGTACAGATTGTCACCCACTAAGCTAAAAAGGCACATGAATAAACTAAGGCAATGCATAAGCACAACAAAAAACATCTATAACTATTGTCTTTGGTGGCCTCATGCAGTCAACAAGTACAAAGAAAAGTTGGAACAAATTGAAACAGAGATGAATAGTATTGGACAAAATTTTAACATGTTTTAGGATCTAGATGGTGCAATTAAGAAAAGGATTCAGGAATTACAGATAGAGCACACAAATGTTAAGAACACTAGGAACAAGATTGTTGACACCTTTTGGAAAGTGAAGGGCATAACCGAATGCAGGCTGGAACAATTGATTGAGATACTGAGGAAAGGAGAAATATTAGAAGAAGACATCACCATTTTGGAATTCCTCATAAAGATTATCAACTAGACATCTGAAAACAACATAATCATAATCACTAGGATTGCAGTAGAAGCATGGAAGAAGTTTCTTCTGGAGATGAAAGAAATTCAAAATAATCTTCAAATAACGGCTGTATTTCTTCAAATTTTTGAATCAATTTTTGAATCAGTAAGTTTTTGGTTACACTTCATAGGGGGAGAAAGAAATATTTTATTATCTTTTTGTCATTGATGTCAAAGGGGGAGAGAGAGTAGTGAAAAATGCCTTATCAAACTTAGGGGGAGTTTTGTCAACTATGGATTTTTGAAGTTTTGAAGGTTCCAACACTTAGTCATTTTTCACTAAGTGTTGCCATCAATGCCAAAGGGGGAGATTTTTGGCATATGGCTTCTGGTGTTGTCATTGACGGAAACCTAATTCATTGATCTGGTCCGCACTACAATATTTGATCATACTGGAAGACAAAGTAAAGAACAAGGTATCCAACTGAAGTTGAATTTGTCAAGTGGTTTTCATTACTAGTCTATCAGTTTGAATTGTGGATCTTAGGGAAGGTCGATGGGTATCTAGAATGTCTTATCCTTGAGTTTTGTGTTGTCACATCGAGTGGTGTACATGTTAGGAGATCTAGTTGTTCTATTTTTTGTTCATTAGTATATGAAGGTCGATTAAGTGAATGTAGGGTGTTGTAGATGTTTAAGGAAAAATTGTTTGGAGTATTTTCGTATTAGAGATTTTGTTTTGGATCATCACTATGTTGTGGCCAACTTTGGTGGATGCACATTAAATGTTGTTTAGGATTTGAGCCAACAATTGGTAAATATTCCTTATTTTATTGAAGCCGACATATAGCGATTGAATCCTTGGTGGTGGATATATATAAGAGATTGGTTAATTCATTTTGATGTATGTGTGTGAGTGTTCGATATGTGTTGATGTATGTTTCGAATATCAGGGGAGTAGTTGAGCAATTTTACTTGTGTAGTAGAGGATTTTGTGAAGCGAATTGAGATAGAACAGAGCGAACTGGAGAATCTATCAGAAGGTCCAAAATCTAATCTATGAGCCTAACCAGAACTGTAATCTGGCATTTGTAGATGCTACTTTCTCAATTCAAACTTTTGATGTAATCCAAATCTTTTGTATGGTAGTGAGCCTTCCTAATTTTGAGAATTGAGCTCTAGGCAGTGTGCCTGAATGCAAGTGCATTCCCATTTTGTAAAACACTTATATTTTGAGTACTCAAATTGTGGATTGACCTCCACCATGGTTTTTCCCCTAACAGGGTTTCCATGTAAAAACCCTTGTGTTACAGTTTTGTGGATTATTGTTTTATGTTCATGCATCCTTTTGATTGAATGTTGTAGGCACTTGAGAGATCAGTTTAATAAAGTTAAAAATTTCACAACATTGATTCACCCCCCCTCTCAGTGTTGCTTGATTCCAACAACCAATTGTTAAATGAACAAGACAACTGAGAGGGGGGTTTGAATCAGTTGTACCAAATTAAAACATTAAAACCCTCAACAGTAATCAGATCCACATGCATTCATTAAACCCTTAATTTGTTATAATATTTAAACAAGAAAAGCAAATAGAAAAAACTAAAACAACCAACACCATACACAAGAGAACACCAAATTTACGTGAAAAAACCAATGAGGGAAAAATAATGGTGAGGATTAGCTCACAATATAAGTAATTGCAAAATTGGTACAAGGGCTCACTACTAGAATAGGACACACTGTCCAAAAAGGCTCATAGCCAGAGCTCACTTCCACAAAAAGAAAAAGAAGATAGAAGAGAAATATTACACAAAGAAAAATTTCTTGATGAAATAGAGAATCCACCATAATAGATCCAACACCTTTGTAGTCTTATTTGAATGATTGCAGACACCTTCAGCTCATTGCATTCAAAAGTCCAACACTTTGAAGTTTACACTGTTCTACTCAATCTTGCACTCTACTCTTTGACAATTCACATCACTTGCATCATACACATCTATCCTTTCTATCTTTTCAACCCTCAACATATCAACTCATATTTATACCGTCCTCAACCTTGAAAACTTTATCCAAGGTTAGCAATACACACTTCACACTTTGCAATTTCAAATTAGGTCAGCACTAAACATTCCCGTGGTGGATACGAATGAAAGTGGACCAAAGAAACATTTAACTGGGACCCAAATTAAATCTCACATGCCACGCTATGTGTTCATTAAATATTTGAATGTAGTGTAAACAATAGGTCAATCATTACCCATGAAAACACATTAAAATTTGAATTACACACTTTCTTTGATCAATCTGAAACTTCCTAACAACAAACTTCACCTAGACGTGATCCAAGAACATCCTAGAAACTAACAAAATCCTTCACAACAAATCTCATCTGAAGATTATAAACATTATGTTTATCCAAACCAACTTCTTTCGATATGACTAACCATGAATCCTCTTGACATAGAAAAGAGAACATCATTAACTCTCCTTTAGAACCACAAGTCTTGAAAAAAACTATAGAAAAATGTGGAGTAAATACATTTCTCCTAGACATCTCTATACACAACACTGCAAAACCAGTTCACACACTAGTGAACATAACTTCCTCTAACCAACGATCCAAAATCCAAAATTTTGGATATAGAAACTCTAAACATCTCTAACCAACATATCCAAACCAAAAAAGTAGTTCTTCAACCCAAAAGAAATGTGAAGCAAAACTAGAACACCTCTGTAACACTTCATTTCCTTATTTTATAAATTTTCTCAATATCCTTGGCATTTGAACCATAAATAGACGCTTATGAAAGCAAGAATCTCTTTTCAACCATTGCACTACCATAATCAATGACAACACCTTCATACTTGTAATAGATTTCTCCCAAAGACCATCGATCAGCACAAATTTTTCCTTAGTTCAATCACAACTCACTTAATAAAGATATTAATCATCTTAATAAGACATACACCTAACTAAGGAGGGAGGTAATTGTGCCAACAAATGATTTTCTCTTAACTTTACCCTCTATCAAGGTGGTCAAGATGCTAACCGTACAATTACATCTTATTTCAAGGGACCCAAAATATAGGTCACATGCTCTAAGGTTTCATGAAATTATTATATAAGAGAGGACCCTTCTAAACTTGAATAAGAAGTAGTATGCCACAATACTTAAGAGCATCACAACACTTCTACCCACAAGACATAAGTATGATACTAGGAAATTATTTTGAAGTGACACATAAGGTGTCACAAGGTTTCTAAGAGGAGTGGGTCTAAAATCCACTTATTATCATTTTTAACTTTAACTATTAGAATGGATATGGTGACAACCTTTAATATATATCCTTAAATATTTAAAAACCCAAAACACATAGTAATTCATGCCTAAATCAAGGTAGAACAACTACAATTCACACCTAGGTAGGTCATCATCTACTTTTCTCACTAGGTATAAATTCACTTAATAGGAGTGACCATCACTATAATACTAGAAAGCTCTGCCATTCAACATCTTAATGCCTCAACAATGAGTTTGATATAGTAGAGAATTAACTCTCATTTGAGGTTTGACTAAAACATTAACATGGTTAGGTTAGAATGAATTAAGGTACAAAAGTCCTTACTGTACTAGATATACTTTTCAAATATATCATCTTATAATTTCCATTATTTTAATATTAATACCTTAATTATAATTGTTGATATTATTCTTGACTTTTCCATTGTTATTAATTTTAATACTACTCTACAAAGTTAATGTCTATATTGCCTCTCATACAACATTACCCATGGTGCTAATTTTTATACTTATCAATAATATTAATATTCCTTTTAATGCTAGAACACTGATGCATATTGTTGTTAAAATAAACATGATAACATTATTATCCAATTTCAAATCCCATGTTGGTGTCACTAGGATAATTAATCTTATTTACATGGTAGGATATACTCTAGTCAACATACTAGAATCATGTGAGTTTCCACACTATGCATCAACAACACTTATGCTCTCAAGTGAGTTTGCAAGATTCTTAGATAAGATATCCTCAAGCACACTATTTATGAGGTAGAAAGTATTAAGATTGAAAAATAATTCTATCACAAGTTTAATAATTTATATTGCTAGGAGTGGAGGTAAGGCCTTGGGTCAATTTTAAAACTAGATATCTTCTTTCCTATCAATGTTTCACATATATCACTTAAATGATTACTTATTCCAGTGCAACTAATACTTAGCCTCGTGCATCCCAAAAGCATGCGTAATGGTCAAGTGGCCAATCACATAGCATGCCTAGAGTTCCCAGTGTTGGAACCTAGGCTATGATACCAAATGTCATTCTGAAAATTTAACACACTAGGTAAATACACAACCATTTTTTTTACCACAACATAAAACCACTAATGATTGACAACCATGCATGAGCATGATATGCAAACTATACAAATTGAATTAGTTGCTTGCACAACTTCGTTACAAATGCATTGCTTGCGAGCAGAGAGTGAGGATAACGAGGTTAGGTTTCGTTATCAAGAGTAACATTGCTCTAGCATTTAACAACATAAAATATACTATTACCTTTAATGTAATTATTACAAATTCTCCACAAGGATGACACTACTTAACTACTTACATTATGATTAACTATGCAGATATTAATGTTAATCTGAGTTAAAATTAATTATAGATCCTAATGTTTAAAATCTTAATGCTTAATCCTAAATTGATCTTTTAATACCACTCATTATACACATTGGTATTTGAAGACCTCACATAACTCCTTTATAACCACTTGTTAATAATACTCATAATAATATTAATTTTAGCATCATTATTACAATGATTATGACCTCTCTTAACATTACTCTTAATATTATGATTTTCTAATATAAAGGATATTATTAATACTGAGCTTTAATCTCAATAACACTAATAGCATGAACTATATATATATATATAATTGATATTAAGATTAATAAATTCATTTTGATTTCAACAAGGAGGAGATTGATAGTTTTAAAAGGAAGTATCACACACTTTCTTTTCTCTTGTCTCATTAGTGTGTTCAAGGTTTGTAATAGGTTGTCTCCATGCCAAATCGTTAGATTAATAGGGTGAACATGCAAATTCCTGACATTAATATTACAGTGCATTCACAGGTGCAGGTTGCAAGTCAGATTCAAATGCAAGTTGTTGAAGGCCAAGGAGAGAATTTGGTCAACCTAGGCAATAGGGGTGTTTAAATAGTCATCCATATAATCCTTCTATTTTTGGTATTCACAATATATTTAAAAATGAAGTTTGTGTGACAAGGTTTATTATGTAATGATCTAAAAAGATCAATTTTGATTATAATTATAATAGTCTTCTCGGAGGTAGGGTTTGGCATGTAATTTTGTATAGTGACAATATTTATTAGCTAGTTTTTGAGTTTCCTATCAAACATTATACTCTATATGTACTAAATTATATTATATTAATATAACTATAGGCTTTTGGCCTTTTTTTAAAAAAAAGATTAATATTATAATTACCAATCTTATTAATAAAATTAATATTAATATTTCTCCATTGAATTAATACATAAGTCAACATCATAACTTACCCCGCATTATTTGATCCACAATTATACCTTGGTAGTACTATTATTTTCAACTACCCAACAATCAACCATTAATAAAATAATGTCATTGTTTAATCAATCATTTATACTTTAGTATTCTTATTATTATTATTTTGAATTAACACCCAAGCCTAAATAGTGACAACATTATTATTAAATCGATACACCAATAATAATAATATTGTTTATTAATTAATAATTTAAATGCAATAATAATAATAATAATAATTGCATTGATTCAATAAAAATAATAATATTATTCAGTCGTTACTAAAAGGTAATTTGTCATTCTTCACAAAAACATTGATATTATTATCTTTCTTTTCTTGTTATAAATAATGTTAGGTATATTATTAACTTTGTTTTTTATTAGAGGTAAAACAAGTTTTGAAGGGGCCCTGAAACCCTTTACAAAAAGGAACATGTTTATCAAAAGATAACTACAATAGGCACACAACAGCCAAAAAATAAAACACCATCAATACGACATCAACCAAAAAGGAGGAACAAAAACATCAGTACTACATATTCTTCAAGATAACAACAACCTCCATGTCGCTTGTCCCAATCTTCTAAAGGTCAACCATCACTTCAGACATTTCCCTAGCAGGAGCTCCACCCTGCATCTTAGTCTTATTACGCGCACGTGCACTAGGACCACCCAAATTTACCTCACTAATCAAAAAATTATTCCCATCACCATCCTTATCAATAGTAACATCTCCCTCCATAGGCCTACCACTAGCAGTAACAACCCCACCAAGAACCATCTGCTTGCTCTTCTTGTCCATAACCATCAGGGGAGATATGCCAACATATTCATGCTTGATTGTAGATTTATTCCCTTTCCCACCCTTCTCCAAAATAGCACTAAACCTTTCCATTTGGTCCTCAAGAGTCAAAATTCTAAGCTCTAACATCTACTTCATGTTTAGGGCTTTCTCAACAACATTTTTTAAAGAGTCAAACAACTCATCAATTTGACTATGAGCTAATGACTCTCCCACCTTATTCACAGCCCCACAAACCTGAACATTCGTCATATTAAGTTCATGAAACACCCACTTAACCAATTTAAACAAAGAGATAGAGATCTCCTTAGCCATCCCCAGAACATCAGAGATATCCTCACAATCAAAATTAAACACATCCTTACCCACAACAGTATCCTCCTCAGAAGAGCTAACTTTATCCTGACTAACACAAATCTTCTTACCTTTACCACCAGGAAGCAACATTTGAAGATTGCAGACTGAATCAGTGATATCCTTAGCAGCAGACTGTCTTCTATTCATCGTAGCCACATCCACACCCAGGGAATCCACAACAACCTACCCGCCAACATCCTTCAAGGGAGAGTCTACTTTCATTTCCAACAACTGGCTCACAAACCTAATAGCCAACTTCTTGTTACTTCCATCCTTTTGGTCCTTCTTTCTCTTTGTCTGTGCAATAGGGGATAGTGGGGACTCCTCTTCAACCTTCTCCTTCCGAGTAGTATCAGGGGCTTCCACATTAATCGGCTTATCATCATATTTTTGCTCGCTACCAGTCTCATATCCCTTTAGATTAGGACCCAACTACCCTTTACTAGAAATTCCCACATCCGGAGGCTGCGAGACCACTTCCAAGGAAGCTTGTGAGTCTGACACATAATCATTGTCATCCTCAGTTTTAGATTCCTCCTCCAAAACAATTTTCCCATTTTTCCCTTTCTTGCTACCTGACTCTTCTTCAGAAACCGTGTCATACTCCTCAGCTGGTTTAAGTTACTTACCCTTAGGGGAAGCAAGTGGTTTGGAAACCTCAGAGGATTTAGCATAATCAGTGATTAACAAGATGAGCCCAACATGAAAAATAGGGTTTTTGGGATTCCTTTTGTGATCCTTCAACCCAAATTCCAAAGACGCTAGAAGATAAAAAGGAAATGAAAATTTCTTTTTGTGGAAAAAGTGATTAAGGAGAACAAAGTGATATGCATTTACCATAGAGAACCAACCCTCGAGGGTTATATATCTCATCAGCTCCTCAACCACATCCCCCCAAAGCACTTTGAGTGAGCTCCTCTGGTGCCCTCCACTCTTAGTCGGTTTAAGGTCTTGAGCTTCATTATCCTTGAAAAAAACCTGCACGGCAGCCTTCAGTTCCTTCTTGTCCCTGTAAACCTTCTTACCTTCAGTCGAAAGCTCAATTATATTAGCAATGAAATCTTCATTCACATCAAATTCTGCACCCCCCAATTTCAATACCCTATTATTCCAGGCTTTAGCAAACACAATCGTCGCTTGCGGGTTGTTTCCATTCAACCTTTCTAGATAAGGTGTTAACCGACCTTTCTCCAGAATACGCCAAACCTCCTTCTTTTTCTTAGCATAGTCACAGGAAAAGAGCTCTACATGATTCTTGTCGCCACCCATAGCCCCAGAATTTGCATAAGACAAAAGCTTGAGAACCTTGCAAGCAATAAGAAGAAACCTTGAGAAGGAGAGAAAAATGCCCACAATCTGTGTGGCAATGGAAACATGGCAGAGGTAAGTAATGATTTTCGGATGCCTCCCCTTACAGACTTTGAGCAAAGTACCATCAACTCGATTACAATCTAGTTCACCATCACCCCATATAATTGCATGCCATGTGAACATTTCCATGTGAGCCTAAATCAATAAAAGATCATCATCCAAGTTGGAAATTTTGAACATCATGATTTATACACACAATTTCCTCAATGGGAAGAGGGTCGTTCCCCTCCCATTCCCTAGGACCCCTTACATGAAGATTGGAAAAAATATTAGCAATTCCATTTCCTTCTCAAAATATATGATATATAGTATTCATCAAAGGAGTTGAGGATTTCAATAGCAACTAAGATGAAGGCTTCAATACTCCATGAGGGTGTAGAGCATTTCCTCAAATTATTAATTATATTTAGAGAATCCCCCTCTAGCCATACCTTCTTGTAGCCTTTTAAATGGCCCATTTTCAATCCATGATAGGCTGCAACATATTATTAACTTTGTTAGCTAGTATTGATATTTTATTTCTTGTTATCACCTCATTGAGAACCAAATTTAATATTAATATCACCGGTAATATTTATATCTAATATTATCATTTCTTATAACATAAATAATAATATTACCAATATTACCTTTAACGCTACCACTAATTATGTATTTACTATTATTACTACTATTGTCAATTCTAAATAATCTTAAATGTCAAAATGTTGGCATCATATTTAATCTCCAATTTTGCAATATCATTATTGTTTAGTATTTATGTAAGTATCAACATTTATATTAAATCTCATATTTGACATCATTAATGTTATTTGTTTTTGATAAGATAAGTTGCATTTACAGGGTGCAATACCCTTTACACAAAGGATCCCAGAGGGCCAAAGTCAGATCAAACACCAAAAACTAACAACATATAGTACATTTAGAACAATAATAGATAGACACCAAAAAATTACAGAAACAACGAACAAACAACAAAAGAAAATCCCACCCAACAACAACACACACCCCACCCATCACTTAGCTAAACCCTTCACTCCTCAAAGAGGAGTTTCATCACATCATCCCCCACCCACTTGTTGTTGGAATCCTCCTTCATATTCTTCTTGTCAACCTCCTCCTTCAACACCTCAGACAAGGTAACAGTTGAGTGATGTATGACCTTGATTGTAAAGCGTGTCAGCCTGGTGAATCTCTTTTCCATTTTATCAACCCGAGTCGCTAGATTATTGAGCTCTTTTTCCTTATCCATTTCCACCTTGTTAGTCACCTCAATCTAAGTTGGATGATGTGAGGAATCTGGTGTGGATTCCTCGAGGATGTTATTTGTTACTAAACATAAATAAAAATATTATTATTATTAAATATTAAATCATCATTAGTAAATATTGTGATTGTTGCATCCAATAATCATAATAATTATATTACTACAATTAAGAGTAACTTATCTTCACCCTCTATTTTCAGTATAGCACTTAACCATTAAAATTACTCTCTTTTATTTAATGCATTTAGTATGCTTATCAACCATTATTATTAATACTAACATTAGAGTTCGTATTACTATTAACACTAATATAATTAATTCCAATCTTGATACTTGTAATATTATTGTATTTGCATTAATGCTAATTTCACTGGATAAGGAAATAACACTAATAACATTTTTTATATATATTAATACTACCTTAGAGAATAGTTATTTCCACTGGTATCTCCATACGTTAAAACTATCATTAAGTGCTTTATTAAAAATACTTATATTAATATTATTATTATTATTTGATTTTCGAATGACTACGGGGGTATCACATTGCACCATTAATTAAATATATATATATATATACTACTTTGCCATTTAGTGCTAAACTTGACATAGATTTTTTTTGTCAGATTAACAAGATAACTTCTATCTTACTCTATAGTATAAAAAATGTTCATCACTAGAATTATATTAATGTCGGGGTTAAGGGAGGATCACATTCTAATTAATTAAATAATTGTACTCATTATAAAGCCTTATTTAGGGAAAAATTCACCTAAGACAAAAACGATAATTTTTTGTTGCTTTCACAAGTAAATATGAAGGTAAATTAAATTCAACTCTAGATGCTTGGAAACAATGCCTTAGTAAGGGAAAGAACCCTAGCCAACCATTAAGGAAAATGCCATTAATAATATGATTTTCCCTACTTTTCTAATCTAACCCTAATTGTTATGCCTTGCTAAATAGGGTTGCAAGTTTACTGGCATTTTCAAAAGTGTGGCGGCTGAGAGAAGAGGGTGACTTTAGCCAAGGAAAAGATAACTTTAAGGGGGAACATAGGTAGATACGAGGCGTTCCTTTCAACTGTTGCAAAGTTATGCAAGCCCCTTATTTTTTATTTTTTTTTGTGTTTGTAATTCCTTATGAAGAATTGCTTTCACTACTTGCAGGAGGCGATTCCATATATGCGAGGGGAAAGTGAATTTCTTCCCTATGTAGGTATCGATTTTATTTCTTTGTCTCATTGATTTCTACACAAAAATGTTTGTTACTTCATTAGGTATCCTGTAGAGGTGTTTTGAAAGGAATTCCTTCTTAGCATGTTTATTTTCATTCATATTTCATGTGGCCACAACACAGAGGTCCAACCCTCTTGTGGGATTGTGCCTACTGTTGGACGTGGGGGGCTTAGTCTCCCCTCTCCCCATAGGCCATGGACTGTGAGGAGGGGAGCTCTCCCCTGTTGGAGTACGAGAAACACTGAGAGGGGGGTGAATCATTTTTTCAACAATCAACTTCAATCCAAGTAGTTTTTCTAAACACTTAGTCTCTTTGTAATCATTGAATGTTCAAGTTCAAGAGTATTCCAAGAATGTAACTGTTACTCATTTTTTGTTTCTTGTCAAACTGAGTGAGCTAAGAGTATTTACAGACTAAAAGAGAAGTGCATTTCTTATCTATCTTCCCTATATTGCATTCAATTGTATAAACATAAGAATCAAAGATATTACAATTTTCAGTAATAGATTATTGCATTTATACAAGTGCATACAATATTGAAAAGATCTACACAAACCTTGCTGAAAGTAATCTTTATTGATTCAAGAGTACATATTTATCTCACACAAGCTATGAGATTTAGCTTGTTCAATGTAAATGAAAGGAAATTTATACATTGATAGATGAACAAAAAGAAAAGAATGCACATATAGGGGAAGAGGCCAGTCATTTCCTGATGGCTGGTAAGAATCTATTGTCCTACTTTGGTCTTCTATTTCAAGTTGCTTTGTGTACTCCATAGCTCCCTGTTTACATCCCCTGCATCTCAAAAGAATTGCAATGATGTTAGAGCAGTGCTCTAAGCAATAACGGTCTCTAACACTACATGTACATCCACCCACCAGTGTATAAACTATCCTTCACATAAATTAAACAAGCAACAAGTTGTACATGTCCAAAAAGGAAAATAAAAATAATCAAGCCCTTTGGGCATATGCTCATATTTTTCTAGCTATTTGTTTCATGTGCAAATATAGGGAAATCAATGTTATGTTTCATCAAGTTCCAACACGTGGGGTAAAATGTGGCTCCTACAAGGGTTGAGCCTAATGTGCTACATTGTTGTGCTTTTAATGGTGTTGAGAGGTCATTCATCAAATGGATCATTCCTCTATGGTTCACACAAATAAGTACCTATCATTTGTGGCAGTAAGCAAATAGTCACTGTCATAAGTGGTATTTAATTATTCATGGGAATCATAAAGTATGAAAATAAAATTCCAATAGTAAGGGAATGTATTGAGAAATGTTGAATTTGATGCAAGAAGTATACAAGGATGGCAGTTATAAAGTCAAGTGATATCTCAGTAAAGATACTGCTTTTACATGACAGTCAGTTAGTGCACTACATACAATGTGCATCTAGTCCTCTATATTCAAGATTTAAATCAAAAAGTGCTTGTGGGAGAATGCATCAATTTTCATAAAGTGAAAAGACTTCATATACAATTATGCTATAGTAACTAGGTTTAATGAAAAGCATAAAATGACTTTTCAACAATGAAGCAATTCATATGTATGAGATCACTATACTAGAGCAATAGGTGTAGAACAATACTTTAGAGGTATGATTAACCAATATTCAATAATACAGTGGAATATATGCACTTATTCAGTATGGGGTATACATGTTTGGTATTTCATAATATCAACTGCAGGTGACATTACATGATGGATGATGTAAAAGGTAAGATTGATGATTTTTTTGGCATTATGAGTTTTTAATTCATCATCAAAACAAAGGCAGATTTATTTGATAAAGACAGTCAACTTCTAGAGGAGTAGTAAATATAAGGCAATCTCTTTTAATTGGCTCTTGAAAAGCAACTATAAAATGGAATGGCAGTTGTCAAATGTAAATGTTTGGAGAACATTTTTGAATAAGAAGACAGCTCAGGTGCATGAGCTATATGAGGTATAATGCATATGCAAGAAAATATACATAAAAATCACAAGATATGTACAACTACTTTTTAGAAATAGAACAATGAAAATGGACAATACAGAGTTTGTCATCTTAGCATAAGATTGTACATAAGCATAAGTAGAATGCGGGATACAACGGTCATGGCATAGAAAAAACAAGTGTCAGATAATGACAACATGATTAATGTAACAATTTTTTAGAATTACATTAAATGTTATGATCTACCAGTGGACTGTTTCCAGAATGCATCATGGGTGATATAAATAGTTTGATAGCCTACTACAGGAAGGAAAGGAGTCCTAACAACTTTATTTTGGAAAACATCATACACACATTAATGAAGAAGGTATGCCATGATAGTAAAGGGAAAAAAACTTGCATATTGAAATGACAGGAACAGTGATGAGTAATGCATCAAAGGTAAATCAAATGCATCATTTTGAGTTTTCAGAGCTTGAATGGAGCCTTTTATTTACAAGAAAATCTATAGGAAGCATGCATAACACACAGAAAGTAGAGTATTCAGTGCTTCCTAAATCTATAGAGCTCGAAATAGGTTCTTTATTTACAAAGATATCAAAGGAACCCAAGTGATAAGAAACTCAGTAGTTGAAGGTTAAAGGCGAAATGTATTCAGATATCATATACAAAGAATATAATGTTGGTGTGGGTCTCTTAATGGAACCACAAACATTTTTAAAACATATCCCTAAAATGTGCAAAAATTGAGCTTCAGCCATCTAAGACATCTATTTTTTGTTTCTAAAGGATTAAAAAAAAGGAATATTATATGGATACTGAAAGCCGCAATCTAGAGAGTAATATTGTATGCAAATAGGTGTGTTCATAATTTTAAAGGAAAAAGGTCCAGAAGTTTAAATCCCTCAGATATCCAATGCATGAAAGCAAATTTTCTATAGGGATATCAAAGAATAAAGGTGTTCCAATAGAAAAGAAAGCTTACCTAGCTGCTATTTGGTGAGTTTCCTCACACAAATCCATGAGCTCCCATGTTGTTTTCAGCTTAAAAGCTTGAAATATCAATTACTCATGGCGGTCAGATAGAAACCACAAAGAGCATAATTAGCATATACAAAATGGGTAATGAAAATACAAAAGGTCGTGGCCCGCGAGGCTTAAAGTCGCAAATAGAAATATTTTCTCAAGTTTTCTTCTGAATACAACTTACTTGCATGTTTCCATAAGGAGGATCGGTATAAGGTATGAGTCAAATGCCTAAGAAAACTTTGAGGAATGCTTCTGAAACCCTAGCAATAGAGTCGGCGACAGCATAGCTTCTTCATGAAGCTTCGAGAAAGAATGAAAATAAATACTTCTTCTTTTCTTTGTTTTTGTTTTTACGGTTTCCCATTACCCTAGATGTCGATGGAGAATAATGGCATTTTATGTCATTGTTTTAAAATAAAACAATTTAACAAATGTATGACCCCGCGGCCAAAGAAGGTGCTCTATTTTTTAGGCATTTTTTCCTTAGAGTATTTTTGAGTTTTGTCATGATAAATGCATGTCTACACATGAAGATGCTAGCATGGGATGCCACTTGATTGCCACCTTAGTTTTATGTGTAAAATTCTAAGGGTGCTTTTGTAATCTTTTGTTTGCATAAATTGTATTGTAAGAAAAATGGATTTAAGGTGTATTTATAAACCTTAAGTCATTTTGTTATCCTTTAATGTAAAAATAGGAGATAAAAGTTGTGCTTTGAAAGCAAGTGGAGGGAATATAGGGGGAGTTTTTTTCAGTTTAGAGACATGAACCCATAATTGTAGGGTCATTAATGTGCTTTGTTGGTGGTTTTTTCTACCTAAGGTATTTGGTTTGACCAAAACCTTCTTCCTCACATGTTGGAGGTTATTTTAGGAGGAATCTAATGCCTCATTTCTAGCCTTTTCTAGTGCATCCGACCCAAGGTGGTTGCTTGTTCCTATTTTGGTGCAACCACTTTGGTGGTGTTTTATATTGACTCATGTAATTTATTTTTGGGGAGTTTAGAGAATGAAAATATTGAAGTTAGTGATTTTCTATAATCCTTTCTCAGATTTGATACGCTTTTTAACTCATTTGGGAGAATGATATACAGTCAGTGCCTTGGTTTCTTCTAATTATGGAGCTTTACCTCCTTGTTGTTGCAAAATTTGTGAATTATTAAATGAGTAATCAAGCTTTTTGTGAGGTATTTTAATATCCTTGAAGCTTTGTTTCATGCTTTTCATGTTTTTCTGCAAAAGTAGGTTTGTGTAGGTCACAAATTGTGTTAAGTTGCACATACCCTTAGATTGTGAAAATTGATATTTCCTTTTTAAGGGTTAATGTTTTCAAACCTTTTTTGTGAAATGCGTATGTATGAACTTACAAAATAAGTTGTGTAGTTTAGCTTTATCATTTGTAACCAAGTGTATGCAAAACTGAATCATTATAACCCATATCAGTTGGTGAATCACTGTTTTCTTTTAATATTAGTTTTCATTTTTAGCTTTTTTTTCCCTTTTCCTCTGTAAAAGGTAGTAGTTTTAGGTGAGAGCCAATTAAGAACGAACTTTATCTAGAGGTCCTTTTCTACCATAAGGTCACCCACAACCTTAGAAAAGTTCCCATGTTACATATGATTAGTTGTGTTGAATTTCAACTTGGGTGCAAATCATAGTGTTAACAATTTTTGGCATGCCCGGTGGGATTGTCGAATCAGACAGTTCAAAAAAAAAACATAAGATATTGTTGGTTCTGATATGCTGCCAGCATTTTGAAGCCTTTAAGAGGCATTTTTTGCATAGCTGGCAACTTCCACTGTGGGTTAAGTTTGAAAAAACTAGTGTTGATTAGATTTACATGAAAAGGATTCAGACCAGGAGTTCAGAGTCCTTTGAGTATTTACAATTATCTCCACCTAGAAGGTAGAGTAGGTCTATTAAAAGATTTTCTATCTCAAAGAGGGTTCAATTAACCCCACCAAGTTTCAGACCAGCTTTTAAAGCTAGTTCAACTGTAGTTATAACCTCAATTCTTGTTGTTTTAGTTCAGGTCAATCAACCTTTAGTTGTGCAAATGGATAGAAATCAACCTTTTGTGCCATTCAATGGAGGTAGTCCACTGAACTTGGCTCAACATGATGATATCCCTGTATCATCCTTGAAGAGTTTTCCTTTTTTCAGAGGAGAAGATCAAACAACTCTTATTGAACACATCAGAGATGTAGCATCTCTCTGTGGGATTCACCATATAACCCAAGAAAATGTAGTTGTCAGATCGCTTGCAGCCTCATTTAAAGGAAAGGAATTGCAATGGCTCAGAGGTCTACAAGTTGGGTCTATTGCAACTTGGGATGAGTTAGGAGACAAGCTACATAAGCAGTTTCAGGACAAGTCTAACCATTTGTCATTGGTTGAGCAATTAACAACTATAAAAAGAGCTCCTCAGGAGCAAATGATAGACTTTAATTTCATATTTCAGAAAACTTGGGACATAATCCCAGCTACTATGAGGCCTTCTCCTAAGCATGCCTTCTTGTACTATTTAAAATCCATAAACAGTGAAATAACAATTATGACAAAGTCAATGGGAGGGGTGTCTTTACCAGATGCTTATGAAGTAGCAATCAAGGCTGAAAATTGTTTAATTTAGGCAGGAAAAATTGCTCCTAGGCCACCAATGCCTATCTTTCCTGAGATTCAACCTAATATGCCTCTACAAATACCACCCTTTACACCTTTTCCAGTTGTTCCAGTTGCTGCAAGTCAAGAAAATACTACTACAAGCTCATCTCAGGAACTGCAAGAGATCAAGAGTTTGCTTCAAACTTTTGGTAATAAATTGCTAAGCTTAGAAAAGTAGTAGTCATATAATAGACCTTACCAACAGTAGAACCAAGCTGCAAATCAACCTTATCAGGGTCAGCAACAGTAGTATCAAGGCAATAGGCAGCCTTATCAAGGCAACTACCAAGGGCCAAGATAGAATATTAACCCAAGGTCCTTTCAAGTATATAATCCTTCTCTCATTAGTGCAGTTAAGGACATTGTCCTTGTTCAGAACAATTTGGCTGCAGATTATGAATGGTGCTCTCCCTGCAACCAACCTCAAATCAGGCCACTTGTTCAAATGGAATCATCAATCAAGCTCTAATGGTGTAGAGTGCTTCAAATTCACAACAGAACACACCTAATGATGGAGCCTTACAGTAGCAATACCAACCTTCAAGTGATGCTACTCTATTAAACTGGCAAGGAGAAGAGTTATGTGGAGTTAATGCAAATGATTCTCCAATTGCTGCAAACACAAGAGCAAAGAAAAGAGCCTTTGAACTTGAGCATGCAGCGAACAAAGGAAAATCAGTAGCTACAAAGCCATCTACATCACAAGTGCCTCACATTTTGCATAGGAATCCACAAGTAGCTGCTAAGGAGCAACCCCACTTGCAAGCTAATCCTGCTGCTGCAAGAATTCAACATAAGGTAAATTCCACTGTGTCTTTCAACATTGTTGAGAATATGAAAAATATGAATATCACAATGTCTATGTGGGACTCTTTGGCAATCCTAGAACAAAAGGAGTTGTTACTGTGTGAACCCTTTTCCTAGTACCTGCAAAACAACATGAATAAACAAGTTAAACAAGGAATTGCAAGCTAAAACAAGGATTCCCCATGAAATCCATTAACATAGCTCAAATTAGGAAAAAATAATGAAAAACACAATGAAATAGCAAAATAAAGATTGAATCCTAATTAATCAAGCAAACTCTTGATCCCATGGGGGAATTGGTGCCAATTTGATGTGAAAATTGGCCCTTTCCCAATTCCTATGATGAAATCTTGATATGTTGAAGATGATATTGATCCACTTTGATGAAAGATGAGAACTCCAAGCCAAAAATCTGCAAAACCTAGCTATGACTCAATGATAATGGATAGAATTCAAGAGATATTTGAGCATGGTAACTTTGCTTGGATTGTGGATGGATAAATGAGGATATGAGCTCTTTATTTATAGAATTCTAAGATGGATGAATGTCCAAATTTGAGCAATGTGGGACTAACATTCATCCAATGATATGATGCCACTTGTCAAGCTATGAATGGATGATGGATGTGCAAGATTTGGGGTTTGTGCCAATAAATGCATAATATTTGAAATTCAAATTTGTTGAAATGACATGCAAGAGGGAAGGGAAAATGCAATAAATGCCACTTGGCTCAAGACAAAGGACATGTAAGATGAATTTATTGCCTTGTTGGATGTACATGTTGACTTGGAATTTTTGAATTCAAATTGAGAGAATATTCCAAAAGATGCCTTGTGAGGAAAATAGAGATTTAATAAATGAATTAAATCTATTTTCATGTGCAACTTGCATTATCTAGAGGATGTGACATGAGATGAGGTTAAATTAATCAAGGGTTAATTAATTTAACAGGAGATTAGATGATGTGACCTATTTGACTCAAATTTATTTATTTATTTAAATCAAATAAGAGAGGAATATGATAAGAGGCTAATTAAATAATGATTTTGATTTATTTAATTAAAGGGATGGTGTTAGATTAAATCAAATAAGGTTTTAATTTATTTAATTTAATGGATAGAATTTAGAGATTTAATCAAATAAATTGATTATTTAATTAAATAGGGATAATTACATAATGGATTGATTTAATTAACAAAAGAGATTGACTTGATTCGATAAAATGATTTATTTAATTAAGAGACGAATATTGATGAATTTAATCAGATAGGGGAATTTGATTGAATGGTTAGACTAAGGGATGATTTAGGAAGAAACGATGTTAGTAAGTCAGGATTAGATGCACGATGTCAACCAGTATATTTTACGTGTCTACATTTTTCCCCTCTTTAAAAAATGCACTCGTTGCGTTGGTTCAAAGAGTAAACGATCTCGATCGAAGCCAAAAAATTTTGATATTTAAAAACTTGCCCCACTACTACATGGCAAGAGAAAACATGCCATTATAATGCCCCTTCGAGAGATCAGACGAAAATTTCAATTTTTTGGGTGATCTCGCAAAAAAAGATGACAAAGTACTCGACAGGTCCGAAAGGGGTTTGGGAGGCTAAAAACATGTCTAAACGCAATAAAACGATGAAAAACAAGCCTCAATCAAACAAAAACAGGTTCGGGGGTCCAAAACCCTAGCAGGATAGCTATTTAGGGTTAAAAAACCCTAATTTTTAGGCTTAAAAGGGGCCTGAGGGGTCACTTTCAATTCATTTTCACACACCTCTGCTAGCAAACCTTGAAATTTGAGCTCTGACACTCCGGCGATATGGTGCAACAACAACTTCCTCTACACATCAGTGATCGAGTCCGGACATACTAGTGGCCACTTGGCATCAGGGCATCGGTATGTGACCCTTACCCAAGCTTAATTTTTTCATTTAATGCATTAATTACCCCTTTAAAAGGTGAACTCACCTCCAGCAGTGCTATATAGCGCTACTCGGTGTTTAAACTGCGCCGCGCCAGGCCATTTTGTGCCGCAGCGGCGCAGTTTAGGAGTTTAGAAACTCTGTCGCTTGGCTCAGGCTCGGCGGGACAGTTTGGGAAAAGTGTGCCGTGGTGGTGCCCTTTTCATGCAAATTGCGACGCTGGAAGAGAAAATGCATCGCAGCAACGCCATTTTGCACTTTTTTGGATCTAGCGTCAGAGTTTGAGAAAACTCAAACTGCGACGCCTTCACAAACTGCGCCGCTAGAGGCGAGCTTGGAGCGTTAGACAAGGAATTTTTCAAAAAATTTAACACGGTGACCTTCCTTGATGCAGGATAGGCCTAGGGAGCTCTATTCTCGGGAGTACCGGTCGTGAGATTCGGCAAGCATTTTACAGGACCTGAGCGACAGGGACCAGGATCGATTGGGAGTTGTGGGATTATGACACATTGCTTACGCAGCGCTCATGCGCACCCACCTAGGGATGCTATCAGCACTAGCCGAGAGGTGGCATAGCGAGACGTCGTCATTTCATCTCCCCACTGGCGAGGCCATTGTCACCTTGGAGGATGTTTGGCACATTTTGTGATTGCCTATTCATGGCCGATGGGCGATTTATGATATGGATGAGGGACAGGAGTCCTGCACCAAAGTCCTCGCCACATAGGACATTATATACTGTGAGGGACAGATTGAGTTAGAGAGATACAAGATCATTGCACCTCCCTTCCGCTAGGCGATTGCAGCAATCATTTCAAGTTTGGTTGCCCTAGACAGATGGGGGCGATACTTCAGTCCCGGCTGGGGGTATTGCTGGGAGCAGATGATCTAAGACATGCCAGTTCGTTTCGCGTGGGGGTCTGTCCTTTTGGCTTCACTTTACAGGGATCTACATGAGTATGCATACATGGATGGCAGAGCACTGGGGGTTGGGGTGACACTACTTCATGTCTGGGCATGGGAGCACATTTTTGTGCTGCGTCCACATGTCGTTCTAATTCCAATGGGGGCAGAGGATTCCCTCATGGCACGATACAGAGGCGGTGTGTCCTTCACACACACTGGTGAGCACAGGATCCCCTACTAGGGGCAGGTCCTAGACGAGATGCTTGTCTTTACTTAGCATCCATACCTTGGTCAGCCCGGAGGGGTCGACGATGTTGCCCAACTCTTCTATTGCCGCCATAACAGATATATGCAGGGGCGTGAGCACACGATGATTGAGAGGTACCTGCCCGGGTGCATACAGCATCAGTTTGGAGAGCTGTAGGATCGGCCTTATGACGACTACGTAGTCGTCTTTGCACGCAACATGACATAGGTGTCATGGGGTCACGGTATTCCTACCTCTGAGGCAGTTGAAAGCTTTAGGCAGCTGGTAGCCTGACCGTGGGCTTATGATCAGGGCTTGGCAGATCCAGGGACCACACAGGCCTACAGAGACTGGTTTAGACCTCCTCTTCGGTTGACCATTCCAGGTGAGGATCCAAAGGTGCACAGGGTCAGAGGCAGAGGGAGAGGATGAGGGCGAGGACCGAGGGTCGAGATTCGACACGATCTGCCAGGTGTGCCCCCAGTTCCGCCAGGTCAGGGAGATGTCCATATGCAGGACCAGTAGCAAGCCGCCAGTCCCACCACCATGAGCCGAGGGTGAGGATTAGGTTCACATGTAGCCACGGGTACAACCACAGGGACAGGAAGACAGTCAGGATGCACTGATTGCACAACTGTAGGCCCAGGTTCAGGCACTGATAGTGGAGAGAGACCAAGCGAGGGCTGAGAGAGAGTAGCTCAGAGTGGAGAGGGATCAGGTTGTGCAGCATAAACAGGCTACAGAGCTACAAGCAACTACAGAGCTAGGCCGCAGGCAGTAGATTGAGAGCATGACAGCCTCCTCCTCCCAGGGTACTGTGCGAGTACGATCCTACAAGGATGCTATCTAAGAGATAGAGTACTACCGTCGGGCTTAACATGATACCGTACCTAGAGCAGACTGGATCCTAGAGTACTCAGAGTGGGCCAGCTAAAGACCACTAGAGGGTCATGGTGATAGGGGTGAGGGCAGCATTCACAGAGATCGGGCTTGATCCAGATGATACATTATTTTGTGCCTTATGGGCTTATTTTTGATAGCCCGATGGGCATTTTGTACTGATTGACATATATGTGTACAGTGATCTGATTTATTCTTTGTACTATGACAGTGATATGATTGATGATATATATGAGCCAATTTTTCATGCGATGTACTATGTTCTCCTTTATTCATGGATGATTTTTTACTTCTATATGTTATGGATGCATTTATTAATGATTTTATGTAAATGATTATGACTAACAGATCTATATTATGCTAACCTATGATATGATGTGCAATGATGTTATCTATATGATGATTTATTTGATGCTAATGTAATATGTGATATGGATTTTAATATGTAAAATGATATGATCCATGGTATATGCGATGATGTGTGGAAATGCTTATATATGAGATGATTTATGGATGGATGTAAAGTGATATGTTGATGCGTAATGTGAACGTAATGTGATGATATGATGTCATTCATGTTATGGAAGTATGTATGCCTAATGAATTAAATGCTTATATACCTATTGGTTATGATTATGCAAAAATTATTATGAGATGCTTCTGTAGATGCTTATGTGATGATTTATATGAAATGGTTTATGAAAAATGCAAATGAATGTTTATGCAATGATTGATATAATGCCATGAGATGCAATGTAATGGGTGAAATGCCTTGTCATGGATGCACGTATTTATGAAGAATATTTATGATAACCTATTTATGATGGTTTTTAAAATGCAATGTGTATGTTTCCTATATGATATGTTTATGCAATATGCTAATGATTTGTGGATGCAAGGTCGATAGTGATGATGATCAACTATCATAGTACCTTGTTAGTGTGGTCAGTAAGAAAAGAAGAAGTCATTTCAACAAGACCCACGATGATGCAAATGCAAATGATGATGATGATGATGATGATGATTACTTGCCGAGGAATTGGGATTTTCAAAGGGCCAATTTCCTTATGTTTGATAACACACGTGGTACGATGCATCAAGGTATAGAGAACCAGGATGGCGTTGTACCTAGTGTGATGGACTTTGACTTGACAATCAAATAGGAGCGTTCTTTTTCACACCTGACATACGAAACCTTGCTAAGATGCACTTTAGAAGTTTCAGGCACCTCAGACCAAAACATAGAAAGGTAAACCTATCCATGCAATAGTCAACAAGTTTCCCTAAACCTCTTCCATACATGGAAGAAACAAACAATCATGTTAATAGATCAAAATGCAAGGTTAGAATAAGAGTCCCCCATAAAATCCATTTGCATTGTTAAAAAAACAAGGAAAAAGATGATATAATTGAGCAAATGCAAACAAAGATAACTATCCCTATTCTAAAACAAGACAAACACTTGATCTTATGGGGGGATTGGTGCTATTGTGGAAAATAGCCCTTTCCCAACCCCTTTAGATAAGCTAAATGATGAAAATGTTATGAATATGATATGAAGAATGATACGAAATGCTAAGATGATATAGATTCAAATGACAATGGTGCATTTGTGCTTGGGATTGTGGAGGATTTGATTAAGAATGAAGCCTCTATTTGTAGATTCTCAAATGCTAAGAGTGCTCAAGAGGGAGCAATGTGGGATCAAAAACAAGCCAATGAAAAGAGGCCACTTGTCAACTTGTGAGTGGTTGAGGAGTGTGCAAGATTTGGGAAATGTGCCCAAGAGGGGGAAATTTCAAATTTGAATTTGAGAGTTAATGCTTAGTTTGACCTTTGCAAGGGACATGTAAGAGACATGTAAGACCTATTAAATGCCTTGTTGGATGTACCTTTCAACTTTATTTTGAATTCAAATTTGAGGGAAGATGCCATGTTGAGTGAAAATGCTGATTTAATAAATCAATAAATTGATTTATTGGTGCAAGTGGCAAAATCTAGAGAATGCAAGTGGTTAGGATTAGCATTTAATCATGGTTAGATTAGTTTAATGATGATTAGGATGATTTGACCAATATGACTTGATTTAGGGATTTAAATCAAATCAAAGGGAGATGAAAGGTGATAAAGATTTTAGTTAAATAGATATTTGATTTATTTAGCTAAGGGGGATAATGATAGGATCAAATTAAATAAAGTTGATGACCCTTAGGAGATTGAAATTGATTTACCTAATGAATGGATGAATGTGAATTTGATTAATTTGATGAGTGGATGAACGTGAAACCTAGTTTACTTGATGAATGGACCTAATTGAATGCATAATGTTAATTTTGCATGTCTACAGTTACAGTCTGCCTTAACTAAAAAAGTAGTGGCTAGTGAACCTTCAGTTGACACAATTAAGGCTATTTTCACAAATGTATAGAAGCATAATGATATACAACAAAATAAACAGGAAGGTAAAGAGTTTGAAAAAGGTGCCAAGCCTCATCCTTTCTATGTGACATTGATTGTAGGAGAAAAACTAGTTCATAATTGTATGTTTGATAATGGAGCCAGTAGTTCAGTCATGCCAAAGAAGATTGTAGACCAGTTAGGATTGAAATACCAGCGCCTTGAGAAAGGAGTGCTTCAGTTAGATGGGACAACAGTTAACACTGTTGATGTTATCAAGGATTTGGGACTCACAGTACATGCCTGTCCAAATTTTTCAATTCCTCAGGATGTCTTCATCATTGACTTACCTCCTTTCTTTGCCATGTATTTATCAAGGGACTTCACTACAAAGATTGGAGGATATCTATCTTTTGTCTAGTCCCATATGCTCTTTAGGACCAGGTATGGAACAAAAGTAACAATAAAATCAGAATCGTTGGCAAAGGATCATATTGAACCTTATGTGCCAAGTGCAGTTAATGTTAATTGTGTTGTTTTTGAAGATAGTGAGTTTGTTGCAGCTCAGGAGCTGCAAGCTGAAAGCATACCAGAGGTGTTGCTAAATGAGTGGGCAAAAAAACATATAGTATACAATCCAAATGAACTCATTCAGGAGGCTGGATTGGGAATTTATGTGCTACATGAACCAGAAACAGAGTCCCAAACATTGAAAAGAAAGAAGAACAATTACCACAGCAAGATGAGCTATGGTAGATGTATTTTGATGGCTCCAGAAGCAGAAATGGAGCTGGTGGAGGTGTAATGTTGATTTCTCCACAAGGTGATAGGTATTATGTTGCTTTCAGATTTTCCTTTTTCCTATTCTAACAATTCTGTTGAGTATGAAGGACTGATACAGGGCTTGGAATGGGCAAGGAGAAGAGGAATCAACTGCTTGCAAGTGCTTGGGGATAGCAAACTGATTGTTAATCAGGTAAGAGGGTTAAATGTAACAAAGAATGATACCTTGAAATCTTATAAACACAGGGTATGGGATATGATAGAGGAGTTTGATGCTTTTAATCTAATTTCAGTCCCTAGGAGTCAGAATAAGCACGCAGACAAATTGGTTGCTATTGGTGCTCAATTTGACATACCCAATGAGATTAGAAAGGAGAAGGTACAACAACATGTTAAAGTAGTTGTTAGGCCCTCTATCCCTAACAATAATATTAATTGGCAAGTCTTTGAAAGTGATGAGCATATTCTAAGTTTTTGGCTTGAGGAAGATCAATTTTCTGTTGTGAATCAAGAAAAGTTAAAACAACAATATGAGGATTAGATTATTCAGCTCAAAACAAACAAGTTTCCCAAAGGTCTAGTTACATTACAATCCATTTTCAGTACTGATGATCAGCTAAAAAAGAACAAAACTAACATTCAGATTAAAGAGGAGCATTACGAAGAGCTGGAGATCTTTAAAGGTAAGCTTCTTAAGATAGGAAAAATTTGTTCAGCTGAAGATAGGAAGGCTTTCATTGCTTTATGCCAAGAATTTTAGGATGTTTTTGCTTGGGATTATCCTGATTTGAAAGGGTTTGATCCTAGAATTGCTTAGCACACAATAGAGTTAAAACCCAATGCAAAGCCTATAAGACAAAACTAGAGACCTTTGAACCACAAGCTTGAAACTTTAATGATTAAGGAACTGACTAAGTTAGTTGAAGGGGATATTATATTTCCAATTAAACACACCTCCTAGGTTTCTAACTCGGTTCTGGTTAGAAAGAAAAATGGTGAGATCAGATTATGTGTAGACTTTAGAGATCTTAACAGAGCATCTCTAAAAGATCATTATCAATTACCCTCCATGGAGCAAATCCTCCAAGTGGTTGTTGGTTCAGAGATATTTTCTCTGCTTGATGGATATTCTGGTTATAACTAGGTATTGGTCAAAGAAGAGGACCAATACAAGACTTCCTTTACAACAAAATGGGGCACTATGGCCTACAAGAGAATTCCTTTTGGCCTGTCCAATGTTGGAGCCACTTTTGAAAGGGCTATGGACATGGATTTTCAAGGCTTAATCAATAAAATAGTGCTTATATATCTAGATGATATCACAGTATTCTCAAAAAATGTTGATGAACATTTGTTGTATTTAAAACAAGTGTTTGAAAGATGTAGGGAGTATGGAATATCCCTTAATCCCAATAAAAGTATCTTTGTTTTCCATGAGGGTAAACTATTAGGACACAGTGTGTCAAAGAAAGGAATCACTATTGACCCTGAGAGAGTCAAAGCCATTTTGGAGCTGCCATTACCCAATCACAAGAAAGGGATGTAGAGTTTCTTAGGAAGAATTAACTTTTTGAGAAGGTTTATATCTAATGTTGCAAACCTTTTACAACCTTTGACTACCATGTTAAGAAAAAATGCATTTTTCAGTTGGACTAGAGAAGCTAAACATAGTTTTGAAGCCATTAAAGAAGCTTTAGCATCAGCTCCCACACTAGTAAACCTAGATTTCAAAAAAGACTTTATTTTGTATGCATTTGGTAGTATAGATTATGTTTCAGCAATGCTTGTTTAGCAGAATAGTGAAGGCTTAGAGCAGCCCATTGCATTTTTCAGCCAAGGTTTGGCAGACTATGAGCAAAGATATTCATTTGTGGAGAAACATGTTCTGGCTATTATAAGAAGCCTTAAGAAATTTAAGCCATTAATTTCTAATAATAAGATTCATTTAATGGTGGCACATCCTAGTGTGAAAGAGTTCCTGCTGAGTAAGGATCTTAATGAAAAGAGAGTTGGATGGATCACTAAAGTCATGGAGTTTGATGTGGACATCAAAATCACAAAGCTGTAAGAGGCAAGGGACTCTATGAGTAGCTTGCTTCAACACCAGAAAATGAATAGAAAATAGAGACAGAGGTTGTTTTAGTCACTGATGATCAAGATCAGAATGATGCACCTACATTAGTAGCAAGTTGGGTTTAGGATGACTCATTTTTTGCAGACTAGTGAATGTCCACCAGGTTTAGACATAACTAAGAGAAGATACTTCAGGTTACAGTCCATTCCCTATGTCTTGGTTGATAATTTATTATTCAGGAAAGACCTCAATGGTGTTATGTTGAGGTGTATTGATTAGGATTAGATTGAAAAGGTGCTTCATGAGTTCCATGATGGAATTGCAGGGGGTCACTTTGCCCCAAGAACAACAACATGGAAAATTATGAGGGCTAGCTATTACTGGCCAACCATGTTTAAGGATGCCCATGCATGGGCCAAAAAGTGTGTGAAGTGTGCAATATTTGCAGGAAAAGAAAAGCTACCAACACTACCCTTGCAGCCAATTCAAGTGGAACAACCCTTCATGAGATGGGGAATTGACTTTATTGGACCCATAAACCCACCTTCCAATGTTGGGCACAAGTGGGTACTCACTTCTACAGATTATTTCACAAGGTGGACTGAGGCAGTAGCCTTGAAAGAGGCCAATGAAATGTATGTATTGAACTTTTATGATGACATAATAACCAGATTTGGAGTTCCTAATTCCATCATTTCAGATAATGCCTTGGCATTTGTGGGATTCATAGTGGCTGATTGGACAGTGAAGAATGGAATATATTTGAACACTTCATCAAATGATTACCCTCAGGGTAATGGTTTGGATGAAAGCACAAACAAGAACTTGATTAGAATCATAAAATGAATAATGGACAATTAGAGAGCTTGGCACACCAAGCTAAAATCTACCTTATGGGAAGATAGGATAACTCCCAAAAGTTCTATTGTAAATTCTCCATATGTGTTGGTTTATGGCAAGGAAGCCATATTACCTTTATCTATAGAGCTGCCAGCTCTTGACATTATGCATCAGTTAGAAATGTTCGAGGAACAAGATCCATTAGCGGTCAGATTTGCTCAGCTTATGGAGCTGGAAGAGACAAGAGACAAAGCTATGAAATCTTTGGAGTACCATCAGCTCCAAACTAAAAGAGTTTTTGATAAGAGGGAAACTACTAGAGTCTTTAGAGAAGGTGATATTGTACTCAAGTGGGATGAGTTGAAAAGAATGCCAAGGAAGCATACAAAGTTTGACAGCTTCTGGAGTGTCTCATTTGTTATCACAGAGTGCAAAGAACACAATGCATTCTAGTTGGCCAAGATGGATGGAGAGATTCTACCTATCCCAATCAATGGGATACACCTCAAGCATTGCTTTGAGGTTTGAACTATATCATTTCTTCTAGTTTATCATTTTATGCTTTCAATAAGTGTTGTTGCACCTTAGTTTAGTTGTTGTTTCCAATTTCCCTAAGTGCTTTTCAGCACAGTTAGTTAGTTTTCTGCTACTGTTTTAGTTTTCAATAAATTCCAAGTTGTTCTGAGTCATCTTTATTGAGTTACAACATTGAGTCAAGTTGTTTTCAGATCTAATCTGAGTTTCTGAGTGGCCCCATGCCGAAAGGATAGTCTAGGTATTTGGTCTTAATGTTTAACAGGAAAACATGTAGTAGATGTCGCCATAAATGTTACTCATTTTTTGTTTCTTGTCAAACTGAGTGAGCTAAGAGTATTTACAAACTAAAAGTGAAGTGCATTTCTTATCTATCTTCCCTATATTGAATTCAATTGTATAAGCATAAGAATCAAAGAGATTACAATTTTTAGTAATAGATTATTGCATTTATACAAGTGCATACAATATTGAAAATATCTACACAAATCTTGTTGAAAGTAATCTTTATTGATTCAAGAGTACATATTTATCTCACACAAGCCATGAGATTTTGCTTGTTTAATGTAAATGAAAGGAAATTTATACATTGATAGATGAAAAAAAAAAAGAATACACATATAGGGGAAGAGGCTAGTCATTGTCTAATGACTAGTCAGAATCTGTTGTCCTGCTTTGGTCTTATGTTTCAAGCTGCTTTGTGTCCTCCGTAGCTCCCTGTTTCCATCCTCTACATCTCAAAAGAATTGCAATGATGTTAGAGCAATGCTCTAAGCAATAACGATCTCTAACACTACATGTACATCCACCCACTAGTGTACAAATTGTCCTTCACATACAGTAAACAAGCAACAAGCTGTACATGTCCCAAAGGAAAAGAAAAATCATCAAGCCCTTTGGGCATATGATCATATTTTTCTAACTGTTTGTTTCATGTGCAAATACAGGGAAATCAATGTTATTGTTTCATCAAGTTTCAGCACGTGGGGTAAAACGTGGCTCCTACAAGGGTTGAGCCTGACGTGCTACATTGTTGTTCTTTTAATGGTGTTGAGAGGTCATTCGTCAAATGGATCATTCCTCTATGGTTCACACAAATAAGTACCTATCATTTATGGAAGTAAGCAAATAGTCACTGTCATAAGTGGTATTTAATTATTCATGGGAATCATAAAGTATGAAAATAAAATGCCAATAGTAAGGGAATGTATTGAGAAATGTTGAATTTGATGCAAGAAGTATACAAGGATGGCAGTTATAAAGTCAAGTGATATCTCAGTAAAGATGCTGCTTTTACATGACAGTCAATTAGTGCACTACATACAATGTGCATCTAGTCCTCTATATTCAAGATTTAAATTAAAAAGTGCTTGTGGGAGAATGCATAAGTTTGCATAAAGTGAAAAGACTTCATATACAATTCTCCTACAGTAACTAAGTTTAGTGAAAAGCATAAAATGACTTTTCAACAATGAAGCAATTCATATGTATGAGATCATTGTAGAGGAGCAGCAGGTGCAAAACAGTACTTTAGAGGTATGATTAACCAATATTCAATAATGCAGTGGAATATATGCACTTATTTAGTATGGTGTATACATGTTTGGTATTTCATAATATCAACTGCAGGTGACATTACATGATGGATGGTGTAAAAGGTAGGATTGATGATATTTTTGGTATTATGAGTTTTTAATTCATCATCAAAACAGAGGCAGATTTGTTTTATAAAGATAGTCAACTTCTGGAGGAGCAGTGAATATAAGGTATTCTCTTTTAATTGGCTCTTGAAAAGCAACTATAAAATGACATGGCAGTTGTCAAATGTAAATGTTTGGAGAACAGTCTTGAATAAGAAGACAACTCAGGTGCATGAGCTATATGAGGTATAATGCATATGCAAGCAAATATACATGAAAATCACAACAAGATATGTACAACTACTTTTTAGAAACAAAAAAATGAAAATGGACAATACAGAGTTTGTCATCTTAGCATAAGATTGTACATAAGCATCAAAAGAATGAGCGCTACAACAGTCATGGCATAGAACAAACAAGTGTCAGATAATGACAACATGATTAATGTAACAATTTTTTAGAATTACATTAAATGTTATGAGCTACCAGTGGACTATTTCCAGAATACATCATGGGTGATATAAATAGTTTGATAGCCTACTACAGGAAGGCAAGGAGTCCTAACAACTTTATTTTGGAAAACAACATACACACATTAATGAAGAAGGTATGCCATGATAGTAAAGGGAAAAAATATTGCATATTGAAATGACAGGAACGGTGATGAGAAATGCATCAAAGGTAAATCAAATGCATCATTATGAGTTTTTAGAGCTTGAATGGAGCCTTTTATTTACAAGAAAATCTACAAGAAGCATGCATAACACACAAAAAGTAGAGTATTCAGTGCTTCCTAAATTTGTAGAGCTCGAAATAGGTTCTTTATTTACAAAGATATTGAAGGAAAATACAATGACTCATTCTGAAAGTTCTCCTAAAATTTCAAGCTCAAATTAAACAAGTGCTAAGAAATTGAAATTAACAAAAAAATCTATTATGAGTAGTGAACACGGGTATGGAGTAACCCAGTTGGGTTTTCTTTTTTCTGCATAATAACCTGGGTGATAAGAAACTCAGTAGCTGAAGGTTAAAGGTGGCATGTATTTAGATATTATTTACAAAGAATATAATGCTGGTGTGGGTCTGTTAATGGAACCACAAACATTTTTAAAGCATAACCCCAAAATGAGCAAAAATGGAGCTTCAGCCATCTAAGACATCTATTTTTTGTTTCTAAAGGAAAAAAACAAAGGAATACTATATGGATACTGAAAGCCCCAGTCTAAAGAGTAATATTGTATGCAAATAGGTGTGTTCATAATTTTAAAGGAAAAAGGCCCAAAAGTTTAAAGCACTCAAATATCCAATGCATGAAAGAAAATTTTCTACAAGGATATCAAAGAATAAAGGTGTTCCAATAGAAAAGAAAGCTTACCCAGCTGCTATTTGGTGAGTTTCCTCACAGAAATCCACGAGCTCCTATATTGTTTTCAGCTTAAAAGCTGAAAATATAAATTGCTCATGGAGGCCAGATAGAAACCACAAAGAGCATAATCAACATATATAGAATGGGTAATGAAAATACAAAAGGTTGTGGCCTGCGAGGCTTAAAGTCACAAATAGAAATATTTTCTCAATTATTCTTCTAAATAAAGCTTACCCACATGTTAACATAAGGAGGATCGATAGAAGATACGAGTCAAATGCCTGAGAAAACTTTGAGGAATGCTTCTGAAACCCTAGCAATAGAGCTGGTGACAACATAGCTTCTTCATGAAGCTTCGAGAAAGAATGAAAATAAATACTTGTTCTTTTCTTTGTTTTTGTTTTTAGGGTTTCCCATTACCCTAGATGCCGATGGAGAATAATGGCATTTTATGTCATTGTTTTAAAATAAAACAATTTAACAAATGTATGACCCTGCGGCCAAAGAAGGTGCTCTATGTTTTAGGCATTTTTTCCTTAGAGTATTTTTGAGTTTTGTTATGATAAATGCATATCTACACATGAAGATGCCAGCATGGGATGCCACTTGATTGCCACCTCAATTTTATGTGCAAAATTCTAAGGGTGCTTTTGTAATCTTTTGTTTGCATAAATTCTATTGTAAGACAAATGGCTTTAAGGTGTATTTATAAACCTTAAGTCATTTTGTTATCCTTTAATGTAAAAATAGGAGATAGAAGTTGTGCTTTGAAAGCAAGTGAGGGGAATATAGGGGGAGTTTTTTTTAGTTTGTAGACATGAACCCACAATTTTAGGATCATTAATGTGCTTTGTTGGTGGTTTTTTCTACCTAAGGTATTTGGTTTGACCAAAACCTTCTTCCTCATATGTTGGAGGTTATTTTAGGAGGAATCCAATGCCTCATTTCTAGGCTTTTCTAGTGCATCCGACCCAAGGTGGTTGCTTGTTCCTATTTTGTGCAGCCACTTGGGTGGTGTTTTATATTGACTAATGTAATTCATTTTTGGGGAGTTCAGAGAATGAAAATACTGAAGTTAGTGATTTTCTATAATCCTTTCTTAGATTTGATAGGCTTTGTAACTCATTTGGGAGAATGATATACAGTCAGTGCCTTGGATTCTTCTAATTCTGAAGCTTTGCCTCCTTGTTGTTGTAGAATTTGTGCATTATTGAATGATTAATCAAGCTTTTTGTGAGGTATTTTAATCTCCTTGAAGCTTTGTTTCATGCTTTTCATGTTTTTCTACAAAAGTAGGTTTGTGTAGGTCACAAATTGTGTTAAGTTGCACATACCCTTAGATTGTGAAAATTGATATTTCCTTTTTAAGGGTTAATGTTTTCAAACCTTTTTGTGAAATGCTTATGTATGAACTTACAAAATAAGTTGTGTAGTTTAGCTTTATCATTAGTATCCAAGTGTATGCAAAACTAAATCATTATAACCCATATCAGTTGGTGAATCACCATTTTCTTTTAATCTCAGTTTTCATTTTTAGCTTTTTTTTCCCTTTTCCTTTGTAAAAGGTAGTAGTTTTAGGTGAGAGCCAATTAAGAACCAGCTTTCTCTGGAGGTCCTTTTCTACCATAAGGTCACACACTACCTTAAAACAATTCCCATTTTACATATGATTAGCTATGTCGAATTTCAACTTGGGTGCAAATCATAGTGTTAACAGTAGCCAAATGTGATAATCACTAGTAGATCCTTCAAAATTATGAAAAATAGGTGTTGTAGAGTAGATAAATAAAGCAACAAGATCAAATTGCATGAAACATAAGGACCATAAAATAATCATAACACAATATTTTTCATGAGTGGAAACCCTCATAGGGTTTAAAAACCACTCGGGAAAATTCCTCACTAGCTTAATAAAATCCCATTGATCACAAAGCCTCACTGGCTTCCTTTTATGCCTCACTAGCTAAAAAAATGTCTCACTGGCAAAGCCTCACTAGCAACATAGAATGCCTCACTAGAAAACATAACTGCCTCACTGGCAAACACAACTACCTCACTGGAAAACACAACTACCTCACTGGAAAATACAACTACCTCATTGGAAAAGCCTCACTAGTTACACATAATGCCTCACTGGAAAATACAACTACCTCACTGGCAAAATTTTTTTACATAAAAATGATTTAGAAAGCAAAAAAATAGAGTATAATCTTTGCTTCAATACAAAGCATTTCTTGATTATCTCATTTTCATTTGAGACTCAAGAATCTGAATGTATAAACAATTACAATCTGCACTTAAAGTGCCTTCTTACTGCTCATTACAAAATTCCTCATCAAATTCTTATAGCATGATTATAATAGTAAATGCAATTCATATAGCATGGCTATGTGATATCAACATGATAATCAACCAACCAAACTATATTGTTTGAGAAGAGTTTATAAAATACAAATTTCCTCATAACTGAATGAACCACCATATGATGATAACTGCCACAAAGATGCATGTCACCGAAGTCCAAAGCCATTTCATGAAACATTTGAAAAAATGCTAGTTTAATCCACCTGAGATATGGTCAACAACCCTTGTAACAATTTTTTATCCAACCTTTGAAACTATACAATAGTGCACAAGTTGAAATACCAAGCCTGAAGTCGACTATCATAAAGAAGTAAAGCACACAAGAAAACCCGATAGTTGTGAAGGATAGATTGCTTTACATAAACATCGGTTGAGAATACTCAAGCTAGGGTTTGCAAACACAAAATATTTATAAATGAAACCTTTGTGATTTCAAAGAATGTAGCCAAAATAAACCAAGATTCAAAGAAAGATGTTACCAGGAAACTCCATATGATAGCTGACAATCTTGAAGAAACTGAAACCATGGTTTTACTGCCTAAAACCAATTTTCTGTAGTCGCAATACCACCACCATGAGAATTGTCACTTCACCATCATGAAGTCTTCAAACCCTAATCACTATCTCGTGCCATGGAATGTTCAATGATGAACAAAAATACCATATGCTTGTGACAAACTATGCCAAATCCAACAAACTCCCCCTTTGGAATTGATGTCAACTTCTCCCCCTGTGACGATTACAAACTCTCCATCAAATCCAACTCACCTTGCATCACTTGCAATTTCTCCCCCTTTGACGATAATGACAAAGGGTTGTGACCAACCTGTTGTAAGCATTATCAAGTATTAAAATTATTGTCATGCAAAGAGTACCAACAATACCATGAATATCAACTAGATGAGCTGAGCATGACCAAATTGTTATGAGCATATCTGCATATCAACCATACACTATTCATTTTCCAAATCATTGTCACAACATATAACCAATTCACACTATCCATTACCAACTTACTGTCACAACATATATCACAAAGTGATTAGCACAAATGAATAAAATAACTAAAGCAATATGAATAGATTGAAACCAACTATGAATACCAAATGAAGTTTATGAGTACCAACTAAATTTAAACCAAATCCAATAGTATTGTAAATGAAATGCTCATAAAAACCATCTGAATGTCAATCAAAATCATGGCATCAAATGAAGTGATCATAAGTACCAAAGTAGATGATCATAAATACCAAAGTACCAAAGTAGATACAAACCAAAATATGTCTCATGTCTGTCTCAATCACTTCCTTAAAGCAGCAAACCCTGTCAACCACTATACCAAGCATTGTGAGTAACCATTGAAAAAAATTGTAAAAGCGAGAAAGCAACAAAGCATATTACTGCCCAGATCAAACATGTGAAACACACTATAGCTAACCAAGGTAACCAAAGGATATCCAAACTCCTTGTCAAGAGTAACCATGAGAAGCAGAACTTGATGCATATTCTAAAGCAATGCTCACCAATTATGAAAAAGCAATTACCACCATAACCATGAATAACCATGAAATAAGAAACCAAGGCATGTGTCAAAAATACCTTCTATTTAGTTTCTAGTTGACAAAGCAACTATCAAATATCAAGCAACATATCAAAAACACATTGTCATCAAACAAAAACACTGTGAGCTACAAATTCCACTATGACCATACTATCATCTGTCATCAAAATCCAAGAGTCTATCACTGTCATCAAGGTTCAAGCTTCCATATTTCACAGTAAGAATCATGTTCCAAAGAAATTGTTATAAACAACAAAAAAATCAAGATTGTCACAAGCAATTAATATCACTATCACATCAACATAGCATAACAATGCAAAACCCTGTCACTATCACCCAATACCACTGCCAAACAAGGAAATTGGTCTACTATCATAGTGTTGATTTCCAAGATAGGATAATAGTGAATGATTTAACTAAACTGCAAATAGGTTTCCAAGTCACTTACACTCACCAACTTTCAGTCAACTTTCATGAAATACTTTCAAGAAAATATCATCAAAGATCAAGAAATATTTGCATCATTGTCCCAAAGAAGAGTTGTTCACTGTCTCAAATTAGTAATGAGACAACAATTGCGCTGTAAAATAGTACTCTTTGCAACAAGATTTTCCCATCAAGACTTCAAGAGCAGAAAATCACAAATGTGGTTGCACTGTGAATACCAACATTGTCCAAGCTTACCATCTCACAAATGCTATTTCCTCACTATCCTTTCATTCACTGTCAACATTGTTTTATACCATTTCCAAGAACCATAACAAAAGACTTTCATTACCCAATATTCACCAAGAAAATGTTGACATGTTCAAGTGTAACAATCATCAACCTCTATTATACACATAACACTATAGCATAGTCAAATCAAGAATTATAACCATATATTTGTTTAAGTCAAGTACCTGTGAAACCAACAAATATCAACAAAGCAATTGATGCTCAAACCACTATCAAATATATCACCATAAACACAATGTATCCAACAACAAAAAACATGGATATAAAATAACACTTGAAGCTCCCCACTGAAAACACACATATAAAGACTTAGTGAAGAGAAATAGGAGAAAGATAATCTAATCTCTCCCTCAGCTGATCAACCATTTTCAAGCATTTGGTTTCTTGCAGATTATAAATGTTTCCTTTGGTCCTCAAACCTGTTGCAATAAATTCACCTATTTTCTTTCTAATCTCACATCTAAGAGCATCAAAAAGAATATAAAAACCTTGATCACAAATATGAGTCACACTTAAGAGATTATTCCTGAGACCCTTTGTACAGTACACCTCATGCAAAGATATGTTATCATCCAAAGACACAGTACCTTTTCCTATGATCTGAATACAATCATAATTTCCAAACCACACTAAACTACCATCACAATATTGAAATTTGATAAAGTTTATTTTATCCCCTATCATGTGGTGAGAGCATCCACTATCTACAACCCACAAATCTTTCTTATTGGAATATAGGGTTGTTTGATCAAGCATATTTTTTGTCTTTTCATCAACCCTCTTTGGCTTCCAAATTAACTTTTTTTTATCAACATTTGTCTTGGAAAGAGTGTTAGTTTTCTTTTGTTGTGTAACAAAGTTGGATCTACCACACTTTGCTATATATCTAAAATCTCCATTTTGAGAGCTTGAGCTCATTTTAGACATAACCCTACATTCACTTTCCTTATGCCCATATTGATTACAATGAAAGCAATGGCCAAAGAAATGTAGATTAATTCTTGATGGAATATTCCTTTTTCCAACTGATGGTTTCAAAAAAAATTCACTTGTAACATTGGCATGTTGAGATTCAATGGAATGAGAGCATTGGCCTTCCATAAACCCTAGACCAATTTTATCTTTATGGTATCTTTATTTACCTATAAGATCCACCAGTTTGTTACTGCTATCACACATGCCAAGTTCTTTCCTCAAATCAACAATTTTTGCCTCTAAAGTGCAACATTCTTTTTCTTTGATTTATAATTGCACTTTAGTTACTTCTAGAATTTCAATTTGAAGTTCCAGATTAGCAATTTGTTTTTTAGAATTATTCACCTTATTTACCAAGTTTTTGAATCCGATTCTTCTGTATCAAAGCCCCCTTTTTGAGTTTCTTAATTTCTCCTAGAGCACTTCTTAGCTCACCTTGAAAATCCACCTCAAGTTCAGATTGATCTACAATCTTTTCATTTTTATTTCAATTTGGACTAATGATTGTCATATACAGGGTTTCTTCTCCTTCTTCAATGGATGCATCTAAACCACTGTCTATTAAATCAGCAAATAGGTTTTTCTTCTTTTTTAAAACATTTTTCCTTTTAAATTTATTTTGGTTTTTCTTTCCCTATCTCATATTATCTTCTTCATCACCTCCAAAGTCTTTGTTAGGGCATTGAGTAGCATAATGCCTAGTTTTTCCACAATTGAAGCATGTAAATGGAAGCTTCCCTTTATATCTATCCGACCCTATTCTTAGTTTGCTCACAAGGATGGATTCATTGTTATCTAATTTTTCTGAGTCAGACTTTATGTCATTATCTCTTTTCACAGATTTAAAAGCAACTTCTTTGGAAGTAGGATTATCACTACACATCCTCATTTCATAGGCTGTAAAGACACCATGAAGTTCATCTAAAGTGAGTTTTTTTAAGTCTCTTTCTTCTACAACAAAGATTTTAGGATCATATCTAGGTGTTAGTGACCTTAACACCTTTTTAACAACTACACTTTCTTCTAAAGTTTCACCAAGACCACAAATTGAGTTTACAGTTTCTTGGACTCTTAGGAGGTAATCAACTACCTTCTCTTCCTCAGTCATCTTTAGGCCTTCAAACTTGGCTCTAAAATTTTGTAATTTAGCCTCTTTAACTTTTTCATCACCTTCATAAATACTAGATAGTTTATCTCAGATAGACTTTGCACTTTTACAATCCATAATTTTAACAAGCACATCATTAGTCAGACCACAACAAATAGCATTTGCAGCCCTAGCATCACATTCATATGATTTTTTATCATCTCTAGTAGAGGGTGTTGCAGTGGTAGTGTACTCAATCTCAATTGCATGCCAAACCTCATAGCCTATAGAAGTTATATGATGTTGCATTATAAATTTCCAAAAGGCATAGCCAATACCATCAAATATGGTGCTCTGGATGTAGAAAGACCTTCCTGATTTTCCATGGCAAGTACTCCACCAGGAATCCCCTAAGTTGGTTAAATTTTTTGGCAAGGGTATGGCTTTGATACCACTTGGAGTATGAGAAACACTGAAGAGTGGGGGGGGTGAATCAGTGTTTCAAAAATCAAATTCAATCCAAATAGTTTTCTAAACACTTAGTCTCTTTGTAATCATTGAATGTTCAATTTCAAGAATATTCCAAGAGTGTAACCAAATGTGATAATAAACAACAAATCCTTGAAAATTATGAAAAAGTAGGTGTTGCAGAGTAGATAAAGAAAGTAGCAAGATCAAATTGCATGAAACATAAGGACCATAAAAGAATCATAAAACAGTATTTTTCATGAGTGGAAAACCCTCATAAGGATAAAAAACCACTCGAGAAAATGCCTCACTAGCTTAATAAAATCCCACTGATCACAAAGCCTCACTGGCTGCCTTTTATGCCTCACCAGCTAAAAAAAATTCCTCATTGGCAACAAAAAATGCCTCACTAGAAAACATATCTGCCTCACTGGAAAACACAACTACCTCACTGGAAAATCCTCACTGGCTACACATAATGCCTCACTGGCAAACACAACTACCTCACTGGAAAAAAAATTTCACATCAAAATGATTTAGAAAGAAAAAAAATAGAGTATAATCTCAGCTTCAATACAAAGCATTTCTTGATTATCTCATTTTCATTTGAGACTCAAGAATCTGAATGTATAAACAATGAAAATATGCACTTAAAGTACCTTCTTACTGCTCATTACAAACTTCCTCATCAAGTCCTTACAACATGATTATAACAGTAAGTGTAATTCATATAACATGGCTATGTGATATCAGTACGATAATCAACCAACCAAACTATATTGTCTGAGAATAGTTTATAAAATACAAATTTCCTCATAACTGAATGAACCACCATATGGTGATGACTTCCACAAAGATACATGTCACTAAATTCCAAAGCTATTTCATGAAACATTTGAAACAATGCTAGTTTAAGCCACTCGAGATATGGTCGACAACCCATGTAACAACCTTTTTTGCAACCTTTGAAACTATACAATAGTGCACAGGTCAAAATACCAAGCCTGAAGTCAACTATCATAAAGCAGTAAAGCACAAAAGAAAACCTGATAGTTGTGAAGGATAGATTGATTTAAAGAAACACTTGTCAAGAATACTCAAGCTAGGGTTTGCAAACACAAAATATTTATAAATGAAACCTTTGTGATTTCAAACAATGTAGCCAAAATAAACTAGGATTCAAAGAAAGATGTTATCAGGAAACTCCATATGATAGCTAACAATCTTGATGAAACTGAAACCACATTCTTATTGCCTAAAACCAATTTTTTGTAGTCACAATAACACCACCATGAGCATTGTCACTTCACCATCATGAAGTCTTCAAAACCTAATCATTGTCTCGTGCCCTAGCATTTTCGATGATGAACAAAAATACCATATGCCCTTGAGAAACTTCTCAACATAATGAGGGAAACATTATTGCCAAAGCAATGATAAGTGAAACATTAAAACATGTGCAATAACTAACCTGACCAAGTGTCTTTTTCAATGATAAACAAAACATTATAACGTGTATGCAATAATATACCCATGAAAAAACCTTTGTCAACTTTATCAAATAAACCTCATTTGATGCCAAAGCACTACATTATTGCTTTTGTCCATTGCAACAGTATAATACTTATTTTTCCTTATAGTGTTTGTGCAAGTAATCAACTCATGATGGTTGACCTTGTTTGACATCTATATTGACACACTATCAATACCCATCTATGCCAACACACTATCAATGCCCACATCTCACAATATTTGTGCAAATATTTAATACAATCAACCTAATTCATAAACCATCAACCTTTGACATCAATGACAAACTATGCCAAAACCAACATCCCCCAATATATTTATATAATTATATTTTTTTTCTTTTTTTTTGTGTTCTTATTTAACTTATTTCGCTTGATTGATTATGCTTCAAGAGCCAATCTAGCATGAGTGCATTTAAATATTGCTATGTCTATCTAAAATACTACACAGATCTGAAGATTTTGTGCACTATGAACACAATGTTATTTGTTTATTTTTCTTTCTCTTTACTCTATGTCATCCATCTTCTTCAATATTGTAGATACCATGACCCATGTTTCAAATTCCAGGTTTACATAAGTGCATATCTACAGGTATATATATACATATATATATATTTCTCAATTGCATTCTCATATAGAGCACTAATCTATCTCACTGCAATTTATTTACATTATCTTCTGATTTTTTATTTACTTTTCTCCCTGTGGGTACAAATTTACCAAAAACAAGATTATCTACAGACAGTTTGCATGCAAAGGTGATTATGTTGGGTTATGTTTTTGTTCCAATCCCTGATCATGAATGACTATCACTATTCCTATATTTTTGTAACATTATTCTCTCCTTAGTTTAGTGCAAAGTGACAGTAATGTAAATGCAAATTGAAATACCCAACTTAGAGGGGTTGCTTTGTAAATACCATCAAAAGAAATAAAGTATTAATTTAAACTTTATTTACTATACTTTGTGTTCCATAAAAGAAGTAAGCAAAGTTATTTACATAAACCATTATAGGAGTACAAAATAGAGATAGGGCATAACTAATTTACACATAAGATAAATGAAACAACAGTATCAAGTTATTATTTCTTTTCATTACTTGTACATCAAATGTGCAACAATAGACTACAAAACTACATATTTCTTCCTTTTTACAGTTTAAGCAAACATAATAATAAGTTACTATTATTATTTTATATAAAATGCATTGCTAATGAATCATTTTAGACATAATATTCTCTTATCCTTGCCATTGGTTCAATCATAACATATTCTTGTTTCCTAAGAACTACGCACGAATAGAATTTCACTTTATTTTACATTGTTTGTAAATGTTATTATTTGTACAAAACTTATCTTATCACAACAATAGAGTTGTTGGAATCAAGCAACATTGAGAGGGGGGGTGAATCAGTGTTTTGCAATTTTTAACTTTATTAATTTGATCCTTAAAGTACTGATAACATTTAACCAAAATAAAAATGTATGAACATAAGATAAATAACCACAACACCATAACACAAGGATTTTTTATGTGGAAAACCTGTTAGGGGAAAAACCATGGTGGAGGTCAATCCACAATATGTTCTGAGTATACTGAAAAGAAAAGTTTACAAAATGAGAATGCACTTACATTCAGGCACAATGCCTAGAGCTCACTGCTCAAAACAGAAAGGTTCACTACCTTACAAAATTTTGGAATACTTCCAAAGATTTGAACTGAGAAAGTAACATCTACAAATGCCTAATTACAGTTCCGATTAGGCTCAACAATCGAATTCTGGACCTTCTGACTGATTCTACTCTTTTGCTTTGTTCTGCTTCAACTCGCATAAAAAATCCTTAATGCACAAGTGAAACTATGCATAATCGCTCTACTGACCTTTTGACATTCGCAACATACATCAAATCACACCAAACATGCACCAAAATGATATAATCGATCACTTATATATATCCACCACAAGGGATTTAATTGCTTCATGTCAGCTTCAACAAAATAAGAAATATTGACAAACTGTCATCTCAAATCATGCATAATATTCAATGCGCATCCACAAAGGTTGGCCACAACATAGTGAGGACCCAAATCAAAATTCTCGAACACAAAAACACTTAAACAATAACTCCTCAAATATCTGTAACACACTACATCCACCAAGTCGGCCTTCATACACTGATGAACATAAAATTAGTCAATTGGATCTTCTAACTTACACTCAAATCGATACGAGGAACCAAGATTTATAGATAACACAGATAATTCATCAACCAATCATCAATGAGATCCATAGCACAAAATAATATCATAAAATTTTCTTATGAATCTAAGAACACAAATCTACCAGATGCTCTGTTCTAACTTAACAGATAATCACTAATCTTCAATCTGTCTTCTAGTATGAACAAATGACGACGTGCGGATCGACTTATTGACAAGGGTTGCCATCAATGAAAACACCAGAAAACATGTGCAATGTCTCTTGCCAACAATCTCCCCCTTTGGCATTAATGGCAACACTTAGTGAAAAATGACTAAGTGTCGGATCAGTACCAACATAAGTACACTGCCACCAAAACTCCAAAAGATCTTCATCCACAGCTCAAAACTATAGCTCCCCTTTAGATGAATATAAATTTTTCACTGTTCTATTCTCCCCCTTTGACATCAATGGAAAAGATGGGGATTCGCATACAAAACTTCTATAAACAAACAAAAAATTCAAACTGCATATGTACAAACTTGTTTCAACAACTTACACAAACTTGAAAATATCTACAAAATTGGTCTTCAATAGGTTCAAGCTTATGTCCCAACACTTCTTGAGACTTTCCAGAATAGTTATGTGACCACAGAGTAAATAAGATTGCATTTATGCAGATTCAAGCTTCACTGGATCACTGACTACCATAGTATCTTGTGCTTCCTTCAACGCATTCAACTTGGTTTCCATCTTTGGACCAATTAGGCCTCTAAGTTCACAAGTTCCTTCCACAACTCTTTCATTATCATGCTTCAAACCTTTAATCTTGTCAAGTAGGGATATAACTTGACCTTCTTTCTCTCCAATAGGAACAGTTAAAGGATCAAAGGCATAAAAAATAATAGCTAATTGTTTCTCATGATCCTTAATCATCTTCTCATTCTCCTCAGTAAGTTTAGACAAAGACAAACATGACTTATAAACTTTCCACCTTCAAATAGTGCACTTTGAACATTCTTCACACATGTGGCTAACAAAGATTTATCATTAGCTATCATTCCTTTCAACCTACTAATCTTTCTAGCATCAAATTCCTTCTGAACTTTGACCAAAGTTGACTTCTCAAGTGACTCAAAATGAGTACTTGCCAAATTAATAAGTTTCTTCAGCTCACTAGAGGAAGAACCGGATTTATCCTTAACATGAGTAGGCATAATCTTCTCTAGAATACTAGATGCAAGATTCAATAACTCATTGTCCTCAATGTGAGACTTCAAAATCTCTTCCCTAGCCTTAGCTTGTGCAAATGATGCAACTTTCAATTTCTGAATTGGGGACAAAATAGATAAATGAATAGGACCTTCTCCCAATTCAAGATCAAATTATTCTTGTTGTTCTTCCAAAAATATCTTCACTACCTCTATAGTGTCTCTTGCTTCCACTGGAACTCCCTTAACTTCAACCTTCTTTTCGTCAACCACTGTTTCCTTAGCCACATATTTTTGCTTGTCATTTGGAATTTCAACCTCTTCAACTAATATCTCTTTTACTTCAACCGACACAACTTTAGGAGCTTCAGTCTCCATAGGTACTTCAATATCATGCACATCAGGAGGAATTTGAGTGTCCTCAACCATAACCTCTTCATTTACCAGACCAGATGAAATATCTTCCGCATGCACTTCTTTAGAGACAACATCAATTATGTTCTTTAATAAAACTTCCTTCAGAATTCTTTCAGTTTCTTTTGTAACCTCTTTAGTCCTACCCATCATAAGCTTGTTTATTCTTGTTTTGCTCTTGAATTCTCTTTTTGCTTCTTTTAGGATTGTCTTCATTTCCTCAATAGACATTACCGGACTTAGATTTGAAATAATTCATTCTCTCAACTGCTCTTCTTCAATTCTAGCATTAACTCTCCTCATCTCCAAAATTTCATACAATTCCTTAGGAAACTATGCCATTATCTCAACAAGAGTCATATTGAAATTGTTCAAATATTTTATTGTATCTTCCTCAAGAACTCATTGACCAATACTATCAAAGGTACCATACACTTCACATAGGGGATTAAGATTACCATCTTTGATTATGCATCTCTCAAGTTCTTCTACAGACATACCTGGTTTTTCAGTTTTTTCTTTCTTCTTGGCTTTCTATTTTTCATTAGAGGGCTTGTCCTTAGAGGCTGTTGTTGCTGCTTGGGTGCCCATATGCTTTATTTCTTTAACTTCTTCATCAAATTCTATCTCTTCATCTTTTGAAATAGTTGCATACATTCTTGTGCTCTTATCCTTCTTCCTTTTACCAGATGTCTTAATTTGAGCTTTTATAGGGGCTGAATTATTTGCATGAACACATAGCGGTGCAAAGCTCCTTGTTGATCTAGTTCGAGTAGAGGATGATGCCAGACTAGTAGATTCAGTTTTAGCAGTCTCTTTTTCTTTTTTTTCTTCAGCTTGTTCTCTCATCCTTTTGGATTCTCTTACAACTCTTGTAGATATACCCATGCTCTCTACAAAGACTTCCACTTCTTTCCTTACTCTTCGGACTATCATTGGTTTCTTCAACTGCTCATGGACTTGCATATTCTTCTCTGCATATGTTCCAAACCTCTCTTCAGATGGATCCAAAGGATTACTCAGCAAATGTTGAGCATATAGCTCCAAGATGCTCTCCTCAACTTCATAACCCATTGGCATAATCCAAACGGTTCTAGGATCTACAGCTTCCATCAGGCATTGATCAATGTCCACCATAAAACAAATTGTATCCTTATACTTCTCCATAATAGAAGTAGGAATTATTTCTTTTTCTTGCATCACATTCTAAAAGTTCTTGAAATATCCCCAAATTGAAGTTTTCCTAGCTTGCTTATCACCAAATCCATACAAGATATCTCTAATCTGAACAGCTACAGGCTTATCACTTTGCCAATGTACTTTCCCAACTCCCGTAACTTCATTCATGAAATAAAAGAACAAACATAGAAACATATTACCATATTTAAAGGAATTCTTCTTGTCTTTATTGATCTTACCAAGATTCTCCATAATCTGACTTTGAAGCAACTCACATAAATCATACTCTACATTCTCCTTCACCATCTGATATGCTGCATATATGGTTGTACCAGATACAAAATTTTCTTGGCTAGAATGATATATCTTGTAGATAATGACCATCGAGGAAAATTTCACATCCACATCAATGATATTATCAATTGTCATCGCTCTTTTATCAAATATGGAACCAGTTGCATCGGTGATTGCTTGATTCTTCAGGGAATTCAAAATTGGAAATCCACCGGAGGAATTTAAGCTTGTAACAATGCTTATAGATTCTTTTGTAATCTTGAAAGGTTGGATCAACCACATAAATTCTACATGAACTTGAATTAAGATATACCAGACCCATTCGCTTTCATCAAACATGGGGAATTTCACAATCTGTGTTAATTTCTTCTCCTATAAGGTTTTGAATTCGGGCTTGACACAAAAACCTCTCTAATAATGTGATTGGAATATAAATTTAGAAAATGTGAGCTCCCTAATTCCTCAATATTAGCATGAATGTATGCCCTAATATCTTGATATGCAAGATGTCATACGGAACAGACGAAAAGGCACATAAGGGCTCGGTCTCAACATATTTAAAAGGATTCCACTTGAATTTCGGACGGGGTCTATCCTTGACTTCAACTACCAATGGAGTAGCCATTTTCACAAATTCACTTGTTTACAAGTTTTCCCAATAAATACCTTTTTTCCGAATTAGGGTTTGATCTTTGAATCGCCTCCACACTTGAATCCTTGCCAAATTTCACCAAATTTCGCTTCAGAGCTCTTCAAACTTCTTCTCAAAATGCAAAGTGGCAAATGAAAGATATAAATGACCTTTTATCATTTGCACACCTAACCCTTTTTGACACAATAAATGTTTTTTCCCTAATGCATCCAAATACCCTACTTCCATACACTAAGAGAGATAACTCTTCTGCGGACCTTCAATTCTACATAAATACTCTTTCCAACTGTTCAACAACATCTGCAGATCATCAATGCAATCTCTACACTCATCCACATCTCGGTGTCAATTACCGGCAGAGGGTTTGAAGGATTTTCTTGACAGCTCCCCCTAGGCCAAAGGTCTTAATCTAATTCCCAGAGGAATTGCCAGAAGTTGATTCTGGTGCTGGCTCATTTCCTGCAATAAAGGGACTCTTCTTCACCCATGTCTTCTTCATCTGCTTCCTGATCTGATCTGTAGTGACTTTCCCTTTTCCTTTTTCATCCTTTTGCATGTTTCTTCTTTGATTTACCATACCTCTTTTGCAAAATCTAGCAATATGACCAGTTTTGTTGCAATTGTAGCACACCACATTTCTTTGTCCAGTCCAATTGTTCCACTAATTTTCTCTTGATCTGTATTGGTTAGCAATATGACCAAATCTATTGCATGCATAGCATCTAACATCTCTGTAAAAGTTGTTCATCATATTTTTGCATTCATTTGACTTATGACCATACTTGTTACAGTTAAAGCATTGACTAGAGAATGATGGACCACTTGAATTCACTCTACTTCTACATTGAGTTGTCATATGACCAAATTTATTGCAAACATAATAGTTACCATTAAATCTTTGAGAATCATGTTGTCTTATCGGATACCTTCTAGGTTGATTCATCAAATTTCCATGTCTAAATCTCCTTTGTCCAAATCCAGAACTTTCTCCTTTCTCATATCCAAGACCTCGCTTGTCACCATTAGTCCTCTAACTTTTAATCAATTCATCAAGCTTGGCTGAGCTAATCTTGAACTTCTCCTTGAATTCATTTGTAGTAGCAAGTTCATTTCTAAGATCATCAATCTACTTTTCAAGCTCTTCTTCATTGTGTCTAGATTGTTCTAGCTCAAATTCCAACTGAATGAATCCATCAGTAATTCAGCTACATTCTTCATATTTCTCTTTCAAGGATTGAGCAAGCTTCTCTTCATTCCTCTTCCTGTCTTCAATCTCCTTGGTCATCCTCATTATAATAGATTTTGTCTCATGCTTTAGGACTACATTATCTCTGGAAAAAATTTCACATTCTTTTTTCTTTTCCTTCAGTGCTTGACTTAGTTGTTCATCTATAATGCATCTGATGTCTTCCTACTTGATCTAATCACACAGTACCCTTCTCTTCTCCTTGGACTTATTGATTTTTTCTTTCAATGACTTAATGAATCTCTCAACATTCATGATATTTTCTTGTAATTCCCAGACTTCAAACTTTTCCTAATCAAGATCATCTAGGGCCACCATAAGTTGTTGTTGAAGACTGCTTGAATCCATTGAAACACTTTCTAGGATCTTCCCCAAGCTTTTAAACTTCTTTCGAGGAACTAAGCTCTGATACCAATTGTTGGAATCAAGCAACACTGAGAGGGGGGGGTGAATCAATGTTGTGCAATTTTTAACTTTATTAATTTGATCCTTAAAGTACTGATAACATTCAACCAAAATAAAAATGCATGAACATAAGATAAATAACCACAACACCATAACACAAGGATTTTTTACATGGAAACCCTGTTAGGGGAAAAACCATGGTGGAGGTCAATCCACAATATGTTATGAGTATACTCAAAAGAAAAGTTTACAAAATGAGAATGCACTTGCATTCAGGCACACTGCCTAGAGCTCATTGCTCAAAACAGAAAGGCTCACTACCTTACAAAAATTTGGAATACTTCCAAAAATTTGAACTAAGAACGTAGCATCTACAAATGCCTGATTACAGTTCCGATTAGGCTAAACAATCAAATTCTGGACCTTTTGACTGATTCTACTCTTTTGCTTTGTTCTGCTTCAACTCGCATAAAAAATCCTTAATGCACAAGTGAAACTATGCATAATCGCTCTACTGACCTTCTAACATTCGCAACATACATCAACTCACACCAAACATGCACCAAAATGATATAATTGATCACTTATATATATCTGCTACAAGGGATTTAATCGCTTCATGTCGGCTTCAACAAAATAAGAAATATTGACAAACTGTCGGCTCAAATCATGCTCAAATACAAAAAAACTTATACAATAACTCCTCAAATATCTACAACACACTACATCCACCAAGTCGGCCTTCATACACTGATGAATAGAAAATTAGTCAACTAGATCTTCTAACTTACACTCAAATCAATATGAGGCACCAAGATTTACAGATAACACAGATAATGCATTGACCAATCATCCCTGAGATCCACAACACAAAATAATAACATAAAATTTTCTTATGAATCAAAGAACACAAATCTACCAGATGCTTTGTTCTAACTTAATAGATAATCATTGATCTTCAATCTGTCTTCTGGTATGAACAAATGACAACGTGTGGATCGACTTGCTGACAAGGGTTGCCATCAATGACAACACCAAAAAACATGTGCAGCGTCTCTTGCCAACAAGAGTAACATATGATTCTTCAAGAAAGAGAGATATATGATAGATTAAGATAATGTGCAACTATCTATTTTATGTTAGCAAACTTGGACATGGTCATTTGTAGTTGTACTAGAATTACAAGACCATATCATTTGCATGTAATTATTTTTTGATGCATAATAGAGCTTTATGCAACAAGTTTTCTTCTCAAAACAACTCACATTCACAAAACAATTGCAACCCCTTTTCAACCTTGCAGGTTAATCAAGTTTCAACCCACACATAGAAACAAACCCTTCCAAGCCTGTGGGGTGCTCACCTCCCTACCATAGGTTGGAAAACAAGCCACCCCCGAGCTGAGAGGCCACCAAAATGACCCGAGTACACACAAGCATCCCCTCCCAACATAAACACAATTTCACAACTAAACACCTGGCAAAAACTCATTTAGGCAAGACAAGGCACAACACAAAAACCATTTAATAGTTTTATGGGGAGAGGCTAAGAGGATCACAACCATGAGGGTAGTTTAAGCAACAACTGCTTCATTTAAATTTCTCAACCAACAACTTTTTGAATTCATTTCTTCACCCAAACTTCCCATTTACACAAAAAGGTACTCATACCCCTTTACATTCCACAACTAAAACACATTATTCCCACACTAAAATATAAGCCCCTCATGGGGATCTCTCCCACTCCATCCCCCACATGGGTTGCTCACAACCAAAATGGGGAGCCAACCCAACAAAATAACCACATACTCAAAGAACTAACACACAATAGAATTTAAATAAAACAATAGAATTAACACATCTCTACTCTAATTGATACACATACATTCATAGTAAAACAAAAGAGTGAGGATCCTACCTCAAAACCCCACACCCCAAATTCGTCACCCCTCATACAAGCAATGTAAGAGGGGTCATAAATGAAGCATGGCCAAGAGTATGGCCTAAAAATGACCCCCAACCCTTGGGTCATATGTCTAGGGTCTCTAAAAAGTAAAAATTAACCAAAACTAAGACATAATTGACCCCTTAAAATTACATTAAACAAGGAATCCGAATTTCACATTTTAGGGTCACATTTATTTTCAAACAATTCAAAATATTTAAGCCGTTAACCCCCAACATGCATGTCACAAGACACAACATTTTACACAACAACATAAAACTCTAGACCCTCTACATGGGCTGAGTCGGGCTTTACATGGTAAACACAAGGGTCTTTTTGGTTCCCTCCAATTCTCATGGCTATAGAAGGTTAACCTGCACACTCCACGTAAACATTAGTCCAACTTCCAATGCAATTAAATCAAAGAACATAATATGATGAAGCATAATAGACATACATGTTTGTCATATTTAATATACATATAAGCATATTGATTGTTCACACTTTCCTTTCTAAAATCTAAGCAATATGTTGTTTCAATTCAAAACAGTATCACTTCCACTTCTACAACATTAATTATCCACGATGTTCATAATCACTTACATAGTAATTCAAATACTTTCTTTTAATCACAACAATATCATATATGCATCACATTGCATGGTAACTCAATAATTCACTTTGGATTGAGACAATACCACATTTTATTCTAGGTACATTGTTTCAACTTTCATAACATTCAAAATATAAGTTTGATCAACTAACATACTTATAGAATTATGATTCACAAAGTAACGAATCTAATAAGCATATTCACAATTAACCCCAATGTTTATAATTAACTATCATCAAAATGTAGAGTAAAAGTTAAGAGTATATCAAAATCTAGTCATGCAACTAAAACAAAATATAGGAGTCTATGTTCAAACGATGATGGGTGTCACATTGAACTCCTTAATCTCCATCATTTCAAAGAAAATTAGTAGTTGAAAATTTAAATTATGAGCACTAGTATTATTGTCTTTTATCACATCATCAAATTTTGAGCATGTGTATGTCAAATTACATGTTGAAGTTCAACTTTTTTTTATTTAAATAAGTGGTCACTTTTGACCTCCCTATGACCCCCATTTACATGCATTTGCCCACTAGAAAATATTGCCATGAGAGAAATTTAAAATGCTAGGAGATTATGAAAGAGCTATTTGACAAAAAAGGTAAAACCTAGATAGTTTGAGCTAAAGGATGATGTCTTCATGTGGAATGCTAAGTTAGATTGAAAAGGAAAGCATGAACAACTTTAGGCCCTCTAATCTAGATAGTACATAATTATAAATAGATGTGGGGTTGAAATATTTTATTTAAGAAGCAAGGATGTTGATATGATGGAGATCGAAGAGTAATTTTTGAAACATCACTTTTCATAAATTATAGAAGGTTTTATCTTATTTGAATATACGTGACTGGTGGTGCTAGCACGACACGCCCTCCGATACCACGGGTTTGGGGGAGACTAGACCTCGTGACCTCTTGCCTGCATTAGGGTGCTTTAGCCAATCGAGCTAGGCCCCCGCCCCTATTTGTAAAATATTTTAATTCTCATTTTATTTATGATTTTTTTTTCACAAATAACAGGGTTTGTTCCCTCTCCTCCTTTCTTTTCAATCTATTGAGTTTTTTTTAATTTCTTCTCTAATATAATATTCTTACCTAATCTCATATATCACAAGTATTATTAGTTTCATTATTTGCATTATTTAGAAAAATTAAGATCTTTTGATTAATGTTGGTTCCTAAAATAACCCAAGTAAAATTTGCTATCATTTAGTACGCCAATAGGCGTACACTGTTGTGGCATTTGATTGTGTACATAAAACTGTGAAAACGGAGTAATAATAAAAAAGTTCATATGATGGAGCCTCCCCACGCGAAATTCACACCGCCTCTAAATCTCGTACATCAAAACGTATGACGTGTAGAGCTGCATAAGGTGTGTATACAGATCATTGCTTCTGTGAGGAAGAAGATTATGTCACGAACTATTGGCAAGCCAGAAGATGAAGATAGTGATTTTGAACCGACTGAAGATGCTTTGAAGAAAATTGGTTGCTTCAGGAAATACCGACCTCGTCTACAGTGGCAATAGGCATACAACGAGATCAGAAGGTTACGAAGAACTCGCGGAATGGTGATTATTACAAAACTAGCAGCCGCGAGAGAACGCTGTCTCACAGAGAAAGCGAGGATTTAGCAGACTCCCATATTGGTCTTCCAAGGCCTGTGGAAATGGCTAGATCGAAGTACTCTTCTACACCATAAAAAACAAGGCCAATTACAGGCTTGAAAGGAAGAGGAAGTGGAAAGATGAATGCCTTTGTTGAGAAGCTCATTGACGGAATTTTAAACAATTTCTATATCTAATATTTATGGTGCATTACAGTGATTCAGATGATGATGATGATGATGATGATAGAAATCCCAAGTGGCGATAAACTGGATTTGTACAATCAATATTTCTTAGTTTTTTCCCTGTTTATCTACTTTAGCTGGTAGGTTCTTTTTCAAGTGATGTGTAAGCTCCTAAGGTGCTTTAGGGTCAATCTTTGGGAGGTTTGCTGGGACAATACTTTATTGAAGCTTAACCAGCTTGAAATGGTATTGTATTCTTGAACCGTAACATTCTGTACAAATAGATTTGAATTGGGGAAAATGGATGGATAAGTTTCAAAAATGTTATTTGATCATAATTGTACTATGGAATTGAGTTTAGATTTGTATTCAAGGTAGTTTCTCTGGTTGAGTGAATCCTGTATGGTGATTGACAAGTAATATTTTTCATTTTTTATCATTTTCTATTGTATAACTGGTTTAATTTGACGTGTCTATTGGTTTTTGACATTTCCGTTTTCTGATGGTCAATCAATGTAAAATATCTATCAGCATAATATAAATATATTATATAATAAAATAACTAAACTAGTTCATAATCCTTAGATTATTAGACTAAAATGATTCATATATTCTTGTTAAGGATGTAGAATTTTTTCTAAATCTTCATTTTTTACCTTGATGGTCATTGAGGTATAGGTTTTTAGATTTTAAATACAAAATTGAATCCAGGATTGTCATAATCTCCTTTATCAACGATATTTTCGAGGTAATGTTGAAATGGCTTAAAAGAAAATATTCATTCACATGTTTGCTAATTTCCTTAGCCAATAATGAAAGTACTTGGCAGGCCACTAAGACAATTATTTGTTAAAGCAAATGACAAAATTAGGATGCCCCACTTTTTGTTTGGGATGAAAAAGAAAATTTGATTAGACATGAAAGGGAACCATCTCACACTCTATGATTGATTCTTTGAAAATATTAATTAAATGGCAATGGATCTTTGACAACTTAGCATGGGGAGAGTTTAATGTGCTTTACTTTGAATGTAATACCTAGACGTAATTTAAACTTTTCATTTTTCGTAAGGAGATTAAAATGCACCAAATCTTTGTGATATTGCGAGGGCAAACATTTGTTAAGTGTTTTGACAATGTTTTCAAATAAATCTATTCATTGGAAGATATAAATATCAAAGCTTTATTCTGATATCTTTTTTCAAATTATTTCTTTTTATTTTCAAGTTTAGGAGATCACCAAAGAACATATTAAGATAACTAATTGTTTGGAAAATATTAAATTTCAGATTGTACAGTTCCACAAATAAGATATTACATGTTCTATGCAGCTTCAAAGCTTGTTTAAATTCATAATATTATTGTAATATTCAGTTATGCAATGTTCTTTGTACTTATTTGTCCTTCCAATGGACTTACGACTAATTGTATGTTTGTTAGTCCTTGTCTTTATAAGGCGGGAGACTAATGTTTTCACCGTGTTGATGCCAATTAGTTGCTTCCTTGGGAGTCGTGCATACAATGTTTTATTTTGGGTTTGTTAATGTTTCTGGGATTATTTTATTAAAGGGCAATTTTCGGCTTTTGTTTGCAATTTTGTCATTGGCTCTCGCGATTTTCCTCGTGGTTTTGTGTTTTTTTAATCAATTTAATTTTTCAAATTAGTTTATCGAATTCCTAATGTTTTTTTTCTATCATAAATATTTCATGACTTTGTAATGTTCTTTGATATAGTTGTGTCTTCGGGCCCAATGTTTCTATTGACCCATGGCGTTTGAGCGAGAACATTGTGCATTTACTATCAACACATTTTTTTGGGGCCTCAGGAAACGTGCAAAAAATGTTTTATTTTGGGCTTGCTAATGTTTTCGGGATTATTTTATTAAAAAGAAATTTTCACCTTTTCTTTGTAATTTTGTCATTATTCTTTGATAGAGTCGTGTCTTCGGGCTCAGTGTTTCTGTTGGCGCATGGCATTTGAGCGAGGACATTGTGCATTTACTATGAACACATTTTTTGGGCCTTGGGAAACGTGTGGAGAATGTTTTATTTTGGGCCTGTTAATGTTTCCAAGATTATTTTATTAAAAGACAATTTTTGCCTTTTCTTTGCAATTTTGTCATTGGTTGTTGCAATTTTCCTCATGGTTTTGTGTTTTTTTAATCAATTTAACTTTTCAAATTAGTTTAACAAATTCCTAATGTTTTGTTGCTGTCAAAAATATTTCATGACTTTGTAATGTTCTTTGATATAGTCGTGTCTTCGTGCCAAGTGTTTCTATTGATGCATGGTGTTTTAGCGAGGACATTGTGCATTTACTATTAGCACATTTTCATTTATTGTGAATAGACTGAAGTGCAGGCGTCATTAATGGATTATGGTGTGAAGTTTTAAGTATGTCGAGCAAAGGACTATTTGTGTTCATTCATTTGCTCAGATTGTTTGATGACGGTGAACTGTGTCTGTTGAGAGGGTTTACATCTATCGTGTTGGAAGCGACAAAGGAGGCGTTTGTAAGTTTGTATATCTTTTACACTGTCATTTTTGAGTTGTTTATTCATTTGCTTAGATTATTTGATGAGGATGAAATCAATATCTTTCGAGAGGGTTTATGTCTATGGTATTGGAAGCGAAAAACTAGGTGTTTCTTTTACAGTGTCATTTTATAGTTTTTTACATCTCTCCAGTTTATTGGTTAATATCTATTGTTTGTTGTTCTCTGCATTTTATGGGTTAATGTGTGATCTTCCCTATGTTTGAGTGCTTTTATAGGTTAGTCTATGTTGTTAATTTAAAGACTTAACACCATAATTCATTAATGTCGACTTCTTTGTTGGCGATGGTTAAGAATGGAACTAATCTTTTTGTTGCATGCATGCATGCAAACTGCACTTCAATCTATTAAATGAAAATGAAAATTAGGTCTAAATAAGTGGAAAATGTCTCGGTATAACTGAAGTGCGTGCAACGTTAATGGCTTATGGTGTAAAGTTTTAAGTTTGTCGAGCAAAGGATTATTTGCATTGTTTATTCATTTGTTGTGATTGTTTGATGAGGGTGAAATCTATGTTTGGTGAGACGGTTTATGTCTATTGTATTGGAAGCGGAAAATGAGGTGTTTGTAAGTTCCTATATCTTTTACAGTGTCATTTTGTAGTTTTTTACATCTTTGCATTTTATGTGTTAATGACTAGTGTTTGTTCTTCTCTGCATTTTATGGGTTAGTGTCTATTCCTGCCTATCTTTCAATGTTTTTTATGGGTTAGTCTCTCTTGTCGAGTTAAAGACTTAACACTATAATTCATTAATGTTGACTTCTTTGTTGGCCACGATTAAGAATGGAACTAATCTTTTCTTTGCATGCATGCATGCCACTTGCATTACAATGTATTAAATGGAAATAAAAATTAGGTCTAAATAAGTGCAAACCATATCTTTTACAGTGTCATTTTATAGTTTTTTATATTTGTGCATTTTATGGGTTAATGTCTATTGTTTGTTGCTATTTGCATTTTATGGGTTGATGTCTACTATTGGCTATCTTTGAGTGCTTCTATGGGTTAGTCTCTCTTGTGGAGTTAAAGACTTAACACCATAATTCTTTAATGTTGAGTTCTCTTTTGGCCTCGATTAAGAATGGAACTAATCTTTTGTCTGCATGCATGCATGCCAGCTACACTTCAATCTATTAAATGGAAATGAAAATTAGGTCTAAATAGGTGCAAAATTTCTCAGTATAAAATCATTTCATTAATTGGCAAGTTTAGTTCGTATTGGAAATATTTCATGGCTTTGTAATGTTCTTTGATATAGTTGTGTCTTTGCACTGAGTGTTTCTATTGATGTGTGGTGTTTTAGCAAGGACATTTAGCATTTGTTACTCCCTAATTTTAATTGATTAATGGATTGTGGTATCAATTTTTAATGTTTTCGAGAGATGCAGATTTGACCCTCATCAAACAATGTGTCAAAAAAGGACACGTTTGAAAGTTTGTGTGTGTTTTACATTGTCATTTCATATTTTGTTCAGTTAAAGACTTAATACCATAATTCATAAATGGCGGGTTCTTTGTTGACCATCATTAACAATGAAACCAATCTTTTGTCTATTTGTTTTTTTCACTTGCTCAAAACATTGAACTAGGGTAAAATCTTTGTCTCTTGAGAGGGTCTATAGCTATTATGTTTGAACCAAAAGAGCTTTTTAAGCTTCTGTATCTGTTGTTCCCTATCATTGAATGCTTTTATGGGTTGATTTTTGTTCTTTAGTTAAAGACTTAACATCATAATCCATTAATGTCGACTTATGTGTTACCCACCATTAACAATGCGGTTAATGTTTCCTCCATCGTGCATGGATGCCAAGTGCACTTCAGTCTATTGAAACAAAATCACAAGTCCATGTCTACATTGGGTAATGTGTTATGTATATATGTATTTATATATGTATGTATATATGTACATATATATATATAGATAGATAGATATATATATCTACATGTATACGTACATATATGTATGTATACATCTATATATATATATATACATGTATACATGTACACATATATGTATGTATACATATATATGTATATATATATATATGAATTTATAAATACATATATTTATGTGTATATATGTATAAGTATATATAGATCACCGTGCTCATGCATATTAGTTGCTTCATCGAGAGTTGTGCGGACAATATTTTATTTTCGGCCTACTAATGTTTCCAGGGATTATTTTATTAAAAGGAAATTTTTTGCTTTTCTTTGCAATTTTGTCATTGGTTGTAGCAATTTTCCTTGTGGTTTTGTGTTTTTTTAATCAATTTAATTTTCCAAATTAGTTTAAGGAATTCCTAATGTTTTGTTGCTATCAGAAATATTTCATGGCTTTGTAATGTTCTTTGATATAGTTGTGTCTTCGGGCCCAATGTTTCTATTGACGCGTGGTGTTTGAGCAAGGACATTGTGCATTTACTATTAGCACATTTTCATTTATTGTCAATAGACTCAAGTGCATGCATCATTAATGGCTTATGGTGTCAAGTTTTAAGTCTGTTGAGCAATTTCTTCATTTGCTCAGATTGTTTGATGAGGATGAAATCTGTGTGTGTTGAGAGGGTTTATATCTATGGTATTGTAAGTGGAAAAGTAGGCATTTGTAAGTTCCTATATCTTTTACACTGTGATTTTATAGATTTTTACATTTATGCAATGGTTTAATCTCTATTGTTCCTTATTGATGAGCATTTTTATGGGTTGATCTTTGTTTTTTGCAATTTACTCATTGGATTTTGATATTTCGGTTGTGGTTTTGTATTTTTTCAATCCAAATTAATTATGTGTTCATGAAACAGTGATAGATATTGAAAGATGTCTATCTATTCAAGGCATGTCTAATGTACTCTAGATGTTTTCATGCATATCTTGAACAAATAAGACTTTTGTCGAAGACGTGTATTTGGAACTTTTGAAATGAAGTTTGTGCCATTTTTTTGCAATTTTCTCATTCGCAATTGATATTTTGTTCCCGGTTTTGAATTTTCTCAATTGCAAATGGTATGTTGTTGTAATATCTTCATTATTGATATGGATTTTGAGCTAAATTCTTGCAATTTCCTGATTGGATTTTGATATTTTGGTTGTGATTTTCTATTTTTTTGAATCCAAATTAATTGTGTGTTCATGAAATAGCGATAGACATTGAAAGATGTCTATCTGTTCAAGATATATCTGATGTATTGTGGATTTTTTGATGCATGTGCATCATGGCTATGTTGAACATATAAGACTTTTGTTGAAGTTGTGTGTTTGAAACTATTAAAATGAATATTGTGCTATTTTTTGTGCAATTCTTTCATTGGCATTTGATATTTTGTCCTTGGTTTTGTATTTTCCCAATTGTAATTTGTTGTTGGGAGGAATGAGGGAAAAATAATTATCACTTTGTATTGATTTGAGTTCATGTGGCTTGTGTGTATGACCACATTTTTCTTTTGTGTGGATTTAGTTTTCACTTATTGTAAATAGAGTCAAGTGCAACTATCATTAATGGATTATGGTGTTAAGTTTCAGGGCTGTTAAGCAAAAGGCTCTTGTGTGTACATCCACATTTTGCATTTATTTAGATCTTATTTTAATTTATTGTGAATAGATTCAAGTGCAATTGGCATTAATGGATTATGGTGTTGAGTTTTGAGTCTATATATATGTGTATATATAATATATATGTATGTATGTATGTATATATTTATGTGCATACATATATATATGTATGCATGTATGCATATATGTATATATGTGTGTATATATGTATGTGTATATATATGTATGTATATATATATATAGAGAGAGAGAGATTCAAGTGCAGTCGCTATTAATGGATTATGGCATTAAGTTTTATGGGAGCCAAGCAAAAGGTTCTTGTGTCTGCGATTGTATTTTGCATTGTTTAGATCTAATTTTCATTTGTTGTGAGTAGATTCAAGTGCAAGCACCATTAATGGATTACGGTGTTCAATTTTGAGCTTGTCAAACAAAGGATTATTTGCGTTGTTTATTCATTTGCTCAGAACATTGAATCAGGGTAAGATCTATGTCTCTTGAGAGGGTTTATAGCTATTGTGTTGGAACCAAAAAAGGAGAGTTTGGTAAGTTCCTATATCTATTGTTCCCTATCATTCAATGCTTTCATGGGTTAATTTATGTTGTTCAGTCAAAGACTTAGCATCATAATGATCGAATTTTTTGTTAGCCACCATCAACAATGAAATTAATGTTTCCTCTGCCATGCATGGATGCTAAGTGCACTTCAATCTATTAAAAAAAATCATAGGTACATGTCTACATTGGCTAATATGCTATTCATATTAGCCAATGATGTAGACATGTATATATATATATAGCATATTAGCCAATGTAGGCATGTATATATATATATAGAGAGAGAGAGAGAGAGAGAAATATATATATATGTATGTATGTATGTATGTATGTATGTATGTATGTATGTATGTATGTATGTATACGTACATATATGTATATATATAAGTATATATGGATAAATATATTTATGTATATATATGTATTTATATATGTATATATATATGTGTGTGTGTGTGTGTGTATGCACATATATATGCAAGTATGTACACACACACACACATATATATATATATGTATGTATGTATGTATATATTTGTGTGTGCATATATATATATGTCGGTAGTTGTTAGAAAAAAGTTGCTTCAAAATGTATATTGTCTATAACCATATGTTAGATGCACGTGTCATGTTCAAGCTCCATTTATTTAGAAGAATGACATAGTGTGTTTTGCAATGGTCTTTGATTTTGTAGGGTTCTTTTCCAAATGTTTATTGTTTGACATATTTCCTTCGTTGAAGACATGGATCTACTGCTACAACAATTTGAAAAGGTATGTTCTGAACCATTTTATGCATTTGTGGATTCTATGGCATGAGATCTCAAAGGAAGAGAACATAATGATTGTTCTAGTAGCTTTAACAATTCAAAAGCATATTGAAAAGCATAATATACATGTAAGCATACATACATGTAACTAATTCAAAAGGTGATAGAGATTAGTGTAGACTAATTCAAAAGTATGTATACATGTAAGTATATGTCAATTTTCTCTATTCAAGTGGCAATGGATGTATACAGATACATCTAAACAATTATCCAAGTGTCATGGGTAGAAATAAATGTGAATGGTAGCATTGATTTTAACTTTTGTTCAACAATAAATTACAACTTGGTATGGCTTTAGAATTTCTTAATTTTGGGATAAAAAATAAATATTCGCAGTTAAATATATTGATCAAAAACCTAACCACTATATTCTCTGTATGATTGAGCAAGTTGGTAGATTTTCCTCCAGGTAAATTGCAATGTCATTTGCTTTTTAGGGTTAATACTTCTATTAAATGCATTAGAGCATATGTTTGTAACCTCATCTTTGAACCAATTTTGTAGCTGATCATAGATAGGGAAACTAAAATTGCATAAGGATTTGCATCTGTGACAATGTCCACTAATTAGGAAGTAGAAATAAGCATTGAAAAGTTCAACTAATATGTGAGTAAATTTTTTATTATTTTATGTTATATATTAATTTTTAAATGTTTCCAGAATTGTATGAAGTATGGAGATTAAGATTAAAGCTAAAATTAAAAAATGCAATATCTTTTTCCCACTTTTTCTCATTCACACTTCTTATGCTTTTTAGAAGATTATGAATGTAGTATTTTCCAATGCAAGGATTCAGTACTAGATTACAATTCAGATTTATTTGGGATCATATTTTGTGATTAGAATATAGTTCATACTTATTATGTGTTATGGACATATGCTTATTGCATGTTATCTAATGAAGTTGATCCAATCTATGTGAAGTGTAGTGGAAATTCTTTCAACTTTTATTCTAACGTTGCTTGGGTGTTGGAGAGTAATGATGGATGCAAGAGACAATGTGTTTGCACATTTGGTGATTGTTGTTGCTTTTTGACTCATAGTTATGATAGTCTTGTATACTTTGGGACATATTTATCCTTCTCACATGGATCTATCCACTGGTGTTGCTTGCTCAAGCATTGGAAAACTGTGTCTCAAATAGGTACCTAAAATCACAGACACTGATATCCTATTTGGTTGAAGCGATTTTTGAGTTTACCAGCTACATGTATTGATTTCCTTGTAGCAGTAAGCTAGTGCTTCTATAATTAATGCACCTATCAATCTTAATAGTAAATAAAATCTATGTAAAGATGAATTCCAATTTCCAATTGGGCATGTTAATTACTATCAACAATGCAACCTACCCACCACAAATGTTCACAGTGAAAATATGTCTAAAGCAACAAGACATTAGAAATGGATGAAATGCATCAAGATATACATGATACATGAGGTATATCTTGAATACCTAGACATCTTTCAATGTCACAGACAAGAATCGTTGGGTGATAGCTGTAAAACTTAGCACTATAATACATTGATGGAAAACACACTTGAATCTAGCGACAGTAAATTGAAAATTAGATCTAAATGTATGCAAGATATCCTCATGGACATAAGGCACGTGAACTGCTATCAATAATGCCATGTGTTCACAAAAACACCTATAGTGGGGTATGTGCATGATCATCATGGAAAAAGCAAAAAAATTAGAAAAATCAGAGTTAGGCAACTTGACGTAAAAGTTTAAATAAGTTATCTATATTATTTCAAAAATGTGTAAGAATAGAATATGTAGCAAATTGAATGTAGTTTCTAAAATACTAGGTATGTTTAAAAAAAAAATCTATTTGGTGAAAATTTTGAAATTTCAATGCAGTGGTACTTAAATTTCAGGGAAAAAATAAGAAGTAGGTGTTTGTCTGACCACCCTAACCACAATAAAATGGTAATATTTTTTTATAATATTTTAGATATAAGTAGAGGACTCATGCCCCGATGTGATGCATATTTTTTGTAATTTTTTTCAAATGAAA